>LR812530.1:53435416-53785416 GCA_903798195.1 Danio kyathit
TGTGATTTAAATGCTTAATGTAATTTTCACACCTTTCCTTAAGTGCTTAAAGCATTGTCAATGTTTTAAAGAATGGAATATTTTGTAATTGTGTCTGGTTTAATATCAGTAGTACTAAGTACAATTTTTTTTTTCTCAACAATATGCAGTTCAGACACATGTATTGTACATGTATGTTCATGTGCTTTGTTGTTTTAAAAGTTCTTTTTCTTAAAATATAATAATTTGGATGATTGAAATGTAATTTTTTTTACACATTTTTCTTAAATGTTTTAAGCATCTCCAATGTTTTAAATAAAGAGTGTTTATTTTGTTAATATTTTGTAATTGTGTCTTTTTTAAGATAATATTAATAAAATTATATTATATAATCTTTAGGACAAATTAAAAGGTTTACAGTAGCTAACTGTTTACTTATTTTTTACAGTAATTAACCGTTTTCAGACATTATATAATTACGGTAACATGCTGTAAACTGATTCACGGTTGTATACTGTAAATCTCAAATACAGTAACTTACTGGCAACAGTGTTGCCAGTAAGTTACTGTAAAAACCCTGTGAAATGTCTAACAGTGTAAATAAACAAGAAGATTCACTAGTGAAATCAATAATATGACCAAGGAGCCACACAGTCCTGATGCTCTGGACACTTGCACTTCTGCTGTCTGTATGTCTGTGAAGGAGGAAAGGATGTAGAGTTCAGTGCATGATAAAACTACATTTTAGCAGCTTAATGTGACTTAATTGAAATAAGTTAATTCTGTCTACCTGAGCTCCGTTCAGACCACACTAGAGGACCCAGAGATAGTGAAGTACTGTCATGGAGATCCAGAGCCCTGCGCTCTCTCCGCTGCTCAGAGCAAGACTAAAGATCGAAAATGGAAAACTTTAATATGATTTCATGTTTACCACAATATTTTAATGCACTTTTACTCTAGATGGTGTTATTATGCCATAATAAGATTACCAAAATCTTACTTATTATCTGTACAGACTGTATATTTCCCCACTCCTAAACCCAACCCTTACAGGAAACAATCTGCTTTTTTACATTCTCAAAATATACATTGTCATTTTCCTCATGGAGACCTAAAATATTATCACAAGGTCAAGATTTACAGGTATTGCTATACCCCACAATTTAGGCAATACAAGGCATATGTACACACACACACACACACACACACACACACACACACACACACACACACACACACACACACACACACACACGTTTGTTTTTGTGAAAAGTGGGTACATTACATAGGTTTCCATTCATTTTCTACAGATCAAACCGTATATTATATTGCCCTCACCCCACACTACCCCTAAACCCAACCATCACAGGAGACAGTGTACAGCTTTACTCCCTGAAATAACTCATCCTGTGTGATTTAGAAGCTTTTGGAGAAGTGAGGACGTCACCAATGTCCTCATATTTCACCTCCTTTTTGTAATACCTGTGTCATACCCATGTCATTATACAGATTTGTGTCCTGATATGTCACAAAAACACGTACGTACGTACACACACACACACACACACACACATCAACAAATATTTTAATGCACAGTGATGTCTGACTAGCACTAGATGGCGCTATTATGCCAAAATAAGATTATCAGAACAATCTATGCACTCTAATTTCTGTTATATTTCACATATTAGTGAGAAAAAAATATCAATTATGAGATCAGAACTCACCGTTGAGCATTGTTCGCTGGACAGAAGGCAAAGGTGAACAGCACAGTGCAGGTAAAGCTTAGTGGAGTTTGCAGTGAAGATGAACATCCTGAAGGAGAAACGGCTGCTTGTGGAGACGCCGTTCTGCAGCAGCTTCACTGTGTCGTCCTCAGGATTGGGACACCTGACAAGAACAACAACCACAATCAACAAACCAAATGATTTCATCAAATGCATTCAACTCAGAAGTGATTTCCAGGCAATCATTTCACAAAAACTGGAATGTTGAATGTCTAAAATACTGAAAAGATACAAATCTCAGGGAATTCCTAAAGACACATGAATTATTATTTATTCAGAAGAAGATTTTAAAAGATGTTGTGAGTTAACACTGATGTTAAATTAAGAGAAGTCTTTACTCGTCAGTGATGAGGTCCCAGCGGAGACTGTAATCAGGGTCATTCACAGGTGTAGCCCAACACGTGTCCATCACCAGGGCAAACTGGCTGCTGTCGACCCCCTCAACACCAACCTCCACATGCATCTCCTGGTCCAGCTCTGCATCCACTCTACCAGTGAAGGGCTGAGTGAACTCTTCATCCACATATGGGACCATCCGTACCTGATAAACCCCTTCACCACTGGGGAGGACCTTGTTCACAGTGCTGTTTAACAGATTAATAGATGTGTATATTAAAATTATTGTATGCATAAAACATATATTTTTTATTTCTAACAAAATATTACCACATTTAGGTCCAATCTGAGTTATATGTATACCCTTAAGGGCAATTTATACTTCTGCATCAAGAGCACGAGTATGCTCTGGCGCAGCCTACGTGTGGACGCATAGCCCTCACCGTGGCCGTCTGCGACTCTGGCGCACACCTCTCAAAAAATGTAACTACACGTCGCAACGATGCGTAGCGCAAGCTCTGTGATTGGTCGGCTCAATCCTGGTTTATACTTCTGTGCCAGGTGATCGGCATGACCCACGGCGCAAGCCTTGCGCGTAGCCGTGCATTTATACTTCTGCGTGCTGTTTCTGTTTCTCTGCAATACACTTCCGAAACGCTAGCTACAACGCTACAAGTGGCTCAAATTTGCTCACTTTGAGGCAGGAACCGGCGGACGTGCAACAACTTTAATCATGAGGTAAACACAAAACAACAGTCTCCATCCGGAGCTCCTTCACAGGACTCCACACTTGTAAACACTCACTCCATCGGGCTCGCGCGGCTCTCACCTCTGCCCACACTCGTCAGCGCTACCAAGCCAACCAATCACAGAGCCTGCGCTACGCGTATGCGTTACATTTTTTTGAGAGGTGCATCAAAGACGGCCATGGTGAGAGATATGCGTCCACGCGTAGGCTGCGCCGTAGCATACACGTATGCTGGACGCAGAAGTATAAATCAGCCTTTAGTAGCGCTGACGAGTGTGGGCGGGACCAAGAGCTGCACGAGCCCGATGGAGTGAGTGTTTACAAGTGTGGAGTCCCATGAAGGAGCTCCAGATGGAGACTGATGTTTTGTGTTTACCTTATGATTAAAGTTGTTGCACGTCCGCCGATTCCTGCCTCTGAATGAGCGAGTTTGAGCCACTTGTATATTACTTCGTATACCAGCAAAGAAACTCGACACAGAGGAACATAAACACCTACTGCCAGCTAGCATTTCAGAAGTGTTATTGCAGAGCAACAGAAACAGTGTGCAGAAGTATAAATGCAAGGCAACACGCCAGCCATGCACCGTGGGTCACGCCAATCACTTGACGCAGAAGTATAAACCAGGCTTTATGCCTACATCTTCCCCTCGGCCCTTTCCCCTAATGAAATTAAATGTGAAGAGGAAGTGAAAATTTTCACAACTTCTACACTACTATACCCGCAACCATCATCATATGTCATCGCTATAACTCAGACCTCACATGAGAGATTGTTCAATGTACTGTAATACCAGTAAAATTCTACAAAACTAAAGATGTGAGTTTGAACAACTAAAGTCTGTGACATGGTCTAATTTGTCAACTACAGCAATAATAAACCAGGATGAGTGTTTTGTGGCACCTCTGCAGTGGGTTGATCTCCACGTTCATGGAAAGTGTTTGTGTTTGAGGATAAACACAGCTGAAAGAAAGCTTCAGGATTCTCACTCTGCTGATGAGACCTTCTGTTCCCGGCGTCCCCACAATATAGTTACTGTAGATGAAGTGGCTGCCGTTGGCCTGCGGACAACAAATAGACATTTTGTTTATTATAAATTTAGCTATTAGAGGTTAATAATTTTATTCCAAAAAAACAACACCACTTGTCAATTAAAATAATGCTGTGTTTTATATTAATGGTGGAGATGTAGGCAAAAGTGTCAGTGTTTTGGCAACACATTGTTTTGCACTCTTCATCACTGACTGAGAAGTTTCTAGGCAGGTCTGTTTGGGCCCTTCCTATTATTTGGCTTGTTTTCATAACCTTTATTGACCTGCCTAGGAGACTGCTCAGGTGGTTTTTATATGAGACTATGTTGGTTCTTTCTGTCCCTATAAATATTTAGATGGGTATACTGTATGTGTGGAAGAATTGATGACTTGAATTCAGTTGAATTCTTAGAAAACAATTCACAACCGTGGTTGCAGTGCAGACAAAGCAGATGTGCTTTATTTTCTAAAATTTTAAGTGACCACAGTCGATTATTCTGCTTATACTATGGTTCCTATGCCTAAAGCTCAATTCATATGCTGTATTCCAGACATTTCGTCACCTTGGAATTATAAGGTTATATCTGTGTTCTGAATGATTTTGAGATATTGAGCTTCAAAGTTTTTGCATTCCATAGCAAACAATATGTGTGTAACATTTGTTTTTTTGTTTTTATTAAACGTCCTAAAATGTAAACAACTTATAAAAAACATCCCATAATGTAAATAAGTTGTCATTTAATAAGAATATGTCACTAACTCAATTTTGACAAAAATGTCAGATAGAAGGTGACGATTTGTCAGGGTTTTGTCTTAAAAGAGCTGCTGTGTGTAGGACTAGCTTCTTACACATTCCATTTAAAGCATTTGTTTTTGTTTTGTTTGATGTGATTTTGTTGTGATAACTAAAATCATTTAGCACAGTGAAATAGAGCTGTAAAGCTGTCAAAACCTGCCATAACTACTTTAGTAGTGTGTATATGTGGAAATAACGGCACACCTTAGAATGATCAGCCAATCAGAATCAAGCATTCAACAGCCCAGTAGTATAAAACAGATTTAACAGGCAGGTAGGTAATTAATCGTACCACAAGATTTGTGCCACAGATGTGTTGACCGTTGTCGAAGTTAAACTCCACTCTGCCGTTCTGGACGGTTCCTCTGCACCTGGGGTCATTGAGGTGTAAGTGCTCAGCTGAAAAACCAGCTTCAAAAAGCTGACAGCGAGACACAGACATGGAGCCAGAGCTGCTCTCACAGGTCTCATTGAAATCTGAGAGAAAAACATGATCATTAATGACACAAACACACCTTTTATTTCACATTTTATTGTAGAATCACACACTAACCAAAGGAGTCTTGAGGTGCTCGGTGTTTCTGGTGGCCTTTGTAACATAAACAGCCATAAACACCATTTTTCATCCCACACCTTTCCTCTTTGGAGCAGTTGAGTTCAGAACAGGGGTTTCTGACATCTAGAAAGACAATATTATTAATATATTTATTATTATACGTTTTCTAACAGACCATTAGACCAGATTAATTATCTCAAATAATTAAATATAATGACTATTATTTAAGTAGATTAAGTAGATTATATACTGTATAACTGCAGATGTATATGCTTGACAGCTACTGTCCTCCCTACACTCTCAGAAATAAAGGTAGGTGAGCTGTCACTGGGGTGGTACCTTTTCAAAAGGTACAAATTTGTACCTAAAAGGTCCATATTAATACCTCAAGGGTACATATTAGTATCTAAAAAGTAAAAAAAAAAAGTCTTCCTTTTATATTTTTTAGGTACTAATATATAATTCTGAGGTACCAATATGGACCCTTTAAGTACAAATGTGTACCTTTTGAAAAGGGTCCACCCCAGTGACAGCTCGCGTACCTTTATTTCTGAGAGTGTACAGTCTCAAAAAAGGGTACAAAACCTGTCACTGGAGTGGTAACTATTAAAAAGATAGCTTTTTGTATCTTACAGGTGCAATTTTCAGGCTGCTTTGACATAATTTACATTTTAAAATGTGCTTTAGACATAAAAATGAATAGAATTGAATATTGGTTCCATAAAGCTACAGTTTTTGTACCTTTAGGGTTCACTTTTGTGCCTTTAAGGCACTAAGATGTACATCTTTGTAATTGTATGTACCTTTAAGGTACATATGTGGACCTTTTAAAAAGAAAATGCCCCAGTGACAGGTTCTGTACTTTTTTTTTTTTAATTGATTCAGATTCTAACACTGATAGCACTTTAATCTGAGCAGTAATCCTGCAGATTGAGATATAACACATTACATTACCAGTTGCTGTAGTTGTGGTTTCAACTGCAGTTTCTGTTGTGGTCATCTCTGGTATGTCAGTAGTATAGCTGGTGTTAAACCTCACATCTAGAAACACAAATAAATGTTACACAAAAAGCCATCATCTCTAACATAAACAGAAGGCAGAGTTAAATGTGTGTCCAGTACCTGCACAGTATGCTAAATTGCAGGTGGCCGGCCTCACAAACTCATAGACATAAAAACCTCCAGGACAGGCTTTCACTTGAATGGTATTGGACTGGAAATAGCAGCAGTTGTTGCTCCAGTGAGCGCAGACATCTCGAGTGACCACCCCATCCTCAAGTGTTGGATGTCCTCCGCTCAGCCACAGTGGACCATTAGTGCCGCAGCTATACTCATCAACACATGTGTCTGGCATCTGAACACTCTGACCATTAATGAAGAGACGGTACCACCCGCTCCAGCTCACCGCACTGTCACACATTAACTGAGAGGAGTGTTGATTGCTGGTGGCTCTCCATGGGTCATCCAGAACATTAAAGTTGTAGCAGGGGTCAACAGGGGGCGCTGTTGAAATAAACATTTTGAAAAATAAAGGTTGCTAAAAAATTAAATAAAATATACTTTTTGTACTGAAATAGCAGTATAAAATACTTATCTCTAGATAAACTACTTCTCTCTTAAGCCTCTGGTTACCCTTAAGCTATTCAAAGCTGAAGGTATTATAGAGTTTGAACATTTCCTTCTAGGTAGTTATGACAAATGGAATTTAAATTGCCAATTTATAGTCTCTTTACAGATTAGACATCTGAGCAAGACAAATGCTATGTCATGATTAGACAAAGTGGTGGAACAGAGAGCTGTACAACATTTCTGGAGCCTAAATGATATGTATTGTGTTTTATTCATGTCTACTTCTACCCCAATACTAAAATCCATCCTTACAGTAACCTGTTGTATTTTATTAACTTTTAATCCTAACCCTACCCCAAACCTAAACCTTCACCATGAGTCATCTTAAACCCTAATTAATCCTGGGTATTCATTAACAGATGTTTCGCGCTATATATTCCTAAATTCCAGGTTAACGTTCTTATTTACATATTTGTGGTGTCACACACTTTGCGCCTTTTGACATTTCTTACTTTTGAAGTTTTTACTTAATATTACCTCACACCGACTGCCGTTTACACAGTGAATGTTTGCTGTAATAACAATATAATGTAAACCTCACACTGCCAATTCTCCAGAGCAGGGTTTCATAATCCTGGGTAAAATGAAGTGCTAACACCACTTTCAAATTACAGGTGTGAAACATATCTTTACCCAGGGTTAAAAGCTGTGTTTTTAATAACGATGAACCTGCAGCGCAGTGTGAAAAACTCTTTATTGTGTTTTATTAATGTCTACACCTACCCTAACCCTAAACCTATCAGTTTTAACCTATTCAGTTACAATTCAGCAATTCGAAACAGCTCACCAAAGTGAACATTTTTTGGTTTCTTAAACACCTTTGAGCTATCATTAGTCCATGGTGATTATCCAATTGTAGGTGTGTTCTGGAACCCGTCAAACCACACGGCACACATTCTGAAGTATAAAAGCTGCACTTCCTCTCACCTGTGCTCCACATTTACTGAATGGAAAGAGCAAATTCACCATTATTCTTTCTGTTTGGAGGACACACATACCATCAGGTTGCTGATTATTTTTATGTGCCATTGAATAGATCAATGTGACTACCAGATGGTTATGATACTGTTCTTATCTCATATCCACCGTCATTGTTGTGTTCATAAGTACATGAAAGCAGCATGACATGTCAGGGCTTGAAATTAACTTCTTTACTTTGTAGCACCGGTGCTCCCAACTTCAGATATTTAGGAGCACCAGAAAACAATTAGGAGCACCCACCAAAAATGAATGAGCAACACTGCAAGTTGTATTTTAAGGGATTCATTGTATTTGAAAACAACAATCAGGACTAACAAAAACCAGAAACAACTATCTAACTAATGCGGACTTATTGATGTCTAATAATTATAAAATATTAATGATGATGATGATGATGACTATAATACTAACAATGAATTACATTGGGGTTTTGGGGGGGTCAAACGGTCTTTTTCTTAATTCTGTCAGTGTAGTCAACTGTGTTAGTATCTTTTAATTAGACGAATATTATTTTTTTTTTTACACCTTTTATGCTCTCTTATATTATGTGCCCATTGCTGTTATTGTGTATTACTTTCATACCTTTGCTTGTACTTTCTCTGTAAAGCACTTTGTGCAGCCTTGTGGCTGCTATAAAAAGTCCTGCTGTTACTTTATGAAAAATACATTTATGGTTTGCATCAAACCCAAATGAAGCATTGCAGTAAGAAATATTTATTTTGCACCATTTTTTTTATACGCATGTCAATTTAATAAATAATATTTATACAGGCGAGTCCGCCGACCCAATATATGAGCGGGGCGGAGCAGGATTCTCACGATGACCACTGGCTAAACGCTGATTGTCAGGAGCTCCTGGAGCTAGCCAAAATAAAAACAAAGGAACCGCCATGTTTTAAATACACAGTCAAGACATTACTGGATGACATTACTGAGACATTATTGGATGACCCAAGCTCAAACAAGCCTTGTCGTTGTCTTGATGTCCTGTTGTGTTGTTTTACGAGGCCATCTAAAAGTGCGAGCGGTTTTCGATTTCTCCAGGAAGCTCACGATTGCGTCTATATATGATGTAACAAACTTCTTGTGCTGATGATAATAACGTGTGTGTGATATTGAAGTGTCTACTTTTAGAAAAGAAAGGGACAAACGTGAGAGCGAAGCTTGAAAAAACAAAGGAGAAGCCCAACAAAACACTCGAGCAAATTGTTTCAGCAACCTGAATTATGAACAAACTGCCATGTTTATCATCGCCTTTTGGACTATTATGAACTGGGAATGACAGAATTACTCTCTAACAGAGGCTACATGTGCTGGTGAAGATTACAGATGAGAGGTTTGCTCTGACTGTGGGCTATGTTGTGTGTTGTTTTTGAACTCAAATAAGGACTAAATGTATGCTGTGTGTAGTTTATCTGTAATTGGTAACATATTGGAGACTGTAAGGGTCTGTACGTGTTCATATATGTTGCATTTATATATTTATTTAATATAATTGCAGACGTTACAGTAGGCTATATGGCATTGTCATTAATCTGCAGTTATAATCAAATTATGTTCATAGAAAAGTTAGTAATACACATTTATACACAAGTATATATGTGTATGAAGCATCTGTTTTGTGAGAAGTGCTTCTCACATGATATGTGAGCGACCTGTACAGCTTTACTTTAGACATTTATTTGAGCGAGAATGACGTCGACTGAAACGTTCTGTCGTACACCACACACACCAAAAGGGTATTGGTAGTGGAAACCCAAGCCTGATAAAGGTTACCCGTACCGACCCGTACTGTACTGTACCTCTCAGTGGAAATGGGCCATTAGTGAAGCCGAGCTTCTTTGGCTTTCTGATGTGTAGTGTTAGATTTTACATTTAGCGGACATTTGCACTCAACACGCAGTGAATGCAACGCATCGAGATTCAGGTACCTTCTCTGAAAACACTCCATTGATCTCGGCTGGCGGATCAATATTCACCACATGATCACTGTCATCTGCGCTATCATTTGTAACTTTAGGTAGGGTTTGCAAACCTGTGTACTTTTCACTCTTTAGCCGTTTGCATTTCCCGCGGTCACAAAAGCTCCCTGTCATCTGACAGCGGAAAGCCTTGAGTTTCTGACAGCTAATATGAACCGTCTTTCAGATGAGACATTAAACCGAGGTCCTGACTCTCTGTGGTCATTAAAAATCCCATGGCATTTCTTGTAAAGAGTAGGGGTGTAACCGTGGTGTCCTGGCCAAAGTCCCTCAATCGGCACTTACCCATCATGGCCTCCTAATCATCCCCATCCACTGAATTGGCTCTATCACTGTCTCTTCACTCCACCAATAGCTGGTGTGTGGTGAGCGCACTGGCGCTGTTGTCCTGTGGCTGCCGTCGCATCATCCAAGTGGATGCTACACACTGGTGGTGGTGCGGAGAGACTCCCCTCATGATTGTGAAGCGCTTATATGGCCATACACAATAAATGCGCTATATAAATACACATTACATTACATTGCCAATACAGCGGCAAGGAAGACTGATTCAGCACGTTTTTAGATAAAATCAAAACAGGTCGGACTACAACAATTATATAGAGTAGCACAAATGCTCCCAAATATATTATAAGGTCGCATAGAGTAAATTTCGGGTGCATATGCGACCAAAATGTTGCAATTTTGAGTCCTGCATCTTTATAACCCTACCTGCTGCAGCATGAGGCTGTCGGAATGTTCAAAATCAGTATACAGACACTCAGACTTTTCAAACTTATTTTTGTGCAAAACAATGGTAATTATTGTTGTACAGTGTCATAAAATTACACTAATTTGATGTGTGCATGCCCAGTATCCACAGCTGTATCTCATATACTGTAGCCTTAACTCAACCTACTTGACGCATAAGTCTCACGGTTGTACAATTGAGGGCCTCTGTCCTGCAAATTTGAGCTCCAACCTGCTGTAACACACTTGCCTACAATTTTCTAGTGAGATCTTGTTTTTCGTGATGGCAAAGTCACCTGTTGTTCTTACCTTTTGTGTCTATTTTGTGAGCTGTTTTATTTATTTATTGTGATTGTAACTCATATTTCTGGAGAAGATCATTTAGATGTACAGCTCTCGTTGTGTAATTACACATAACAACAAACCTTGGAAAGACTGCGTGCTATGAAAATACTTCTGCAATAAAGAAAACAAGACAATACTTTACCAGTGGTTGTGGTTGGTGGAGTAATGGATTCAATGAGTGGGATGGACGCTGTTGTTGTGTTCTGATTTGTTACCTCTGGTATTAAGAAAAATCCAAATTAATCAAAATTAGAAAAATAAAATGTTTATATAATATTTTAAAGACCCCATTGGCAGTTTATTTGACTTGTTTTAAGGAAAATCTCTTTTCATTTTGACAAATTATTTATGAAAACAAGACCATGTTTTTTTGCTTGTCTACGAGATGCTTCTTGATTTATTTGGACTAAAAACAAGACAAAAAATTAAGCAAGAATTGTATACTCACCTACACAGTAAGCTGCGCAAATTATTGGCTGTACAAACTCATACACATAGTAATTTCCTGGACAGGCTTTGACTCTTATAGCCCTGGATGTGTAAGAACAGCAGCCTCTCCATCCAGAAGAACAGACCTGACGGAGGACCACTCCATCTTCCAGCTCTGGGTGGGATCCGTTGAGCCACATTGGGTTATAAGAGCCACACATGTACTGATTTACACATGATTCTGGCATCTGAGCATTCTGATTGTTGTAAAACAGCCTGTACCAGCCATTCCACTCCACATTATAATCACACATGGCATAATGGTGATAGTTAAAGTAAGAGTTATCAGTGAATCTCCAGGGCTCATCCAGACTGGTATAGTTATTGCAGGGGTCGACACTTGGGGTGGTGTAAGATACTATCAAAAACAGAAAGTGAGCATTATATACTGCAGATTATGTAAATATATATAGCACCATTCTTTGATGAAGAGTGATCAATATACCTGCACAATATACAGGAGCTGGGATTGAAACTGTTGGCCTGGTAAACTTGTAGACATAATAATCTCCAGGACAAGCTTTGACTTGGATTGGGTCGGATCTGTAGTGACTGCACTGATCATAACGTGAGCCGTAAATTTCACGGGTAACAACTCCATCTTCTAGTCGTGGATGAGAGCCATGAAGCCACAGAGATGTAAATCCTCCACAGTCCATAAAAGAAGCACACCATTCAGGCATCTGAGCACTCAATTCATTAATGAAGAGTCTGTACCAGCCGTCCCATTCTACAAGAGTGTCATCATGTCCATTTACATAGCCATACATAAAATAGGTGTTGTGTGTGCTTCTCCAGTCATTGTCTAGTGAGTTGTAGTTACTGCACGGGTCATAATCTGTGTTAATAAGACATTAAAACAAACCGGTTATATTTCAGTGAGGAGCTTCACAAGCACAAATCGGATTTAAAGTATTTTTTGTTTTGTCTTGTAACAGCTGTTTGGCTGAAGCTCGTGATGTGGAGTGGGTTTCAAGCACCAGCCAACAGCGAACTCTTCGGAAAAGATATTCAAGCACTCAGATATTGCAAACTCAGAACATAACACTACATGTAATTGTAACGGAAGGTCATTTTAGAGAAAGTGTCACTGACGGTGAGGAGGACACCGATACAGTCCCAGAAATATTTCAGCAGAAATTGCATTTTGCATGGTATCTTCATCCAATTTAAAATATAAACTCATGAGACATTTGGCTTTCAGGGCTTATTTTTTCTAGGTTACTACAATTGCTGATTTCATGTGTTTGTATATGAAAAAAACAAAAACAAATATCGAACACAGTAAACTTTTTTTAACCTATTTTTTTAGCATTAAACTTTCTAGACCAGGGGTTTCAATCGCAGCTGATGTCAAAAATATAATGAGATTCGCCCCAACAAAACATATATCTTTGAAAGACTATCATTGTTGTGCAGTCTCATGTAGACACTTGTGGTTTGACCCCCCCCCCACACACACACCTTCTGCAGTGGTGTAGTCCTAAAAAAAAAAGTGGTGTACTATTACCCACCCAACCCAAATATTAAAAGTAGGCAAAGAAACGACGAAACTATATATATATATATATATATATATATATATATATATATATATATATATATATATATTTTTTTTTTTTTTTTTTTTTTTTTTTTTTTTTTTTTTTATTTAACATAAGTTACCTGTAACTATTGAAAGAAAAAACAAATACTATGGAAGTTAATGATTACAGGTTTCCAGCTTTCTTCAAAATTTCTTCTTTTGTGTTAAACAAAATTTTAAAAAGACAAACCGGTTCGGAACAAGTAAAGGTTGTGTACAGGATGACAATTTTACTTTTTTGAATGAACTATCCATTAAAAAGGAAAAATATTTAAACAAATTTGTTCATTTTAAAGCGAGATGCTAATAGCCTAATCCTATTCAATGATTTATGCTTAGCTAATAGTGCCCCCAGCAGACCCGGAGATTGGCTGAGTATATTAAGCTGTGGTAAAACCTGGGTAAAAGCCAACTGTTTAACTCTAAATGGACTTGTAAAATGAGCCTATAATTAATAAAACAATATATATATATATATATATATATATATATATATATATATATATATATATATATATATATATATATATATATATATATATATATATATATATATATTTTTTTTTTTTTTTTTTATCAGGAAAATAAAAAGTTTTTTTCTTCAAAAGCTCAAATGCTAGCCTATACTCAAGTATTTTTTCCATGTTTTAAATAGAACTGCCACTTTTATAATTTAAAATGGCATAAATATAAACATATTAAAAAATGTACTGGCTAATTTACATATTTCACTATCATAATATAAGTCATAATAGGAAATAATTTTTAACAAGATATATACAACACAATGTTTCACTCTGATATGCAGTTAAAATGAGTACATTCACTGAGTGGTTCTGTCACGGTGTTTAATCCTGTGCATGAATGTATGATATATATATATATATATATATATATATATATATATATATATATATATATATATAATGCCACATGCACTGTAATGTGTTTTATAATCATAGTTAATTGATAAATGTTCGTTAAGAGTTGCATTTTCGCTGGAGGAAACAGCTGTGATGATGAGGGAAGCGCCAGGTAGATGGGGAAACCCGATTGGTACATGTGATACAAGTGTTTCTATAGCAAAGAACCGCAAATATGCAGATATTATAACATAATAATAATCTATCGGTAAACACACCTTCTGCTCTCACTCTGCAAAGCTGTGGTTTGCTCATTAAACGAAAAACGAGTTAAAAACAGAGGAGCGGAAGTCTGCCGCGGTTTTCATATCAAATTTAAAGGGGACTAAGGTGATCATTTATAGTGTACAGTTCATGAGGAAATCGCAAAACATTTCGAGGGACTGAATAGAAATATAGGGGGCTAAAGCGATGCCCATGCTTTTTTAAAAATAATTTTACCTCAGTGTTTTAGCGAGACATCATTTAGTTGATTGTCGTCGTTATTGAAAAACTCTCGAAATTTTCTCACAGCTGCTGCGGTCGTCAGGGGGCGGGGAATGCCTCAAATTAAACAAAAATCCACTGATTGCAACAAATAAGATGCAAGTAAAAAAAAAAACATTTGGTATACAGTTAAAGGGGACGCGAATACACGTAAATTAGGGAAGTCTAATCAGAAAAACAAGTGAGTATACCGAGGGTATACGCAATTATTGATCTTCAGAAGTCGTAATACCCAAACAGCTCATGGAAAAAAGTAGGCATACTGAGTATACGTGCGTATAGCCCCGACTACACCACTGACCTTCTGGACATTTAAAGTACTGTACTATATGTCCGGGTTACTTTCGATTTCTCTCCAGAGTAACACACATGCAGATTTGGGCCCTATCATACACCTGGCGCAATGTGGCGCAAGGCGTGACGCAAATGTTGTTTACTAGTTTCAGCTTGAAGCAAGTGTCGTTTTGACGTTTTTCACCACGCTGTTTAAATAGCAAATGCATTTGTGCTCATATGTGCGCCCATAGGCGTTCTGGTCTAAAAAAAGAGGTGTGTTAAGGCGCATTGCTGGCACGTTGCTATTTTCAGAAACTAGAATAGACTGTTTAATAGACCAGCTAAGAGGAGGTCTAAAGTCCAGCGCAGAGCGCGTTAGATGTGCACCTCGCTTAAACATTGCTTAATACACACAGGATGTACAGCAATACACAAATATCTTTACAAATGAAAAAGAATTAAATGATTAAAATATTACAAAAAATAATATTTTAAATATAAAAACCACTGCTTTCTTGCCTTCATCTCGGGGGGCTTTTTGAGATTATTCATGACAATTTGCTTTTGTATGATGTTATTATTAACAGTATTATTTATTATATGCATATTTATATCTGTTTTATTAAAAACAAGCTTAGATTTGTCCACCTGTCAGGTTTTAGACCATATGGGCCATAGCATGTGTATTTGGAAATAACTGTTTATTTAATATTTTAATTATACTTCTTTATTACTGTTCATTTATTCATTTGCTGGAAATTAGAATTGAATTTAGAAATAGTTATGAAACAAATCTTTGCGCATAACAAACTAAATTAATTATGTAGGCTAATGGATTTCTCTGCGTGCAACATCTTTCCTTATCCAAGTAAGAGAGTGAAAGTGAAAGTAAAGAATAAGGAGGCTTAGTAATGGGCGATATAAACGATATGCGATATAAACGATACAAAATTGGCCTACGATAGAGATTCTAATTCTATTGCACTATCGCGATAATGCATGTTTGATGACGCAATCTACCCGCGAAATTAAGAGCAACGTGCTGCAGCCGGCTACAACGCATCATCATCTTGAATAAACATGGCTGAAAGCGTCAGCGAAACAGAAGAGCTCTTGAAAAAGACTGGTGCAACATCTGTTATTTGGACAGGGCTCGACAGTATATCGTGGCTTGTCTAGTGAACATCAGCGCCTCCCACACAGGTTTTACCTGGGCGGCCGATATATTATTGGGGCGGCCAGGTTCTGTGTTCGCGAGAAACTGAGAACACTCTGCCACAGACTCACATGCTCTGCATGCAGACCCACAGAGACGCGCTGCATCACGCTGGATACAGAACTGTTGTTCTGACTTTAGTAGCTTTGAGAGGAGCGCGAAGACTAAATAGACTGATCCAGCTCATTATTTGGGGTGACGATACATTCTCTTTTCCCCGGACATGTCCGAGAATCTGCTTTCGCTTTCGATATTGATTGTATTAATTTTTGCATTACTTTATTCGCAAACTTTGTCTGGTGCATCTCAATCTCTCAGCAGCACCAACACTACAGCAGACAGAGAGAGAGAGGGAGAGAGAAAGAAAGAGCAGATCAAGACACCAGTTTTAATTTCATTAGGAGAACAAAATGTTTAAAACCAAATGTGTTACCTTAGGCTGCAGGTTAGAAATATGTTTTTATTTAAAAGTATCTGCAATACACAATTTTATTTGACTTTTTAATACTGGAAGTATTTACAGTACCAGTTTTTTTGTTCTCTGCAACTTGGCATTTAGGAACCAAGGACTTAAAAGAAAAGTCTTTCTTTCTGAAAGGCACTACACTAGTTTATTTATCTGCAACATTGTGTTGTTTAATTACAGTTTTGCTTTTGCATATTAAATGTTCTCAAAATGACAGGCAACGTTTCTTTATTTCTTAAAGAAAATAGCAGTTTGGCTTTCCTAAGGGTCTATGTAACCTGTTCTGAAATGGTTCTATTATAATTTATATATCGCAATATATATCGTTATCGCAAAAGGCTGCAATGTATATCGCAATATGGATTTTAGGCCATATCGCCCATCCCTAAGGAGGCATTTTCTCGCAAGTGAAGCGCTCAGTTATTCCACTTACAAAGTCCACCATGTAAATAGCAAATGCGCTATGGCGCGACGCAACTGACTCTTAAAGGGAATGTGAGGTGAGATTGGTTTATTCTCAAAACACACCTATAACTCATTAAGAGAATAAGCTCAACCCTGATAAAATTTTCCTTTCTTGAAATAGCAAAAGTGGATTCGGACACACCCTTAATGCTTTTGCGCCCTGCGCTTTGGACTTTGTTAAAGTAGAGATTGAATAGAGATTGTTAAAATAGGGCCCTTTTTCTGGGGCTGATTTAAATGTCGAAATATATGTGTTCGTAAATGCTCTATTTTTACTAAAGCTCTATGTTTGTAACTATTTCAGCATCATTTGATTATAATCAGGTTTATACCGCCTGTATTTTGTTGTACAAACACTTCTTCATGCTTACATGTGTAAATATGATCATTTTGCTAATATTCTGGTTCGCTCTGGGGAAGAATGTCTGAGTTCTTCAATTGCATCAGGTTTCCACTTTTTTTCTTCTGCTTGAATGTTAATACGGCCCTCCTATGAATTGTCAGTCACTGATATGGCCCCCCGCCAATTTAAGTTTGAGATGGACCATAGTAAAGCTCAAAGTGTCTTCTTTTCAATGATACCTAATTTGTTAGATAGGTTGGTGTAAATCCTCATAAGTGGGGTGCAAACAGTCACTTTTATTGTGCTTATTTATTTATTTATTTATTTTTCTAATAGACATGGTTCAAATATGTTTACAACTTACTCAATGTGATGCTGGATCCAGTGATTATTTGTGGACTTACAGTCGAAGTCACTTGTGAAATAGTGCTGACATCTAAAAAAAACAATTAAAGAAGTGAAAAAATTAGGTTAAAAATGTTTTAAATATATTTAGTGCCTTTTTTAAAATGAGTGGTCGGGGTACCTGTGCAGTATCCTGAACACCGGTCATCTGGTTTTATAAGTTCATAGACGTAATAATTTCCTGGACACGCTTTCACTCTGATGGGGTTTGTCTTTTGCTCACAGCAGCCACTGAAGAAAAAAGTACCACAGACCTCTCTGGTCACCACTCCATCCTCAATCTGAGGGTGATGACCATTGAGTACCAGATTCATGTATGCGTTACAGCTTAGCTGAGTAATACAGGTCTCTGGCATCCTGATGTTCATTCCATAGTAGAAAAGCCTGTACCAGCCGCTCCAGGACAAAAAATTATCACAAAAGTAATCTCCAGTTAATGATGTTTCATTGTTGGCTCTCCAGGGGCGATCCATAGATGCATAGTTGTAGCAGGGGTCACCGCTGATATTTGGGAAAGCAACTGTCATGATGTAAAAATACTGTTAACATAATACACTGAAGAAAATATAGAGTCTTACATATTCTTATACAGTACATTGATAGTTAAAGGGTTAGTTCACCAAAAATTACAATTATGTTATTAATGTTATTCTGTTTAAACTTTGTATGATTACAGATGAACTACTGAAGTCACATGGACTGTTTTGACCGTTTTTGGTTCTTTTTCTGGACTCGTGACCCTTGCTGCAGAATGACAGAGCTTTCAGTTTTCAGCAAAAATATCAATAGTATCTGGATGCAAGCTGAGATTTCATCTCTCCGAGGTGCAATGTCAGACACAATGCACTCAATGAAGCTAGTGACATCCCTGTGAGGGGTAGGGTTAGGTATAGACATTAAAATAATTGTATGCAGCTCAGATTGCACTGCACAAAGTCTGCATTCAGACCCCTCTCAAAAATATGCTAATCTGAAGGTCTCGGGGGATTGGAATGACCTGGGGGTGAGTAATTTAAAACATAAAATTCACTGAACTAACCCTTTAATTTCAGGAATCTGAACTAGTCAATTAAACCATTCTAACCAGTAGTGTGCAGTAAAACAAAGTAAACAATATAATGATTAATAATAATATATAACATTATCTAATATATTATTTCACAGTTTCCCAATTATTAATTCATGTGAAGTAGTCCTAGCAACACCAGTGGTGGAAAGAGTAATGAAAATCATACTCAAGTAAAAGTACTATTATTTTCCCTTAAATGTAGTGCAGGTAGAGTAAAAGTATCTGTTGTAAATATTACTCAAAGTAGGAGTAAAAAGTAACCCTTCTAAAAGTACTCGAGTAGTGAGTATTACGCTGTAAAAAGCTGATGCATTTACATTTAATATATGCATGTGTGCAAACGTAACATTCTGTAGTGCATTTAGTTATTGTTTAAGGCCCTTTCAGTCATGATACAGTCAACATTTATCATAAAGTCAACATTCGTCATCTTCTCATCAGTGACAAGCATCTAAACAGTCTCTCGATCATTGTGTGTAAAGATTTTGGACTTCTTCTTGGACACTTTTAATGCTTCCAAACAGTTTGTTGCATTTATAAATTGCAGTGTCTTGTGGTTGTTCAGTATGATGCGATTTACTTTCTATGTGTGATTTGATTGGACAGGAATCACAGGACTGATTTTCTATTCCCCATAGACAAGAAAAAATAGTGACTGCAGGTTGAAGGAAAGTAGTAGAATAAAATACAATACTGCACTAAAAATGTTCTCAAGGGAAAGTAAAAGTACATATTTTTAAAACTACTCAGCAAATTACAATTCCTGAGAAAAACTACTCAATTGCAGTGGTTTGAGTGTTTGTAATTTGCTACTTTACACCACTGAGCAACACACAAACCAAAAATATATTATGAATTCTGAAAAATTTCTGTTAATGAAGTACAGATTCTGTGTAAGCAGAATTGTATCTGTGTCATTTTAACATAAAATTACTGTTTATATAATTAGAATTTTAAAGTGCCTCTATTATACATTAAAAAGGGTCATATTTTGGTTTTAAGGGTCTTCAACAACAGTCTTATATGCATGCAAGATCAAAAAACACTTTCATGGTCTTATAATAGGCATTTATTTTTACCTAATTATCCCAGTGACTCCCATATGAATATTTCAGCGATCCATTTGTTCCCAAACCCCTCCTTAGCGCGAAGCTAATCTGCGCTGATTGGACCGATGACAGCCTGTTGCAATTGAAGAGAAATGCCAATCCCGGCTTATCAACAATATTGAAGTAGTGCAGAATGTATGTGTGAGTATACCTGCCAACACTCCTGTTTTTCCCGGGAGTCTCCAGTATTTCAGACTCATCTCCAGCCACCCTCCCATGTTTTTATATATCCTGGAAAACTCCTGTAATTTCAACCAGCATAACCCCCCACCCCTCGGTCCTTAGCATTTTGGTATGGTCTGTGAAACCCCTGGGTCGCCAACATTGGTATAGAATCCAATTTCAGCAGCCGCCCGAAACACGCTTCATGGTACTTAAGTTTCTAACACCACAGTACACAGTAACCGGTTCTCAACAGTGTTATTTAGATGCCTCACCCCCGAACCTAACCCCCTCCCCCGTCTCCCAGATTTTTTGTGTGTGCATGAGTGTATTAAAGCAGTGCAGTAAAACACCAGCATATTGCTCTATTCTTAACCATGACACACATTCAGTATTACTCCACACAGCGGCAAAAGCTGAACTATTCTGAAACTTGACCACTGCACGTGTGTACGAACAGCTGACGGTGGCCATAGCATGGACAAACGGCAGTAGATCATGAGCTCACAAACGCATTTAAATCCATAAACAAAGCAGCACGTGTCGTGTTTTCAACGTGGCATTAGATGCGATATGAGAATATAAAGTTAACCTGATAGAGTACAAGCGGGGACAAGTAACAAAACACAATTGAATACATAATTTGCAAGCTAGAGAAAACAAGGAGGCAGCTATTTACTTACACTTGTAAAATGGAGGAAGAAACTGACCCATGAGCTGTGTACTGATAAAGTTCCTGTCGAGCTCTGACAAAGTCTCATACATCAATAGTCTTTTCTGATCCTTCCTTTAACAAACGGCCGACGAATCTTCCGTTGTAAGCGTGTAGATTGCTGTAGCACTCTTCAGAAAAATGACGGGAACAGCACAGGCTGGGGCGATAATGCTGAGGTATTTTTGCAAAAGTAAACCTCAACCACTGACTCATCTTTGGGTAGAGAAAATAACACTAACTCTCCCTCGCACGGCATCTTCACGACTTGATTCAACTGGGATCTGTTTGTCGTCTTCTTCTTTTTTGCTACCGTTTTAGTGGGCGGGGCCGCAGGTTTCAATTTTCCCGGGTTTGCGCGTGCAACAATTGGGCGGGGCTTAAGTTTCAGATCGACGTCACGCCGAAACGGCTCGTTATCAAGACGAATTCATTTGAAGCACTATGAGTCGACTCTTTTATAGATGAATCAATAGTTTTACACACTGTGCACTTTCAGTTTTAAGCCTTAGCTGGATATTTCCCTTCACTTAGAGCTGTGTTACACACTACATAGAAGGTGATTCTCAAAAACCCATAATAGGGGCTCTTTAAGGAAAAAAGGTGCTGTTGAGTGATGAGTGTGGTAGGCTTATGCTTAATGGACTGCTCACACCACTAAGACTAACTAATTAAGCAATGTTAGTTTCATGAACACTCTTGATGACTTACTGTACTGGTCAAGGGAACAGTTTTTTTTTTATCTTGAAGTTTTTTAAAAAATACATTTGACAATCATTTTCTATTTTCATGAAGGTTATACACATTTAGCGTGCTACAGTTGTCCTTCGAGTCAATTTTTACCCACCAGAAATAAAACTAAACTTTATTAAAAAAAAAAAAACAATTAAAAAAAAACGCCAAAACTTGCGCACTCCAACACACACACACACACACACACACACACACACACACACACACACACACACACACAAACACATAAAGAATCTGCTCTAACTTATAAATACTGTCTTGCTAAAAATATTCTACACTTTTAGCATTAGAAAATACACCCGGTGTTGCACTCCGAATAAACACTAATGAAATACTGCACACTGATGAGAGAAATCCTAGACATTCATAGAGTTTGTGATGACAATTTGAGGATAAATTAATAAATTTGTGGATTGAAATTTAGTGAGGTTTAGTGAAAGCGGGTTATTTTTGACTCGATGGGTGAATGGCGTATAACCCTAACCAGGGCTTGACATTAACTTTTTTGATCACCAGCCACGGTGGCTAGTAGTTTTCCAACATTACTAGCCACTCGCCATTTTCACTAGCCACAATTTTATTGTTGGGAAAATATATTTTATACACATAAATATGACTTTGACATGCTAAAATTACTTGATTTAGATGTTGCGTTTTCTCCACATGCCTCATTCATTTCACTTTTTGTGTGTTGTGTATGAGCTTGCTAAATGTTCATGAGCTAATGGGTCATGGTTTCATAGTATTACAATTAGTTTTTATTTCACATAATTTTCAGAGCTCAAAATGAAGGATTTACCAAATTTATCTCTGACCACACCAAACATAAAAAATTAATTATTTATTAGCCACAAATTTTAAATGTGTCAAAACAAGCATAATATAGCTGTTTACTATACTTTTTATTTAACAAAACATATGCACAGTAATCTGTCCTGGCTAAAGGTCCCAGATCACCAGTTAACTACACATAAATGGGCAGTAATCTCCCATTAAAGCAATGTTATTGTAAAAAAATGATAATTAAACCACATTACGCAAAAGAAAGCAGGTAAAAAACATACTGTGTGATAATGAAAGGATAACGCACACACGGTTAACGTTAGACCCATAAAAAATCTGTTCAAATAATGGTGAAAGCAAAAGCAACCGGTGCTGCTTACAAAAATACAAATCTGGAGCTCTTGAAAGCAGCAAGACTGTGGGCGCATGTTCATCACTTTTTGTCTAGTCTATTTGAAAGAGAACCGATCACATCAGCTGTGTTTCTAGACACAGATGCTTCACGCAAGGAAACGAGAGCGCGCACGCGTTTTAAACAGTCGCGCGCATCAACTCAGCTGCGAGAGATCATCCTTTCATTCGGTATTCAACTGCTTTTTCATTGCTCACGCGAACGTAATTATTTTTGTCAGTCGTGTTGCTTCTTAATTCTAAGATCGCCTTTGCATGCATATTGGACCATCCTTATTGTCGAACCCTGCTTTTATGAATTATTATCCGGGAAAATTATTTTCAACCAGCCAGAGTGGCTAGTGATAGTCTCTGTCTTACCCGCCACCACTGAAATCTACCCGCTTTTGGCGGGTTGGCGGGTGTTAATGTAAAGCCCTGACCCTAACCCTAACACAGAATTCTGAAACATCAGGAGGGTTAAGCAGTTCAGTTAAATATAGATCAACTTATGACAAGGAAAAGAGTTAAAGCTGCACCTGCACAGTATGAAGGCCTTGGGATTGACAGATCAGGTAGGACGAGTTCATAGACGTAATAATCTCCTGGACAGGCTTTGACTCGGATGGACGTGGATCTGTAGCCCCCCCATTGGTTATACCATTTATGAGTTCCCAAAACATCACGGGTCACCACTCCATCCTCAAGTGTTGGATGAGAACCGTTGAGATACAGTCCAGTGTAACCTCCACAGCCCATATTACTCACACACCACTCAGACATCTGGGCACTTTGTCCATTCAGATACAGTCGATACCAGCCGCTCCATTCGACTTGAGTGTCGTCATGTTCCGTGTAGTGCTGATATGGGCTTTGCCGGATGTCTCTCCAGTAGTCATCAGTAATGTTATAATAATAGCATGGATCAAAGCTGGAATTGGCATTTTCTGAGAGAATAATGAAAAAAAGAATAACCTATGATTACACTGTAATACTGTACTTAACTACTGTATCAGTTAAAAATACTTAGTTTATTTTATAAAGAAACTATATTCAGCTAATTTTAGTACCATAAGAGTTATTTCTTTTATAATAGTTTAGTGTAGAGTTCAGTGTCGTCTCAAATGTAACATTACATTTTACCAAACTCAAATTGTTTTCAAATTAGGGAAATAGCACGACCGCCTCACAGCAAGAAGGTCTCTGGTTCGAGCCCTGGGTCAGTTGCCACTCCTGTGTGGAGTTTGTATGTTCTCTCCGTGTTGGTGTGGGTTTCCTCCGGGTGCTCCGGTTTCCCCCACAGTCCAAACACATGTGCTATAGGTAATTTAGGTAAACTAAATTGTCTGTAGTGTATGAGTGTGAATGAGTGTGTATAGATGTTTCCTATATGGGTTGCAGCTGGAAGTGGATCCGCTGCGTAAAACATATGCTGGATAAGTTGGCGGTACATTCCGCTGTGGCGACCCCAGAGTAATAAAGGGACTAAGCCGAAAAGAAAAAGATTGAATGAATGAATTAGTGCCTATCATGAGTACAACCGAATTCACCATTGGAGCCGGCATAATCACTTACGGTACGATGAAGTATTTTGCTTTCACAATCCAGGATAAAAAAAATGATCCAACCTTAGTGTCTGATAGCTCCACCCCTTCTGATTTATGAGCAAAACTGTGAGCATTGAGTGCATGAATAAGTGCATCCTCCGGGAATTTAAAGTGCACTTATTCTTTTTAGATTTTTTATTATTTACACTGCAATACCGGAAAGAATAGGGACACACCTTATTTTTCTGATAGTGAAATATAGACATTAATTCAATTATTTTGAATTATCCTTTAACAATTATAGATTTTACATACTATAAACAAGATTGGAAGACTGATCCAAGTTACACACGTAAATATGTATATACAATAGTCACAATTGTTAGGTCTACAGCCATTTGGGATTTTTTAGATAGGTCTACATTACATGTTATTGCATTTGAGTTGAAAGCATTACATTGGATCAAAAACACATTTTTTTTATTTATCATTCATTCATTCATTTTCCCTCGGCTTAGGCCCCATTTACACTAATGCGTTTTCGTTTTGAAACAGCGTTTTACAGTAGATCAAAAACGATCTGCGTCCATACTAGCGTTTCTAAACATATCTCCGTCCACACCACTCCACCAAAATCGTATATCACGTGACCATTCGCGCACTATGGGCATGCGCGTTCAAGTATAAACAGGAAGCATGTGTCTCGCTCGGCATTTGGTTATTGTTAGTCAACAAACGCTGGTTGAACGATGAACGCGAGCGATGAGCGAGTGCTCGAACAATAGCTTGCCTCTTGCGAATATATGCAGCTGCTGTAGTAAAAAAGGCAGAGTTTAACTGCACAATGGCAAACAACGCTCCCATTTCTGTGTCCATGTTGTTGTTTACAGTGAAGGCTGGTCTGCCGTCTTCCGGTAGCGTTATAGTCATGTGACAGGGGCTTGACAAATAAGGGAAGGATACGCAATGACCCAATAGCCCCAATCAGGTAGCTTTTTTCGGGGCTCGAAAACTCCGGCGTAATGTGGACGGATGGCGTAACCATAGCAAAACTTATGCGTTTAAAAACGAAAACGCATTAGTGTAAACGGGGCCTTAGTTTCTTATTTATCAGGGTTCGCCACAGCAGAATAATCCGCCAACAGAATGAACCGCCAACCCTGTACAGGGAAACATCCATAGACACTCACATTCACTCACATACACTACAGACCATTTAGTTCATCAATTCCCCTATAGCGCATGTGTTTGGACTGTGTTGGACTTCTCTGCATACCTCAGATTAGGGATGCTCATTTCGGTTTATTTTACCAACCGACAACCGCAGCTCGTTAAACAAATATTAACCGTTAACCGTTAACAGATAAATATAAAAATATTATTTAATAAAAAAAATTCATTGAGGTTTCTATTTTGTGACATATTAATTATTTTAAAATACTGATTTATTTTAACATGCGAACAGCAGCATAGAGAACATAACAGAACATCTTCACGCACCTGCAGAGTTTCCGACAACAGAGAAAAAAAGATTAAATTAAATAAAATTAATAAAATAAACAGGCCTGCCCTGGATATTTTTCACCTAAATGACCAATTTAGATTACAAAACGAAAACACTGACTGAATCCTTTTTAAGAACCGGCATTTGCTGATTTTTCCAATCATGTTTTTTCGTTCGTCATATAAAAATATCAGGCTATTAAATCGATCGCTTCGCTGAAAATATGCATTTGATTAATGCTTCGTTGTTATTATGTCACAAAACCCCTTTTAACATTATAATAGAAGTCATTAGTTTAAAGATTGTCATAATGACTTATTTCCTCTCATTCGCAATCAGCATCAGCGCTGATTTGTGTCAACTCGTCTGTCAAACTGTGACTAGAAATATTCTTCTTTCATTTTGCTTCTTTGACAAAATACGTCTGTAGGCACGTGTGGTTGCACGTGTTACCATCCCGCAAGTTAACAAATATGTGTTGCGCATCAGGGGCCGATCACAGCGAACGCGCTTTTCCGTTCCAAAAATGCGAGGTGCACCGCACCACACTGCCTTATATGTTGACAAGAAAAAAAAATTGCGGTGCTCTTTTTTATGTCACTATAGGAAACGACTGAATCAGCTGGTCTATTGTGCGCAAGTGTTGCTGTCCATGTTGTTATAATTGCAATATACAGAATAACATTGTGATTGTGATCTCCATCATTAAAAAAATATCAATCGTCCTGCAACACAAATACTGCAGGCACCTCAACAGAAACCCTGCTCTGCTTTCATTTGAAGAATGAAAAGACGCGACTGACGTAACGCACCATTCCGCTCAAGGTTGAGTTTTATTTCAACCGCGAGCACACAGCGCGCAACAGCATAACGTGAGGCGCGCAGGGCACAGAAGCAGCGCCAAAACAGTTAATAAACCATAAAAAAAATGCAAAAACTTCTCAATGCAAAAAGCGCGTTCGGTGATCGGCCCCTTATGCAGCCAAACTTTAAAAATATATAAAATAATATTTTTTAATCATTTAACTAATACCATTAATCGGTTACAAACGCACCCTTTCTGTTAACGGTTAATCAGTTATTTTGAGCATCCCTACCTCAGACATCATTCTTTTCCATGCTTCATCTCGAACCATCCTGCGGGTGAAAAGAATGATCACCTCCCTGAAATGGTTGGGCTCTTTCTCTCCCACCTGATGCACAACATCCACAGCCTCCATCATAGGACCAGCATACTCAGGTGTTATTTTGCTAAGACGTTAAATCACGTCCTCTCTTATACACTCAGTGGTATTCTTGAGACATTTTATTCGAAGACACCCACCTTCTTTTGTACCTTTCCTCTTCCAACACACAAGCTATCAAGTCGTTGTTGACTTCCGTGAGTGTTTCATATTGTTTTTCCATCACCTTGATTTTGTCTTTACATTCTTTTAGGTCCTGTGCATTTATTAGGACGGATTTGGCAACGCTAGCAATCATCGCACTGTGTTGCATGCTTAGTTCCTTGTGTTGATCCTCTACTTTGTTTTGAAGTGTTTTAATGGCCTCGAGAATAGCCGTATTGGACATTTCACGTTGCTCATTCTCTGTTGGCTTTTTTGATTTTTTTTTTGCCTTTCTGCGATTTACATTGTGTTGGAGGATCAGAATCAGTACCTCACTCTCTTGTGGCGCACCTGCAGTTATGTCCATCGCATAACAGTGTTGTCTTTGCACTCATCACTTCCTGCAGCAGCTGACAATAATCCAGACGCTGACGCACACCCACAGCTGCAATTTTTTTTCTCAATGATTACATTGACTATAAATACACCTTACTCTTAGTCACACATTGAGTCATGTTTGGGTTTAACCTCCGGTAACTTACAAAGCGTTTCCATGCCATGTCTTGTCATGTTTCCTGTTCGTCGCCTTGTTCAGTGTTTCCTGTTCCTCGACTTGTGTGTTTATCCTGCCTGCCACCTATACTGATCATTTGACTGTTATTTGACTATCCCTTTGTATTGCCTGTGTGTACCTGATTGCTCCTGTGGTTGATCATTGCCTGACTGACTATTCTAGTAAATAAAGCTGCACGCGCATCCTCAACACTGTTGCCAGACTTGTTCGGTTGCACGTGTAGTCCTTAACATTTTTTTTTCCAAGACAGTAAGTATTTTGCTACTACTATCATTACTATTATTATTATTATTATTGGTCAAAACTAAAACATTCTTTAAAAACAAAGGTGCTAAACTTTTCAATAGTTTTCCCTTAAAAGTAGTCCATTTTGTCCCAACAACCTGCACTGTTTTAAACTCATTTTAAAAAGTCAAAATACATTGTGCTTGATCTATAAAATAAGGCTTATGCTGTTCACACCAGACACGGAACGTGTGAATAAATTGCGCTATTTGCGCGTAAATAGACGCATGAACATTTGAGTTTACTCGCTTAATTCGCGCGTCAAATTCACTTCAGAACAGAAGCGGATTCGCATCATGGGCAGGGCTTCTGTCTGCCCGGTGACTGTAGGCATTGCTAAATGGCTAACATTGATTTTATTGAGAAAATAACTGTGTTTATGTGCTTTATGAAGGCTGAAAAACAGCGTCGATACGTTTGTAATGTAATGTGTATTTATATAGCGCATTTATTGTGTATGGCCATACACCCAAAGCGCTTCACAATCATGAGGGGGGTCTCTCCACACCACCACCAGTGTGCAGCATCCACTTGGATGATGCGACGGCGGCCACAGGACAACAGCGCCAGTGTGCTCACCACATACCAGCTATCGGTGGAGTGAAGAGACAGTGATAGAGCCAATTCAGTGGATGGGGATGATTAGGAGGCCATGATGGGTAAGTGCCGATTGAGGGACTTTGGCCAGGACACAGGGGTTACACCCCTACTCTTTATGAGAAGTGCCATGGGATTTTTAATGACCACAGAGAGTCAGGACCTCGGTTTAACATCTCATCCGAAAGACGGCACCCACCGACAGTATAGAGTCCTCTTCACTATACTGGGGCATTAGGACTCACACAGACCACAGGTTGAGCGCCCCCTGCTGGCCTCTCTAACACCACTTCCAACAGCAACCTAGTTTTCCCATGTGGTCTCCCATCCAGGTACTGACCAGGCTCAGCCCTGCTTAGCTTCAGTGAGTAACTGGTCTTGGGCTGCAGGGTGATATGGCTGTGGCTGTTTGGACCAGTGTCTGAGTCCACTAGATACTTTCAGAGGTGCACCCAGCTCTGTGAGCTCATAAACTCCTCCAGAAACTTAACCTGGATGACGGAGGCTTTCAGCGGTGCTTCTGACTGAGCCGAGCCCAGTTTGATGAACTGTTGTCGTTGTCGGCCGGAGGATTTCCCCCGGACACCAACAACAGGTGCTACATCACAATCATGCCCCCACAAGAGCAAGCTCCTGATTGGTTAACGCGGCGCGAATGTCCGCAGAAGTTCAGATTTTTGAACTCGAGCGATTCGCGCGATTTGCGCATTAAGCGCATCAAATGCGCAAAGCGCTCAATTCGCGCCATCCGCACCGCGCCATTTGCGCAATTTGCGTCATTCACGCGTATCACGCCGCAGGATGTCTATTCGCGCGTTTGCATTGACTTAACATGTAAATCACTCGCGCTTGATGCTTCTTCCACGTCTGGTGTGAACGCAAATAATGAAACTGAAGCTTTCTCTAAGTTCACAAAAAAATAAATTGACAACTTCAATTATTATCAATTATTTTGCTGAATTATTACATTAAAAAACTATTTAAAAAGTTTGACATTAGTGGAGGGGTTGAAGATTACTTAAAAATGTACCTGTTGTTTGTGCATTGATTATTTCACTTGTTGTTTGTCCATTGATTATTTCACCTGTTGAATACACAACATGACATAATTAATATTTAGAAACATCCAGTCAGCTTACCTAATTATATAAAATTAATTACTTGACAGGTTATAAATAACTCACCATTAATCAGCAGCACACATAGTGAGATCAGGAACTTCATCATGATCAACAACACCTGCACACACACATTACACAGTTATCTATGTGTTATTGCATTGTAATTACACAATAAAGGTTTATTATTAAAATATTTTTTGCGCATTGCATGTTTGTAAACAAGTGTGGGACTAAAAAAG
The DNA here is from genome assembly GCA_903798195.1 of Danio kyathit. NCBI lineage: Eukaryota > Metazoa > Chordata > Actinopteri > Cypriniformes > Danionidae > Danio > Danio kyathit. Next base: position 53,465,143 of record LR812530.1, read on the forward strand.
CAATACAAAATAAATGATTAAACATAATTTTACAAAGTAATATCCTATTTCATTCTTTAATGTCAAATGTGCTAAAATGAGGTGAAAAGCCTTTACCTGAGAAGTGAGCAAAACTCAACACAGAGATGATGATCAACTGCAAACCTCACGATCATGTTCAGGGCCTTTATTAATACCTGTGGGTGGACCTTTACTGGAAACAGATGTACTTTTGAAACAATACCGTAAACAGTTGTGACGTGAAGATCTTTCTTATTTAGGCTGATCATTTCCTTGTGAGCACGTGCATTTAGAAAGACATTCCTTTAGTTCTTTTAGTTTGTGCTCAAATAGTGGAATGAAAACAAGCTTGAATTGAGGCAAAGGTGACTGAAAATACAGTTACTAGTTAATTTGTTGTCTATAATATTAAATGTAATCATTGATTACATTAAAAGCTTTAGCTCATCTTTAGACTGCTGAAGAAATGCAGGTTGTCAAGTAAGATCAAGATTGTGAGACGTGCAAAGAAACAATGAATCCAGAAATACATGTTATTGTGTATTTTTAATGCATTGAGAACTCAAACTCTAATCCTAAAGTGAACTGTAAAGTTTTAAAAAGCATCTGTGGAACAGTACGCTTAAATAGCAAGCAATATTGTACAATTTAAAAGTGTATGATTTATTTTACTAATCATTGCACAGAATAAATAAAATAAGCCAAATCTGTTTTTATTTATGCATTTATTTTTATTGGATGAACGCATCTAGGGTTGGGCGATGTTGACAAATTTGGCATCGTACGATGTCTAATGTGAACATCGGCGATGGACGATGGTATCGTCGTCGTAGGCAGGGTGGGGGTCTTTGTTGTTAAATATCAATTAATTCATAACGAATTTAATAATTGTAGCCTATGACCCGCATGGTCTTTGCTTTACCCATGACCAAACCATAAATAAAGTTATACACAAATTACCACCTGTCAATCACTTTTTTTTCCGCGGGACACTGGCATGATCAGGCGGAGTGATCTGTGTCCTTATAATGGCTTTTTCCCCACAGCTGGTGGCGGAGACGAGACGAGAGTTCGTTTGGAGTTCACTGTAATTTGTATTGTGATTAATGATAACTTCCTTATTTTATTATTATTATGAGGACATAACAACAAGTAAAGATGCTAGAGCTCGACCGTTTTGGTCACACTTGTGCTTGATATTTTATGCGACCTAAAATATTTATTTGAATGCATTTGTGCTAGTGCATACATTTTTACCGTGTGACCTGTTTTCACTGCAAAATCCTCACCGCGGGCGCGGATTTAGGAGACATTTATGCAGAATGCATCTTTGCACCTAAAGACACCAAACGCAGCGCTCAGGAACAGATTAAAACAGTTGTCATGTGAACTTGCTGAAGTACAAAAGCCCGCAAAGCTTGCCTCGCCTTTGTGCTCTTCCTATTGGCCCACTGCGCGAGAACTGAACGCGAATGGATTGGTTAATATCAGCTGTCAATCACTCAGTCAACGCCTTCTGCGTTCACATGACAGGAGCAACAGCCGCGGAAATGTGACGCGCTGAAGATGAGAGAATGAAAATAACACTGACAGATTTAGTTTTAGAAACCACCTAAAGTTACTAATAATGGCACATCTTATTAGTGATCATGTGCTGAATGTTAATCCACCATTTACACTTTTCCAAGAGTGGATAAAAGACTTCCAGTGGCTTCAAGTCCGCTATGAAAATAACCAAAGCCATTCACTGTAAAGTCTGTGGGACGGGGTTTGCAGGTAACAGTGTTTGCCACTGAATCTACACATTTTAAGCGCGAGAGGTACTGTATAATCCTCACGATGTATTTAATCCTCACGATGCTGTCAGCCGTGCAAACAGCAGCTATAAGTATAACACAGCTCATGAAAAGACCATTATTGCTATTAAGATGACATGCAAATAAGAAGTTATATATCAATATACATGTGGGGCGGGGCGATGGATCATGATGCCGGCTCAGCATCGTGAAGTTTATCAGCCATCGGCGATGGACGATGACATCGTCTATCGGCCCAACCCTAAACGCATCACACAGGTTCAGTGGGTTTATTGTTTTGTTTAAGGTAGAGCATTTAAGGAAGTGAACATTACAGAATATTCACACGTTTACATGAGGAACATCAATTACAGTCTTGAGTAATGTTCTACATTCCTCCAGTTCTTATTTTAGCTCATCAGAAACATGTGATGTGCACTATTGCCTCCTGACTGCAGGGATGGATTTAGTGACTTTTATGTATGGGATCCCACCAAAATGTGTATATTTTTAACTTTTTCTATCATTGTTCTACAGTCTTTTCCATTTTGATTGCATAATTAGTCTGTGGGACAGTGTAAATTCAGTCACTAATTAGCAAACCTAATGTCAAAAGTCATAGTTGCACTTTCATTGATCTTAAATGGCCTTATGAAATTTTTTTCTTTAGTCTTTGCCATAATGACAGTACGTATTCAGCTGTAAGCATGAAACAAACTGTGTCAGTCCAGTTTTCAGAGTTGAAGTTCAATTTAATTCAGTTTAGCATAATGTAAATGTCGCTGCTGAAAGTCTAAAGACTGAAGAGCAAATCCAAGTCACAAACTTGTCACAAACAAGTTACAAACCAAGCAAGGCAGTGGCAAGAAACAACTTCACCAATTGAAAAAGTGAGGGAAAAAACCTTGAGAGAAACTAATTGGGCACAACCAGAACTCCTCTAGCCAAACCTCCTGTGCAGAGCTGCAGTCTAGGCACTGGAGGCTGGGGAACGCTGGACGTTCATAACGGAGAACACAAGCAGTGAACCTACATTTATCTTTTCAAATTAAGTGATTTGGAAGCATATAGTTTAAGTCAAAGTTATTCGCCCTCCTGTGATTTGTATTTTATTTTATTCAAATATTTATCAAATGATGTTTAACGGTGCAAGGAATTTCTCACAATATTTGCTATAATATTTTTTCTTCTGGAGAAGTCTTATTTGTTTTTTTTTCAGCTATAAAATAAAAGCAGTTTTTATTTGTTTAACCCCATTTTAAGGTCAATATTGTTAGCCCCTTTAAGCAATATTTGTTTTGGATTGTCCACAGAACAAACCATCGTTATACCTAATTACCCTAATTACCTAATACATAATATACCTAATATAGGCCCACACGGAATCTGCGCACGCAGAATTCTGCAGATTTTCTACAGAATTCTGCAGGTCTTTAGCCCATCATTAATTCTGTTTATTTACTTGAATAAATGTGTGTAAATCTATATTTATTCAGTTTTTAAATTAATTACAGTAATATTATTGACTAATATGAAAATGTTTATCTGATTTATGTAATGCAGTTTGTAAAGTCATATTTTCTGGCTTTTAGTAGATATATTATATGAGAGACTTGCTTTGTTTACCAAATAAAGTAAATCTAATTGGATTTGCATTTTAAACATTAAATAAATGTTTAAACGGTATTATTTTTTTATTTCACATATTAAGGTTTTAGTTATGATACTCCTAAAATAATTCCGCAGAAATCCGCAGATTTTTACCAAAATTTTCCGCAGAAATAGCAAAAAACGTCCACAGATTCCGTCTGGGCCTACCAATTACCCTTACTTACCTAATTAAACAAGTTAAGCCTTTAAATGTCATTTTAAACTGAATTCTCGTATTCTGAAGAATATCTAGTCAAATATTATGTGCTGTCATCATGGCTGTTACAACCTGCCTTCCTCGTGTGTTTGTTTTCGTCATGTGATCCTCACCATGTGCTCCTTTGTTCCCGTTCCCGCCATGTCATTATGTTCATCTCCTTCACCTGTGTCATCCACCTGTGTGTCATTGTCATCATCCTGTCCTTGTGTATTTATAGTCCTTGTATTCAGTTAGTCCCTCGTCCGGTATTGTCGATGTTGATGTCTTCATGTCTCACTGTTCTCCTTCAAAGCCCTGTTCGTCCTGTTATCTCCGTAAGTGTTATATAATAAATATACGTGTTTTTGTACTCCTGAGAATCCGTGCCTTCTTCGTCCTGTGAGCAGCAGGCGTAACATAATACCGGACCAAAAAGTTTGCGGCGTGTTTTCCCTCCGTTTTATTTTCATAGTCTTTTTTTGCCCCCAGTGTTTTATTTTTCATCTCCCTCGTGTTCCTTCCCCAATGGACTCCTTCTACACCCCGGAATTCCTCATCCTCATGTTGAGGCAGGGGGAAAACAGCCTCGAGGACCATACAAACAGTTTCCTGATGCTGGCTGAAAGATCCAGCTGGCCGGACGACGTGCTCTGCGGGTTCTACAACTCGAATTTGAACACCGCGTGCAGAGCACGGTCGTCCGAAGATGGTCCTCGAGGCGATCTCGCCGCCTATGTGGAGTGGACACTGGCGAGGAACCGCCCACCGTTCGACGTCAGTGCCACTCCAGACCCAGTGACCAGCTCTACCATCTGCAGGGAGCGTACGCCAGAGCCCACCGCAGACGGAGAGCCACCCGCGGTGTGTGAGCCATCGCCAACGAGAGCGACAGAGCGGAACACCACCGAGCAGGAGGAGCTCAACTACCCGTCTGACCAGGTGCGTGAGCCGGCAACATCGCCGAATGTGGGAGTCCTGGTGGACATCGAGGGACCGAGCGTGAGTCCCGCCCACCAACCCACAGCAGAGGGTGAGCTGGCCCTGGACCCCGAAATGCTGCTCATCGACTTCTGGAGCGAAGTCAAGCCCCTTCCGCTGTTCCCAGACAGCCCTTCTTCAGTCCCGTTCTTCCCAGAAGACGAAAGCTCCAGGGTCATGAGCAGCACCCCACCCGACCCACCCTCTTCATCTCCAGTGACGTCATCCACAACCATTCTGCCCTCTCCAGTGCGGCTACAGTCAGCCAGTCCCCCAGCTCACCCTCCAACAGCATGTGTGGAGGCATCTCTGCGGGCCTGCCCACCTGTTTTGCCAGACAGAGGTTGTCCCCCGACGTCATCTCCTTCACCCTCCGAGCTACGGACTCCGCTTCGGCCCTCCGACCCAACGGCTCCACGTTGGCTCTCTCCTCCCTCATCTCCTCCTTGGACCGTCAGCCTACCGGCTCCACCAGGCTCCCTCGTCCCCCCGGCTCCGCCTTGGTCAGTCGTCGCCCTGCCTCCACCTCTGCACTCCGCTCCACCGGCTGCGCCTCATCACTCCATCCCGCCAGCTCCGTTGAGCTCCTCCTTCCCTCCAGCTACGCCTCGGTCCTCTGTCGCTCTGGCTCCACCGCGGGCATCCGGACCTGTGTCGTCGCTTCGGTCGGGTGAGCCGTCCGCTCCACCTCGGCCCTCCGGAACCTCAGCGTCACCTTCACCCTTCGGCTCTCCGTCGACTCCTTGGGCTCCACCTCCATCTGCGGCGTCTCCCACGGTCGGCCCCCTGGAGTCGGCGACCACTCCTCCTCCATGGCTCCTCCCTCCGTCGACTCCACCCTGGGCCGTCCTTCTGGCTGTGTCCTGGGTCTTCCTCCTGCTTCATCTCCCTTCCTGGCTCCTCCTTCCTCCTTGGCCTCCTCCTCGGTTCCACGCCCTCCAACTCACCTCCTGGCTCCTTCCTCCTGTGACTCCTCCCTGGCCTCCTCCTGTTTTCCACGCACTCCAGTTCCTCCCTCACAGACTCTCCTCTAACCCCCTCCTTTTATTTAGGCGCGAGGGCGCGCCTTTTAAAGGGGGGGGTACTGTTACAACCTGCCTTCCTCGTGTGTTTGTTTTCGTCATGTGATCCTCACCATGTGCTCCTTTCTTCCCGTTCCCGCCATGTCATTATGTTCATCTCCTTCACCTGTGTCATCCACCTGTGTGTCATTGTCATCATCCTGTCCTTGTGTATTTATAGTCCTTGTATTCAGTTAGTCCCTCGTCCGGTATTGTCGATGTTGATGTCTTCATGTCTCACTGTTCTCCTTCAAAGCCCTGTTCGTCCTGTTATCTCCGTAAGTGTTATATAATAAATATACGTGTTTTTGTACTCCTGAGAATCCGTGCCTTCTTCGTCCTGTGAGCAGCAGGCGTAACAATGGCAAAGAAATGTGTTGGAAAAAAAAAAATCTTCTATTCTGTGTTTTCACATTTTAGCCAAAACTTGATCGTCAGGTTTACTCAGATCGGCTTTATACAAGACTTACAGTAAACCAGCATACTGGATTCCATTCTCACGTTACCAAAGCTGTCGATCACAAGTGGATCTTTTACACTCGATTGAGATTCAACAGTCGGGAACTTCTTACTTCTAAAACAAGAAAAACACATTTGACTTAATCACAAGTTGAGATAATAAGAGTGTGAGGCTGATTTCAACATAAAATCTAAATAAATTTAATAAATAATATTTCAGATTATGATATAAAACAAAATGCAAGTCACAACAGACATACTGACATGATGATGTGGACTGATATGTTATGTGTCGCAAGACTGAACACACAATAAGCAACCAACCATGTAAGATGTTCATAAATACCACACGTTCCAGACACGTAATGCTTAGTTGAGGACTTTATCAAAACAATTATTTGTTTTTAGCAGATCTGTGGTAAGATTTCAAATCAAGATTTAATCGTTAAATACATTTATACACAAAAATGCTAAATAATTTAATAAACAGCATAGATATTTAAGCTGTGTATATCAACATGTAAGAAAGTAATGCTTTTTTATTATCTTTTTTTATTATCTACTGTCATGCATTGACATCTTGAAGTGCTCAAAATAACCGGTCATAAAGAATGCAGCAGATCATCATTATTTATGAAATCACACGGTCATCATTGTCAGAAACAAACAGATATTCCCCTATGACTGCACAGGCATATTTGTGAATATTGTCAGGAGTCTCGCTGAATTAATTGCACACAAATTTAATCCGAATGTTGATTCTGATTTTGTTGATTTGACAAAAAAAAATCAATCAATAATAGAAGTTAAGCATGAATTTATTCATACACTATTAGTGCAGTACTAGTGTAAAATATCATAAAACAATATTTCTGAAATACCACAACCAGTTCCACATCCATTAAAATCAATCAAACTAAATGTTGCAATTCATGTGTCAATAAACTAAGAAAGAGTGAAGAAACTCATCAGAGGAATGAACAACAGCACCAGAGAAGCACACAGACAAGAAGCCTCAGAAACCGTCACTTGGTCTGGGAGAAACTGAACATCTGTGAACAGAGAATATCATTCAGTCTAATGAAATAAAAGATTATTTACAACTGAATCAAACAGTGTTGAGGAGCAGCTCTACATGTAGATGTTACATTTGCATTTTGTATTTTGCATTTGCATTTTTATTTTTATTTTAGTTTAATCTAAAGTACAACGTTACTTTAATTTTACCTATTTTTTCCCAAAATAAATATTTAAGTTAAACCAAATTAATTCATTAGTTCATGTTTGTAAATACATTAACTAATGAAACTGAGTACTTTTTAGATTAACAGTAGTTTAGACACTTTAACTAATTACAGAACAGCTTCCCCAACACTGCATTCAGACATATGAAATGCTGACCTGTGTTTCCTCCAGACCACACTAGAGGACCCATAGATAGTGAAGCACTGTCATGGAGATCCAGAGCCCTGCGCTCTCTCCGATGCTGTCCAGAGTTACAGCTCTAGAAGAGAAAAGAGTCAAATCCAGCTGTGCAAATCCCTGATAAACATCACTGAACAAACACAAAACCAACAGGAGTGCACAAAATCCCCAGCAGAGGGCAGAACAGACATGTTTAACAGCCTTCATCATTAAACCTCAACACCATAATATCTCCCTGTCTGTGTTTAGTGTTGAGACATCAGTGGGAGATTTTGAAGACTTTTTAAACTCACCGTTGAGCATTGTTCACTGGACAGAAGGCAAAGGTGAACAGCACAGTGCAGGTAAAGCTTAGTGGAGTTTGCAGTGAAGATGAACATCCTGAAGGAGAAACGGCTGCTTGTGGAGACGCCGTTCTGCAGCAGCTTCACTGTGTCGTCCTCAGGATTGGGACACCTGACAAGATCAACAACCACAATCAACAAACCAAAATCTGTATAGAAATGCATTCAACTCAGATTTTAAGGCAATCATTTCACAAAAACTGGAATCCTGTGCTTTAGTTCTGAAATATTGGAAAGATGCAAATCTCAGAGAAATCTAAAAGATGCCTGGATAATTATTTATTCAAAAGTAGCTTTTAAAAGATGTTGTGAGTTAACACTAATGTTTAATGAACAGAGAAGTCTTTACTCGTCAGTGATGAGGTCCCAGCGGAGACTGTAATCAGGGTCATTCACAGGTGTAGCCCAACATGTGTCCATCACCAGGGCAAACTGGCTGCTGTCGACCCCCTCAACACCAACCTCCACATGCATCTCCTGGTCCAGCTCTGCATCCACTCTACCAGTGAAGGGCTGAGTGAACTCTTCATCCACATACGGGACCATCCGGACCTGATAAACCCCTTCACCACTGGGGAGGACCTTGTGCATGGTGCTGTATAATTAATGGACACATATGTTAAGATTATGTTATGCTTAAAACATATATTATTGTTCAAAGCAATATATCACATTTATTTTATGCAGTATTTTTCTACTTAAAAGATTAGTTCTGCCATAAACTCTTTCATTATTGTCCATGCACAAGAGCAGCAGTACATAGAGCAGTAGTGATGTGTGAATCAGATTAGATTTTCTTAGTCTTATCCTCATTTCAGTTTTTTAAAGGAATTTGTGCAGGTTTTATGTTGTTTTAGGTTTGCATATTTCTAAGAGGATTAACTGCAATGAACATTACACAGAACTAAATATAACAGAGTTTGAACAACTAAAGTCTGTGACATGGTCTAATTTGTCAACTACAGCAATAATAAACCAGATTGAGTGTTTTGTGGCACCTCTGCAGTGGGTTGATCTCCACGTTCATGGAAAGTGTTTGTGTTTGAGGATAAACACAGCTGAAGGAAAGCTTCAGGATTCTCTCTCTGCTGATGAGACCTTCTGTTCCCGGCGTCCCCACAATATAGTTACTGTAGATGAAGTGGCTGCCGTTGGCCTGCGGACAACAAATAGACATTTTATGTACAGCTGAAGTCAGAATTATTAGCTCTCCTTTGAATTTTTTTTTTCTTTTTTAAATATTTCCCAAATGATGTTTAACAGATTCAGGAAATTTTCACAGTATGTCTGATAATATTTTTTTCTTCTGGAGAAAGTCTTATTTGTATTATTCCGGCTAGAATAAAAGCAGTTTTAAAATTTTTATGAACCATTTTGAGGACAATATTATTAGCCCCTTTAAGCTATATTTTTTCTCGATAGTCTACAGAACAAACCAGCGTTATGCAATAACTTGCCTAATTACCCTAACCTACCTAGTTAACCTAATTAACCTAGTTAAGCCTTTAAATGTCACTTTAAGCTGTATAGAAGTGTCTTGAAAATATCTAGTCAAATATTATTTACTGTCATCATGGCAAAGAGAAAATAAATCAGTTATTAGAAATGAGTTATTAAAACTATTAGATTAGAAATGTGTTGAAATAATCTTCTCTCCGTTAAACAGAAATTGGGGAAAAATAAACAGGGGGGCTAATAATTCTGACTTCAACTGTATATATATTTTTATATCAGAGAACAACATCAGTTGTCAAGAGAAATAATGATGTGTTATATGTTATTGGTGGGGAATGCAGGCAAAAGTGTCAGTGTTTTTGGTAGCATGCTGTTTTGCACTCGTTAACACTGAATGAAAGACTTTGAGAGATTTCTAGGCAGGTCTGTTTAGACCCTTTCTATTTTTTGGCTCATTTTCATAACCTTTATTGACCTGCCTGGAGACTACACAAATAGTCAGGGTTGTCAAATAAAAATAGTCACTATGGATGGTGTATTTAAGAATAGCTGATGACAGACCACTGACTTTGTAGAAAATAATGTACACCCAAAATGTGGCCATGACACAAAGAGAACTGTATTTAAGACATTTGTTATGTTTTTGTTCTCAAACTGCTAAAAAACTAAACTAAAAACGTCTAGTTTCTTAAACAGCTCATCCAAAGCCTTCTCTTAAAGCTGTGAAATAACTGAAATCATTCTGATTAGTCATATGTAGCTGTAATGTGGGCCAAGCCTGCCTGAAGTACTTCACTATTATTGGTTTGTCTGAAAATAACGGCACACTTTAGAATGATCAGTCAATCAGAATCAAGCATTCAACAGCCCAGTAGTATAAATCATGATTTACAGGCAGGTAGTTGATCGTACCACAAGATTTGTGCCACAGATGTGTTGATCGTTGTCGAAGTTAAACTCCACTCTGCCGTTCTGGACGGTTCCTCTGCAGCTGGGGTCATTGAGGTGTAAGTGCTCAGCTGAAAAACCAGCTTCAAAAAGCTGACAGCGAGACACAGACATGGAGCCAGAGCTGCTCTCACAGGTCTCATTGAAATCTGAGAGAAAAACATGATCATTAATGACACAAACACACCTTTTATTTCACATTTTATTGTAGAATCACACACTAACCAAAGGAGTCTTGAGGTGCTCGGTGTTTTTGGTGGCCTTTGTTACATAAACAGCCATAAACACCATTTTTCATCCCACACCTTTCCTCTTTGGAGCAGTTGAGTTCAGAACAGGGGTTTCTGTCATCTGGAAGGACAAGTTATTAATATATTTAAGTTTTTCTAACAGACCATTAGACCAGATTTTTATTAAAACAATCTCAAATAAATAAATATAATAATTATACATTTTAAGAAGTATATTATATACTGTATAACTGCAGATGTATATGCTTGACAGCTACTGTCCTCCCTATCTCAGAAAAAATGGTGCAATTCCCTGTCACTGGGGTGGTACCTTTTGAAAAGCTAGACTTTTGTATCTTCCAGGTGCATTTGTTAAGCTGCTTCGACGTTATTTACATTTTAAAAAGTGCTTTAGAAATAAAAATGAATGGAATTTATTATTGGTTCCATAAAGCTTCAGTTTGTGTACCTTTTAACTTTTGTGCATTTTAGATACTAAGATGTACACATTTGTAATTGTATGTACCTTTAAGGTACAAATGTGATACTTTTGAAAAGGAAATGCCCCAGTGACAGGTTCTGTACTTTTATTTTAAATAGATTCAGATTCTGACACTTATAACACTTTAATCTGAGCGATAATCCTACACATTGTGATACAGCACATTACATTACCAGATATTACAGTTTCAGCTTCAGTTTCTGTTGTCGTCATCTCTGGTATGTCAGTAGTAGTGTTAAACCTCACATCTAGAAACACAAATAAATGTTACACAAAAAGCCATCATCTCTACCATAAACAGAAGGCAGAGTTAAATGTGTGTCCAGTACCTGCACAGTATGCTAAATTGCAGGTGGTCGGCCTCACAAACTCATAGACATAAAAACCTCCAGGACAGGCTTTGACTTGAATGGGATTGGACTGGAAATAGCAGCAGTTGTTGCTCCAGTGAGCGCAGACATCTCGAGTGACCACTCCATCCTCAAGTGTTGGATGTCCTCCGCTCAACCACAAAGGAGCATCAGTGCCGCAGCTATACTCATCAACACATGTGTCTGGCATCTGAACACTCTGACCATTAATGAAGAGACGGTACCAGCCGCTCCAGCTCACCGCACTGTCACACATTAACTGAGAGGAGTGTTGATTGCTGGTGGCTCTCCATGGGTCATCCAGTACATTATAGTCGTAGCAGGGGTCAACAGGGGGAGCTGTGGAAATAAACATTTAGAGAAATAAATATTGCTGAACATTCATTCATTCATTCATTTTCCTTCGGCTTAGTCCCTTTATTCATGAGGGGTTGCCACAACGGAATGAACCGCCAACTTATTCAGCATATATTTTACACAGCGGATGCCTTTGCAGCTGCAAAGACATACTGGGAAACATCCATACACTCTCACATTCACACTCATGCACTACGGCCCATTTAGTTTAATCAGTTCAACCTTAGCGCATGTGTTTGGACTGTGGGGGAAACCGGAGGACCTGGAGGAAACCCATGTGAACACGAGGAGAACATGCAAACTCCACACAGAAATGCCAACAGACTCAGCTGGGACTCAAACCAGCGACCTTCTTGCGGTGAGGTGACAGTGCTAACCACTGAGCCACCGTGTCGCCCTATTATTAAACAATTAAAAAATTTTTTTTTTTTTTTGCACTGAAGTAGCAATTCTCTACTTAAGACAATTTTCTACATACGCCTCTTGTTACACTTAAGCATTTCAAAGCTGGAGTTAATATAGAGTTTGAACATTTCCTTATGTTTAGTTGTGATAAATGGAAGTTAAAATTCCAATTCTGAGTTCATTTACAGATTAGAAATCAGGGCAAGGCAAACACCAATGTCACAATTAGACAAATAGGTGAGACTTGAGCTCCAAGTGGGCTGTACAAAATTCATGAAGCTTAAATGACATGTGTTTTATTAACGTCTTGCCCTAACTTCAATCCTTACAGAGACATGTTGTGTTTTATTAATGTCTACACAGCCCTAAATCTACCCCTTACAATAACTTAAGGGCTTTTCTCACTTGAAATTGTTTTCCTTAATCCATCCTTAACCCTAGATAAACTGAATGCTGGGTTTACAGTAATCAAGTTTTACACTGCTCGTACAGTACTATTCCTGGGTTAAGCATATAATCTGGGGTATTTTTTAATAAATGTTGCACACTATACATTAACGCCTACACCTACCCCAACCCTAAACCAACCCCTTACATCTTATTCCTGGAGGGTCCCTGCAAAGTTTAGCTCTAACTTGCCTCAACACATCTGCCTGGCAGTTTTAAGTATACCTAGTAAGACTTTGATTAGCTTGTTTATGTGTGTTTGATTAGGGTTGTCGCCAGTGTGCAAATTATACACTGACGATCAGAGGGTCAACTTTTTCGGTTAGTTTGCATAATACATGCTTCAGTCATTTCTGTATTTATTTTGAATTAGATCTAGTTTAATAATACAACATATTTAAGTTTTCAGTGTTGTGAGGGATTTAGTGTATTCTGACCTACAGTATCCTCTGATTAGCTATTTCAGAGATTACTGTAGGTCAAACTATACAAACTGCGTCTATCTTGACTTTACTTTCAGTCTATATTATAGGTGGGCATAGATTAATTTTTTTAATCTAGATTAATCTAGATTAATTTCGAAATTAATCTAGATTAATCTAGATTAAAATGGCTCATTTGAATTCTGCCGAAGGTATTCAGAATATGTGTGTTACCCAAATAATAAGTCTTTGAGAAGGGGTTTCTCAAGCCGGGTGTCGCATTAGTCCAGGGTCTCATCTCCAAAATGTTTCCAAAATGCATCACAAACTGCTTGAGAAACTGTTCTACTATGATAATTAATGATGAAAATAAATGATGTTAAGATGTACTTGTGTTTACTAACTGTTTATTCAGTTAAACATGAATGTTGAACTGTAGGCCTACATAAGCTTCAAACAGCGAATTCTAATGAGCTTAATCTGACTAAAGTCATCACTGAACTAAACAGAAATGGAATTAAGACGTGGAGTATGCAGATATTAGTGGCATTATTGAAGTAAACACCACGGTCTTTAGGACCTTTCGCCATATTTTACGGCAAGGTCCACACGCGGCTGTCAGAAAGGACTGCACACACACATACACACACACACACACACACATCGTGAAATGCGGAAGTTTTTTTTCTTACCATTTGGCATGCATCATTAAATTCCATAACTCTCTCACCTGTCCTTACTCCGTATTTGCGTCTAATACCCCAGTTTGTCACGAAGGAATAAATGAAAAGTGAAACTGCCAAGCTGCAGTTAGAGTCTCTGCTGATTTGATTCAAAAGAGCAGACGGCTCACCAGTCAGGTATACATCCGCGGTAATATATCAAGGTGAAAGTCATCATAGCTTGCGTAAAATAGACCCAGCTCCCAACCCAACTTTGAGAATAGATTAACGGCGATATTTTTTTTTATCGCGCGATAAGAGTCTCGCGTTAACGCAGCACGTTAACGCCGTTAACGGCCCAGCACTAGTCTATATGTAGATACAAACACCTATTCATGAGAAAACAGTCTTGTGAACACTTACAGTGTCTATCCGTGCTCTAGATCTGCCAGTTTCAGACTGTTGAATTAATTTTTTTCTTGCATAGATTAACTGGCGCAATTTTACATTCACAATGGCATGAACCATATATAGGGATCATTCATTAATTCGTTCATTCATTCTCTCCTTTTCCTTCGGCTTGGTCCCTTTATTCATCAGGGGTTGCCACAGCGGAATGAACCGCCAACTTATCCAGCATATGTTTTACACAGCGGATGGCCTTCCAGCTGCAACCCAGTACTAGGAAACATCCATACACATTATCACACACACACATTCATACACTACGGCCAATTTAGTTAATCAATTCACCTATAGCGCATGTGTTTTGGACTGTGGGGTAAACCTATGCCAACACGGGGAGAACATGCAAACTCCACACAGAAATGCCAACTGACCCAGCTGGGACTCGAACAAGCGACCTTCTTGCTGTGAGGCGACAATGCTAACCACTGAGCCATTGTGTAGCCTGAGTCATCAAATGTATATTTATATTATCTATTATTTTAATTAACATTATTATTTTAAAAAACAGATCATAGTGAACTATTTCTCAGTATTAACCCCCCCCCCCCCCCCCCCCTCTTAATACATCTTGTTTTGATGTCCTTCATGGAGGATCAAGAGTTAAATAAGGGAGCCCAAACCCCCCTGTAATTCGCACCCTGGTTGTAGCTAAAATCTGCCGACCATGCTGGAACAAGTTTGGAGAGTAATGCAAAAATGGTAATTATTGTTGTACAGTGTCACAAAAATGACACTAATTTGGTGTGTGCGTGCCCAGTAGCCACAGCTGTATCCCATTTAGCCTTATCACAACCAACTTATTGCAAAAGTCCCATGGGTGACCAATTGTGTCTAATCAAGGGCCACTGTCCTGTTTTAGCTCCGACCAGCTAAAACTCTAGTAAGTGTGAAGACCTTGTTTATTTGGATTGCATCGTCTTTTTGTGCACTTTTTGTTCTTATTTTGTGTGCTGTGTTATTTATTTAACATAGGCTCATTCTGAAAACTTAGCCCTATATACGATTCTGGAGATCGTGAATTATGTGCCGGTTAAAATGAACGCTACGGGGAGCTATGATGCCATTCCTTTACGTGCTTACCGGCTGACTGTTTACTTCCGTATGGATGACTTTCCTGCTGTTACCAGTTTGTTTAGTAGCTCGCCATGTATGTCGGCAGACTTGAAACGCAGAGAGGAGTTGACCCCAACGACGGGTTTTGAGTCCGGTGAGGAACGGTAAAACAAAAACAGAATCCAAAAAATAAAATAGCAGGATGAGAATGGGTCACACTTTATTTCGATGGTCCGTTTGTTGAATATAAGTTACATTGCATCTACATGTCAATTAATTCTCATTAGATTATAAGTAGACTGTTAGGTTGGGGTTAGGGTTGGGGTTAGTGTAAGTTGACATGTATTTGCAAAGTTTCTTATAGTCAGTTAAATGTCTGTTGAAGGACTGTTAAATGTCAGTATCAACAGATATTAAGCAGACAGTCTACTAATACTCAAATGGACCATCAAAATAAAGTGTTACCTGAGAATGTGGTAAAATCTGAAAACGTGATAAAAATCAGGCAAGGCAAGGGCTTTTTTTTTTCTGGATTGCTTTTTAAAATTGTCAGTTGGGTTTAGGGAAAGGGCTGGGCGGGTCAATCGGTGCTTTTGAAAATACTATTGGTTGGGTTTAGGGAAGGAGGAGGGTGGGTCAGTCGATTGGTCAGTCAGTCAGTAGATCAGTCAGTCGACAGCGGCCTCTGGTGGATTTACGAGAGAACAACAGGCGGGAATGGCACTCGAAAGAGAAATTTAAAATCTGTAAAAGCATACACAGCGGCTTCTGCTGGATTTGCGAAAACAAAAACTGCAAAAAGACGTAGCTCCTGGGACATATTTGGCCTTCTCCAGAAATGTATATAGAGGTACGTTTTCAGAATGAGCCTGGGTTGTATTTATTTCATATTTTTGGAGAAGATCATTTAGATTTTACAGCTCTCATTTTGTAATGGAACATAATAACAAACCTTGGAAAGACTACATTTTTATGAAAATATTTAAAGGAAGCAGGACAATACTTTACCAGTGGTTGTGGTTGGTAGAATATCGAATTCTAAGAGTGGGATGAACTCTGTTGGTGTGGACATTGATGTGCTGGACTGATTTGTTCCCTCTGGTATTAAAAACATTTTCTCATCAATTTCAGAAAAAAAAAAAACATGTTTATATTTGTTTATAGAATTATAACTGGCTAAACTGCATATGAGTATATACTCACCTATACAGTAAGCTCCACAAAACATTGGCTTGACAAACTCATACACATAGTAATCTCCAGGACAGGCTTTGACTCTTATAGGCTCAGATGTGGAAGCACAGCAGTCGCCCCATCCAGATACACAGACCTGACGGAGGACCACTCCATCTTCCAGCTCAGGGTGTGATCCATTGAGCCACATTGGGTTATAAGTGCCACACGTGTATGGATTTACACATGAGTCTGGCATCTGGACACTTTGATTGTTGTCAAACAGCCTGTACCAGCCATTCCACTCCAGATTATAATCACACATGCTATAGTAGTAATAATTATAATAATAAGAGTTATCAGTGGATCTCCAAGGTTCATCCAGGCTGGTGTAGTTGTAGCAGGGGTCGACACTTGGGGTGGTGAAAGATACTATCAAAAAAAAAAAGAAAAAGAAAAGATCATTATATACTGCTGATTATTCAAATATATATACTGTAGCACCATTCTATGATGAAGAGTAATCAATATACCTGCACAATATACAGGAGCTGGGATTGAAACTGTTGGCCTGGTAAGCTTGTAGACATAATAATCTCCAGGACAAGCTTTGACTTGGATTGGGTCAGATCTGTAGCGATTGCACTGATAAATATGGGAGCCGTAAATTTCACGTGTAACAACTCCATCTTCTAGTCGAGGATGAGAGCCATGAAGCCACAGAGAAGTAAATCCTCCACATGTCATATAAGTGGCACACCATTCAGGCATCTGAGCACTCAGTCCATTAATGAAGAGTCTGTACCAGCCGTCCCATTCTACAAGTGTGTCATCATGTCCACTTGCATAGTCATACACATGCCAGGTGTTGAGTGTGCTTCTCCAGTCATTGTCTAGTGTGTTGTAGTTACTGCACGGGTCATTATCTGTGTTAATAAGACATCAAAACAATCCGGTTATGTTTCAGTTGATATGTTTACATCCACCTCTTTCTATGTGCATTTCGGAATAATATTCTATGTGCAAAACGGAAACAGCAAGATGTACGTAATGTTTTGTGCTTTACAAACTTATGCACACAACTGAGTAGGATCAACGTTTTTTTCCCAATAAGAAAAAAAAGTGCATAAACTATTATGGAAACACATTTACCAAATTAATTTCATCATGTGCATCAAAAAGTGGAATGCATTAATGGACAAAACAGTGTTTCCAGAACATTGTAAACATCTGGAATTAATTTTTTTTTGCTCAATATAAAATGCTTCAGACAATGTCCGTCATCACAGTGGTACATTCAAGAGTTCACACCTAGCTGATGATGGTAATTAAGCGTGTTTGGCATGCTATCCCGGGACAGAGCCCTGAGCTCAGAATATCCTTGAGCCCGGGGCTCCCTCCTGTTTGGAGGGCGAGAGGAGAGTTTGAGCTCAGGTGGTCTTCAGAACTCCCCTACTGTGAACTGCTGGGATAACTGACTAAGAGTTGTCTTAGAATGCTATGTTGATTAGTCAATTTACCTATGGTGCCTGTCTTGAATGGTGGGAAACCCACGCGAACACGGGGAGGACATGCAAACTCTGCACAGAAACGTCAACCAGGGGTGCGTTTCCCAAACAACGACGTAACTCGCGGCTGAACTATCATAGTGCGATGCATCGTTTGGCAAAAGAACTATGTAGTGACGAGTGTTTCCCAAAACCCATAGTTTCTCTGTCACAGATCCATCGCTTGAACTATGTTAGTTATGACGCAAAAACCCCATAATGATGCTCTAAACGGGGTGGAGTAACTTCTTCAGAGAACAGCCCCATCATTTCTTTGTGCAAATTATATTGTTTTACAAAAACACGCATTTAAAATAAAATCCAATATTAGTTATGGTAAAAACATGCACTCGTTTTCCATATTAATTAAAATATATGTAAATGGCACATATAGGGCCTGTGTTTGCTTTACTAATATTATTGAGAAGTTGAACATTACAAATTCTATTCTAAAACATAAAATCACTTACAAAAGCTAACACTATTCTAATATCATATATAAATCATATAACAAAATAAATAATGAGGCGATTTATTATAAATATATATACTTTAATAATAATATTAATAATATTAATGATGATGATGATGATGATGATTATTATCATTATTATTATTATTTGGGATATTGTTTATTTATTAAAAAATAAAATACAATTTCACATGCAAACCACAGCAGAAAGTTCTAACCAACAGACCCATGTCATATACAGCAGAGAAACTTAATAAATAACCCACTATAAAATAAAAGAATTAACGTATGCTATGTTTTTTGTTTTCACAAGCTTTGGAGACGTACTGTAACATAATTTCCGCTTTTAAATATACCTATAGCTTTCGCCATGAGGCTGTGTTCAAAATGATATCAATGTTTTCAAAGTGCACTGCGAAGGGAGCACAATTGTAAACATGAAGCTCGCTAAAACTAAACTGTAAAAATACTTTGAAAGCAAATTACACCTAAGAGAGATTAACTTAATGCTTTTTTATTTTTAATAATTCCAGCTTCGTATGTTAGAATGTTCTAAATGAATAGGGAATAGGGGGGATAAGTAGGAATAGAACACAGCCAGGAACTATGCTTTTAACTACAGCTCCAGAGGTGTCGTTTCAAGAGCTTAAGTTTGCGACGCAGTTTGCGAATGTTCGTTGGAGCCAGTACCGCCGCTCCCTATACGCAGAGTACGCAGGCTGAGTAGGGCCTCAGCTCCGGAAGGGGGCACCATCTCGGACGGTTGCTCAAAAAAACAATATTAACATTTATTTAATAATATTAACACAAACTGAGTGTAAATAAAGTGTATATTTATAATATGTTGTTAAAAGAAATAAAAAAAAATCATTTTATGACGAACGCAATAACAAACATGTGACGTAATTTTTTCCGTGTACGCGCATAGACGCGTACGCGCGGCGCGGTCCGGTCCACTGTCTGTGCGGCTGCTAGCAGCAAATATTTATAATTGATGCAAGTTGCATCTCTATCCCCGGGAAGACAACAGCAGTCTGGAGCCGAGAAGAGAAAAAAAGTGCAAGATGAATCGCGTGGACCATTTTCAGGTAACTTCCATGAATCTGGAAAACATATTTTTGCTTGTTTACTAGAGAGGCTAACGTTTAAACTCCGCCACAACTGCACCAAATCTGCCTTATTTGTTGTTGTTTACGTTCAGTTTATTTGCTTTGCGGCTCTGCATTGTGCTTTAAACTGTGACAGGACATGTTTTATGACTTTTCGCATTTGCCCCTCTTCCCCATGTTGCTGGTAAATGCACAAACTCAATTCTTTTAACATCTTGTGCAATAGTTTACAATTCTGTTTGCACACCAGCTACATACACATGCACTGCACAATTATTTCAGTGTATGTATTATTTATTATTATATAGTTATTATATTATGTTATATAATTATATATTATATAATTCTTTTCAGTTGTTTATTGTTTTTCAATAAAGTCTCTTTTGTCTTTACATCAGTGGATTGGTGTGTTTTAGGCCGGTTTTTCATTTTTGTACATTACAATATGAAATAACAAAACTGACTCATTCTGTAATTTCTGAAAGATCAATAATATAAAATCTAATATAATATAAAAGCATGAATTCATTAATGATTATTTTTTTCTGAATGTTAAAGTTTTTGTTTAAAAACACACTAATTTTAATACACTTTTTAATTCTTAAAAACCTCAAATGTCTTTGATTTATACTGACAGTGAGAGTCAGTGTTTGTCACCATAGATTATAATTCAAGTTAAATCCACATTTTGGTTGTAGTTTAGACACATTATGAAGAGTGCTTGACTAGCTCATTGTTTTAATGGTATGTCATGAGTTTTTCTCTAAATGACTAATTTCTTCTGTATTGTATATGGAGGTTCAATGCTAAAAATTGTCACAAAAGAAGATGAGGTGGCCTGATCCAGCACTGCTCCAGAGGCACCAGCAGCAGCACAGGTACAGACACAGAGACAGGATGCAACCCTGAGGACCGCCCATCTCTACAGGTACAGAGAGGGTTTTATTCCTTACCTTTTGTAAAGTTTGAAATTGGGAATGCTTCTGCAGAAGACATGTCAGTGTTTACTTTAATGTAAACTATTATTTTGTAATCAGAATCAGAAAGAGCTTTATTGCCAGGTATGTTCACACATACGAGGAATTTGTTTTCGTGACAGAGCTTCTACAGAGCAACAGAATTACAGACAGGATTAAAAAACAGATAATAAAAATATTTTAAAAAGTAGTGAATGCAAATATACAAATTGACAAGTGTATGTACAGCTATATTACTATATACAACATTATATGTGCAGCTGTTATGTGCAAATTGGCATGTAGAGTGTGTTGTTAAATAAGTGTATGTGTGTATAAAAAATGTAAATATTTGAATGTTTAAGTATAATTTTGAGTGTTTAAATGCACATTTATCCATATAAATAAATAAATAAATACATGTTTAAATATATGTTTGTCTGTTTTTGTTCCTCTGTGGGGGCACCACAGTAAAATTTCGCATAGGGCACCCTTTTGGTCAGCAGCGGCCCTGGTTGGAGCGATGGATTTGGGAAACAGCAAATCAAAGAACTATGTTTGTAACGACGGAACTTGCGACCTTAGTTGGCTAACGATGGTTTTGGGAAACGCACCCCTGCCCGGAGAGGAACGGACCAGCGATGTTCTTGCTGTGAGGCAACAGTGCTGCCCACTGGCCGCCGTGCCGCCCTATCGGTGAAGGGGAGGAGTAGGGGTGGAAGGGGGGATTCTTCAAACGAAGATGACTGGAGCAGAAAGCTCTGGTAATTTATAGTGTGTCCGTGTTCATCTGATTGGCGCAATATGCCGAGTTAATGCGTTACCAGCCGTGTTCAATCATAAGCACGTGATCCTCTCGAAATTAGCTTATAAAAAAACAACACGTATTATTAGTGTTATTATATTATTATTACCTCCAGAACAGTCTTGAGCATCTGTCTCATGCCTCAAAAAGTCACTGCACGTTTATTGCGTTTGTCTTCTGTTTGCATGTTATTTATTATATGAAAAGACTCAAAGTCGCTTCTCCTATACCCTATCAATGTACATTTTTAAAAATACAAATGTTCACTTTCAGGAAGGGAAGATTTTGTTCTCTTTGACTAAAATGGTGCTTTATTTGCTAATGTTCATTCATTCATTTTCCTTCGGCTTTTCCTCTGTCTCTAATTCAGAGGTCACCACAGCAGAATGAACTGCTAACTATTCCAGCATATGTTTTACACAGCGGATGCCCTTCCAGCCACAACCCAGTAATGGGAAACCCCCATACACACTCATTCACACCAATTTAGTTTATTCAATTCACCTATGCTGCCTGTCTTTGAACTGTGGGGGAAACCGGAGCATCCGGAGGAAACCCACGCCAACACGGTGAGAACATGTAAACTTCACACAAAAATGCCAACTGACCCAGCCGGGACTCAAACCTACAACCTTCTTGCTGTGAGGCCACAGTGCTAACCACTGAGCCACCATGACGCCTATTTGCTAATGTTTTATGCAATATTCCAGTTTTGCGCATAAGTCTAATCTGCACCTTTGGATAGAAACATAGCTATTGTTTTTTTCATGTATTTCTTATAAATATGATTTAAGATATGTTTAAAACTTACTCATGGTGTTGCTGGGGACAATGATTATTTCTGGACTTACTGTTGAAGCCACCTGTGAAATGGTGCTGACATCTAAAAAACATTAAAAAATAATTAAAAAAACCTCATGACTAAAATCATTTTAAAAAGTATTTAATGCATTTTTAAAATAAAATTTTGGGGTACCTGTGCAGTATCCTGAACACCAGCTGTGTGGATTCACAAGTTCATAGACATAATAATTTCCTGGACACGCTTTCATTCTGATGGGAATTGTCTTGAAATTACAGCAGCTGCCCCAATAATAACTACCACAGATCTCTCTGGTCACCACTCCATCCTCTATCTGAGGGTGATGACCATCGAGTACCAGATTCATGTATGTGTTACAGCTGAATCCAGTAGCACAGGTCTCTGGCATCTGGATGTCCATTCCGTAATAGAAAAGCCTGTACCAGCCACTCCAGGTTAAAGATTCATCACACAAGTAATCTCCAGTTTCATTGTTGGCTCTCCACGGGCGATCCAGAGACTCATAGTTGTAGCAGGGGTCACTGCTGATGCTTTGGAAAGCAACTGTCATGGAGTAAAGATTCAAAGTGTTATTGTCATATAGTGAGAAACAAGTTCTCTGCACAATGAAATTCTGACTTTGCTTACTTTTTATGTATATTAAAAATATATAATAATTATTTAAAAAAATAGGCATGCAAAATAAGTATAAACTAAATATAAATATATATATATATATATATCAGTGTTTCCTCTAGGATTTTTTCCAGCAGTGGCGGCAGGACTTTTTTTTTTACACAGATCTGCCAACTATTTCAAAGACAAATATTACACGCAGTATTACAAGTCGAGATAGCATTCATGTAATACGAGCATGCGAATCTCTTTGCTTGCGCGCCGATTTCCTCTGTTCGAGCACAGAACTTCTTGCACGCACTCAAATTTACACGTTCAAGTGCAGATCTTCTTGTGCGCTCTCCAGTAAGCGCTGCTGAAGCGCGATTTAGTGCGTTTTTGTGCGTTTTCCGCGTCCTGAAGTAAAGTGAAACGGCATTAAACTCCAGCAAGATAAAGTCATTGTATGCAAAGCCATTGACCTTTATCAATAAAGTATACTTATGGAAACTGTGTTCATCTTAACTGAAAGCTACGCGGTGTTTGCTAGACTCACGCACCTGTCAGTCAGTCAGTCAGAGAGTCAGTCAGTATGTCACCTTGAACAAATAGCGCACAGCACTACTACGGTTACAGAAACGTTTGCGCGGTTTACCTCTAATATGTTTTGGTGCGATTATAATCCGCTATAAAAAACACGACTAAATGTTTTAAATAAAAAGCTGTAATGTAGCCGTGGCGGGATGGATTTTGACGTGGCGGCCCGCCACGGATGAATGAATGTAGCGGAAACCTTGTATATATATATATATATATATATATATATATATATATATATATATATATATATATATATATATATATATATATATATATATATATATATATATATATATATATATATATACAGTATTACAGTACAGTGTTATTTTCAGCAAAAGGTGGCTCTACAAAAGATTGATGTGATCATTCTGTTGGGGTGCCCAGATTTATGCACCTGTCTGTTTTTGTTAAGACTCTAACTAGCTTAGTTCTGTATAATAAGTAGACAATGAAAAGAGTATGTAAAGCTGCACCTGCACAGTATGAAGGCATGTAGATTGACAGATCTGGCTTGACGAGTTCATAGACGTAATAATCTCCTGGACAGGCTTTGACTTGGATGGACGTGGATCTGTAGTTCCCACACTGGTTATACCATATATGACTTCCCACGACATCACGGGTCACCACTCCATCCTCAAGTGTTGGATGAGAACTGTTGAGATACAGTCCAGTGTAACCACCACAGCCCGCAAAACTCACACACCACTCAGACATCTGGGCACTTTGTCCATTCAGATACAGCCGATACCAGCCACTCCATTCAACAAGAGTGTCGTTATTATCATAGTTCAGATTCAGCCGTATGTCTCTCCAGTTTTCATCAGTAATGTTATAATCATAGCATGGATCAAAGCTGGAAGTTGTACTTTCTAAGAGAATAATGACACAAAAAGAATAATCCATTACAATACTTTACTATTTCACACATAGAAGTGTATTGATAAAGAGACAACATATTGAAATAATACACTAAGACAGGATTATAGTAATTGAATTGCATCCTTATATGCTTATACTATAAACAAAACAGTATTACATTTATTTTGATACTTATACTGTTTACTTTTCTTTCTAAAAGTACTACAATAGCTTTTTATAAACACTGAAAATGTGATTTTGCTGTTCCTGCTCTGACCAGCAGGTGAAGCCAGAGTTACTATTCTGGTGTCAGTCATGGATCTTCCCGCCTGTGACTCCGCCCATTACACCTGTTACTGATTACTTTTATTTTCTTTTTTTGATCTCATTTTGACTTAAAGACATTTTTATCAAGTTATTTTGAAGCCTGAGCCTGTATCTGTCTGATATATTGTACTTTTAACATGGGGAAATACAGACATACATAATTTTGAATCATCCTTCAAATTTGAATGGAAAACCAGTGTATTTATACAGTACATATGTGACGCACATAAATATACAGATAGATAGATAGATAGATAGATAGACAGACAGACAGACAGACAGACAGACAGACAGACAGACAGACAGACAGACAGACAGACAGACAGACAGACAGATAGATAGATAGATAGATAGATAGATAGATAGATAGATAGATAGATAGATAGATAGATAGATAGATAGATAGATAGATAGATAGATAAATAAACAGAGAGACAGACAGACAGACAGACAGACAGACAGACAGACAGACAGACAGATAGATAGATAGATAGATAGATAGATAGATAGATAGATAGATAGACAGACAGACAGACAGACAGACAGACAGACAGACAGACAGACAGACAGACAGACAGACAGATAGATAGATAGATAGATAGATAGATAGATAGATAGATAGATAGACAGACAGACAGACAGAGAGACAGACAGACAGACAGACAGACAGATAGATAGATAGATAGATAGATAGATAGATAGATAGATAGATAGATAGATAGATAGATAGATAGATAGATAGATACATAAATAAACAGAGAGACAGACAGACAGACAGACAGATAGATAGACAGACAGACAGATAGATAGATAGATAGATAGATAGATAGATAGACAGACAGACAGACAGACAGACAGACAGACAGACAGACAGACAGACAGACAGACAGATAGATAGATAGATAGATAGATAGATAGATAGATAGATAGACAGATAGATAGACGGATAGGCTTTTATGAGTATTTTTAATTGTATTTATTATTTGTTTATTGTAGTATTCCGCAACATGTAGTCCTCTTAACATTTTATTTTAGACACCGCAAAGTATAGTATAATCCCTACTATGATTATCTGTCAAAACTAAACCATTTTAAAAAAACGTATTTTCCTTTTCAGCAATTGACTAAAAAAATTGCCAATTTTGTCCCAAACAACCTGCACTGTGCATTATTAATGTGAAAAAGCTCCAAATACACTGAGCTTGATTTATCCAATAAGGCTTAAAATAATGTAATTGAAGCTTTCTCTCGTCAGTTAACAAAGAAAAAAGCGTCCCTAAAATGTCCTAAAATGAGGAGGTGTCATATCAATAGGTAAGATATTTCAGCAAATAATTACATTTGTTTAAAACGATAAGGCATAAGGGTGATAAGAGTTTTGGGTTAGATTAAAAAAAAAATCACCTGTTGTTTGTCCATTAATTATTTCACCTGTTGAATACACAATATGGCATGATTAATAATAAGAAAATCCAGTCAACCTACAGTTGAAGTCAGAATTATTAGCCCCCTTGAGTTATTAGCCCCCCTGTTTATTTTTTCCACAATTTCTGTTTAACTTAGAGAAGATTTTTTTAACACATTTCTAATCATAATAGTTTTAATAACTCATTTCTAATAACTGATTTATTTTCTCTTTGCCATGATGACTGTAAATATTATTTTACTAGATATTTTTCAAGACACTTCTATACAGCTTAAAGTGACATTTAAAGGCTTAACTAGGTTAATTAGGTTAACTAGGCAGGTTAGGGTAACTAGGCAAGTTATTGTCTAATGATGATTTGTTCTGTAGACTATTGAGAAAAAAATAGCTTAAAGGGCTAATAATTTTTTATATTTTTTTAATAATTTTAAATAATAATTAAAAAAAAAATAAAAGCTGCTTTTATTCTAGCCGAAATAAAACAATTAAGACCTTCTCCAGAAGAAAAAATATTATCAGACAAATAGTGAAAATGTCCTTGCTCTGTTAAGCATCATTTGGTAAATATTTGAAAAAGAAAAAGAAATTCAAAAGGGGCTAATAATTCTGACTTCAACTGTACCTAATTATATCAAATGATTTACTTGACAGATAATAAATAACTCACCATTAATCAGCAGCACACACAGTGAGATCAGAAATTTCATGATCAACAACACCTGCATATACAACACATATGCAGCCTATTTATTTATGCATTATTGCATTGTAATTACACATTAAATGTTTATTAATTATTTTAACTGTATTTGTTTACATATTGCACGTAAAAGATTGAGGTGAAAAGCCTTTACCTGAGATGAGAGCAAAACTTAGGCAGATTCTCTCAACACAGAGATGATGATCAACTGCACACCTCACGATCATGATACCTCTGTTAATGCCTGTGGGAGGACCTTTACTGGAACCAGGAGTCATTTTGAAACAATATTGTAAGCCAGTTTTTTTTTTCTTCTTGTGACATGAAAATATTTCTTATTTAAACTGATTGTTTCCTCATAAGCACATACATTTAGAAAGACATTCCTTTAGTTCTTTTAGTTCATGCTCAAATAATGGAATGAAAACAAGCTTGAATTGCTGAGTTTTTCCAAAGCAGTGTATTATACCACAACACCCCCAGTGAAAATACAATTACTAGTTAATTTTTTGTCTATAATATTAAATGTAATCACTGATTAAAAACGTTATTCCATTCTTGGGCTGCTGAGGAAATGCAGGTTGTCAAGTAAGATCAAGATTGTGAGGTGTGCCAACGCAATCTCACGGCAATTCGTAACTTTTTGATTTAGTGGCTAATTCGTATGAATTCGTACGTTCTACTTTGTACAAATTAGTACGATTTGCTCATCACCCAATGACAGTTAGGGGTGGGATTAGGTGCCACGCCTCCTTTTCAAAAATCTTACATTTTCATACGACTGAACTCGTACGAATTCGTACGAAATAGCCACTAAACTGACAAAACGTAAAATATTTACGTTTCCTCGTGAGATCAGGCTGGGTGTGCAAATAAACCATGAGTACAGAAATACATGTTATTGTGTATTTTTAATGCATTGAAAACTCAAACTCTAATCCTAAAGTGAACTATAAAGTGTTAAAAAGCATCTGTAGAACAGCATGCTTAAATATCAAGTTATATTGTGCAATTTAAAAGTGTATGTTTATGAAACGCCAGACTGTTTATACTATTTTATGTATATTATAGAGTGAGCAATTCACAGGTTCCGTGGGTTGATTATTTAGTTTGAAGTAGAGAATCCTGTTCTTGGAGATTTTAAGGAAGTGAACATTAGAGAATATTCACACGTGTACAGGGGGAACAGCTATTACGTTCTTGAGCAATGTTCTACATTCCTCCAGTTCTTATTTTAGCTCATCAAAAACCATGTCATATGCACTATTGCCTCCTGACTGCAGGGATTCATTTAGTGACTTTTATATGGGATCCCACCAAAATGTGTTTTTTTTTTTTTTAACTTTTGCAATCATTTCTCTACTCTCGTTCTCATTTTTACTTCATAACTATTCTGCAGGACAGTGTAAATCCAGTCATCAATTAGCAACCCCAGAGTGTCAGAGTTGGACCTTTTTTTACCTTTTTTGTAATAAAAGATGACAAAAGTCAAGGTTGCACTTTAAAAAAGCAAAGTAATGGAATAATCCCACGCAAGTTGTTCTGTATTGCAAGTGTTTTAAGGCATATGAAGGATGAAGTCACACCTGTGCATAGCACTGCATATTCCTGTTGTGAGACAGTTGTCACTATAATACCATGTGTCATACAACACAACAGTATTATTTTCTTTGTGTTAAGAATTAAAATGATTTAATTCATGATTAAATGATATAATTCACAATTAATTGCATTTGAAAATAGATGACTTTACAATCAGGCCTACCAGAATCTGGAAGACTACTTGTAACCAAGGGATGTGTGACACTGACAACAGGGGTGCGAATTCACATGCAGGTTTATTAGCAGGATGGTCAGGCAAGCAATTATCAACACAGGAGCAAACAGATATATATATACGAGCAGTCCAGAGTCGTAGTCAGATAGCAGGCAAATGGTCAAAGGCAGGCAGCAGACAGGATGAACAAACAGACGCGGCAAAGATCAAAACCAGGCAAACTAGACAAAGGATAACACATATTGGTGTCACTGAAAACAGATAACAAGACTCAGCACTAGTGTTAGTGTTTGTGCTCCTTATGTAGTGCAATGAATCAGTCCTTGAGTGGCTTCAGCTTTGGGTTTGCAATCAGTGATGACTTGCATCAGGTGTGTGTGTGTGTGTGTGTGTGTGTGTGTGTGTGTGTGTGTGTGTGTGTGTGTGTGTGTGTGTGTGTGTGTGTGTGTGTGTGTGTTTGTGTGTGTGTGTGTGTGTGTGTGTGTGTGTGTGTGTGTGTGTGTGTGTGTGTGTGTGTGTGTGTGGCATGACTGAATATGTAGTCCATTTACCAGCAGATTTGTAGTCCTTGTGAATGTGTTTGTGTTTACCAACGATCTCTAGTGGTTAGATCGCTGGTGGTCGTGACACTACTTAAGGGGGCTTGTGAAATTGACAGCAATAGCTCCTATGTAAATGTACTGTATCAACTAATGTAAACATAGAGGGAAAATACTTAAATATAAATGAGTTAAGGCAGTAAACATTTAATTTGATGTGTCAATGTTAATGTAATTCTTTAATCTTACCTATTTTCAAATGTGCAATTCTTTGCATATGCATGTTTTGAACATTTGGATAACCCCTTACCACAAACGTTCAGTCTGGGTTGATGTATTACGTAAAAAAAAACATTACTTTAAAAGCATATACTAGCTTATTATTAATCGTATATATTATATGTATTGTAGCAGGGTGGAGTGAAAAGGCAAACACAGGTTGTAGTGAACACCCCCCCCCCGAAGGGCTTTTATTTACAGTGAAGGTGAAAGGTGCAAGTGTCTTCAGCGTGCTTCCCTTGGTTCCCCGTGTGTCCGTGCTGTAGGTGAGTCCGTAGGTGGGTTGTGGGTGAGTTGTTTGTCCTGTTGGTCCGTGCTGCTGTGAAAACGCCGATCGCCCAATTCGATCACTCCGTGCTTTCTGTATGAGAGAGAGAGAGAACTCGTTAGAGGTCTGGTTAGCGGAGAGGCTTCTCCTCGACTGGTTCTTCTTCTGGTGTTTATATCTGGTTGTGGCTAATGAGTTCCCGGTGCAGGTGATCGGCGTGATTGGGTCCAGCTGGCTGGTGTGCTCCTTTCCCAGGATGACGCTGAATGTTCATTGGGCGGCCCGCCACACTCCCCCCCCCAAGCGACGTCCTGGTACGGGGAATCCTTCTGCAGGGTAGAGAAGAAAGAAGGGGGGGGTAAAATTTGCTGGATGACAAACCTGCCCAACCTGACCACATCCGCGAGAGACCATCCGCGTTGCCGTGGGAGGTTCCTGGGCGATGTTGGACCCGGAAATGGAAGTCCTGGAGCGCGAGGAACCACCTGGTGACACGGGCGTTGGTCTCCTTGGCCCGGGACATCCACTGTAGTGGGGCGTGGTCGGTCACCAGTGTGAAGCTCCTGCCGAGAAGGTAGTAGCGCAGCTCCAGGACTGCCCACTTGATGGCAAGGGCTTCCTTCTCCACGGCTGCGTACCTGGTCTCTGCGGGTGTGAGCTTCCGACTGATGTATGTGACTGGGTGCTCTTCTCCATTGTGGACCTGTGACAGGACCGCACCCAGCCCTGTGTCGGAAGCGTCCGTATGGAGTAGGAAGGGGCAGCCAAAATCAGGAGCGTGGAGGACCGGTGTCGACGTTAACGCCGTCTTCAGAGTCTGGAAGGCTTCCTCTGCTGCTGCAGACCACTGAATTTTTTCAGGCTCCCCCTTCTTTGTCAGGTCAGACAGGGGACAGGCTATCGAGGAGAAGTTGGGAATAAAACAGCGGTAGTATCCAGCCAACCCCAAGAATGCACGTACCTGGGTTTTATTCTTTGGCCGTTCCGCTCGTTGCACTGCTTCCACCTTGTTGGGCTGTGGCTTGATTAACCCCCGTCCTACTTGGAAACCCAGGTAGCGTGCTTCGGCTAGGCCTAGGTGACACTTTTTGGGGTTGGCGGTTAGTCCAGCCCGACGGAGCTCCCTCAGCACCCTCCGCAACCGGTCTAGATGGTCCTCCCAACGCTCAGAGTGGATGATTACGTCATCGAGGTAGGCGGCGGCGTATTCTTGGTGGGGCCGGAGCACAATGTCCATTAATCTCTGGAACGTAGCGGGGGCCCCATGCAGCCCGAAGGGAAGGACCCGATAATGCCAGTGTCCAGAAGGTGTGCTGAAAGCAGTTTTTTCCTTGTCTTCTCTTCTTAAATTTACCTGCCAATAACCTTTTGTTAGGTCCAGTGTTGAGATAAATCTGGCCCCACCAAGACGGTCTAATAACTCATCCACTCTGGGCATTGGGTATCCGTCGAAGCTGGAGATGTCGTTTAGCTTGCGGAAGTCGTTGCAGAAGCGGAGAGTGCCGTCTTGCTTCGGTACCATGACTATCGGGCTGGACCAGGGACTCCGAGATGGTTCTATTATCCCCAACTCCTTCATCCGGGATATCTCACCCTCGATAGCCTGCCGGCGGGCCTCTGGTACCCGATAGGGCCGCTGCCGAACTATTTGGCCAGGAGGAGTCCGGATGGTATGTTGTACTAGATTGGTCCGCCCGGGTCGATCGCTGAACACATCCTGGAACTGACTGACCAGGGATTCCAGCTCGATCTTCTGACCCGCCGACAGTTGCTCTCCCATCCCTACTATCGGCGGGGAGCTTTGGGTGAAGGCCACCAAATCTTCTCGGGGTACTACCCACTTCTTCAGAAGATTGATATGGTAGACCTTCTCCTCACGTCGACGCCCCGGCTGACGAACCTTGTAGTTAACCGGCCCGACTTTCTCCACGATGGTGCCCGGCCCTTGCCAGGATGCCAGAAACTTCGCCGTGGTGGTGGGAACGAGTATCAGGACTTTATCACCAGGCTGGAACTGTCGGGGTTGTGCGGGCCGGTCATATATTCTTTGTTGGGCGCGCTGGGAGGCCGCTAGGTGTTCTCTGACCAGAGGCATCACGTGGTCTATGCGCTCTCGCATGTCCCGCACGTGCTCTATGATGGTGCGATGCGGAGCCGGTTCCTGCTCCCATGTCTCTCTGGCTACGTCCAGCAGCCCACGGGGCTGGCGCCCAAACAATAATTCAAATGGAGTAAAGCCGGTGGATGCTTGAGGTACCTCTCTTATTCCAAAGAGCACGTACGGGAGCATGATGTCCCAGTCACGCCCATCCTCTGCGACTACTCGACGCAACATCTGTTTAAGGGTCTGGTTAAACCGCTCCACCAGACCGTCTGTCTGGGGATGGTAAACAGATGTGCGGAGCTGTTTTACCCTGAGTAGCCGACAGAGGTCGTTCATCAGCCGAGACATGAAGGGGGTGCCCTGGTCAGTCAGTATCTCCGAGGGGATTCCCACCCTGCTGATGAATTGGAAGAGCTCCTTCGCGATGGATTTTGCGTTGGCCACTCTGAGGGGAATCGCCTCGGGGTACCTGGTGGCATAGTCAACGATGACCAGGATGTGTTGATGACCACGGGCGGACTTCGGCAGCGGGCCCACCAGGTCCATCCCAATGCGCTCGAAGGGCACCTCGATGATGGGGAGGGGTATCAGCGGGCTAGGGGGAGGTTTTCTTGGTGACGTCCTCTGACAAGTGGCGCACTCCCGACAGAACCTCTTCACCTCCGCCTCCATGCCAGGCCAGTGGAAGCGATCACGGATTCTTTGGATGGTGTTCTCTCCTCCGAGATGCCCAGCCATGGGATGGGAGTGCGCCAGCTCCTTTACCGTCTCCGTTTTGGTCTTTGGGACCACCAGTAAATTTTTCTCCTCCCCCCTTCGCTGCGCTATGCAATAGAGCAGGCCTTTCCTGACCACGAAATATGGGAGAGGGTGAGGCCCTGGAATACGCACTTCTCCATCTATTTCTCGGACTTGCTTCCAGCAATGTTTTAATCGGTCATCTTCCCGTTGCTCTTTTCCAAACTCTCCTCCTGTGGTTATTCTCTGAAACAGATCAAAAAATGGATTAGGATCTGACTGTGCGCACTCACCCTCTCGCTCGCTGTCTGTGGCCAGCATGACGGTTGGACGGCCCCCTTTTCTTCTCGGACGAGCCCGTCCCCTCTGTCGCGGTCCTGCTGGCTGCATTGTGGCGGATAGGAGCTGTTGGAAACCGGGATAATCCCTCCCCAACAGGATTGGAACTGGTAAGTCTCGTACAATTCCTACTTCCATCGGCCAAGCGCCTGGACCAGCTGTCACTGTTACTCGGCGTGTGGGTACATGGCGCGTCTCCCCATGTACACAGGTGATTGGCATTGTCGCTTTAAAGTCTGGTTGGGGAGGGATGATATGTGGTTGGACCAGTGTGATAGATGCTCCTGAGTCCAACACCGCCATCAGCTCTTTTCCCCCGATTTTCACCATGCGCTGTGGGGCTCCATTTGGCACTGAGTGGTGCACAATGCAGCCAGCCATCCATGCGCGAGCCCCTGGAGACTGTGGTTCGGTCGGCATGGGCTCGTCAATGAGGGAGGGGGCCGTCGGCCTGCTCATTGCATGTGAGGTGCCCTCCGGCGAGCGTCGATCCCGGGGTACCCTTCGGGGGGTTGCAGCCGCTCGCTCTCCCGCATCCCGTGCAAATGAGGCATCTGCCAGCTCGATGGCTTCTACTAAGCTAGCCAGACTGGTAGGATTTCTCATACTCACGGGGCGGCGGAGCTTTCTGGGGAGGGCTCTGAGCAGGCGGTCGAACACCACACTTTCAGCGACCTGGGAGGCGGTGGTGTTCCCTGATAGCAACCAGAGCTGTGCCAGTCTGGAGAGCTGTGTGGCTTGCACTCGGGCGGAGACCTGCTCATCATACGACCATTGCCAGAACTGCTGGGCTGCGCTGATGGGAGAAAGCCCAATTCTCGCTAGTATCTCTCTTTTTAACATCTCATAATCTTCATTTTGTGGGGATTTTAATGAATAATAAGCACGTTGCGCTTCACCAGTTAAAAATGGAGCCAGGATTCTCGCCCATTCATTTTTGTCCCACAGCTCTCTGGTTGCTATCACCTCAAACGTGTGTAGATATGCTTCAATGTCATCCAGGTCGCTGAGCTTCGTTAGATGGTGGTGTGCAGTACTCCTGGCGTCCGGAAGAGGCACACGGTGGCTCAACAGGCTTTCGACCGCCTGCTCAGTTCTTTCCAGTCTGGCTGCGATCTTGTCTGAGAGCTGTTGTTGCCGGGACGCCACCTCCGTGAGCTGCTGCAGTAGTTCCTCCATTCCTGTGTCTTGTAGGGAGAGCGAGCGAGATGACAAGCTGCAAACACAAACAACTAGTGTAAGCGGTTGATGGAATCCTTAATTTCACTCCTAAAAAGCGCGCATTCTCCACCAGTGTAGCAGGGTGGAGTGAAAAGGCAAACACAGGTTGTAGTGAACACCCCCCCCGAAGGGCTTTTATTTACAGTGAAGGTGAAAGGTGCAAGTGTCTTCAGCGTGCTTCCCTTGGTTCCCCGTGTGTCCGTGCTGTAGGTGAGTCCGTAGGTGGGTTGTGGGTGAGTTGTTTGTCCTGTTGGTCCGTGCTGCTGTGAAAACGCAGATCGCCCAATTCGATCACTCCGTGCTTTCTGTATGAGAGAGAGAGAGAACTCGTTAGAGGTCTGGTTAGCGGAGAGGCTTCTCCTCGACTGGTTCTTCTTCTGGTGTTTATATCTGGTTGTGGCTAATGAGTTCCCGGTGCAGGTGATCGGCGTGATTGGGTCCAGCTGGCTGGTGTGCTCCTTTCCCAGGATGACGCTGAATGTTCATTGGGCGGCCCGCCACAGTATATACAGTTAAAGTCAGAATTATTAGCCCTCTCTTTGATTTTTTTTTTTTCTGTTTTAAATATTTCCCAAATGATGTTTAACAGAGCAAGGACATTTTCACAGTATGTTTGATAATATTTTTTCTTCTGGAGAAAGTCTTATTTGTTTTATTTCAGCTAAAATAAAAGCAGTTTTTAATTTTTAAACACCATTTTAAGGTCAAAATTATTAGCCCCTTTAAGCTATATTTTTTTTCGATAGTCTACAGAACAAACCATCATTATACAATAACTTGCCTAATTACTCTAACATGCCTAGTTAACCTAATTAACCTAGTTAAGCCTTTAAATGTCACTTTAAGCTGTATAGAAGTGTCTTGGAGAATATCTAGTCAAATATTATTTACTGTCATCATGGCAAAGATAAAATAAATCAGTGATTAGAAATTAGTTATTAAAACTATTATGATTAGAAATGTGTTGAAAAAATGTTCTCTCCATTAAACAGAAATTGGGAAAATAAATAATTCAGGGGGGCTAATAATTCTGACTTCAACTGTATATATATATATATATATATATATATATATATATATATATATATATATATATATATATATATATATATATATATATATAGATATATATATATATGATTATATTATTATTATTATTATTATTATTATTATTATTATTATTATATATGGTTTATTGTATATGGTAATGTGGTAATATAATGATAGACAAGCATGAGCTGAGATTGAAAAAACAGTACCATTTGACTGTCTAATGAGATGTAGAGTGTGTTTCCCCATTTTAGTCAAACTTGATTGTCAAGTTTACTCCTGTTGGCCTCAAAGTATGACTTCTAGGAAACTATATAAGCCTGAATTCCATGCAGACAATGAAAGTCTCCTTATAAAGTTACCAAAGCTGTCAATCACAAGCTGTTTTTTTACACTTGAGTTAGATTTAACAGACAGGAACTGCGTACATGACTCCCTTACATTATCAATTAATATAATTATTACAATATATCATTTGAACTACTAACATTGCAAACACAAGTTACATTGTTAAACTTTTCAATGTTAAAAGTTCCCATACTACAAATCCAAAAGCACAAGTAAACAGAAAACTCTCATGAATCACAAACAAAAAAATTAAAGCAAGCAAAGAAAAAAAGAGAAACACCTATATTTGCTTTACAGGGTGTCAGAATAAAAATCTGGATATACCAACACAGGCTCATTCTGAAAACGTAGTCCTATGGGCGTTTCTGGAGACTGCGAAAAACGTTCTGGAGGTACGTATTTTTGCAGTTTTTGTTTTTGTTCTCGCGTAAACCCACCAGAGGCCGCTGTTGACTGACTGTTTAACTGACTTGACTGAAAGACTGACTGGCCGACTGACCAATCGACTGACCCACCCTCCTCCTTCCCTAAACCCAACCAATTTTATTGATTGACCCGCCCACCCACTTACTTCCCTAAACCCAACCAAGAATTTACAAAAGCCGCCCAGAAAAAGAAAAGCCCTCGTCTGATTTTTACCACGTTTTCGGATTTTACCACATTCTCACCCTGTAATTCACTCGTTCCTTTTATTTTTTGGATTCTGTTTTTGTCCTGATTTCTGGAACCGCTCTTCCCTGGACTCGAACCCCGTCGTGGTCAACTCCTCTCTGAGTCTCAAGTCCGCCATACCAGCCTGATCTCACGAGGAAACGTAAGTATTTTACGTTTTGTCAGTTTAGTGGCTAATTCGTACGAATTCGTACGAGTTCAGTCGTACGAAAATGTACGATTTTAAAAAGGAGGCGTGGCACCTAACCCCACCCCTAACCCCAACCGTCATTGGGTGATGAGCAAATCATACTAATTTGTACGAATTAGATCGTACGAATTCATACGAATTAGCCACTAATCAAAAAGTTACGAATTGGCCATGAGATAGCGTTGGCCATACATGACGAGCTAATGGGACAAACTGGTTGCGGCAGGAAAGCCCTCCACACGGAGGTAAGCAGTCAGCTGGTAAGCGCGAAAAGGAACTGCATCAGACCGCCCCATAGCGTTTGTTTAAAAAATGAAATGCGGCCATACGTACCTCTGGCTACATAATTCACGGTCTCCAGAAACATCCATGGGACTACGTTTTCAGATTCAGCCTGTGTTGGGATATAGCTAGGCATAGCTGAATAAAAATGATTCATTAGTAATACTGTGAGCATCAAATACCATTGATTTCTTGTTCTCATGTAAATCATGGTGAAAAACAAGCCAATCAGAACCAAACACAGACTCTGACGATTCACACTGCATCATTAAAATGCACGTTCAAGGCTGCATCTGATTTGCCACAACATTTTTATAATTATATTACAATAATCATATTTTATCACTTCTTTTTAAGTTTATCTAAGCTTGTATTAAACTTGCTATGTGTGTGGGACTTTTATTTATTTTTTAAACAGGGCAGATTTATCTGTTCACAGCATGTCCGAATACAAAATGCGGCATATACAGTACAGATTGATTATAAATGTATTCAGTGGCACGGCCAACGATGCATAAAGTCTATTTAAGTGCATCTTTTGTTTATTTAATGTGTATATTGAGACATTTTCTGTGTTTGTTGTTGTGTTTGTAATGATTATTCACTCATTCATTTTCTTTTCGGCTTAGTCTCTTTATTAATCTGGGGTCGCCACAGCGGAATGAACCATTAACTTATCCAGCATATGTTTTACGCAGCGGATGCCCTTCCAGCCGCAACCCATCTGTGGGAAACACCCATACACACTCATTCACACACACTACGATCAATTTTAGCATACCCAATTCATCTATACCACATGTCTTTGGACTTGTGGGGAAAACCGGAGCATCCAGAGGAAACCCGGAGAGAACATGCAAACTCCACACAGAAATGCCAACTGACCCAGCGGAGGCTCGAACCAGCGACCTTCTTGCTGTGAGGCGAATGTGCTACCTACTGCGCCACCGCATCGCCTGTAATGATTATGTATTATGTATATATTTATGTATTTATTTATTAACTTTTGTTTTGTTAATTGAGTTAATGAATGAGAGGTTAGGGGATGGGCTTAACAATGAACAACTGCTTACCTCTCTCGATATTTAATTTGTATTGTCATACAAGAGACCAATATTTTTTTTTTTAAATAAACATGGTCAAAACCAACCCTATCACATTAGCACCCAATTCATAGGGTTGAAAATGGACCTGTAAAATCATTTCTGCATATTATATGTAACATAATAGATGCGCAAATTAGGGCCCACAGGTCAAACTAGGCCCATTGTAACCGTTGATTTGGCCCATCATCATATCTAAGAAGAGAGTGAAAATGATGGAGAGGGTTGGAGCGAATGACTTTAGAAGAGATCGTCATTTCCAATTTTCATTCTTTCATTTTATTTTGGCTTAGTTACTTTATTCATTAGGGGTCGCCACAGCGGAATGAACCACCAACTATTCCAACATATGTTTTACACAGCAGATGCCCTTCCAGCTGCAACCCAGTACTTAGTTTATTCAATTCACCTAAATCGCATGTGTTTGGACTGGGATGGAAAACGGAGCACCGAGAGGAAACCCACGCCAATATGGGGAGAACATGCAAACTCCACACAGAAATGCCAACTGAGCCAGCCGGGACTCGAACCAGAGGTCTGAGGCACCGTGTCACCCAATTTCTAATTTGACGTGACCTTTTTTGTTTGTTTTATAGCTGAGCTACAAAAAATCTAACTGAAATGAAATGTTTTAATCAGATGTTGTAAATGAATCTGATTTAATAAAATGTAAATACTGTCACTCGCAGAAGATATCGGCGAGCAAAGCAAGGCAAAAACTAGTGGAAGTCTATTATTTTATACTTGAGAATTACTTGTTTTAACTGTAATGTCAAAACATGACTAAAAATGTAAAAAGATTATACATTATTAGTCAATATAAAGCTATGTTTTCTAGATATTTTGAAATTTTATTAAATAAAATAGGAAATTACCCATGCCAAGTACAGTATATTTAGCTTCGGCCCACTAGCCTCAATCAAGTTTGGTTTTTGGCCCTTCATAAGAAAAAGTTTGGCCACCCCTGGCTAAAATGAACATAACAATTTTTTTTTTACTTTCCTTGTGAGCCTCTAAAAGTCAATTGCAATTGTGCTGTAGGTCACTAATCATAGGCTACTTTAGAGGGGTTTCATTATGATATAGGAATACTCTTAATCGCTCTTTCAGAAGACTATTCTGACATGAACTTGTGCAAATATCTGTCACACTGAATGCTCTGTGTCCCAGCAGCTCCTCAATTTCTGGCTGTCTTTACCTTCGCTAAACATGCACTAAACGAATTTTGACAGTGTTGATATTTGGAAACAGACACCCATAACCCAACAGGACCACGCCCCTTTTGCTATGTTGGCTATTGTAGCTAGACACGCCCCTTACTGCTGATTGGCTCCAATTGTGTTTTAGAAGTTGCTCTAACACAGAGGTCTAAAGTGTTTTTTAAATACTGCTTACTGCACTTGTCAGAGCAAGAACAATACAGGAATATTTCTGGTGACAAACTCATGCCAACTTTCCTTCAAGGAACATTTTAACCAGTGCAGCAACATTCTTCAAAAGCTTTGGCTCAGAAAGTAGAATTGCAAGACTCCTCTCATGCATGTTATCATGGTGTCACTATGGAAAATAAGCTGAACGATTGTGAAGAAAGCCACAAAATGTGGAGATCACAAATCTCAAAAATCAAAACACAAAAAGACAACAAAAACTCATTTTACTTAATTGTCAGTTGAGATCCTTGTATATGATCTATTCACCTCATATATATGAGATCAATTCATACAATATATACTAGCGATCAAAAGTTTGGGGTCAGTAAGGTTTTTAAATGTGTTAAAATAAGTTTCTCCTGCTCACCAAGGTTGCATTTATTTAATCAAAAATACAGTACATATAGTAAAATTGTG
Organism: Danio kyathit; assembly: GCA_903798195.1. Taxonomy (NCBI): domain Eukaryota; kingdom Metazoa; phylum Chordata; class Actinopteri; order Cypriniformes; family Danionidae; genus Danio; species Danio kyathit. Next base: position 53,504,528 of record LR812530.1, read on the forward strand.
ACATGTTATTGCACTATAAAATAACTGTTCAAAAGCAGTTTATAATTTCATTTAATAATTTATTCCAGTGATTTTAAAGATTAATTTTCGTTATTAAAGATTAATAATCGTTATTATTATTATTATTATTATTATTATTATTATTATTATTGGTAATAGTAAGCAATCAGGAATCTCTCTGAATTAAGTGCACACAACTTTAAATCAATGTTCATTCTGAGTTTGCTGGTTTGTGGGAAATAAGTAAATACAAAATAAGCTAAATATGAACCTATATTTTTTCAATAACCTCTTACAGTATGATTGATTCAACTATAAACAGTATATTTTATATCTGTATTACACAACATAGTCAGTGATTACTGATGCCTTTAATGATTGCTTGTGTTTAAAGGGCACATAGTTACCCCTTTTTCCAGATCTAAGAGTCCAGAGTCTTCTTGTATAATTGTTCTGACAATTGTTCTGATTGTTGATGAAGTAAAGCTGAAGTAAATCGCTGTAATTCATTACACATGCTCTGTTTTAACTTGTAAAACTCACTCTTGATCACATTTGATGATGATTGATGATGCTAGAGAACTGAACTGACCTTTTATTCCCGGTTGCTTTGCGCACATCCTGTCTTGTTGATATGATTATAAGCGTTACTACGGAGACATGTTAATACGCAGCTGTCAATCAATTCTGTGGGCGGGGGGGACCATACTCCTACATCAAGTTCTCAAAACCGGTCTCAAAACCGCTCCAATTGGTCCACAGTTTTTATGTTGTTAAATTGAAAAAAAAAAAAGCACTGGGTGTGTTTATATCAGCCCAATATGACGGTCTATACACTATACCTACACATATGCCTGTCCAAACAGCTTTCACCATAGGTGCCCTTTAAACAAAGAAATCTTCAAGGTAAAAGCTTAATGCACTGTATTCTTAAGGTATTTCAAATGAACTTCAGTATGATCTAAATACTACTAAACACTTTTTTCTTTCAGTTTCTCCTCAGCCTTTTTCACTAAACCTACAATACAATCATTTTCTGTTTTTTGATCAGTCACTGAACTTCACCGCATTTAACCAGTGCTGCAACATTCTTCAGTCATTCAGACAGAAAGTGAAACAGCAAGACTCTTTATCCTTATCATTGCATCACTATTCTAAATAAAGGTAACACTTAATACAATATAGGTGTAAAACACTATGAGTGCATTAATGAAGAACTGAGTTTTCCTTTATGATTATTGTATCAGCAACTAATGAAAGTCTAGATAATTAACAGTCTGTTATAAAAGATCAATTGCTATGTCTTGTTATCAATTGTTGGTGCAGTAATTACAAACAAATAGTTTAGATCTTCGAGTCATACATTCACTGATGATTATCTGTGCATTAGATGAAGCATGAATTAATGCATATTGGTGCACCCATATTTTAAAGTGTTGCCATAAAGAAGAAACCAAAAATATTACAAAAGAAAAAAAAGACAGAACTTTACATCTTTTTAATCATGGAATTTATTTATTTTTAACCATTTACCTTTTGAATCTTCATGCCCCTGTACAGCACCCTATATTAAATGCCTGAACTCTATATTAAACACTATATTAAATATATTAAATGTATTTTTTTTTAAAACTAAAAGATTGAAGAAAAAAAAAACACTCAACAGATCAACAAGCTCAACCCTCTTGCAATGTATTTGACTGATTTGAATAAACACATATATTATGTATATGACCTTTATTACTATGGACACCCAAATAATTATATAATTAACCTAGTGTATTAAATCAATGTAACATAGTATGTCAGGTAAATTGCTGTGCCTCATGAAATAATATTTATGAAATAAAGAAACACCACAACCATTTCCACATACATTAAAATAAACCAAAGTAAATGTTGCACTTTGTGTCAATAAACTAAGAAAGTGTGAAGAAACTCATCAGAGGAATGAACAACAGCACCAGAGAAGCACACAGACAAGAAGCCTCAGAAACCGTCACTTGGTCTGGGAGAAACTGAACATCTGTGAACAGAGAATATCATTCAGTCTAATGAAATAAAAGATTATTTACAACAGAATCAAACAGTGTTGAGGAGCAGCTCTACATGTAGCTCAGCTATTAATGTAACTACATTATTCAGTAGCTTGACAGTAGCTCACTCACTCACGTTCCTTTGGCTTAGTCCCTGATTTATCAGGGGTTGCCACAGCAGAATGATCTGCCAATTACTCTGGCATATGTTTTATGCAGTGGATGCACTTCCAACCGCAGCACAGCACTGAGAGCACACTAACTCATGAACCACCTGTGCACCCATACACTCTCTCACTCACACACACTCTCATGCACTACACAAATTTAGTTTATTCACTAATTGAAACAACTAAGGCCTCCAGAGAGGCCTCCTGGCCCAGCTGAAACTCGAACCAGTGACATTTCCAACAGCAGCTAGGGCACTTATAAAGCAATGTGTGTTTTCCAGAGTCTAACTGTGTCGTCTTACAAGATCACATACTACAATATTTATATATTATATATTTATTCATTCAGTTTTTATCAACTTCGTTTGCTGTCCAAAGTCAAACATTTCTTAAATCCCACCACTCTAGAGATGGCTGTCCACGCTTTTATTACATCACGGTTAGACTACTGCAATGCACTTTACTGTGGCATTTCAAATGTTCAAATTTCTCGCCTTCAGTTGGTCCAAAATGCTGCTGCTAGATTTATTTGTAATAGCAGAAAATTTGACCACATTACCCCTCTTCTAAGGATCCTCCATTGGCTGCCTGTCCAATTCAGAATTGATTTTAAAGTGCTTTTACTGGTATACAAATCCCTCCATAATCTGGCCCCATCCTATCTCTCAGAGCTGCTTCATTCTTACACTCCCGTGAGATCTCTTAGGTCAAGTAATCAAAATCTTCTTTTAGTTCCTCAGTCCAGACTGAAGCGTAGAGGGGACAGAGCTTTCTCTGTGGCGGGTCCTCGGTTGTGGAACACCTTGCCCCTTGATATTAGAATGGCTCCATCGTTATCTATTTTTAAATCTCGTCTTAAAACGTACCTTTTTAGCTTGGCTTTTTAATATTAGGTAACACTTTATTTTGATGGTCCATTTGAGTATTAGTAGACTGTCTGCTTAATATCTGTTGATACTGACATTTAACAGTCCTTCAACAAACATTTAACTGACTATAAGAAACTTTGCAAATACATGTCAACTTACACTAACCCCAACCTAACAGTCTACTTATAATCTAATGAGAATTAATTGACATGTAGATGCAATGTAACTTATATTCAACAAACGGACCATCAAAATAAAGTGTGACCTAATATTATTTTAATAGTCCTCGCTACTGCTACATTTTTACATTTTTCAGACGTTTCTCTTGTCTTATTTCTATGTTTTGTATTCTGACTTTTTATTTTTTTGACTGGTCTTGTGTACAGCACTTTGGTCAGTCTTGTGACTGTTTTTAAATCTGCTCTATAAATAAATTGAACTTGAACTTCATTCATTCATTTTCTTTTCGGCTTAGTCCCTTTATTAATCAGGGGTCGCCACAGCGGAATGAACCGCCAACTTATCCAGCATGTGTTTTACGCAGCGGATGCCCTTCCAGCCGCAACCCATCTCTGGGAAAATATTATATATATATATATATATATATATATATATATATATATATATATATATATATATATATATATATATATATATATATATATACATACATACAGTTGAAGTCAGAATTATTAACCCCCCTGTTTATTTTTTTCCCCAATTTCTGTTTAACAGAGATATTTTTTTTCAACACATTTCTAAACATAATAGTTTTAATAACTCATCTCTAATAACTGATTTCTTTTATCTTTGCCATGATGACAGTAAATAATATTTGACTAGATATTTTTCAAGACACTTCTATACAGCTTAAAGTGACATTTAAAGGCTTAACTAGGTTAATTAGGTTAACTAGGCAGGTTAGGGTAATTAGGCAAGTTATTGTATAACGATGGTTTGTTCTGTAGACTATTGAAAAAATATTTAGCTTAAAGGGGCTAAAAATTTTTACCTTAAAATGCTTTTTAAAAAATTAAAAACTGCTTTTATCCTAGCCGAAATAAAGCAAATAAAACTTTTTCCAGAAGAAAAAATATTATCAGACATACTGTGAAAATTTCCTTGCTCTGTTAAACATCATTTTATTTTAAAAAGGAAAAAAAATCAAAGAATGGCTAATAATTCTGATTCAACTATATATATATATATATATATATATATTAAACATAATAGATATATTAAACATATGATGGTTTTACTTTTATTAATCAATTAATTAATTTATTACTACTATTTCGTAAATAGTATTTTTGATGTAACAACAATTGAAATTCAATTCAGAAAGTGTCTTAACAGTTGGCAATTAACACGAAGAATGTTGTGAGAGGGGGTATATAATTTCATACCAAAATCAAGCCATCTGGCACAGTTTTATTTAGTTTGTTTGTTTTTTGAGAACATTTGTTATATCTGTCGCAGATTTGCACTTTGACTCTTGGAATATGATTGAGAAATTATAAAACTCATTCATTCATTTTCTTTTCGGCTTAGTCCCTTTATTAATCTGGGGTCGCCACAGCCGAATGAACCGCTAACTTATCCAGCATATGTCTTACGCAGCAGATGCACTTCCAGCTTCAACCCATCACTGGGAAACATCCACACTCTTTCACACACACACTCATACACTACGGTCAATTTTAGCCTACCCAATTCACCTGTACCACATGTCTTTGGACTATGGGGGAAACCAAAGCACCCGGAGGAAACCCCCGCGAACATGGGGAGAACATGCAAACTACACACAGAGACGCCAACTGACCCAGCCGAGGCTCGAAGCAGCAACCTTCTTGCTGTGAGGCGAACGTGCTACCCACTGCGTCATCGTGTCGCCAGAAATTATAAAACTGTGTGTGATAAATCATTGGGCTTTGACATCATAATTGTAAGTGCCAAATATTTTACTTTAAAAAAATCCCTCATTACAATATATCCGCTTATTTGTTTTATGTGTCCTTGTGGGAAAAAGTTGCTTCACTGAACTAGCTACTTTTAGATATTAACTTTTTAGAAGGGTGGATTAACAGTAGTTAAATTAGTTTTAGCTACTCATCAGTTATGAAGCTCCAGTTTCAGAACAGCTTCCCCAACACTGCATTCAGACATATGAAATGCTGACCTGTGTTTCCTCCAGACCACACTAGAGGACCCATAGATAGTGAAGCACTGTCATGGAGATCCAGAGCTCGGCGCTCTCTCCGCTGCTGTCCAGAGTTACAGCTCTAGAAGAGAAAATAGTCAAATCCAGCTGTGCAAATCCCTGATAAACATCACTGAACAAACACAAAACCAACAGGAGTGCACAAAATCCCCAGCAGAGGGCAGAACAGACATGCTTAACAGCCTTCATCATTAAACCTCAACACCATAATATCTCCCTGTCTGTGTTTAGTGTTGAAACATCAGTGGGAGATCTTGAAGACTTTTTAAACTCACCGTTGAGCATTGTTCACTGGACAGAAGGCAAAGGTGAACAGCACAGTGCAGGTAAAGCTTAGTGGAGTTTGCAGTGAAGATGAACATCCTGAAGGAGAAACGGCTGCTTGTGGAGACGCCGTTCTGCAGCAGCTTCACTGTGTCGTCCTCAGGATTGGGACACCTGACAAGATCAACAACCACAATCAACAAACCAAATGATTTCATCAAATGCATTCAACTCAGAAGTGATTTCCAGGCAATCATTTCACAAATGCAATCTTTTGCTTTAGTTCTGAAAATCTGAAAAGCTACAAATCTGAGGGAATTCTGACATTATCAAGGATTATTTATTTAAAAGTATTTTTTTAACTGTTACAGTTAACACTGATCTTTAATGAACAGAAAAGTCTTTACCCTTCAGTGATGAGGTCCCAGCGGAGACTGTAATCAGGGTCATTCACAGGCGTAGCCCAACACGTGTCCATCACCAGGGCAAACTGGCGGCTGTCGACCCCCTCAACACCAACCTCCACATGCATCTCCTGGTCCAGCTCTGCATCCACTCTACCAGTGAAGGGCTGAGTGAACTCTTCATCCACATATGGGACCATCCGGACTTGATAAACCCCTTCACCACTGGGGAGGACCTTGTGCACAGTGCTGTAAATTTAATGGATATGTAAATTAAAATTATTGTATGCATAAAATACATATTCTTGTCTCAAAGTATATTGTCACATTTAGATCCTTGAAATAACGTGTGAAAGGGCAGAGATTAAAATATTTAAGAAATACATCTCAACTCATATATCATATGAGATGTCTTCTGCGATAGTTATTCAACTTTGTTGAGTCTCCAGGTTTCCTCAAGTGTTCCTGTTAAGACTGTTAGATCATGATGTAAAAAGCATGAAACTGTACTGTGTATTCACACAATGCTCATATTCGTGGATTCAAGGAAATTTCTCATACCCCTTCATTTGTTGTGTGGTCCCAAAATATTTACTTAATACTAAATTTGAGGGCTATCTGGCACTTCCCCTACCCATACAGTTCCAAGCAAAAGAGATTGAAGAAAGCCTGACCCCTTTACTTGAATGCCCAAAAGAGAAGGGTAGATGTAGGGGGAAGGGCTAACAGATATTTATCTGCTTGAAATATTAGTTTACCCATAAACTCTTTCATCATTGTTCCTACTTTGGTATCAGCAATCAGCACATACGCCCAGAGTTTACACTGCTGTGGGCCAGGCAGCCTCTGCTCTGAACACTATGGCTGCCTACCAGCTCTACCAAGTGCAGGTGCTCTCTCAGGGGTTCTCTTTGTCTCTGATGGTTTTCCCAAACATTGCGGAGGGTGCCCTGGCGCCTCTTTGGCTCTCTGGTATCCACATTCTCAATTATCTCAACGACTAGCTTATTTTACCTCAGTCTCAGGACCAATTGATCATGCATAGGGACAGGGTGGTTTGGCACCTCGACCGGTTGGGGCTTCAGATCAACCGAGAGAAGAGTAAGCTCTCCCCTGTGCAGAGTATTTCTTATCTCATCATGGAGCTGGACTCACTGAAGTGTTTTCAGAGGCTCCTGGGTCATATGGTGTCCTTTCTCTGGTGATGGGGCACCATCTGGCACCTGTGTCCAGATCTCTGGAACCTCCTTGTGTGGTTCATAGACAGAGTGCAGAAGACTTAGATGACCTACCACCCACAGTGGTTGTCACCACCACTTATTCTATTCCACACCATCACTATTATGTCTATTTATTGAGTGGTGTGAAGATCTCGCTGAGAAGACCCCTAGACATGCCAGATCAGCATTGTGCTCTCCTTCCTTTAAGAAAAGCTGGAGCAGAGGCTGTCACCCGCAGAATTGGGAAGGCATAATCTAATCATCCGGTTCCTCAGAGATGCGAGGCAGCTAAATCCATCTTATTCACCTCTCACATGCTCTTGGGATCTCTCTGTAGTCCTCTCTGGGCTGCGATAAGATCCATTTGAACAACTTTATACAGTATCTTTAAGAATTCTGTCATCGAAGACAGTCTTGCTGGTCATGTTGGCTTCTATCAAGAGGGTCAAGAACCTAGAGGCATTTTTGGTCAATGAATCGTTGAATTTAGGCCAGGTTACTTTCACTTTATCCTGAGACCCTGGATCAGCTATGTGCCCAAGGTTCCTACCACTCCCTTTAAAGACCAGGTAGTGAACCTGCAAGCACTGCCTGCAGAGGAGGCAGACCCAGCCCTTTCCTTGCTGTGTCCGGTGCTCCATCTGCATCTTTATGTGGACCTCACTCAGAGCATAAATTCCTCTGAGCAGCACTTTGTCTGTTATAGTGGTCGACAGAAGGGAAGTGCCCTGGTTGGCTCACTGGTTAGTGGATGCCATCGCCCTTCCATACTCATGCCAAAGCAAGCCATGTTCCCCGGGAGTGAGAATGCATTCAACTAGGAGTGTTGCCTCGTCTTGGGCGTAAGCACATGGCACCTCTCTATCAGACATCTGTTGAGCTGTGGGCTGGGCACCTAACACATTCACAAGATTTTCTAATCTTTGGATGGAGCCGGTTTACTCCTGATTGCTTGGCAATGCCAGTTGATGGGGAGAAGGCCAGGCTTGGTGTTGGAAACGCTTGCTACTTCACTCTCCTTGCTTCTCTATGCTCCTCAGCCGTAAGTCTGACAGAGGTTCCTCCAGTTGCTGCTGCTTATACAGTATACTCGGCTGATTAATAAGTGGTTTCACCTGTGAAGAAGCTTCTTTGTCAATTCATAGGCATTTATTGGCCCATTTTCTTACACTTCAGAGTGATTGGTCATCTGGCGATAACTCATAATGTTTTCAACATAATGTCTCCATTCCCTTATTCAGGAAATGAGGGTTACATTAGCAACCGAGATGTTCTTTATTAAGTTTGAAATTTTCCAAGAGAATTAACTTCAATGAATGGTGAAACCAGTAAAATTACATTGAAGTAAAAATAATAGTATGAGTGTTTTGTGGCACCTCTGCAGTGGGTTGATCTCCACATTCATGGAAAGTGTTTGTGTTTGAGGATAAACACAGCTGAAAGAAAGCTTCAGGATTCTCACTCTGCTGATGAGACCTTCTGTTCCCGGTGTCCCCACAATATAGTTACTGTAGATGAAGTGGCTGCCGTTGGCCTGCGGACAACAAATAGACATTTGATTTATTGTATCTAACATGAGCTGAATATTTTTAGTTCAAAGAACAACTCCAGTTGTCAAGTGAAATAATGATGTGTTATATATTATTGGTGGAGAATGCTGCATGTCACAATCACCAGCAATCTAATCCTGGCAGATTGCTGGTAAACATGCAGATCACTATAAGGACTACAAATATGCCAGCAAAAGAACTACATATACAGTCATGCACCACTCACACACCTGGCCTAGATCCCCATGATTGCAATCAGACACAACTGAAGCTGTTCAGGACTAATTACACAGACTATTTATACACCTCTCAAACACACACGTGGCTGAGTCTTGTTTACTGTATTTGTGACTTTACACCTTTGTCTTGCTTTGACCCTCGCCTTGTTTGTCTGTTTATTCCAGTCTGCTGCCTGCCTTCTGCTTGTTTATTTGATTAAGACTCTGGATTATACATCTACTCGCTCCTGCTCACCACTGCTTTCCTGACCATTCTCTGTTTAATAAACTTGTGTTTTCAATCCACACTTCCGTTGTCAGTGTCACACATCCCATTACAGGGCAAAAGGGCCAGTCTTTTTGGTCGCATGTTGTTTTCACATCACTGTAGCATCACTGGATAAAACACTTTCTGGGCAAGTCTGTTTGAGCACTTTCTTTTATTTCTCCAATTTTCATAACTTTTATTGACATGCTAGGGAGTAACTCAGAAGGTCAGGTTTGTTGAAATAAAATAGGTAGTTTTTTTCAGTCACCATAAATGTTTGGGCGATGTACAAACGTAACAAATGGATACCTGCTGCTGGCTGACTGAGAATCTCTCTGACTCTCTCTCTCTCATTTTTTTATGACAATGTGCTGTCATCATGTAACCATTATTCAGCAACATCAGACAAAATGGTAGATTATAAGGCTATGTATTATGTATTATGCGGATATATGGTGTTTTGAAATTACAATAGGGGATTTTTTTTACAATGTGAACCAAAAACCATGATCACTAAACTGTGATATGCACTGAACAGATAGTTTTATGAACCATCCCATCCCTAATATGTATGGAATAATTAATGACAGGCCATTGAATTCTTAGAAAATAATATACACATGGAGTGGTAATGTGGCCACAATGTAAAGTGAATGTGCATTACTTTCTAATAATTCAATTGAATTGAGTCAATTATTCTGCTTATACAACAGTTCCTACAGCTGCAGCCAATGCTCAGATGTTGTATTTCACACATTTGTCAGGTTTTTGTCCTCAAACTGCTCCTGTGTCCCAAAGCCTTCTGTTGTGAATTGATGTGATTTTTGACTGCTGTAGCTGTGAAATAACTGAAATCAATCAGTATAGCGATGTGAAGCTATAAAAGCAGGCAAAACCTGCCATAACTACTTTGAACTACTGAAAACAATGTTCATCAGCCAATCAGAATCAAGCATTTAACACCCACATAGTATAAAACCAGTTTTCAGTTCATCATACCACAAGATTTGTGCCACAGATGTGTTGATCGTTGTCGAAGTTAAACTCCACTCTGCCGTTCTGGACGGTTCCTCTGCAGCTGGGGTCATTGAGGTGTAAGTGCTCAGCTGAAAAACCAGCTTCAAAAAGCTGACAGCGAGACACAGACATGGAGCCAGAGCTGCTCTCACAGGTCTCATTGAAATCTGAGAGAAAAACATGATCATTAATGACACAAACACACCTTTTATTTCACATTTTATTGTAGAATCACACACTAACCAAAGGAGTCTTGAGGTGCTCGGTGTTTTTGGTGGCCTTTGTTACATAAACAGCCATAAACACCATTTTTCATCCCACACCTTTCCTCTTTGGAGCAGTTGAGTTCAGAACAGGGGTTTCTGCCATCTAGAAGGACAAGTTATTAATATTCATTAAGTTTTTCTAACAGACCACAAAAATAAAATCCACCTGACTTTTAGAATTTAGTACAAATTCTAAAATAAAAAATAACAATTCATACAATATATACAGTATATATATATATATATATATATATATATATATATATATATATACACACACACACTTGTCATGATCACCAGTGATCTTAACTCCCTAGATCGCTGGTAAACATGCACGATCACTAACGGATTACAAAACTGCCATTTCATGGACTACAACTCCATACATGCACTCCGCTCACACACACCTGTTCCTCATCCCGACTGATTGCACACACACCACCGGAGGATTGTCAAGGACTGATTTCACACACTATTTAAGCAGCACATACACTCATTCCAGTTGCAGAGTCTTGTTAAAACTTAGTGACATTACAACGCATTTTCTTTGTCTTTTCTTTGCTTTGCCTGGTTTTGATCTTTGCCTCATCTGTCTGTTTATTCTGTTTGCTGCCTGCCTTGTGACCATCTGCCTGTTATTGTGACTACGATTCTGGATTGCCTTCATACATCTGTTTGCACCCGTGTTGACCATTGCTTGCCTGACCTCCTCAATAAACCTGCATGTGGATCCGAACTCTGTTGTCAGTGTCACATCCCTGGTTACAATACTATAGGGACTAAGCCGAAGGATAGTCAGTGTGAATATTGGTTACTTAAAGGTACCATTAGGTACAAAAGTGAATAGTGCAATAGTGACAGGCTTTGTACCTTTATTTTTGAGAGTGTGCTCAGACTTTTTTTATGATTTGGGCTGTAATGTAATTGTGTGTACCTTTTTTATATATAGATATATATTTACACAATATTTTGCAACATATTCTTATACTCTTAGCATTTTAATCTGACCAATAGTACTGCAGATTGTGATGCATCACATAAATTACCAAATATTATAGTTCTGGTTCCAGCTGCAGTTTCTGTTGTGGTCGTCTCTGGTATGTCAGTTGTATAGCTAGTGTTAAACCTCACATCTAGAAATAAAAACAAATGTTACACAAAAAGCCATCATCTCTAACATAAACAGAAGGCAGAGTTAAATGTGTGTCCAGTACCTGCACAGTATGCTAAATTGCAGCCAACTGGGCTCACAAACTCATAGACATAAAAACCTCCAGGACAGGCTTTGACTTGAATGGGATTGGACTGGAAATAGCAGCAGTTGTTGCTCCAATGACCGCAGACATCTCGAGTGACCACTCCATCCTCAAGTGTTGGATGTCCTCCGCTCAGCCACAGTGGAGCATGGGTGCCACAGCTATACTCATCAACACATGTGTCTGGCATCTGAACACTCTGACCATTAATGAAGAGACGGTACCAGCCGCTCCAGCTCACCGCAGTGTCACACATTAACTGAGAAGTATATTGATTGCTGGTGGCTCTCCAAGCATCATCCAGTACATTGTAGTTGTAACAGGGGTCAACAGGGAGAGCTGTTGAACAGTTAGAAAAATAAAAGTTGCTAAACAATTACTTTTTTTTGTACTAAAGTAACAGTATAAAATGCTTATTTTAAAATACTTATTAAGCAATTCAAAGCTAGAATTATTATAGAGTTTAAAAAAATGTATTTTATGTAGTAGCAACAAATGAAATTTAAAATGTCAATCCAGACTCCCTTTACAGATTAGACCTGGGCAGGACAAATTTCAATGCAACGATTAGACAAGGAGGTGGGACATGAGCTCCAAATGGGCTGTGCTAACTTCCTGGACTTAAATAAGACGTGTTGTGTTTTATTCAGGTCTACACCTACCCCAAACCTAAACCTACCTCTCACAGTAACCTGTTGTGTTTTACTGCTGTTGACCTCATCTTGGGATGTTGTCAGACATTGGAAAAAATACTTTAGGGTATTCTCAATCCCACTGACACGTCTACCACTGAGGAAGCAGAGACTGGGGATTGAGGGGTGGACTCACCCATCATCCAAGCTGAAGTCACTGAGATACTTTACAAGCTCCACAGTGGAAAAGGAGTGGGGTTGGATGAGATCCACCCTGTGTACCTCAAGCCTCTGGATGTTGTGGGCCTGTCTTGGCTGACACGTCACTACAATATCATGTGGAGTATGGAGACAGTACATCTGGTCTGGGCAACTGGGCTCCTGGTTCTAATTTTTTTAGTAGGGGGACCGGAGAGTGTTTTCCAACTATAGGGGAATCACTCCTCAGCCTTCCTGGAATAATCTATGCCAGGGTACTGGAGAGGAAGATCCGGCCGATGGTTGAACCTTGGATCCAGGGTGAACAAGACACATTTCCAGGCTGTGGAAAACTGGACCAGATCTAAACCCTTTCTATGGTACTCACGTGTTCATTGGAGTAAGCCCAAACAGATCACATATGGTTTGTGAACTTGGAAAAGGAGTTCAACCATGTCCCTCATGGCATTCTGTGGGCGTGCTCTGGTGGTCGGAGTCACTCTGTTAAGGACTGTCCTGTTGCTGTATAAACAGAGCAGGAGTTTGGTTCGCATTGCGTACAATAAGTCAGAATTTTTTCCTTAAGTCCTAACCCCAGGTTGAGGAGTTAAAATATCCTGGTGTTATGATAGCGAGTGTGGCAAGGAACATGAGATTGACAGGCAGATCGGTGCAGCAGCATCAGCAATGCGGTCGATGTGTCGATCTGTTGTGGTAAGGAAGGAGCTGATCCAAAAGGCAAAGCTCTCAATTTACCGGTCAATCTAAATTCCTTCTCTCACCTAGGGTCATGAGCTTTGGGTCAGGACCAAAAATACTAAAGATTTTGAATAGAAGTGGCCAAATTTGTTTTCTTGGCAGGGTGGCAGGGCGCACCCTCAGGGATAGGATAAGGAACTTTGTCACCTGGGAGGAACTCAGAAAAGATTGCTCATCCTCCACATTGAGACGAGCTAATTAAGGTGGTTCTACAGTAGCATCTGTTTCAGATGCCTCCTGGATGCAGTACCTAGGGAGGTTTTCTGGGCTTGTCCCACTGACATGCTGGAGGGCCTATGTTTCTCAGCTTGCCAGGGAACGCCTCAGAATTCCTCTGCAGAAACTGGAGGTAGTGTCTGGGGAGAAGAAAATCTGTGGTTCTCTCCTAAGACTGCTGCTCCATGACCCAGCCCCAGATAGGCAGTAGTCCATGAGATAAGATGAGATAAAGACTGAAAAAGAACTTATAGGCCCAGTTTCACAAACAAGGTTTAGCTTAAGCCAGGACTAGACCTTAGTTAAATTAGGCTATTTAAGCCACATTTATAAAAACAACCTTAGAAAAATACATTACTGGTGTGCACCTGTAAACAAAAAATGACACTGACATATTTTAAGACATCTCACTGTAAGTTATTTTCAGTTGAGACAGCTCAAACATGCAGTTTAATCCAAGACTAGCCTTAAACATTGTTTGTGAAACCGGGTGTGGTACATGCAGCGTCACTTCCAGTGTGTAGTACATCCCCTTTCCGTAAAGAATCTGTAATTGTAAATGTGTTTCGGGACTGGTAAAAGTGTTTTGCGTCTTGTTAATTTTTTTCTAAAATGTAAATTTGTTTCGTCCTTGGTAAAATTGTTTTCCTATGTCATTGTGTTTTATGATAGGTAAAAATGTTTTTCAAAATGTAAATTTGTCCTGAGCTTTGTAAAAGTGTTTCACACTTTGTAATATTGTTTTGCACTTCCCGGCCACCGTACGAAACTGCTATATTAGTGATTAAAATATTACTTCTCTAGTTAAAGTTAGCTTGTTTACGATAGCTTGTTGCATAGTGCACTGCAACTAGCATGCCAAAGCCGTTTCCCATGCATTGTTTTATTTGTGACGACTTGAGATAATGTTAACTTAACGGCTACAATTAGCATATTGTTTAGCTGTGCTTATCCTAAATGAGCGCTGTGCTACGTCCAAACTGCCTTTTGTTGCCATTTCCTTTGCTACATATTTTGTGAGCTGTATTATTTGTTTCTAGCAAATTTAACTTATATTTCTGGTCTGGAGTTCTTATATAACATAAAAACAAACATTGAAAAGATTGTGTGAAATACTTGTGCAAAAAGGAAGCAAGACAATACTTTACCAGTGGTTGTGATTGGTGGCGTAATGGATTGTGTGAGTGGGATGGATGCTGTTGTTGTGCTCTGATTTGTGACCTCTGGTATTAAGAATCAATATCAGAAAAAAATATGTTTATATGTATGTTTATAAAAAATATATCTGACTAAATTACAAATGACTATATACTCACCTAGACAGTAAATTGCACATAGCATTGGCTGTACAAACTCATACACATAGTAATCTCCAGGACAGGCTTTGACTCTTATAGCTTCGGATGTGTAAGTACAGCAGCCGCTCCATCCTGAAACACAGATCTGACGGAGGACCATTCCATCCTCCAGCTGAGGGTGTGGTCCATTGAGCCACATTGGGCTATAAGAGCCACACGCATACTGATTTACACATGATTCTGGCATCTGAGCACTCTGATTGTTGTTGAACAGCCTGTACCAGCCATTCCACTCCACATTATAATCACACATGGTATAGTAGTTAAAATAATAAGAGTTATCAGTGGATCTCCAAGGTTCATCTAGACTGGTGTAGTTGTAGCAGGGGTCGACACTTGGGGTGGGGAAAGATACTGTCATAAAAAGCAGAAAGAGAGCATTATAGACTGCAGATTATTCATAAATCATAATATATAATTGTGTGTGTGTGTGTGTGTGTGTGTGTAAGTGTAAGTGTAAGTGTAAGTGTAATAACATTCCAGGATAAGGAGAAATGTATATACCTGCACAATATACAGGAGCTGGGATGGAAACTGTTGGCCTGGTAAACTTGTAGACATAATAATCTCCAGGACAAGCTTTGACCTGGATTGGGTCGGATCTGTAGCGACTGCACTGTTCATAACGTGAGCCGTAAATTTCACGAGTAACAACTCCATCGTCTAGCTGAGGATGAGATCCATCAAGCCACAGAGAACTAAATCCTCCACATGACATATAAGTGGCACACCAGTCAGGCATCTGAGCATTAGATCCATTAATGAAGAGTCTGTACCAGCCATCCCATTCTACAAGAGTGTCATCATATGTATTTACATATCTGAACCAGTTCCAGGTGTTGCGTGTGCTTCTCCAGTAGTTGTCTAGCTTGTTGTAGTTACTGCACGGGTCATAAGCTGTGTTTTAAGACAAAAAAAAAAATGGATTGGCATTTCATGATTTCAGTGAGGAGCTTCACAAGAACAAATCTGAACCACCCTTATGAAAAATAAGTTTAATCAAGTGTACAATTAGTATACTTTTTAAGCCTAAAAATAAAGTATACTTACTGTTTTTAAGTTCTCAGAAGTATACCTAATATTGTACTTAAGTATACTTGACAAAACTATACTTGGCTTGAAGTTTGTTTTTACTCTTTTGATTGAGTGGGATTAAATGTTAGAGCTGTTTTAACTGAAGATAATCTGCAGTGACAGATCCTAAAATATATGAGCGTGTGTGTGTGTTTGTAATGGGCGATATAAACGATATGCGATATAAACGATACAAAATTGGCCTACGATAGAGATTTTATATTGCACTATCGCGATAATACATGTTTGATGACGCAATCTACCCGCGAAATTAAGAGCAACGAGCTGCAGCCGGCTGCAACGCATCATCTTGAATAAACATGGCTGAGAGCGTCAGCGAAACAGAGGAGCTCTTGAAAAAGACTGGTGCAACATCTGTTATTTGGACAGAGCTCGACAGTGCGACCATTTCGCTCGCATTTGCGACAAAAAATAGACGTGTGCGAACAACTTGCAAGCCTCATGCATGGTATATCATGGCTTGTCTAGTGAACATCAGCGCCTCCCACACAGATTTTACCTGGGCGGCCGATATATTATTGGGGCGGCCCGGTTCTGTGTTCGCGAGAAACTGAGAACACTCTGCCACAGACTCGCATGCTCTGCATGCAGACCCACAGAGACGCGCTGTATCGCGCTGGATACAGAACTGTTGTTCTGACTAAGGTAGCAGCTTTGAGAAGAGCGCGAAGACTAAATAGACTGATCCAGCTCATTATTTGGGGTGACAATACATTCGCTTTTCCCCGGACATGTCCGAGAATCTGCTTTCGCTTTCGATATTAATTGTATTCATTTTTGCATTACTTTATTCGCAAACTTTGTCTGGTGCATCTCAATCTCTCAGCAGCACCAACACTACAGCAGACACAGAGAGAGAGAGAGAGAGAGAGAGAGAGAGAGAGAGAGAGAGAGAGAGAGAGAGAGAGAGAGCGGGAGAGAGAGAGAGAGAGAGGGAGAGAGAGAAAGAGCAGATCAAGACACCAGTTTTAATTTCATTAGGAGAACAAAATGTTTAAAACCAAATGTGTTACCTAGGCTGCAGGTTAGAAATATGTTTTTATTTAAAGTATCTGCAATACACAATTTTATTTGACTAATTTAATACTGGAAGTATTTTCAGTACAGTGTAAGTTCCTTAACTAAAAAGACACCAGTTTTTTTTGTTCTCTGCAACTTGGCATTTAGGAACCAAGGACTTAAAAGAAAAGTCTTTCTTTCTAAAAGGCACTACATTTAGTTTATTTATCTGCAACATTGTGTTGTTTAATTACAGTTTTGCTTTTGCACAATAAATGTTCTCAAAATGACATGCAACGTTTCTTTATTTCTTAAAAAAAATAGCAGTTTGGCTTTCCTAAGGGTCTCTGTAACCTGTTCTGAAATGGTTCTATTATAATTTATATATCGCAATATATATCGTTATCGCAAGAGGCTGCAATGTATATCGCAATATGGATTTTAGGCCATATCGCCCATCCCTAGTGTGTGTGTGTGTGTGTGTGTGTGTGTGTGTGTGTGTGTGTGTGTGTATGTGTGCGTGCGTGTCAAATTTTAAGCATGGGACAAAATTCACAAACTAATTATTTACCAACAGTGTTCACTTAGATAGCATACGAATGTGGGCCACTTTAGGCAGTTATGCGGCACTGGTGGTCTTCCTTCGGCCCAGACAAAATGAATGTGAGCCTGAAGTGGCCCACCTGTGCAATGGCAAAGGGGGGCCAAAGATTCAAATTCATACCTGGGCCATCAAGCCAAAGATTTGGCACTTATGGCAAAATGTAATCTGAATGTAAACCTAATGTGGCCCATGTGGAAAATGATAAATTTGGCCCAAATGATGGAGGACAAATGTGGGCCACAGTTGGTAAAAATGTGGCATAGTCATTTAAGGGTAATCTGGGTCTAAACCTAAAGTGGCTCACACGTTTAGGTGCAAATGTGGCCCATTTATCTTAAGACATATGTGGGTCACTCTTGGCAAATATTTGGCACAGTAAACTATGGCTATTGCGGCTGTGAGCCTAATGTGGCCCAGAGAAAATATGGCAAATGTGGCCCAGTTATTTTAAAACGTATGTGGCCCAGTTATTTTAAAACAAATGTGGCCCAGTTATTTTAAAACGTATGTGGCCCAGTTATTTTAAAACAAATGTGGCTCAGTTATTTTAAAACATATGTGGGCCACTTTTGGCAAATATTCAGGACAGTAAACTCTGGCTAATGCAGCCGTTAGCCTATAGTGGCCCAGAGAAGATATGGAAAATGTGGCCCAGTTATTTTAAAACATATGTGGGCCACTTTTGGTGAATATTCGGCAGAGTAAGCTATTGCTAATGTGGATTTCAGTCTATAGTGGCCAGGAGAAGCTATGGCAAATGTGGCCCAGTTATCCTAAATCAAATGTATGCCACTTTTGGCAAATATTAGGCACAGTTAGCTCTGGCTCTGGCAAATGTGGCCCAGTTATCTTAAAACATATGTAGACCACATAGACTAAAGTCACCATCATGGAGAAAAGTTTTTGCTTTAGTTGGGCTCATAGCCCTGAACCTCTTAATATACATTTTATTTTGGGCTGCTATAAGTTTTAAGAACTTTGCTTGGAAAGTTTATTCATTACAGCAAACAAGCCAAGTAAAAAAAACATCCAAGTGAGGCACAACCTGTGATGAAAGAATATAATTCACTGATGTTAACCAATGTTTCACGCATTATTAGAAGTAACGTAATAACATTCTTGCACATGCCACAGAATTATGAAGGTTTATAAGCTAAAAAAATTCTATGGTTCAACTTCTGCTCAGAGACATCAATAATCAGTGTATGAACCTCAACAACGGTGATAATTAACGAAATGAACAAAACTCACAAACATCACAAACAGGAGACTAAAAGTGACAAAATCAACAAGGTCAACATAAACAGCGGAATCAAAAGCAAATGATGAAAACTGTAGCATCAATAAGCTATAGTATGTATTCATACTGCAGTGCATGCTGGGATTTTTGTACTTTGCCACACTTAGCAAGTTTAAGGTGTAGCCCAGATCTGGGCCAGAATAAAAGCTAATTGTGGCCCAGAATAGGGTCAGTTCTGGTTCATTTGGTTGAATTCTGGCTAATATGTGGTATTGCTTTGGCTTAATTGTGGCCCAGATCTGGCAAATAGAAGCAAACCGCCCAATTGTCATCATTTCATGCGGTATGTGGGTTGGATGCAAGTGTCTGGTGTGGGCTGGATTTGAGCCACATGAATTTTGCTATCTGGGTATACTCATGACTTTGCTTGCAGTACAAATTTAAAATACGTCATTGCAGACTAGTTGTGTACTACTATTGCCTGTTACACTTATTGTGCACCCAAGTATACTTTTATATGCCAAAAGTAGGCCAATTTATTCTAAAGAGGTATTCTATGATACTTACAAGCAGGGCTTGACATTAACTTTTTTGATCACCAGCCACTGTGGCTAGTAGTTTTCCAACATTACTAGCCACTCACTATTTTCACTAGCCACAATTTTGTTTTTGGGAAAATATATTTTATATGCATAAATTTAACTTTGGCATGCTAAAATTACTTGATTTAGACTTTGTGTTATGTCCACATGCCTCCTTATTCACTTCACTGTTTTGTGTGAACTTGCTCAATGTGCAAATGGGCTGTGGTTTCAGCGTCGCATTGAAATTCGTTTTTATTTCACAGGACTTTTCAGGACTCAACACTGAGGATTTACCAAATTTATCTCTGACCACACCAAAAATTAATGAATAATTAATTCTTAGCCATAAATGTTAAATAAGATATCAAAATATGCAAAATATAGCTGTTTACATGCTCTTTTAATTCAACAAAACCTTTCTTTAAAAAACTATTAGATTTAAAAAATAATTATTGCCATGTGATTAAAACTATGCACTATGCCTAGTCTGTCCAGGCTAAAGGTCTCTCTACACATACATGGGGAGTTAATCTCCTAATAATGTTATTGTAACAATGATAATGAAACAATATTAACAAAAATAACCGTAAGCAAAAGAAATCTGGTGAAAAATATAACGTCTGATAATGGAAGGATGATCACGTGCACACGGGTGACGTTAGGCCCATAATCTGTTCTGTTCAAAGAATAGTTAAAACAAAACCAGCAACCGCTGCTGCTTACAAAAAGACATATTTTAGAAACATCCGGAGCACGCAGCAGGACTGCGTGTGCACGAGCATCACTTTTTGTCCAGTCTATTTAAAAGAGGACCGTTCGCAGCCGTTGCGTTTCCAGGTACGGTGGCTTCGCGCCAGGAAACGGGAGCGCTCATGCTTTATGTCGGTCATGCTGCTTCTCAATTCTAAGATGACATTTGCACACATATTGGGCCATCTTTATTGTCGAACCCTGCTTTTAAGATGACTATAAATTTTAAATGATCTTCAACCAGCCAAAGTGGCTAGTGAGAGTGGTTATCTAACCCGCCACAGCTGAAATCTACCCGCATTTGGTGGGTGTTAATGTAAAGCCCTGCTTACAAGTAGTAATGGGCGATATAAACGATATGCGATATAAACGATACAAAATTGGCCTACGATAGAGATTCTAATTCTATTGCACTATCGCGATAATACATGTTTGATGACGCAATCTACCCGCGAAATTAAGAGCAACGAGCTGCAGCCGGCTGCAATGCATCATCTTGAATAAACATGGCTGAGAGCGTCAGCGAAACAGAGGAGCTCTTGAAAAA
Organism: Danio kyathit; assembly: GCA_903798195.1. Classification (NCBI taxonomy): domain Eukaryota; kingdom Metazoa; phylum Chordata; class Actinopteri; order Cypriniformes; family Danionidae; genus Danio; species Danio kyathit. Next base: position 53,525,269 of record LR812530.1, read on the forward strand.
GACTGGTGCAACATCTGTTATTTGGACAGAGCTCGACAGTGCGACCATTTCGCTCGCATTTGCGACAAAAAATAGACGTGTGTGAACTGGAAAATTTATTTAGGCGCAGATGTGCAATTTTCTTTTTTAATTAGCTCGATTAATGACTTAATTCACTCGGCCACATTAAAACAACATGCTCTTCACACTAACTTATAGTGTATTACGTTGGAAATCTATTGTGACTGTAGCACATGCTGACGCTATCAACAACAGCACTAAGCAACGCATGGCACCGAATGGCGGCATGTTGCACAACTTGCGAGCCTCATGCATGGCATATCATGGCTTGTCTAGTATCTAGTGAACATCAGCGCCTCCCACACAGATTTTACCTGGGCGGCCGATATATTATTGGGGCGGCCCGGTTCTGTGTTCGCGAGAAACTGAGAACACTCTGCCACAGACTCACATGCTCTGCACGCAGACCCACAGAGACGCGCTGTATCGCGCTGGATACAGAACTGTTGTTCTGACTAAGGTGGCAGCTTTGAGAAGAGCGCGAAGACTAAATAGACTGATCCAGCTCATTATTTGGGGTGACGATACATTCTCTTTTCCCCGGACATGTCCGAGAATCTGCTTTCGCTTTCGATATTAATTGTATTCATTTTTGCAATACTTTATTCGCAAAATTGTCTGGTGCATCTCTATCTCTCAGCAGCACCAACACTACAGCAGACACAGAGAGAGAGAGAGAGAGAGGAGAGAGAGAGAGAGAGGCTACCGGATGAGAGAGACGAGAGAGAGAGAGAGAGAGAGAGAGAGAGAGAGCGGGAGAGAGAGAGAGAGAGAGAGAGAGAGAGAAAGAGCAGATCAAGACACCAGTTTTTCATTAGGAGAACAAAATGTTTAAAACCAAATGTGTTACCTAGGCTGCAGGTTAGAAATATGTTTTTATTTAAAGTATCTACAATACACAATTTTATTTGACTATTTAATACTGGAAGTAATTTCAGTACAGTGTAAGTTTCTTAACTAAAAAGACACCAGTTTTTTTGTTCTCTGCAACTTGGCATTTAGGAACCAAGGACTTAAAAGAAAAGTCTTTCTTTCTAAAAGGCACTCCATTTAGTTTATTTATCTGCAACATTGTGTTGTTTAATTACAGTTTTGCTTTTGCACAATAAATGTTCTCAAAATGACATGCAACGTTTCTTTATTTCTTAAAAAAAATAGCAGTTTGGCTTTCCTAAGGGTCTATGTAACCTGTTCTGAAATGGTTCTATTATAATTTATATATCGCAATATATATCGTTATCGCAAGAGGCTGCAATGTATATCGCAATATGGATTTTAGGCCATATCGCCCATCCCTACTTACAAGTATGCTACTTGTAGATGTTAATACGTGAAGTATACTTAAAATACATTTCTACATTACCTACAGTAAGTACAGTACTTGATAAAATGAACTTTTTATAAAGTATACTTCTTTTCATAAAGGCAGTAATAATCTTCACATTGTATTTTAAAACATTCATACACGACATTACTAAAAGCCATGCATAAAATGTGTCACTTTTATTGAGCTTATATTTCATTTATTTCTTATAAACATGTTTAAAACTTACTTATAGTGATGCTGGATCCAGTGATTATTTGTGGACTTGTGGTTGAAGCCACCTGTGAAATGGTGCTGACATCTAAAAAAAAAAAATAGATATGAAAAATCACCCATGTTCAAAATAATTTCTAAAGTATTTAATGCCTTTTTAAATAAAGGGGTGGAGGTACCTGTGCAGTATCCTGAACACCATTTGTGCGGATTCACAAGTTCATAGACATAATAATTTCCTGGACACGCTTTCACTCTGATGGGGACTGTCTTGGAATCACAGCAGCTTCTCCAGTAAGAACTACCACAGATCTCTCTGGTCACCACTCCATCCTCTATCTGAGGGTGAGGACCATCGAGTACCAGATTCATGCCTGTGTTACAGCTGAATTCATTAATACAGGTCTCTGGCATCCTGATGTCCATTCCATAGTAGAAAAGCCTGTACCAGCCACTCCAGTTTAAAGATTCATCACACAAGTAATCTCCACTTTCATTGTTGGCTCTCCACGGGCGATCTAGAGACTCATAGTTGTAGCAGGGGTCACTGCTGATGTTTGAGAAAGCAACTGGGATGGTGTAAAAAATAATGTTATTTGTATTGAAACTGAAGAAGTTTTAGAGAATCACAACTTATACAATGATGGTTAAAGGGTTCACTCAAAAATGAAAATTATGTTATCAATTACTCACAATCCCCACTCCGGTCACACTTTATTTTGACGGTCTGTTTGTTGAATTTAAGTTACATTGCAACTAATTATCATTAGATTATAAGTAGACTGTTAGGTTGGGGTTAGGGTTGGGATTGGGGTTAGGGTTAGTGTAAGTTGACGTGTAATTGCAAAGTTTCTTATAGTCAGTTAAATGTCTGTTGAAGGACTGTTTAATGTCAGTGTCAACAGATATTAAGCAGACAGTCTACTAATACTCAAATGGACCATCAAAATAAAGTGTTACCCCAACTCCTACTTAATTCCAATCCTCTACAATCTTCATTCATCTTCAGAACACAAATGAAGACATTTTAGATTAAATCAAAGAGCTCCCTCATCCTCTAGCTAAATTTCTCCATCAAATCAGATACCGAGAACTGTTCTGGAAATCCACGAGACAAGACCATGAGAAGTGTCAGGCAATTAAACAATAAACTTTCTAAGCTGAGAAGATGATCAGCTATGAAACCATTGTTCAACTGTCTCAATCACTCACATTGAGCTCTCTTTTCTCTCACGATTTCATCCTCTCCAGCAGAGCAGATCACTGACGCTCCACACAGAATGTCCAAAATATATTGTGGATCTACACCTTTTCCCTTTTATAATTGGTAGAATGTTAAATGTCTCTGTTTGATTGGTAAAGTGGTCTTAATTTCACAGTAATATTTCACTTGTATCTGTTTATCTAGGTTTTGGTTTTGATAAGATCTTTGCCAGATGCTCCACTCCAGGTAAAATGGTCTTCACATCAACTCATGAGCAGACAAGGGTCTTTGTGAAGCTTTTATTTATTTATGTATGTATTTATTTTATTTATTGGTCTTTAATTTATGATTGTTTGTTCTGAGTTGAGTATTTAAGGGAAAGGTGCAAATATATCTTTGGGATCTTGTAGCCAGGTCTCTGCACTTTGCATCAAGACTTATATGTTGCAACATTCTGTACTTCTACATGGTCAGGTATCCATCTCTAACTCTTAAATTTATTTCTGAATTGGCTTGTATTGTTTGATTCTGTAATTAGCATTTTACACTTTTGTCTGGAAAATAAAGTGTTAAGTTTTGATTCTTAAAAGTTTTGAAATTGATTTGGATAAGTATGTTTGCAGTATAACACTAGAAAACTGCTAGAAAACCTTTTACAGAGCCTTGTATGATTACAGATAACTTAATTTGAAGTTTTCAGGATTAGGACGACCTGAGGGCAATAAGAGAATTTATATTTTTGGTTGAACTAACCCTTTAATTTCATTAATCTGAACCATTAAATTTAAGAAATCCAACCAGAGGTGAGCAGTAAGTACACAATATAATGACATACAGTTGAAGTCAGAATTATTAGCCCCCCTTAAATTTTATTTTCTTTATTAAATATTTCCCAAATGATCAGAGCAAGGAAATTTTCACAGCATGTCTGATAATATTTTTTTCTTTTGGAGAAAGTTTTATTTGTTTTATTTTGGCTAGAATAAAAACTGTTTTTAATTTTTTGAACACCATTTTAAGGTCAAAATTATTAGCCCCTTTAAGCTATTTTTTCTTTATTTTGATGAAGAAAACAGGACAAACCATAATTATACAATAACTTGCCTAATTACCCTAACCTGCCTAGTTACCCTAATTAACCTAGTTAAGCCTTTAAATGTCACTTTAAGCTGTATAGAAGTGTCTTGAAAAATTTTTTTTACTGTCATCATGGCAAAGAGAAAATAAATCAGTTATTAGAGATGAGTTATTAAAACTATTATGATTAGAAATGTGCTGAAAAAATCTGCTCTCAGTTAAAAAGAAATTGGGGAAAAAAATAAACGGGTGAACTAATAATTCACGGGGGCTAATAATTCTGACTTCAACTGTATACTATAGTCATAATACTAAAGTATTATAATATATTACATTATATAATATATAATTTTCAATTTCCCAAAAATTAAATAATGTGAATAAAAATTAACTATGGATGAAGTTCAGATTCTGTATGTAAGCAGAATTATATCCGTTTCATTTTATCATGCATAAAGAGACAAGACACATTAACAGTTTGAATCCCAAAATGTAAAATTCCATGAAGAAAGGTGCTGTTACTGGTTGGTGTTTGTGTGTATGTGTGTGTTGTCCTCCGATAATGTCAATAGACTGGACTGTCTTAGCAACTGGCTAAATGTTAAGGAGGACTAAGCAAAACAGTTTTTACTTTATAATTAATGTTCTCAACTTGCAATACAACTTTACAATGAATACAATTGTTTGTGGTTCCCGACCCCTGGTCTAACTCTAGAAAAACCTCTTGAGATCAGGGGAGTGAGGTTTACTCAGACAGCACTCACCACAGAAATGCCAACTGACCCAGCCAAGGCTCGAACCAGCGAACTTCTTAGTTCCATTTATATATAAAATGAAAATATTAATATAGAAATGTGTCGATTTTATTATTATAATACAGTTTTAGTTATGCTAAAAGGTTTTTTTTTTTTTTCATTTTATAACACCTACACATTTAACAACATGTATTAATTGTAAATGTTCCTGTTATTTAATGCTATGATGGCAATTGATTTTAAAGTGTGTCCGTTGATGTAATCTCTAAATCTAATGTGTGGATTTGCATAAATAAAAGCAGCAAGTGAAGAGTATTGCATCAGTTCAGTCATTTTAACAAAATATATGTATTGTTTGAAGTAGACTTTAACTCTAAGAAGTGTTACATTTTAACATTGGTAAGGAGTTCATATTATACCCAAATGTAAAAGTACTCTGTAGGATTACAATTTTAACTCCAGAAAGTGTTAAAATTTAACTAAAAAAAAAACGTAAAAATTCAACTCCAAAAGCAGAGTAATTTTAACTCTGCAGAGGAGTAAATTTGATGGTCACGCATGTACACTCAGATTGAGTTGATTTTAACTCCCAAGGAGTTTATTCCAAAGACCAGCATTTGCTGTGCAGCTGACCTCTATTACACTTATTACTCTCTGAATGCCAAAGCTGCAGGCATGTCTAGGCTAACATTTAGTTTCTGCTGTTCTGCTCAAGTTGAGAGCTGGATAATAAATCATTGTACAGACTGCTGCTGCATTACTGTGATCTATAACCAGTGTTGGGGAGTAACGGAATACATGTACCGGCGGTACGTATTTAGAATACTATTCTTGAGTAACTGTATTCCATTACAGTTACTATTTTTAAACAGGGTATTTAGAATACAGTTACTTTCCTAATACCATTGGAATACTTCGGGTGATGCGTGTCTGGCCCATAATAATATTACTAAATTGCCGCCGAAACCATAGAAACAGAAGCTACACTCCCGACTGGAGTATGGAGATGGGGGCGCGATGATAAAAATTAAAATGTTGACTAGAACCTGTTACATTACCTTGGTTTTACATAAACTATTTTGAAATTTTTCTTTTCTTGTATAGCTGATATTTTTCTGTGCAGACTGTGAAATACAAAGGGTAAGCAAAATGCATATTATATACATATACTGTATATTACAGACAGTAATGCTGTCTATGTTCAAGCACTTTTTATCTTTATTACAGAAACAGAAATTGAATTTGTTGACACTTTGATAAATAAACATTATTTAATAAACATAATTATATTGTTTTATTTATTTTTCCCTTGTCAGTCTATAATGTTTAGCATTAGAGGCCCTTTTCTTGCAGAAATTGCTACCAACGCATAGTGTGACATTTAATAGACTTGAAGGCTGTTTTCAAGGGGAAGTATTCCAAGTATTCCAAGTATTTAGAATACCGTACCAGGATTAAGCAAAGTAACGGAATACGTTACTAAATACATTTTAAAGCAGGTATTCTGTATTCTGTAACTAAATACATTTACAAAGTATTCTCCCCAACACTGTCTATAACTCCTCAAACTACTCTGTATCTTGTTCTCTCATTGGCTGTAGGGCATCACTGAAGTGTTTTTGAGTCTGGTTTCGCAGACAGGACCAGATGTTTACCATGCCAACTATTTCACAGGCGTTGGCGACACATTTGTGATTCTTACTCTTTGATGATTCACATTGCATGATTGTCACTCACATGAATGAGCATCGATTTACCTCCAATTTCAGGCAAATGCGATTTCACAAAATCTGTCAATGAGTGCTAAAATCGTCCTGTGAGAACTCAGCATAAATCTCACTCCCATCCAGGTCACAGCACTAATGTAACCCCACTGGTTTGGTAACACCTGTTCCAGGAGGGGAGTGAGGTTTAGCTGAACAGAACTCACCAGCTGGTCTCCGCTACAATGAGACTGTGTCTATGTGTGCCTATACCCATATATGGTTAATAGACTGCACACTACTAATTCTAACTATTTAAACAATATAAATGTCATTAAGTAATCAATTTAAATATAGGTTAACTTAGTACCAGAAAAGAGTTAAAGCTGCACCTGCACAGTATGAAGCCATGTAGATGGACAGATCTGGCTTGACGAGTTCATAGACATAATAATCTCCTGGACAGGCTTTGACTTGGATAGATGTGGATCTGTAGATCCCACACTTGTTAGACCATAAATAAGTTCCCAAAACGTCACGGATCACCACTCCATCTTCAATTGTTGGATGAGAACCGTTGAGATACAGTCCAGTGTAACCACCACAGCCCACATTACTGACACACCACTCAGACATCTGGGCACTTTGTCCATTCAGATACAGCCGATACCAGCCGCTCCATTCAACAAGAGTGTCGTCATGATCGTAGTTCTGATATGGGCTTTGCCGTATGTCTCTCCAGTAGTCATCAGTAATGTTATAATCATAGCATGGATCAAAGCTGGTTTCTGAGAGAATAATGACAAATAAAAAGAATACTCCATAATGATACTGTACTATTAAACAATCAGAAGCGTATTTATTAAAAGATAACATATTGGAATAATACACCAAGGAAGGATTACTCTATTACTCTACTAAATTGTATACTCTAAGTGTATTCTTAGAGTATACCATAAAAAAACTGTATTAAGTGTATTTTAGTACCACAGTAAGCATTTCTAATCTAAAAGTACTACAGTGGCTTTTTATAAACACTGAAAATGTAGATGTTGGTTCTCAGGTTGTGCTGTTCCTGCTCTGACCAGCAGGTGAAGCCAGAGTTATGGTTCTGGTGTCGGTAATGGATCATCCCACCTCCGCCCATTTCACTTGTTACTCATTAGCATCTCATTATCTTCATGTATGAAGTCAGAATTATTAGCCCCCCTGAATTATTAACCCCCATGTTTTTTCCCCAATTTCTGTTTAACGGAGTGCATATTTTTTCAACACATTTCTAAACATAATAGTTTTAATAACTCATTCCTAATCACTAATTTATTTTATCTTTGCCATGATGACAGTAAATAATATTTGACTAGATTTTTTTCAAGACACTTCTATACAGCTTAAAGTGACATTTAAAGGCTTAACTAGGTTAATTAGGTTAACTAGGCAGGTTAGGGTAATTAGGCAAGTTATTGTATAATGATGGTTTGTTCTGTAGACTATCGAAAAAATATAGCTTAAAGGGGCTAATAATACTGACCTTAAAATAGTCTTTAAAAAATTAAAAACTGCTTTTATTCTAGCCAAAATAAAACAAATAAGACTTTCTCCAGAAGAAAAAATATTATCAGACATACTGTGAAAATTTCCTTGCTCTGTTAAACATCATTTGGGAAATATTTAAAAAAAGAAAAAAAATTCAAAGGGGGCTAATAATTCTGACTTCAACTGTATATACCCATACCAGATCATTTCAGTCTTACTAGTTCTCATTTTAACTTCAGGATATTTTTTTTAAATTTTTCAGATACCTGAGGCAGAGTCTTTCTGATATATTATAATTTTAACAAAGTCAAATACATATCTAAATAAATAACTGAATTAACTTTTGCCAATTATAGATTTTAGATACTATAAGTAATATTTGAATGGAAGACCAATCTATTTGTACATACTGTAGTGATGATACATGATGACAAGATTAGATAAAAAAAAACTTACCTGTTGTTTGTCCATTGATTATTTCACCTGTTGATTACACAACATGACAATATGACAATTAATATAAAATTATTATATTTGCATTTTTTTTATTTATATTTAGATATAAAATATATATGTATATCAGGGGTGCTCAACCCTATTCCTGGCGATCGACCTACCTGCAGTTTTCAGTTGCAGCCCTTATCAAACACACCTGCCTGTAATTATCAAGTGCTCCTCACGTTCTAAATAATTGGTTCAGGTGTGTTTGATCAGGGTTGGAGCTGAAATCAGCTGGAAGGTCGATCGCCAGGAACAGGGTTGAGCACCCCTGATGTATATGATGCAAATTTATATACCTTTTATATATATACATTTATATATATATATATATGTTTATAACATACAACTCCCCATAATTGAATAAAATTAATTACTTGACATAATATAAAGACTTACCATTAATCAGCAGCACACAAAGCAAGATCAGACCCTTCATCATGATCACTTCTGCACACACACACACACACACACACACACACACACACACACACACACACACACACACACACACACACACACACACACACACACATACAATATATTTATACAATACATTTTTATTAATTATTGTAATTTTATGTTTTGCTCATTGAACATTATTAAACAAGTGTAGGAGTTAAAATGGCAAAATAAATAAACAAATAACCATAATTTTACTAAGTAATACCTTTTACATGCTTTACAGTTAAATGGGCTAAAATGAGGTGAGAAGCCTTTACCTGAGGTCAGATGCTGCTGCAGAGCAAACTCTCTCTTCAGCAGCTCAACACAGAGATGATGATCAACTGCAGACCTCACGATCACCATCAGGGTCTTTATTAATACCTGTGGGTGGACCTTTACTGGAACCTGACATACTTTTGAAACAATACCGTAAACCTGTTTTACTTGTGACATGAAGATCTTTCTTATTTAAGCTGAGCGTTTCCTTGTGAGCACATGCAGAAAGACATTCCTTCAGTTCTTTTAGTTTGTGCTCAAATAGTGGAATAAAAACTTTTTGAGCAGTTTTTTTCCAAAGTAGTGTATCATACAGTAACCTAAAACTCTCAGTGAGTGAGCAAAGAGTGACTGGAAATACTGTTGCTAGTTTATCTTATTAAAGTGTATAATGTCAAATGATTAATTCATTGATTACATTAAGGGCTGTTTGTTTACACCTGGTCACTTTATTCATTTTTCTAATCAGATAGCTGTATACGATCATGACATGGCCAGGTGTAAATGCCCTCCAAAAAGCCTTAGACTACTGGAGCAATGCAGGTTGTCAAGCAAGATATGCAGTAGATTGTGAGGTGTGCATTTTAATGCATTAAGAACTCAAACACAAACCCTAAAATGTAAAGTCTTGCTTGTTAAAAAAAAACTGTAATGGCTTTAAATCATTTGTGCAAAATTATGCTTAAATATCAAGTAACACTGTACAAATTAAAAGTGCATATTTAGGAAAAGTTGCACAGAAAAAAACTTTTTTATTTTAATGTATGTATTTTCTTTAACAGGATGAACACAAACACATCAGTTTCCAACACAATCTCACGGCAATTCGTAACTTTTTGATTAGTGGCTAATTCGTATAAATTCATACAATCTAATTCGTACAAATTAGTACGATTTGCTCATCACCCAATGATGGTTGGGGTTAGGGGTGGAATTGGGTGCCACGCCTCCTTTTTAAAATCGTTCATTTTCATACAACTGAACTCACGAATTCATACGAATTAGCCACTAAACTGACAAAACGTAAAATACTTACATTTCCTCATTAGATCAGGCTGGTGTTTCATAGGTTGATTATTTTGTTTCCAATTAATAATCCTGTTCTTGGAGAATTTAAGTAAGTGTACAGTAGAGAATATTCACATGTTTACAGGAGGAACAGCAGTTCTACATTCTTTCACTGCCTATTTTAGCTCATCAAAACCCATGTGATGTGCACTATTGTCCCCTGACAGCAGGGGTGGATTTAGTGACTTTTATGGATGGGATCCCACCAAAATGTTTTTTTTTTTTTTTACTTTTGCAGTCATTGCTCTACAGTCTTTCATTTTTATTTCTGCAGGATCGTGTAAATCCAGTCATCAATTAGCAACACTAATGTCTCAGAGTTGGATTTCCTTTTTTTAGTAATAAAAGATGACAAAAGTCATGGTTGCACTTTTCATTGACCTTAAAAATGAAATAATCCCATGCAAGTTGTTTTACAGCAAGTATTTTAAGGCAGTGGTGAAGGGTGAAGTCACGCCGGTGCACAGCACTAAATATTTCTGTTGTGACAGTTGTCACTATAGTACCGCGGGCCATTATTAATTTCTTTGTGTTTAAATGATTTTATTCACAGTTAATTGTGTTTAAAATAAATTTTTACAAACAGGTCTACCTGAATCAGACTGCTGCTTGTGAAATTGACAGTGAGGGCTCCTATTTAAATGTACTGTATTAATTTATATAAACATAGAGGGAGAATACTGAAATGTATATAAATGAGTAAAGGCAGTAAAAGTTTAATTTGTGTGTCAATGTTAATTTTACTCTTTAATCTTACCTATTTTCAAATGTGCAAGTCTTCGCATATGCACATTTTAAAAATACCTTTACAGCAAAAGTTCAGTCTGGGTTGATGTATAGGTTGTTATTACTTGAATGCATAAATCAATAGGTTATAAGATGATATGATGTATATGGTAATGTGGTAATATAATGATGGACAAGCATTGTCACAAATACACAGGAGACCTAAATGCAAGATGATTTATTAACAGGGATAACAGGAAACAACAACTGGTATAGATCTCACCAGATCTCGAGGGATAGGGTAGAGCAATGATGCATCTCTCAAGGAAATCGACACACTAAAAGCGGTAAGGTTTTTCAGAGCAAACAGATCCAAAGTGAAGTCTCTCACTGATATCTCACCAGATATCGCGGGAAGGGGTAGAGCAATGGTGCATCTCTCAAGGAAGTCGACAACGCTTAACAGCGGTAATAGTTCTTCAGAGCAGCAAACAGAGTGAATCTCTTGTGGGTGTCATCAGTGCAGACAGCGGAAACAACATCAATGAAACAAGCCGTGCTTGACAAGTCCAAAGGCAACAGACTCTATGATCACTCACCACCAGCGGATTCAGCGAGAGCTGCCTAACAGGGAACAGACACAGACGTGAACCAACAACGAACTGACAACACGATATACAAACACTGAACATATAAAGGCGCGCGGTAACGCGCTGCACCTGTGGTTCATTGATAACAGCTGAGTGAGACTGAGCAGCAGCAAGACACCTGATCGCTCACCTGACAAATGTAAACACACACAGCCACGCGGTGAAGATACACCCAAACAAACACACCCACATCCACACACATACAAGAGAAACAGACAGATCCACAACCGTGATAAGCATGAACTGAGATTGAAACACAGTACAGTTTGACTGCATCTAATTTTTTTTTTTTTTTTTTTTTTTTTTTTGGTCAAACTTGATCGTCAAGTATAATCATGTTGGCTTTACAGTATCCAGGAAACCATCAGCCTGAATTCCATGCAGACAATGAATATCTCTTTATCAAGTTACCAAAGCTGTCGATCACAAGTGGATCTTTTACACTTGAGTTTAATTCAACAGACAGAAACTAGATTTTTAGATATGCATTTGTGTTTATATATATATATATATATATATATATATATATATATATATATATATATATATATATATATATATATGTAATAAATCAGTTATTAGAAATGAGTTATTAAAACTATTCTGTTTAGAAATGTGTTGAAAAAATCTTCTCTCCGCTAAACAGAAATTGTGGAAAAATAAACAGGGGGGCTAATAATTCTGACTTCAACTGTATATATATATTGATACTTATTCAAACTACTTATTTAAAATGAGCTGAAACAACACAACTCTTGAGTTTTTTGGGAACCACTTAATAGTTTTATGTTCAATCCACTTACATTTGTAAAACCTAATAAATAACTTAATTCCTTCATGTTGTCCCAACACAAATCAACCCGGCATTTTTTACAGTGTGCTCATGAATCACAGACTAAGGAAATTGTTTACTCCTGTCCACTCAATGCATTTTTTCTGATCGGATAGCTATCCAGTCATGAAATGGGCAGGTGTAAATACCCGCCATATTTGAGACAAGCATAATTCAGATCCCTCAGACCACTTCAGGAGGTGTTTAGGGATGCATTCTAGACTAAACAGGACAGGTATGCATCTGGAGGTGTAATCCACATATGTAAACTTTACTCCTCCCAAAAAAAAAAATAAATAAATAAACATGAGCGCACAGATGTTGTGAGTAAAATGGCCGTCAGATAAACAAGCACAAACGCATAAGCAACAGAAGGCCACAGGTGACAGTTTAAGATGTTTCAAGAGTTCACACTTAGCTGATGATAGATTATAAAGCTTGTTTGGCATGCTGTCCCGGGAGAGAGCCCTGAGCTCATAAGATCCTCGAGCCCGGGGCTCCCTCCCGTTTGCAAGGCGAGAGGGGAGTTTGAGCTCAGGTAGATCTGGAGAACTCCCCCGCTGTAGTAGCTAATGAGCAGATAGGGATTGCTCTTAAGAGATAACTACTTACTAGGAGCATGTCTGTGATGCTGATTTGGATTAGTCAATTAACTTAAGTTGCATGTTTTTGGATGCTTGGAGGAAACCGGGGAACCCAGGCGAAACCCACATGAGCAAGTAGAGAACGTGTAAACTCCGCACAGAAAGGTTGGCTGGCTTGGTAAGTACTAGAACCAGTGATGTTTTTGCTGTGACGCAACAGTGCTAACCACTGGGCCACCGTGCCACCCATCTAGGAAAGGAGGAGAAGTAGGGGTGGAAGAGGGGATTCTTCAGAATGAACATTGCTGTCATATGGAACTTAGGGTATTTATAGTGGTTTAGGAATCGTCTGATTGGTGAATCATAAATTGAATAATGCGGGGCTGGCTGCAAACAATCATAAGCACCTGATCCTCTCGAAATTAGTTTATAAATAAACTTCACTTCTTTTATTACCATTTTTTAATTTAGCTACATTTTTTTACTGTGAAATTAAATTAATATCAGATGGCAGCATTAACAACAGAGACACAGCATGCACTTCTAAAAACCTACCTCTTGTTTTATACACAAATTAATTTCAACACTTACAGTTTTGAATGATGTCTTGCACGTATCTGTATGACAGAAACAGATGTTTCATTTAGCCTATACAATAATCACAGAGCCTCCCTTGCGTGCTTGTACTGATATTTTACAGCCTGCATATAAAATAATTTGAATGCCAAATAATATCTATAGCTTATTAATTAAATACAATGTGGTGTGTTTATTTTTTTAATTGACACAACCTAGATAAATTTGCCCTAGATAAAAGTTTTAAAGATCAAAATCATATTCGTTTAGTGGAGATGCATTCATGATGTCAAATATAAATGGATCTGTTGTCAGAAATCAGACAGCTATCAGATTGGGAAAAACTCATTATGTAACCAGTAGTAAACAGGCCCACTGGTGCTCTTGAAGTGGGATATAGGAACGGTTAGGGACAGGTCTGCGGGTATAGGTAGGTTAAAGGTTGGGTTAAGGTAAGGCATGCATCAACATTGAAACTATAAATGTAATTACAGCAATTAATTAATTCATTAATTAAATAATAGAGCAATGTAAAAACATATCTGTACATAATAATTGCATTGTACAAAATTATAAATCTAAATGGCTTAAAAAGTACATTAATTAAGGCCATTTAATTTAAAGTGGGGCCATCTGGGATATACCTAGGCATAGCTGATTATAAAGTGGTGAATTTTGACGGTGTTGAAACAGACACGTCCATAACCCATCATGACCACTCCCCCTTTGCTATCTCAGCTATTGTAGCTAGACAACCCCCCTTATTGCTAATTGGCTCAAGTTGTGTTGTGCTCTAACACTGAGGTGTTACTGAAGTGTTTTTTAAGTACTGCTCACTGCACTTGTCAAAGCAAGAACAATACAGGAATATTTCTGATGACAAACTCATGCCAACTGTCCTTCAAGGAACATTTCAACCAGTGCAGCAACATTCTTCAAAAGCTTTGGCTCAGAAAGTAGAATCGCAAGACTCTTCTCTTGCATGTTATCATGGTGTCACTATGGAAAATAAGCTAAATAATTGCAAAAAAAAAGCTGCAAAATGTGAAGATCACAAATCTGAAAATCATTAGTTGAGATCCTTGTTTATGATCAATTCAGCATAAAAATTAAATAACAACTAAAATCTTCCAGATTCTAATAGAAATATAATGTGTCATAATAGACACTGTCTGGCATGATTATTTGAACTGTGTCGTAAAATGCTTTTTTTCTAGATCTACTGTGATGCAATGACAGCGTGGAGGGTTTCTAGACAGTATTAGAAATGTAGAAAATAATAACAGCGTTAAAGCAACTATAAAAAATTACCATATCATTCATTCATTCATTTTCTTGTCGGCTTTGTCCCTTGCGGGGTCACCACAGCGGAATGAACCGCCAACTTATCCAGCACGATTTTACGCAGCGGATGCCCTTCCAGCCACAACCCATCTCTGGGAACTTCCACACACACACATTCACACTCATACACTAAGGACAATTTTAGCTTACCCAATTCACCTGTACCGCATGTCTTTGGACTGTGGGGGAAACCGGAGCACCCGGAGGAAACCCACGCGAACGCAGGGAGAACATGCAAACTCCACACAAAAACGCCAATTGCCCCAGCCCAGCCGAGGTTCGAACCTGCGACCCAGCGACGTTCTTGCTGTGAGGCAACAGCACTACCTACTGCGCCACTGCGTTGCCCTAAATTACCATTTCATGATTATTTAATAAATGAATAGGAAAAGGGTTATATTATGACAATCCAGTCTAATAATTGTTAGAGACTATTGTTCTGAGTTTGCTGGTTTTGTAAAAATAGTAAATACAAAATAAGTTCTAGACCACATTATGAACCTGCTTTTAATAACCTGTTTCCAGTAAACTGATTGAATCAGCTATAGACAGTATATTTTCATCTTAATCACACATCATCAATGAATACTGATGGATTGCTTTTGATCAAATAAGAAATCTTCAAGGTAAAATCTTAATGCACCGTATTCTCAAACTACTTTAACTGCACTTCAGTACGATCTAAATACTCCTAACTGTTCAATTTCAGTGTCTCTTCACTTCAGGTTCCTTTTTCAGTAAAACCTGCAATACAAAGATTTTTCTGTCATTTGATCAGTGACTGAACTTCACCGCATTTAACTACATTCTTCAGTCATTCAGACAGAAAGTAAAACAGCAAGACTCTTTTTATTCTTATCATTGCATCAGTAATCAAAACACAACAAACTCTTAATACAATACGAGTGTAAAACACTATGAGTGCACTAATGTGCATTAAGTTATGCTTTAATGCACAGATAATGATCAACTCATGAGGAACTGAGTTTTCCTTTATGATTATTGTATCAGCAACTGATAAAAGTCTATATAATTAACAGACTGTCATAATATATGAGCTGCTATGTCTTAATCTAACAATCAGACTTGTTATCAATTGTTGATGCAGTAATTACTAACGAATAGTTTAGATCTTTGAGTCAGACATTTACTGATGATTATCTGTGCTCAGTTAAGCATGAATTAATGCATATTAGTGCAGCTCTACTGTATTGTAAAGTGTTGCCATCATGAGGAAATAACTTTAAGGATAGAAGCAATCTTTCTAACTTTTACTGAGAGAAATTATTACACAATTAAAAAATGAGAACATTACGTAACTTTAATCGTGGAAAATATTTATTTATTTATTTATTATTCATTTATCTTTTCAATCAGTATGCCCCTGTAGTAAATGCCTGAAATATCTGTTAAACACACCATGTTTTCACATCACAATTCCTTTAATTAGATTTTTTTAACTTAAATGTAGAAAAAAGAAGCTACTATAGCAGGTACACACAAATAATTATAGAAATAACATGTTGTGTTCGATCAGTGTAAAATATAATTTCAAGTAAATTGCTGTCCCTCATGAAATAATATTTATGAAATAAAGAAACACCACAACCAGTTCCACATCCATTAATATCAACCAAACTGACTGTTGCACTTTATGTGTCAATAAACTAAGAAAGAGTAAAGAAACTCATCAGAGGAATGAACAACAGCACCAGAGAAGCACACAGACAAGAAGCCTCAGAAACCGTCACTTGGTCTGGGAGAAACTGAACATCTGTGAACAGAGAAAATCATTCAGTCTAATGAAATAAAAGATTATTTACAACTGAATCACACAGTGTTGAGGAGCAGCTCTACATGTAATGATTAGCATAATATGTTTTATTTGTTTTATGTGTCATTGTGGGGAAAAGTAGCTTCAATGTAACAAGCTACTTTTAGATAGTAACTCTTTAGAAGAGTGGTTTAACAGTAGTTTAGTTACTTTAAGCTACTCATCAGTTATGGAGCTCCAGTTTCAGAACAGCTTCCCCAACACTGCATTCAGACATATGAAATGCTGACCTGTGTTTCCTCCAGACCACACTAGAGGACCCATAGATAGTGAAGCACTGTCATGGAGATCCAGAGCCCTGCGCTCTCTCCGATGCTGTCCAGAGTTACAGCTCTAGAAGAGAAAAGAGTCAAATCCAGCTGTGCAAATCCCTGAAAAACATCACTGAACAAACACAAAACCAACAGGAGTGCACAAAATCCCCAGCAGAGGGCAGAACAGACATGTTTACCAGCCTTCATCATTAAGCCTCAACACCATAATATCTCCCTGTCTGTGTTTAGTGTTGAAACATCAGTGGGGGATTTTGAAGACTTTTTATACTCACGGTTGAGCATTGTTCACTGGACAGAAGGCAAAGGTGAACAGCACAGTGCAGGTAAAGCTTAGTGGAGTTTGCAGTGAAGATGAACATCCTGAAGGAGAAACGGCTGCTTGTGGAGACGCCGTTCTGCAGCAGCTTCACTGTGTCGTCCTCAGGATTGGGACACCTGACAAGATCAACAACCACAATCAACAAAGCAAATGATTTCATCAAATGCATTCAACTCAGAAGTGATTTCCAGTCAATCATTTCACAAAAACTGGAATGTCTAAAATACTGAAAAGATACAAATCTCAGGGAATTCCTAAAGTAACATGAATTATTATTTATTCAGAAGTAGATTTTAAAAGATGTTGTGTGTTAACACTGATGTTAAATTAAAAGAGTCTTTACCCTTCAGTGAGGAGGTCCCAGCGGAGACTGTAATCAGGGTCATTCACAGGTGTAGCCCAACACGTGTCCATCACCAGGGCAAACTGGCGGCTGTCGACCCCCTCAACACCAACCTCCACATGCATCTCCTGGTCCAGCTCTGCATCCACTCTACCAGTGAAGGGCTGAGTAAACTCTTCATCCACATACGGGACCATCCGCACCTGATAAACCCCTTCACCACTGGGGAGGACCTTGTGCACAGTACTGTTTAAATTATAGGTATATTATTGTATGCATAAAACATATATTGAACTACTAAAATATGAAATTTTCTAATTTGTCAAACTACAGCAATAATAAACCAGAATGAGTGTTTTGTGGCACCTCTGCAGTGGGTTGATCTCCACGTTTATGGAAAGTGTTTGTGTTTGAGGATAAACACAGCTGAAAGAAAGCTTCAGGATTCTCTCTCTGCTGATGAGACCTTCTGTTCCCGGCGTCCCCACAATATAGTTACTGTAGATGAAGTGGCTGCCGTTGGCCTGCAGACAACAAATAGACATTTTATATTTTCATTTCATTTCATTTAGCTTGAGTTTAGTTTGTTATATCAAAGAACAACAGCAGTTGTCAAGTGAAATAATGGTGTGTTATATATTATTGGTGGAGAATGTGGGCAAAAGTGTCAGTGTGTTTGGTAGCATGTTGTTCTTCATTCCTCATCACTGAATGAAAGACTTTCAGAAGTTTATAGCAAGTCTGTTTGGGCCATTTTTATTATTTGGCTAATTTTCATAACCTTTTTTACATCATTTGCACCGCCTCATTCGCATGAACAGCACCCCAGGATGTCTAATAGTGTCTTTGCATTGACTTAACATGTAAATCACTCGCACTTGATGCTTCACCCGTATCTGGTGTAAACGTACCATTAGAATGTTCATCATCCAATCAGACTCAAGCATTTAACAGCCCAGTAGTATAAATCAGATTTAACATACAGGTAGTTGATCGTACCACAAGATTTGTGCCACAGATGTGTTGATCGTTGTCGAAGTTAAACTCCACTCTGCCGTTCTGGACGGTTCCTCTGCAGCTGGGGTCATTGAGGTGTAAGTGCTCAGCTGAAAAACCAGCTTCAAAAAGCTGACAGCGAGACACAGACATGGAGCCAGAGCTGCTCTCACAGGTCTCATTGAAATCTGAGAGAAAAACATGATCATTAATGACACAAACACACCTTTTATTTCACATTTTATTGTAGAATCACACACTAACCAAAGGAGTCTGGAGGTGCTCGGTGTTTTTGGTGGCCTTTGTTACACAAACAGCCATAAACACCATTTTTCATCCCACACCTTTCCTCTTTGGAGCAGTTGAGTTCAGAACAGGGGTTTCTGACATCTAGAAGGACAAGTTATTAACATTAATTAGGGTTTTCTAGCATATTATTAGACTACAAAAAAAAGCACTTGACCATTAGAATGAAGTTTAAAACAAATACATTTACATAAAAATACAAATCAAATAGATATCACCTTTTTAAGCAAGTTGATTGTGTCGTATAACTGCAGATTAACTTTGTATATGCTTAAATCTTCACTTTTTCTGATTCACAATACAAAGAAATTTGAATTGTTCAATTTGAATTGAAATGTGTTTGTTTTCTGCTGTACTTTTACTACATTTAAATGCTTTCTAAGCATCTTACATATGAAATTATAAACAAAACATCTCTGTTGTGAAATGTTTGCCTAAAATTTAACACAATCTTGGCTCCCTATATTAAGCGTAATTACTAACATTTAGTTTGCAATATGTATAAAGTCTACTAC
This sequence comes from Danio kyathit, assembly GCA_903798195.1. Lineage (NCBI taxonomy): Eukaryota > Metazoa > Chordata > Actinopteri > Cypriniformes > Danionidae > Danio > Danio kyathit. The sequence goes on from LR812530.1 coordinate 53,544,730, forward strand.
TAAGCACACAAATATATAAACACATTGCCTGTAAAATTCAGGCAACAGCAGATTCTGATACTCATATGGATGTGGTCTGTTTTTTTTTCTGAGCAATAATCACAACACAGTGATACAGCACATTACATTACCAGATATTATAATTGTGGTTTCTGTTGTGGTCGTCTCTGGTATGTCAGTTGTATAGCTAGTGTTAAACCTCACATCTAGAAACACAAATAAATGTTACGCAAAAAGCCATCATCTCTAACATAAACAGAAGGCAGAGTTAAATGTGTGTCCAGTACCTGCACAGTATGCTAAATTGCAGGTGGTCGGCCTCACAAACTCATAGACATAAAATCCTCCAGGACAGGCTTTGACTTGAATGGGATTGGACTGGAAATAGCAGCAGTTGTTGCTCCAGTGACCGCAGACATCTCGAGTGACCACTCCATCCTCAAGTGTTGGATGTCCTCCGCTCAGCCACAGTGGAGCATTAGTGCCACAGCTATACTCATCAACACATGTGTCTGGCATCTGAACACTCTGACCGTTAATGAAGAGACGGTACCAGCCGCTCCAGCTCACCGCACTGTCACACATTAGCTGAGAGGAGTTTTGATTGCTGGTGGCTCTCCATGGGTCATCCAGGATGAAGTAGTTGTAGCAGGGGTCAACAGGGGGAGCTGTTAAAATGAACATTTAGAGAAATACAAAACAAAAAAATAAACATTTTCTTCGTTGTACTGAAGTTGCAGTATAAAATACTTATCTCCAGGTAATTCTCTACTTAAGCTGCCAGTTATTCTTAAGTTATTTAACGCTGGCGTTATTACAGAGTTTGAACATTTCCTTCATTTATTTGCAACAAAAAAAATTAAATATGTCAGTTCTAAATCCCTTTACAGATTTGACATCTACTATGAGATTAATTATTTGTGCTCAATCAGATCTTACATCAGATCTTATAACAAATTTGTATTTCATATTATGCATCATCTGCAAAACAAATGTGAACTTTTATAAAGATATGTTTAGTCATTACTTTTGGGTGTCAAATTGGGCACATCAGGAGATTCCTCGGTAACACGTTATAATAACTACACACTATAAATCATTTATTAAGCATTAGCAAATAGTGAATTCATTATTTGTTAAGGATTAACTCTACATTAATAAACGTTAGTAAGCAGTTTATAACTGAAGCTACAAATGCTGTGTTCTTGGCTTACAACTACATTTATAATGTGCTTAATGATTGTACTTTCATACTTTGTTAATGATTTATTTTTCATTACTAGATGAAGTATTACATTATTTACAAACCATTTGTATTTAAGAGTATTTAGAGGCTTTTAAGATCATTCAGAAGGAGTTAGTAAATTATTAATAAACTATTCAAATTAACATTTATATATTGTATTATTCAGGCACATATTAACGGTTACTATCTATGTTAATAAATGCTTTATTAACTCAACTTCATGCAGTTTTGTGACCTAATCTAAAGTGAGGACTATTTATGCTTTTTAAATCCCTTATAAATGACATTTAAAGGCTTAGTTTAACATGAACAATAATCATTACAATCTTATCTAAAAAGTAAAATGACTGTAAAGTTTAAACATTGCTGAATAACAGGAGTGTCAAAATACGACATAAAACTGGATAAAATAACAACAATATAATAATTTAACAATATAATAGGATGCAATGTTTAAACTGTACAGTCATTTTATTTTAGATAAGGTTGCAAAGATTTAGTTTTTGTTTGAAGTACAGTTTCATTTGTCTTCAAACGAATATAAATTAATAAAGTCGTTTATGTTCTTTTTCCTGTTAAAAATATAACTGACCCTTTATTAGTCATTTATAAGGGATTTATAAAGCATGAATAGTCCTCACTTTAGATTAGGTCACAAAACTGCATGAAGTTGAGTTAATAAAGCATTTATTAACATACAAATTAACTATTAGTATATGCCTGAATAATAAGAGTTATAAATGTTAATTTCAATAATTTATTAATCATTAACTTACTCATTCTGAATGATCTTTAAAAAACACCAACTATGCATAAATAACTGGTTTGTAAATAATGCAATACTTAATTTAGTAATGAAAAATAAATCATTAACAGAGTATGAAAGTACAATTATTAAGCACATTATAAATGTAGTTGTAAGCCAAGAATACAGCATTTGTAGCTGCAGTTATGAACTGCTTACTAACGTTTATTAATGTAGAGTTGATGCTTAACAGATAATGAATTCACTATTTGCTAATGCTTAATAAATAGTTCATAGTGTGTAGTTATTATAAAGTGTTACCGAGTCCTCTGCATGACAGATTTGTGAATGGCAGATTAACATGCAATTTAATCTCCAACATGAATTAATTACAAAATAAATGTGGAAGACATTACAGTATGATTGATGGGGTATGTATCTAAGCAACAGAAGAGTCCAATATTGATTAATTATCTGTCGCAAAGCTTGTATACTCTTTTGTTACACACCCTTATCTACACTATTTATTCCCAAAAGAAGTACTGGATATACAGCCATTAAAATAAGTACAGGCTTACATGACACCTAATCTACCCCTATTGTTTTTTATTCCTGTCAACACCTACCCCATCCCTAAATCTACCCTTAAAAGTAACATGTTGTGTTTTATTTATCTAATACTTGTGCTAAAAGGGAGCAAGATCATGCTTTACCGATGGTTATGATTGGTGGAGTGATGGACTGTGTTGTTCTGGACACTGATGTGCTGGACTGGTTTACTGGATTTGGTATAAAGAACATTTTTATTTCAATACCAGAAAGAAAAAAAAAACATGTTTATATTTATTTTTATAGAGTTAAATTACATATACAGTTGAAACCAGAAGTATACATACACTCTAAAAAAAGGAACATAACCATTTAAAAAAAAATGTCTGATGGTAAATCTTTTACTATTTTAGGTCCGTTAGGATTACCTAGATCATTTACATTTTGCTAAATGCCAGAATAATGAGAGAATTTTTTTTGATAATTTTTCAATAATTTCTAGACAGTCAAAAGTTTACACACATTTCCTTGGTATTTTTTTAGCTTTGCTTTTAAACTGTATAACTTTGGTCAAATGTTTTGGGTCTCCTTCCACAAGCTTCTCACAATAGTTTGCAGGAATTTTGGCCCATTCCTCCTGACAGAATTGGTGTAACCGAGTCAGATTTGTAGGCTGTCTTGCTCGCACAAGCTTTTTCAACTCTGCCCACAAATTTTTTTATAGGATTTAAATCAGGGCTTTGTGATGGCCACTCCAAAACATTCACTCTGTTGTCCTTAAAGCACATTTTAACAAATTTGGCAGTATGCTTAGGGTCATGGTCAGGGGTGCGTTTCCCAAACAACGACGTAGGTCGCGGCTGAACTATCATAGTACGATGCATCGTTTGGCAAAAGAACTATGCAGTGACGAGTGTTTCCCAAAACCCGTAGTTTCTCTGTCACAGATCCATCGCTTGAACTAGGTTAATTATGACGCAAAACGCTCATAATGATGCACTAAACGGGGTGGAGTAACTTCTTCAGAGAACAGCCCCCTCATTTTTTTGTGCAAATTATATTGTTTTACACAAACACGCATTTAAAATAAAATCCAATATTAGTTTTGGTAAAAACATGCACTCATTTTCCATATTAATTAAAATATTTGTAAATGGCACATATAGGGCCTGTGTTTGCTTTACTAATATTATTGAGAAGTTGAACATTACATATTCTATTCTAAAACATAAAATAACTTACAAAAGCTAACACTATTCTAATATCATATATGAAGCATATAAATAAATAAATAATGAGGCGATTAATTATAGATATATTTACTTTAATAATAATATTAATAATATTAATGATGATGATGATGATTATTATTATTATTATTTAGGATATTGTTTATTTATTAAAAAAAATAAAATTTCACATGCAAACCACAGCAGAAAGTTCTAACCAACAGACCCATGTCATATACAGCAGAGAAACTTAATAAATAACCCACTATAAAATAAAAGAATTAACGTATGCTATGTTTTTTTTTTCACAAGCTTTGGAGACGTACTGTAACATAATTTCCGCTTTTAAATATACCTATAGCTTTCGCCCTGAGGCTGTGTTCAAAATGATATCAATGTTTTCAAAGTGCACTGCGAAGGGAGCACAATTGTAAACATGAAGATCGCTAAAACTGAACTGTAAAAATACTTTGAAAGCAAATTACACCTAAGAGAGATTAACTTAATGCTTTTTTATTTTTAATAATTCCAGCTTTGAATGTTAGAATGTTCTAAATGAATAGGGCATAGGGGGGATAAGTGGGAATAGAACACAGCCAGGAACTATGCATTTAACTACAGGTCCAGAGGTGTCGTTTCAAGAGCTTAAGTTTGCGACGCAGTTTGCGAATGTTCGTTGGAGCGATGGATTTGGGAAACAGCAAATCAAAGAACTATGTTTGTAACGACGGAACTTGCGACCTTAGTTGGCTAACGATGGTTTTGGGAAACGCACCCCTGTTTGGAAGACCCATTTGTGGCCAAGTTTTAATTTCCTGGCTGATGTCTTAAGATGTTGCTTCAGTATTTCTACATAATGTTCTTTCTTCATGAGGCCATCTATGCTGTGAAGTGGACCAGTCCCTCCTGCAGCAAAACAGCCCCACAACATGATGCTGCCGCCCCCATACTTCACAGTTGGGATGGTGTTTCTAAGCTTGTAAGCTTTCCCCTTTGTACTCCAAATGTAACACTGGTCATTATGGCCAAACAGTTCAATCTTAGTTCCATCAGACCACAGGACATGTCTCCAAACATTATTCTTTTTCCCAGTGTAATTTAGCAAACTGTAATCTGGCTTTTTTGTTGATTTTTCCATGTTGTCACACAAGGAAGCAGTGTGTTTGAGGATTTCCTTCAATACTATTCTACAGTTGTGCCTCCAATTAACTCAAATGTTGTCAATTAGCCGATCAGAAACTTCCAAAACCTTGACACCATCATCTGAGCTTTTTCAGAGGCATAATAATCTTATTGTATGTAAACTTGACTTTCAAGTAAAGTTATAACAATTTCTCAAAAAAATCTCTCTCATTATTCTGCTGTTAAGCAGAACAGAAACAAATCTGATAATCCTAACTTACCTAAAGGAGGAAAAGTTTAGTCACATTAACATCTGACTTTTTTATGTGCCTTTTTATACAGTGTATGTAAACTTCTGTTTTCAACTATAGGCTAAATTACATATGAGTATATACTCACCTAGACAGTAAGCTCCGCAAATCACTGGCTTGACAAACTCATACACATAATAATCTCCAGGACAGGCTTTGACTCTTATAGGGTGGGATGTAAAAGCACAGCAGCCGCTATATGAAGAAACACAAACATGACGGAGGACCACTCCATCTTCCAGCTGAGGGTGAGATCTATTGAGCCACATTGGGTTATAAGAGCCACACGTGTTCTGATCTACACATGAATCTGGCATCTGAGCACTCTGATTGTTGTAAAACAGCCTGTACCAGCCATTCCACTCCACATTATAATCACATATATAATTGTAATAATTATTGTCGTAATAGTTATCAGTGGATCTCCAAGGTTCATCCACACTGGTATAATTGAAGCAGGGGTCGACACTTATGGTGGAGAAAGATACTGTCATAAAAAAGCAGAAAAAGAGGATTATATAATGCAGAATATTCCTGAAAAAGAGAAATATATACAGTGAGTGAAACAAGTATTGAACACGTCACAATTTTTTTAAGAAAACATATTTCTAAAGGTGCCGTTAACTTGAAATTTTCACCAGATGTTGGAAATAACCACATAAATCCATATTTGCAAATAAAACTAAACTAATTAGTTTACAAAGGAAGTTCTGTGTAAGGAAATGAAATGACACAGGGTAAAGTATTGAACAGATAAAGAAATGGAGGTGTATTCCAACAGTGAAAGCCCAGACAGCAGCTGAAATCTCTCAGTAGTTCTTCAGAAACCCTCTGCACTTCCTCAGTGTAAATGAATATCAGCTGCTGCAGTCCAACATCTACATTAGCAGGAGGATGAAGATGACACCAGGGTGGACATTTTAGCAAGACAGTGATCCAAAACACAGCCAAGGAGACTCTCAAACGCTTTCAGAGAAAGAAAATCAAGCTGTAGCCAATCACCTGACTTGAATCCAATAGAAAATACACAATAAAGCTCAGATTTGATAGACGAGACCCACAGAACCATCAATATTCTACAACACAGGCTCATTCTGAAAACGTAGTCCCGTGGACGTTTCTGGAGACCGTGAATTATGTAGCCGGAGGTACGTATGGCTTTATTTGATTTCATTTTTTTTAACGAACGCTAAAAGAACGCAGAAATCAGGTAAGACAAAAATAGAATCCAAAAAAAATAAAATGAACAAGTAAACAACAGGGTGAGAATGTGGTCAAATCTGAAAATGTGGTAAAAATCAGACAAGGGATTTTCTTTTTCTGGACGGCTTTTGTAAACTGTTGGTTGGGTTTAGGGAAAGTAAGTGGGTGGGCGTGTCAATCGATAAAATTGGTTGGGTTTAGGGAAGGAGGAGGGTGGGTCAGTCGATTGGATTGGTCGGCCGGCCAGTCAGTCAGTCAGACAGACAGTCGGTCGACAGTGGCCTCTGGTGGGGTTTACGCGAGAACAGCGGGTGCGAAATTTGAGACATAAAAAGTGCACACATCGGCCTCTCACGGATTCGCGAAAACAAAAACTGCAAAAATACGTACCTCCCGGGACATATCTCGTGGTCTCCAGAAATGTCCACGGCACTACGTTTTCAGAATGAGCCTGGGTTGATATTTTAACACTCTGTTGAAGTCTGTGAAAATTCATTCTTCATATGAGAGGCGTCTTTAAGCTGCCATCAGCAAATAAGCCTTTTACACAAATGCATTTCAACAGTTCAGTACTTTCTCCTTGTGTCTTTCCTTTGTTACTACATGTAAGTTATTTAATTTTTTTTGTTTTGTTTAGTTTTATTTTTATGATTGTATTGTTTGGGTTTTTACCAAAACCTGGTTTAATTCTGTCAACAGCTTCTTTAGAAATATTATTACATGGAAAAACATGACATGTTTAATACTTCATATGTATGGTAGTTATGATTAATTTCAGGCTTGACTATATATAAATATAGTACCATCCCTGATATGAAGTAATGAATATACCTGCACAATATACAGGAGCTGGGATTGAAACTGCTGGCTTGGTAAAATTGTAAACATAATAATCTCCAGGACAAGCTTTGACTTGGATTGAGTCGGATTTGTAGTGAGTGCTTTCATAATAATAAGAGCCGAAAATGTCACGTGTAACAACTCCATCTTCTAGTCGAGGATGAGATCCATGAAGCCACAGAGCAGTAAATCCTCCACAGTCCATATAAGACACACACCATTCAGGCATCTGAGCACTCAGTCCATTCATGAAGAGCCTGTACCAGCCATCCCATTCTACAAGAGTGTCATCATGTCCATTACTGTATATATTTCTGCTTGTGCTTCTCCAGTAGTTGTCTAGTATGCTGTAGTTACTGCATGGGTCATAATCTGTGTAATAAAACAGTAATATTTCAGAGCTTCAGAACACAGTAAAACATTCTTGCCGCCCTAAATATTTTTATATTTTTAGTGGAATCAACATCTCTAGTTATTTCAACTTAAATTTTGAAAAAATGCTGGAAATTTTTGAATCGCTAACCACTAGCCACTTGTGCTATTGACCCGCCACCTAATCGACATTTTATGTACTGCATTCAGATTAGTTTTACTTTCATTTTCTCTCAGTGTGCGGTCGAGAGTAACACACATGCATTTTTTAATTTTGTGACTGATTTAAATGTTGAAATATATGTCTGTAACTGTCTGTGTACTTTATTTTTACTAAAGCTCTATTTTTGTAAATATTCAAGAACCGTTTGATCATTATCAGTATTATAGCACTTGTATTTTGTTGTACATACACTTCTTCATGGCTTACAGGTTATGCTGGTGATGTAACAAATATGATTAATTTGCTAATATTCGATTCAAATGGTCTCATTTAATACATTTTCTTCATATGCTTATTAAGATTTTTAAACATTAGTAAAATTGTACTGCTAATTGAATTGAACATGTTAAAGTAAATGTGAATATGTGCATACTTTTCCTGTCTTTGTTGTAGTTTTACAAAAAAAGAAAGATATTGAGAAGAACAATTGCCAGTAAAGTCACTAAAGTTACTCAAACTGCTTTCTGCTGTTCTTACACTATTAGGGAAATACAGTTGGTTGGGACAGAATAATAATTATTATGCCTATTATTTGTAGTATTTTGATAGCAATTTAAACTCCCCCTTCAATATGTACAACAACAACAAAAAGCTAGAGTTTTGATGGCATATACTGGAAGAATGATGCTCGGCCATAAACAACAACCACAGATATCTTTCAGCAGCTGATGTGTGACACGATAAACGTGCTGATTTGCATTATCACTGGTGACAAGTTGTCACGCTGGTAGACAAGGAAGACAGAGATGGTTATCTTTTCACAAGGTTTATTCAAAGTAAACACAATAGGAATATCACACAGGCTGTGTGAGAGGCAGATGTAATGTGCCGGTGATCTCACTCGCAGCACTGCTGAGATAAAATGGTGTTAGAGCTTGGCAGTACTGCTCACTGTAAACACAGCGGGGAATCTCAGTCACACAGTTCAGGGGAATGGAAGATCAGTCGAGGAACACCACACAAGTCTTCGCCTTGCAAACACGGTGGGAGTTAAGCATGGGTTAACATCCAAAACTTCCGTTGATGGAAACAGGCATAGAATGCATGAGGGTGAATACAGATTTTCAGAAATGGTCAGATAGTAAAGACACTTCCCTTTATCAGTGCGATGGTTACGAAGACTCAGAAGGAACATCCATGGAAGAAGAGAAGACGAGGGAGCTTGGGTGAAGACAACCATATGACTTCAATACCGGACGAAGAGTGAACGGAGGAGGTGAGTGTTTATAGTGTCCAGGCTGATGAGGAACAGGTGCAGATGGTTAGTAGTCAGGGGAAGGTTCTCGTGATTGGATGGGACTGGTGTGAGATGGTGAGACTGGATTGGGTGAGTGGGAACGAGCCGGGGATGTTACAGTACCCCCCCCCTCCACGGGTGACTCCTGGCACCCTAGATCGACGGCGGGGACGGCCACATCCTCGTGGAGCTGGGCGACCGGGATGTCTCTGGTGGAATTCTTCGAGGAGAGATGGATCTAAGATGTCATCACGAGGGATCCAGGATCTCTCCTCGGGGCCAAAGCCCTCCCAGTCTACGAGGTACTGGAGCCGACCGTCCCGCCGCCGGGAGTTGAGGATTTCCTTGACCTGATAGATGTTGTCGCTGATGACTTCCATTTGGTCGGGAGGGGGGGGGTGGTTCAGGTTCTGCAGAAGGAGGAGAAACAGGATTATTGTATGGTTTGAGGAGGGAGACATGGAAAAATGATGAAATGCGGTACTGTGGTGGAAGGTTGAGACGGTAGGTGACAGGATTGATCTGAGAGTGGATGGTGAACGGTCCTAGGTAGCGGGGACTCAGCTTTCTGCAGGGCAGCCGGAGGCGGATGTCTCGGGTGGAGAGCCATACCTTGTCCCCTGGTTGGTATACGGGGTTAGGTAGCCGATGACGGTTGGCTTGCTCGGTGTACCTCCGTACTGCCCGCTGAAGATGGACATGAGCTGAGTCCCAGACCCTCTCGCTCTCCTGGAACCAGTGATCAACCGCGGGCACTTCAGATGTCTCCCCATTCCAGGGAAACAAGGATGGTTGGTAGCCTAGGACACATTGACAAGGGGTTAGACCGGTAGATGATTGACGAAGAGAATTTTGTGCATATTCTGCCTACGGAAGATACTGGCTCCAGGTGTTCTGATGGCTGTTGCAGTACGAACGTAAAAACCGGGAAATCTTTTGGATTTTACGCTCGGTCTGAACGTTGGTTTGGGGATGATAGCCGGAAGATAGATTGATGGTGGTACCCAGGAGGTGGAAGAACGCCCGCTAGACCCTGGAGATGAACTGTGGACCCCTGTCCGACACGATGTCTTCGGGAAGACCAAAGTTTCTGAAGACGTGATTGAACAGGGCCTCGGCTGTTTCAAGGGCTGTGGGAAGACCTTTGAGAGGTATTAATTTGCAGGATTTAGAAAACCGATCTACAACCACTAGAATAGTGGTGTATCCTTGAGAGGGGGTAGATCGGTGGCGAAATCAACACCAAGGTGTGTCCAGGGTCGGCGGGGAATGGGTAACGGCAGTAGCTTTCCCTCTGGCAGATGGCGTGGAGTGGTAGTGATGGCACAGACCGAGCAACCCTTAACGTACTGGGTGACATCGTGGGCCATTTTTGGCCACCAATACCTTTCTTTAAGGAGCGAGAGGTCGCCTGCTGCCTGGGTGTCCTGAGCCGAGGGAGGAGTGCGTACTTTCCAAGAGTGGTGTACGAAATCTTGTGGGTAGATAGCACAGGCCTGGAGGAAGGCCGGGAGAAGCTAGTTCCTCTAGAGTGGCTAAACGAATGTCTTCATCTATTTGCCACATAATAGGAGCCACGAAGATGGAAGGAGGAAGAATGGATTCCGGGGAATCGTCACAAGGATCAGGTGAGTGCATTCTTGACAGAGCATCTGCTTTGACGTTTTTATGACCAGGTTGATAAGTGATGTTGAAAAGGAATCGTGCGAAGAAGAGAGACCAGCGAGCTTGGCGAGCATTCAGGCGTTTGGCATTTCGTATGTACTGGAGATTCTTGTGGTCAGTGATGACAGTGAAGGGATGTTGGGCTCCTTCAAGCCAGTGACGCCAGTCTTCAAGTGCTAACTTGATGGCTAATAACTCACGGTCACCAACTCCATAGTTTTGTTCCGCTGATGTTAACTTCCTGGAATAGTAGGCACAAGGATGAAGGGCTTTGGGTTCACCAGACCATTGGGAAAGTATTGCGCCTACTCCAGTGTCTGCGGCGTCTACCTCAACGATGAACGGGAGATTGGGATTAGGATGACGTAAAATGGGTGCTGTGGTAAACTTAAACTTGAGCTGGTCAAAGGCACGGTGCGTCTCTGCTGTCCATGTGAGTACTCTTTTGCCTCCTTTGAGAAGAGAAGTTAGTGGAGATGAAAGGATACTGTAGTTCTTAATGAACCGCCGATAGAAGTTGGCGAATCCTAGGAAACGTTGGAGCTCTTTAATGGTCTTTGGGTATTCCCACTTTGTCACAGCATCCACTTTGCACTGCTCCATACTCCCTCCTTGTGGGGTGATGACGTAACCCAGGAAGGATATAGTGGTTAGATGAAACTCACACTTTTCAGGCTTGAGGAATAGATGATTATCTCTTAGACGTTGGAGTACTTGTTTCACATGGTCTTGATGTTCTTCTAGATTGCGGGAGTAAATGAGGATATCATCAATGTAGACAATAGTGAAACAATGAAGAAGGTCTCTGAAGATCTCGTTCATGAAATTTTGAGGGACTATTTGCCAATCCGTAGGGCATAACAAGGTACTCATAGTGGGTGGAGGGTGTAACAAAGGCCGTTTTCCACTCGTCCCCCTGGCGGATGCGGATGAGATTGTAAGCGCTACGCAAATCCAGTTTGCTAAACATTTTGGCTTCTCGTAGTTCTTCCAGGGCAGCTGGGACCAGAGGTAATGGGTAAGCAAACTTGATAGTGGCGGCATTCAACACTCTATAATCTATGCATGGCCTTAGTCCTCCATCCTTTTTAGAAACGAAGAAGAAACTAGATGCAGCGGGAGATGTGGATGGTCTGATGAACCCTTGCTGGAGAGCTTCATTGATGTAGGTGGACATTGCCTCGTGCTCAGGACGGGATAAATGATAAATCCTTCCGTGTGGTAATTTGGCGTCAGGCAGCAGGTCGATGCAGCAATCCCAGGACCGATGAGGGGGTAATTGGGTGGCTCGTTCCTTGCTGAAGACGTCGGAGAATTTCTGATACACAGATGGAATGGGAAGGCTGGAAGGGTGAGTGACTTCTACGGCTGTGTTCTGAAGAGGCAATGAGGAGAAGTGACCAGTAGAGGGGGTAATATGACCATCGGTTTCGCATTTGGATCCCCATTCGAGGATTACTCCCGTCTCCCAGTCAATGCGAGGTTGGTGTTGAATTAGCCATGGTCGTCCTAAGATAACATCTACGTTAGCGTGGGGAAGGATAAGAAGAGTGAGCTTTTCCTGATGGAGTCGATCTAGACGAAGGGTGACTGGTCTGGTAGGGCGATTAATTTTACCATCTCCTAGTGGTGAACTCTGGATTGTCGTGATTTGATATTGAACTTCATTTCTTACAGATGGAATATTATACTGGGAGACGAAGTTTGATGAAATGAAGTTTCCGGCGGCTCCAGAGTCCAGCAGAACATGTACGGGAAAAGTTTGAGCTTGTATTACTAACTCTGCATTAATATGGGGTATGGGGGATACTGTGGGTGTGAGGATGACTTTACTTACCAAGAGCCGAGGTAGACGGATGGGACAGGTGGCTATCAGGTGAGTAGATTCTCCACAGTAGAGGCAGAGCTGATGTCGAATACGCCGCTGGCGTTCCGAGGTGTCTAGCCGGTAGGAATCAGTGACCATACGCTCTTCAGGGTCCTGCGTAATCGCGGGAGACTTGTACGGTAATGGACGGTTATCAGACAGAGAAGAACAGGCCGATAAGTGTTGACACACACTAATGGACTTTTTGATGAAGGTTTCAAGGTTAGCATTGTCATCGTAAATGACCATCTGTTTACGGATGGAGGGTTTCAACCCTTTACGGTATGCAGCCAGTAGCGCCACGGAGTTCCACCCGCTGCTAGCTGCAAGTATCCGAAACTGTAGAGTGTATTCATGAATTGACATCTTTCCTTGGGAAAGGTTCATGAGTTCGTCGTGCACAGATAAAGGGGTAAGTGGAACTGAAAATACCTCCTTAAAGTGGGTGACGAAGGAATGGGTGGTGGTTATCACAGGGCTGCGAGTGCTCCACAATGCATCTGCCCATTGCAAGGCTCGACCTGAGAGATGAGAAATAATAAATGCCACTTTTGAAAGTTCGTTAGGAAATTGCACAGTGTTGGCTTTAATATACAGAGAGCATTGTAGTAGAAACACATTGCAGGTGCTTGGATCGCCAGAATAACTTGTTGGTCGAGCAAGTTGAGTACTCGGTGTCACCACCAGGTTGGAGCTAGCGCTCATGGGTGCGGAAGGCAACGTCTGACGCATAGTATGGACCATACTAGCGAAGGGGTCTGCGTCACTTCCGGGTAGCGTAGCTTCCATGTTGTTGTTGTTTTTGGTCCGGTATTCTGTCACGCTGGTAGACAAGGAAGACAGAGATGGTTATCTTTTCACAAGGTTTATTCAAATTAAACACAATAGGAATATCACACAGGCTGTGTGAGAGGCAGATGTAATGTGCCGGTGATCTCACTCGCAGCACTGCTGGGATAAGCTGGTGTTAGAGCTTGGCAGTACTGCTCACTGTAAACACAGCGGGGAATCTCAGTCACACAGTTCAGGGGAATGGAAGATCAGTCGAGGAACACCACACAAGTCTTCGCCTTGCAAACACGGTGGGAGTTAAGCATGGGTTAACATCCAAAACTTCCGTTGATGGAAACAGGCATAGAATGCATGAGGGTGAATACAGATTTTCAGAAATGGTCAGATAGTAAAGACACTTCCCTTTATCAGTGCGATGGTTACGAAGACTCAGAAGGAACATCCATGGAAGAAGAGAAGACGAGGGAGCTTGGGTGAAGACAACCATATGACTTCAATACCGGACGAAGAGTGAACGGAGGAGGTGAGTGTTTATAGTGTCCAGGCTGATGAGGAACAGGTGCAGATGGTTAGTAGTCAGGGGAAGGTTCTCGTGATTGGATGGGACTGGTGTGAGATGGTGAGACTGGATTGGGTGAGTGGGAACGAGCCGGGGATGTTACACAAGTAATGCTTGAAATATAAACGTCATCTCTGTTGTTCTAAGATGCATCAGTTATATCAGGTTTCCACATTTTCTTGAGCTTGAATGTTAAAACAGCCCTCCTATGAATTGTCAGTCACTGAAATGGTCCCCCCACCAATTTGAGTTTGAGACCCCTGCTTTAAAGCATTTGTACACAATATTACTATATAAAAATATGACAAAACACCATGACAACAAACGTTTTTACACTCAAAAAAACGTATTTAAAATGAGCTGAAACAACACAATTCTTGAGATTTCATTGGGACAACTTAATTTTTTTATGTTCAATCCACATAAATTTGTTAAAAGTGTTAACGGCGACGCAGTGGCGCAGTAGGTAGTGCTGTCGTCTCACAGCAAGAAGGTCGCTGGTTCGAGCCTCAGCTGGGTCAGTTGGCGTTTCTGTGTGGAGTTTGCTTGTTCTCCCTGCGTTCGTGTGGGTTTCCTCCGGGTGCTCCGGTTTCCCCCACAGTCCAAAGACATGTGGTACAGGTGAATTGGGTAGGCTAAATTGTCCGTAGTGTATGTGTGTGAATGAGTGTGTGTGGATGTTTCCCAGAGATGGGTTGCAGCTGGAAAGGCATCCGTTGTGTAAAATCATGCTGGATAATTTGGTGGTTCATTCCGCTGTGGCGACCCCGGATTAATAAAGGGACTAAGCCGAAAAGAAAATGAATGAATGTTAAGTTAACTTAATCGATTTGTGTTGGGACAACATGAATGAATTGTGTGGAACTTCTTAAAACATTTATTAGGCTTCAACCATTTTTGCTTAGTTATACAAAGTTTAACTTAATATGTTTACTCAGTTTAATCGAAAGTAGAGATTGAATTTTTTTTACCGTGTAAAAGTTCATGCATAAAAGGCGTCCTTTGTCATAGTGCTTATTTTTGATTGATTTATCATTAGCATGTTTCAGATATGTTTAAAACTTACTCATGGTGATCCTGGATCCAGTGATTATTTGTGGACTTATAGTCGAAAGCACCTGTGAAATAGTGCTGACATCTAAAATAAAAATAAAAAGAAGAAGTTGTACTGAAAAATCACTCATGGTTAAAATTATTTATTAATAATTAAAAAATATATATTTAATCCCTTTAAGAAAGGGGGAATAGGGTAGGGGTACCTGTGCAGTATCCTGAACACCAGGTGTGCGGATTCACAAGTTCATAGACATAATAATTTCCTGGACAGGCTTTCACTCTGATGGGGATTGTCTTGTACTCACAGCAGACGGTCCCGTAATAACTACCACAGACCTCTCTGGTCACCACTCCATCCTCTATCTGAGGGTGAAGACCGTTAAGGGATAGACTGATAGGTGTGTTACAGGTGTATCCATTAGTACAGGTCTCTGGCATCCTGATGTCCATTCCATAGTAGAAAAGCCTGTACCAGCCACTCCAGGAGAAAGCTTCGTCACACAAGTAATCTGAAGTTTCATTGTTGGCTCTCCAGGGGCGATCCATAGACTCATAGTTGTAGCAGGGGTCACTGCTGATGCTTTGGAAAACAACTGTCATGATGTAAAAGTATTGGTAAAACACTGTATTTACACTAAAGAAAGTCTAGATATAAATCACTTATATAATGATGGTACAAGGGTTAGTTCACCCAAAAAACAATTCTGTTATTAATTACTCACTTTCATGTTGTTCCAAATCCTTAAAACTAACATATTTTAAATGAAAACCGATAAAAGCAGACAATATAATGTTACTGTAATATTATAATTATTTTAATATTAATATTATTTAGTATTATAAACATTGTATGATATATAATAAATATGTTATTTAAAGGTGCAGTATGTAAGTTTGACACCCAGTGGTTGAACTAGGTATTGCACTCCTGGATCAAAATAAACGCACGCCGGGATGACAGATTGAGTGCAGGAGCGAGTGAATTAAACTGTGTTTTTAATAAAAGCAACGACATGTGACAGAGGGAATATTTTCCATATTAAAAGGAGTTTTGTTTCCAACCAACACCTTGAATTGATATATTAGAAACGGCTTCTATTTCTCACAGCGGAACATAACAGAACATAAACAGCCAAACTGCTCATCACTGCGTATCTCGTTACAAAGCGTGTTGTTAGGACACTGGGTTACAATGTAACCTGCTCACGTTTGTAATATTTATATCATTTGCTAATTAATAACCTCATGTGGAACTGAATCTGTCTCATTTCGACATTTGATAATGTTCACTGACACTGTCGCATTTCGCTCACGGACGCATGCCTTTAGAGCCTTTCTGAATGAATGAATGAAATGCGCTGTTTTCCAACAAGGCAATCCAGAGTGCTGAATTATAATTGGCTAAACTGGCATTGTGCAGGTTAAATTTACCTAAACAAAGACAGCGTTCCGGCACGAAGAAACCATTTCAAAGCAGAATATCTGACTTCAGCATGGTTTTTCAGTTAAACAAGTATGTTCACTTGGGATGTTTCTGAAATATCTGCACACGTATTATGGTATTTTTATGCTTTAGAAGAGTCAAAAACTTACATACAGCACCTTTAATGTGAAGTGATACTACTGTAGAAAAACACAAGTCTAATATTTAACAAAAATATATTGGTTCTTTCTCCTCAGGAGGAGGTCAGGTGAATTATGAAAGTTCTCTGTGAATGAAGTAATTTTGTAAGCAAAATTGTTTGTCATTTTAACACAAATTAAATGGCAAGCTACATTTACATTAGAAATGTAATGGAACAGTCCGTGATTTTTGAAAAAGGCTCAAGTCTCATAAAGTTAAACTGTTGACTTGAATCTTGTTTTAATCCATTCAGCCAATTTCTTGTTCTGGTGGGTCTTTTGGCTTGGCTTAGCTAATTGAATCAGATTTGACCAAAAAATATTTTAAAGAAGAGTTTTGATCAGTTTCCTATTTAAGTAAGTTTGTATTTAAGTTTGAGCCTTTCTGTAGTTACACTGTGTAATAAATCTGTCAGAAAATTTTTAAATATTTATATTTTCTAGACAAATATTAATAGGAACTACAGTCTCATTCTGGCACAATAGTCAAGAAACAGAAGCTAAAATCTGCAAGTGACCCCGCCAAAAGAAGAAGTGAGTAATACTATATAAATATAAAATAAATAATAAGAAATATTATTTTATTTTAATTTCAAGGTGACTTTAATCTCATTAAGCAATTCTTTGATATATATATATATATAGTTCCCAGAGATGGGTTGCGGCTGGAAGGGCATCCGCTGCGTAAAATCGTGCTGGATAAGTTGGCGGTTCATTCCGCTGTGGCGACCCCGCAAGGGACAAAGCCGACAAGAAAATGAATGAATGAATGAATGTTTAACAGAGCAAGAAAATTTTCACAGTATGTCTGATAATATTTTTTTCTTTCTGAGAAAGTTTTATTTGTTTCATTTTAGCTAGAATAAAAGCAATTTTAAATTTTTTTAAGAACCATTTTAAGGACAAAATTATTAGCCCCTTTAAGCTATATTTTTATCGATAGTTTACAGAAACTATCTGGTATAATCTATGGTATAAACCATCATTATACAATAACTTGCCTAATTCCCCTTACCTGCCTAGTTAACCTAATTAACCTAGTTAAGCCTTTAAATGTCACTTTAAGCTGTATAGAAGTGTCTTGAAAAATATCTAGTAAAATATTATTTACTGTCATCATGACAAAGATCAAATAAATCAGTTATTAGAGATGAGTTATCAAAACTATTATGATTAGAAATGTGTTGAAAAAATCTTCTTTCCGTTAAACATAAATTGTGGGAAAAAATAAACAGAGTGGCTAATAATTCAGGGGGGCTAATAATTCTGACTTCAACTGTATGCTGTATATATATATATATATATATATATATATATATATATATATATATATATATATATATATATATATATATATATATATATATATATATATATATATATATATATATATATATATATATATATATACAATAATGGTATGCTGGTTAAAAGGTTAGTTCACCCAAAATAAAAATTCTGTTCATATACTCAGTCTTATGTCATTCCAATCCTCTAAGACCTTCATTCATCTTTGGAACACAAAATAAGATATTTTAGATAAAATCTAATATATATATATATATTTCTGATAAGGTCAAAGTCCAGAAAAAAGTCTTAATATCATTGTCAAAACATTCCTTGTGACTTCAGTGGTCCATCTGTAATCATGCAAAGCTCCAAGAACACTTTTGTGCAACTTTGTTCTTCTATGTCAGGTCGGTGTGCATTTAATACAGTCAATATGAGGCTTGTGTTGCACTGCAGAGTAAAAACACACCCTGACCTGACACAGTAGAGAAGACATTGGCAAACACAGTTGATTCTACAGTTTTTTGTGCAAGAAAGTGATGGAGCTTTGTTTGATTACAGATGAACCATTAAATTCACATGGACAGTTTTGACTGTTTTTTTTTTTTTTTTTTTTTTTTTTTTTTTTGAAAATCTCGAGACTCTTGCTGTTTATAAAAGATTGTATCTAAAAGATATACTGGACTTTTTAAGCTCTCGTGGGATTGAAATTACCTGAGAATGAATATATTAATAATAGAATTTTCATTTTTTGGTTTTTGGCTAACAGTTTGATTTCAATAATCACTAAACCAATCAGTTGGACAATTCTTACCAGTGGTGTGCAAAAACATAAAACAGACAATATAGTAATATATTACCATTTATAACATTATATATTATATATGTAGCAGGGTAAAATAGCCCTAATGGCTATTGGCTGATGTAACACTAATTTGTTAAGCCTATGAGGACCTGCTTGACGATCACTGCAGTTGCTATTGACTGGGTCATGTTAAGTCATCAAACAGATTTCAGTTAGGAAGTATGAAAATGGAGCTCGTTTGGTAATTCTGTACGCGTCATCGGTGTTGCTGTCCTATTTTCGGATGGGCAAACCCTTCCACTTGGAAGTAACGGTAAATGCGGAAGTTGTGAGTTTTTGTTAACTTTAGTACACTCAAAAAAAATATTTTTTTTTTACTTGTTCAAACTACTTAAATGATTCAAATGAGCTGAAACAACACGATTCTTGAGACTTCATTGGGACAACTTAATTTTTTTTATGTTCAATCCACATAAATTTGTTAAAAGTGTTAAGTTAACTTAATCGATTTGTGTTGGGACAACATGAATGAATTGTGTGGAACCCTGCATTTTTTACAGCGTATATAAGGGTAGTAACTGTAGTATACTTGTTGCCAGGATTGACTGGTTTGGTCCTCAGCTGCTCCACATCAGATGCTGTTCATTCAGCATGCTTGCTACCTGCTATGACTCCCGGCGCTTTGATGTGCATTGGAGGCTTCCGATTTAGTGTTTACCAATGACTTCCAATGCTTGAAGTGTGATGCCATGTTCTAACATCTGTGCGGTATGTATGACGGAGCATTTGTTTGTTTTGATTTTGTTCCTTATTTGTAATTTGTGGCTTTGTGCCAACTGGTGACTGTGCACAGGGCTTTTAAAATTAGTGGCGGCTGAGTCTAACTACTGGCAGTGCTGCTAAGTACTGCAGTGCTGCTGTTTTGCCGGAGCCTCATTGCGTGATTGTTTTTTTTTTTTTTTTTTTTTTTGTATATTATAATTTATTTGTGTGTGTGTGTGTCTGGATTATTATATTTGTATTGTGATTGTCCTGTTTTTGTTGTGCATTTGTGTGACTTACGCTAATTTCCATTTTTGTTCAGGTCCATTCTAAATTGTTTTCTTATTGGTTGTGATTTTTTTGTGTGCGTGTGTGTGTGTGTGTGTGTGTGTGTGTGTGTGTGTGTGTGTGTGTGTGTGTGTGTGTGTGTGTGTGTGTGTGTGTGTGTGTGTGTGTGTGTGTGTGTGTGTGTGTGTGTGTGTGTGTGTGTGTGTATGCCCTGAGTGTTGTGCTAAATAAATATGGAATAAGTAGTGTAGCATAAGTTTGCTGTGCATTCACAGGTTTTTTTGTGTGTGTTTATTACTTGGTGTGATGGACAATCTCCGCTGGTACCCTGCTCTATTTTTCTGGATTATTGTAGTTCTTTTCTTTGTAAATTTTGCATTTAGATAATGGCTCATGCTAAAGAAATGAATTGTGTACGTTTTTAACTTTTGGATTTCAATAAAGTGTCTTTTTTTAAATTTACATCTCCATGCTCACCCTGCTTTGGCTACAAACCAAGGTGCCTATTAATTATTATTATTATTATTATTATTATTATTATTATTATTATTATTATTATTATTATTATTATTATTATTATTATTGTTGTTGTTGTTATTATTATTAATAGTATTATTATTATTATTAATATTATTATTATTATTAGTATTATTATTATTAATATAATTACTATTATTATTAATATTATTATTATTATTAATAATAGTATTATTATTATTATTATTATTATTAATATCATTATTATTATTATTATTATTATTATTATTATTATTATTATTATTAATATTAGTGTTATTGTTATTATTGTGATTATTATTATTATTATTATTTTTATTATTATTATTATTATTATTATTGTTATTATTATTATTATTATTATTATTATTGTTATTATTATTGTTATTATTATTATTATTATTATTATTATTATTAATAGTAGTAGTAGTATTATTATTATTAATATCATTATTATTATTATTATTATTATTATTATTATTATTATTATTATTATTATTATTATTGTTATTATTAATGTTATTGTTATTATTGTGATTATTATTATTATTATTATTAATAGTATTATTATTATTATTAATAGTATTATTATTATTATTATTATTATTATTATTATTATTATTAATAGTATTATTATTATTATTATTATTATTATTATTATTATTATTAATATCATTATTATTATTATTATTATTATTATTATTATTATTATTATTATTAATAATAATAATAATAATATTATTATTATTCCCAGCATAACCAGGTGGTGTAGTCATTTAGGTGTTGACTTCTTTAATTTCCTATGCCCCACCACATATAATTTCAAAGTTATTTAAATAAGTTTGGATTTTATTTCATGTGAAGTAGTACTAGAAACACACAAGTCTAATATTTAACAAAAATATATTCATTCTTTATCTTTAGAAATAAGTGAATTATGAAAATGTTCTATGAAAGAAGTACACATTTTGTAAGCAGAATTGCATTTGTGTCATTTTAACACATTAAATGGAGACGCACAGTTGAATTTAAAAAGGGGTGGTTCACTATGATATCGAATTTTAAACTTTAGTTGATGTGTACTGTAGCTGTGTGAACATAAACAACATCTTGAAGTTCAGTTCAAAGGGAGACATCGGCTATTACAGAGTTAGCTTAGCAAAGCCTACAGCGAATGAAGTTTGGGGACTATAAAAAATACATCTGGGTTAATGAAGTCATTAACCCTTCAGGTTATGCACATACACACCGTGCAGCAAAGGGACATAGCCAGATGCACTGTAATGTTATAGCTGTCACATGTGCAAGTGAGGCAGAGGACATCAAAGGAAGGATCCAAGTGCAGGTTTAAAAAGAATAGTTGTGCAAGCAGGCAATGGTCAATACAGGAGTTGCTGGTACATATGGACGTCCAAATCATAGTCATTAAACAGGCGTGAGGTCAAAATAGGTGCGGAGATACAGCATATAATAAGGCTAAGGTCAATAACAAGGCATACAAAACAAAGAAACACTAGAAAACACTCTTCAGCAGCGCATGCATTATATACGGCTGCTTTCCATGGGCTCTACATCTCAAATAATGAACTTGCAAAAGATATATGAAGGTTTCATATTACACATGCTTATAACTCGAATATATGTGAAAGACACTTGTCAGGTTTTATATTATAGAGCAGGCGTGAGGTTCAGCTGTGTCCACTGTGTCATTTTCTGTCTGATTCAGGCTTAAACTGATAAGGCTAATAGTTACACTGACTGACAGTATTTACACAGCCGAGGTACAGCGCATGCAAGTAGAGGTGTGATACTTTTCATGGTGACGTGGAGCCGAACCACAAATCACAGCACATTATGTTAGCTGACCAATCAGAGCCTCTTGAGAGTGGCCTTTCGGAGGATTTAGAAAATCATTTTCATGATAGCTGAGTAGCTGTATATAATCAAAGTAAGATATATTTAAAAAAAACAATGTGATTTTCTCAAGGAAAGCATGAGCACACATTGCTTTGCACCCCATAAACACAACCAAGTCTTAAAAATACACTCTGGACCACCACTGTAAGTCAGAAAATCTGAAATTCAAGGATGAAAGGTGCTGTTATTGAGTTATACTGTATGTGTGCAAAGCCTATGGTTAATGAACTGCTTACACCACTAATTCTAACTAATGAAACGATGCTAATAACATTAAGCAATTATTTGGAATATAGGTTAACATTGACCTAATAAGTAGAGCAGGAAAAGAGTTAAAGCTGTACCTGCACAGTATGAAGGTCTGTAGATGGACGGATCTGGTTTGACGAGTTCATAGACGTAATAATCTCCTGGACAGGCTTTGACTTGGATGGACGTGGATCTGTGGTTCCCACACTGGTTATACCATTGAGTTCCCAAAACATCACGGGTCACCACTCCATCCTCAAGTGTTGGATGAGAACCGTTGAGAAACAATCCAGTGTAACCGCCACAGCCCATATAACTCACACACCACTCAGACATCTGGGCACTTTGTCCATTCAGATACAGCCGATACCAGCCGCTCCATTCAATAAGAGTGTCGTCATTATCATGGTAGTGCTGATATGGGCTTTGCAGTATGTCTCTCCAGTAGTCATCAGTAATGTTATAATCATAACATGGATCAAAGCTGGAAGTTGTACTTTCTGACAGAATAATGACACACAAAAAAATATGTTTTTTTTACAAACAATAGTGTATTTATAAAAATAAAAAAACTTATTAGAATAGTATAAAGATTACTGTATGCAAACTTAATTCACTTGGAAGTGTATCCTTTGTTTAAACTATTCAATGGATTTTTATATACAATGAAAAGGTAGATGTTGATTTTTAGGTCGTGATCATACCCCCCCCCCCCCCCCCCCCCCCCCCATTTTCCCTGTTAACTCCCATAATTACAGAACAGCAATTAATTTAATACAGTCCATGTGTAACGGTGAAGTGACGCTGGACAACGGAGTGAGGATCCTTATGCAGGTCTTTATTGACAGGATGGTCAAACAAGCAGTGGTCAAAACAGGAACAAACAGATGTATATGGACAATGCAGAGTTGTGGTCGTAATAGCAGACAAGTGGTCAAAAGGCAGGCGGCATACAGAGATAATCAAACAAAACAAAGCAAGGTCTAACACGGAAAGCCAGACAAGGGAAACCGCGTCGTAATGTTCACTATACAGCAGGGCTATTCAATTAGTTTGTCACGGGGGCCAGTTCACGAAATGCCCGACGAAGGGCCGGAGAGACTTGACTTGCAATATAAATGATGGCACAACTGCATATAAGAGCCAATATGTTGTATTTTTGCTCCTTTAGACACCCACGTTGTATTTGTCTACATTAAAATGTTAATATATTGTATTTTGAAACTATATCACTGCATTGTACAATAAGTTTTTTTTAACAAACATTCAAATGTTGTATTTCACAGCACAACAAAATCAGTGTATTGCTTAAGGAGGCTTCTTCTACATTCAAACATTCATATGTAATGTTTTGAACTGCATAACAATTATAGATTTTGGTTGTACGGTTATATAGTGTGAGGAATATTCAGTGTTTCACAGTTATCACGTCTAATGTAAATTTAAGCTTTATTAGCTAGATTTAGATCTGGACATCCCTAACTAATATTAAAAAACCTTTAAAAGGCATTTTCATTAGTAATAGTTTTTATGCTGAAGGTTTTTCTGTGCTTACAGGGCTACACAATTTAATTATGTGTGTGTTTATAGAGAGGAACGGGACAATATAATATAATAATAATATTAATTGTTATGAAGGTCACGCCAATATTTAGATTAACTGTTGTTATCATCTGCGTTCATACATACATAATCATTTTAATAATAGTTCGTCTAATGTCTTTTGTTTACATTGCACTGAAAGCTAAGAACTCTCACCGCTACAGCATGAGATGTTTTCTATTGGTGCGCCCAGACAGCAGCGAGCGCGTTGCTCCGCTTGCGCCCGCATATTGGCATATATTCTTACGACATAACAAACTTGCGTGCGGGAAAGACGTGATATGGGAACGGCCCGCGGCTATAGTTATTACAGTGTGCGTGCGTATTAGCTTCGGTGGACAAGCTCGAAACTTTAAACTAGCGCACAGTTGGCAACTTGGCTTAACTTTGTTCAGCAGTTTCGTTTTGTGCGGCAGAACAGAAATGCAGAAATGTGGCTTAGAGAAGCCTTTACGATTAATTAACCGTGACGAATTAAAGCGCAGTTAATAGTGAAATCGGCTAATTGTTGCATCCCTAATAACGATATCAGTGCATTGTACAAAAGGCCTTTTCTACAAACATATTCAAATGTATTCGGCTGCTCTCACCACTCGGCACTGTCAGGTGACTCATACTCTGCGCAGCTCATGCTGTATTGAACAGACGCACATCACTTCATCACTATAGCGGCCGTTTTTTGACTGAACTAAATTTATTCTTGATGTCTTGGTCACACTATTTGGAGGGCCAGAACAAATTCCCTGGGGGGCCGGGTTCGGCCCGCGGGCCGCCAATTGAATAGCCCTGCTAAACAGCCTACAAGACTCAGCAACATTGTGTGTGTTTGTGCTGCTATTGTAGTGCAGTAATCAGTCCAAAAGCAGCATCAGCTGTGAGAGTCTTATCAGTGGAGACTTGGAGCAGGTGTGTGTGTGTTGCATGACTGAATATGTAGTCCATGAAATGGCAGATTTGTAGTTCATGTGTGTAATGAATGGTCTGACAAAGACGGATCCATATGCTGTACGTTTATTAAACAACTAATAAACAACAGAGCAATGGCAAAAGTTCTGCTACTCAAGAGTTTGGGTAGTGTAATCAGGATAGAAGGTTGGCAGAGAATGTTCAGCATCAGGGTAGATGTCGGGGCTGGCAGCAGAGAATCAAATCCGAATAGCAGGCAAGGGTCTGGGCAGGCGGGTTGAGGAACAGTCCGGGTTGACAACGAGAGAACAATCAGAATGCAGGGAAAACGCTCAGAAATGTATGCAGGGCATAACAAGACTTCGCAATGAGAGGTGAGTCAGAGCTGCTTAAATGTGTGTGTGCGTGTGCGTGTGCGTGTGCGTGTGCGTGTGTGTGTGTGTGTGTGCGTGTGCGTGTGCGTGTGTGTGTGTGTGAATAGCGATCAGGTGCAGGGTAATTAGCGCCAGATATGGGGAATTCTGGGTGATGGAGTTCTTAGAAGGCCGGTGATAGTGACCTCTGCAGGTCAGTGAGGGAAATGGCTGGGACCGAGCCGGTGACAGTGTGATTGTGAATGTTCAGAGATCTGGTTATTAGATCGCTGGTGATCGTGACACCATGGCTGTGCGAGCAATGTGCTAGATTTGCCGGTCCACTTAAGCCGAACAGATACATGATTTAGCAGACAGTCCCCTTTTTATAAACTTATTGAAATCTAATGTTGCGCGCGCAGACCCAGAAAAATCTAATTTATCGCCCACAAACTGTAGCAAAAAACAGAAGAAGAAGACAAACACTGCAACAGATCCCAGTTGAATCATGTCGTGAAGATGCTGTGCTCAGAAGTGCGACGGAAATTTTGTGTTATTTTCCCTACCCAAAGATGAGGCTGTAAAGAGTCAGTGGTTACCTCAGCATTATAGCCCAGTCTTGTGCTGTATTCCCCTCATTTTTCTGACGAGTGCTTCAGCAATCTACACACTTACAATGAGAGATTCGCCGGCCGTTTGTTAAAGGAAGGATTAGAAAAAAACTATTGATGTATGAGACGTTGTTAGAGCTCGTCAGGAACTTTATCAGTATACAGATTATGGATCAGTTTCTTCCTACATTTCACAAGTGTAAGTAACTTAAGTGCAATTAAAATGGCTGCCTCACTGTCTTCTCTAGCTTGCAAATTATGTAATAAATTGTGTTTTGTTACTTGTAACCGCTCCATCCAGCTTGTACTTTATCTGGTTAACTCTTTATACTCTTATATTGCGTCTAAAACCATATTGAAAAAACATGGCGCGTGCCGCTTTGTTTACAGATTTAAATGCGTTTGTGAGCTCGAGATCAACTGCCGTTTGTCATTGTCATGGCCACCATCAGCTGTTCCTAAACATGTGCGGCGGTGAAGTTTCAAAATAGTTCAGCTTTTGCCACTATGTGGATTAATGCGTGTTGCTGTTTTTAGTTATGGTTAAGAATAGAGCAATATGCTGGTGTTTAACTGCATTGCTTTAATGCACTCCTGCATTGGACTCACACATACACTCTGCACTCTGACTACTTCAACATTGTTGATAAGCCATGGTGGGCATTTCTCTCTGTCTCGCACTGAACGCAGTCAACCTATCGCAACAGACTGAGTCATCAGACCAATCAGTGCAGATTAGCATCGTGCTAAGAAGGAGTTTGGGAACAAATGAATCATTGAACGAATCACATGGGATTCGTCGCTGGGATAATTAGGTAAAGATAAACGCATATTATAAGACAATGAAAGTGTTTTTTTAACCTGTTGTTGGAGACCCCCAAAACCAAAATACAACCTTTTATAATGCATAATAAGGGCTCTTTAAAGAAAAGCAATGGCAACAGTCTCTTTTCTGTGCGATTATAGTCTATATTCATTTGCACTTTAGTTGGTATTAGAATTTATATTACTAACAATGGCATATGAGAAGTTTGATACATCAGAAAAACAGTAAAATAGGCTCTTTTCAAAGCTTCCTGTTATAAAAGCTTCTTGTTAAAAAAAAACAAGTTTTTGATTTTGCATGTTATTTAGGTAGCTGAAGCTATCAGTTTTGTAGTTATTTTTTGCATCATCTCTTAAGTGTTAAGCACCCCTGTCCAAAAGACAGTGTTTCTGAGTTATTCAGTCAAGCTATGAGGTGGCACAGGAGTAAGGTGTGCATGATAGGTCACAGCGCCAGTATAGTTGTCATTAGTACCAACTTCTATGAGTCTGTACTGAAATAATGTTTAAAAATATGACGATAGCGGCTTGCATTTTGAGTGCTGTTGAGTGAATTTTTTGAACACTATTGATTAATTTTTCATGCTCTCAACAGATGATGACTAATGATTCTAATGATCACTGACTTACACTAGAGCAGTGGTTCTCAACTCCAGTCCTTGCCCTAACCCCCCGGCCTGCACATTTTGTGTCTCTCTTATTTGACACACAAGGATCAGTTCATGGATCTCGCTGTTAATGAGCCGATGATCTGAATCAGGTGTGTTAAGTAAGGAAGACATACAAAATGTGCAGGGCAGGGGGGCCCGAGGACTGGAGTTGAGAACCACTGCACTAGAGCATTTGAAAGCTGCGTCTATCAGCTGATTTGTCAGAGGATCGCTTAAATCTCTGCTCATACACCAATCTACTGATGACAGCCTTTAAAAGCTGAGCAATTACTTTTTTTTGTCCTTTTAAAGTTGGGATGTGTGTGTGTGTGTGTGTGTGTGTGTGTGTGTGTGTGTGTGTGTGTGTGTGTGTGTGTGTGTGTGTGTGTGTGTGTGTGTGTGTGTGTCTAAATTATAAAGTAAGCCCTCTTTAAATGTAAAAATCTTGCATTTCTTAAGGTTTAAAGAGCCCCTATTATGGGTTTTTGAAAATCACCTTCCATGTAGTGTGTAACACAGCTCTTAGTGAAGTGAAATATCCAGCTAAAGCTTAAATCTGAAAGTTGACAGTTTTTAAAACTATTGATTCATCTATAAAAGAGTCGACTCATAGTGGTTTAAACGAATCGTCTTGATAACGAGTCATCAGCCGTTTCGGCGTGACGTCGTTACGAAACATAATGGTTGCGCGTGCAGACCCAGCAAAATTCAAACCTGCGGTCCCGCCCACTAACACAGCAGCAGGATGCTCATGAAGACGCTGTGCTTACCTGGATATTATTGGAAGTGTGAGGGGAAAGGGGTCGTTCAGAAATCTGTACACTTACAATGGGCAATCTATCACTACACAGCTCATGCATTAAGTTTCTTCCTCCATCTTGTAATAGGCAGACAATACACCAGGGGTGCGGGCAAAATAAGGACAAAATATTAGGTACACCGGCAGGCTGCTGTACGCTGGGCTTCAACCTCCCGGCTGGGTATGTGATCGTTTGGAATAGCAGAGTACAGGTAAGCCCTAAGAAAATATAGCAGTTCACAGACGAGGTGCCAGAGCAATGATTGCAAATAGAAATGATCTACATGTTTTGTTACTAGTTACCGCATGTACTGTATCCGGTTAACTCTTTTTATTCTCATATCGCGTCTAATGCCACGTTGAAAACGAGACACGTGCTGCTTTGTTTACGCATTTAAATGTGTTTGTGAGCTCGTTTCACTAACGTTTGTCGTTGCTATGGCCACTATCCAATGTTGGCGACCTGGGGGCTTGATAAACCACGCTGGACATTTTACTGTCTCGCGCTGAACGCTGTTGACCAATCGCAACAGACTGTCATCGGTCCAATCAGCGCAGATTAGCTTCGCGCTAAGCAGGGGTTTGACAACAAATGAATCGCTGAACGATTCATATGGGAGTCGCTGGGATAATTAGGTAAAAATAAATGCATATTATAAGACCATGAAAGTGTTTGTTGACCTTGCATACATATCAGTATGTTGTTGGAGACCCATAAAACCGAAATATGATTCTTTTCAATGTGTAATAGGGGCTCTTGAACTCTTATTTTTAGTCAGAGTCAGTATGGGCCGCTGAGAGACCACAGTTCACTCACAGACCAAAGAAAGCTCATTTCCCTGCTTTGCCCTTTTACACACACTCTCCTAATTTCAGTCCACATCTTTTTACTCCCATTTAACTTACCACTTTAATTTGTCACTTTTGATTTTGAGGTAGACTTAGACCTCTGAAGTCTGATGCGGCACCTCATTTTACCGATCCCCCTCCTCACCCGTCCTCTGTTTACTTTCTTCCGCGACTCCCCAACCCTCTTCACTTTCGCCCACGACAACCCCACCCCCCACCCCACTTTCGTGCACGACACCTCTCGATCCTAGGGTAACATGACGGATGCATTACCCCAATTTGTTCCAGGACCTCGCAATTCACAAACTTAGCACTGCATAAAAGTCTTTATACAAATGTTGCCCTTTCTTGTATTGTGCTTTCATTCATTCTTTTATTCATTCATTGTCCTACAGCTTAGTCCATTTATTTATCAGGGGTTGCCACGGAAACCCAGCACTTGGAAACACCCATACACTCTCACATTCACACACATATGGCCAATTTACCTTATTTTATTCCCCTATAGCACATGTATTTGGACTGTGTGGGAAACCGGAGCACCCGGAGGAAACCCACGCCGACATGGGGAGAACATGCAAACTCCACACAGAAATGCCAGCTGGCCCAGCCGGGGCTCAAACCAGGGACCTTCTTGCTGTGAGACGACAGTGCTACCCACTGCGCCACCATGCTGCCCCTTGCTCTCATTCTTTAAGCTATATTACTACATTATAATTCTTTTCTGGAGAAATGAATAATTGCTGTGTATTGTTCAACACCATTATGTAAAAGCTCTAAGTAAAAATTATTTACCAGTGGTTGTGGTTGGTGTAGTAATGAAGGCTGTGGATGAGATTCTCTGGGCTGTTGTCACTGCTGTGCTGGAGTAGTTTGTAGCTTCTAGTATTAAGAAAATTGTATTTCAAAATCAATTATCGTCAAACAAAATCCATAAAAACTATAAGACTGAAGTGCACATGAATGAATGCTCACCAATACAGTAAGCCGAGCAAACCATTGGCTCTACAAGCTCATACACATAGTAATGTCCAGGACAAGCTTTGACTCTTATAGGCTGAGATGATAAACCACAGCAGCCCATCCATGAAGAAACACAGACGTCACGTCTGACCACTCCATCTTCCAACTTTGGGTGGGATCCGTTGAGCCAGAGTGGATCAAGTGTGCCACACATGTCTTTATTTACACATGATTCTGGTATCTGAGCACTCTGATTGTTGTAGAACAGCCTGTACCAGCCATTCCACTCAGTAAAATCACATCTGTAGTTATAACTGTTGTAAGAGTTATTGGTGGATCTCCAAGGTTCATCCAAACTGGTATAGTTGTAGCAGGGGTCAACACTTGTGGTGGTGTACGATACCACTATGGAGAAAAAGAAAACAAGCAGAAATACTGAAGATTAAATGCTCAAATGTGAGATAAAGTATAAAAGGTCTGTATGGGTATGGGTAGGTGTCAGACAGTGCATAAAGATGAATATACCTGCACAATATCTAGGAACTGGGATTGAAAGAGATGGCCTAATAAGCTTGTAGACATAATAATCTCCAGGACAAGCTTTGACTTGGATTGGGTCAGATCTGTAGCGACTGCATTTATCATTATGGGAGCCGAAAACTTCACGAGTAACAACTCCATCTTCTAGTCGAGGATGAGATCCATGAAGCCACAGAGAAGTAAATCCTCCACATGACATATAAGAGGCACACCAGTCAGGCATCTGAGCACTCAATCCATTAAGGAAGAGTCTGTACCAGCCGTCCCATTCATGGTTATCACCATTTACATCATACACATATGGGTAACTGTGTGTGTTTCTCCAGTAGTTGTCGAGTATGTTGTAGTTATTGCACGGGTCATAATCTGTGTTAGTGAGAAATTGATAAGATCAAAACTAGGACCTTTATATATATATATATATATACTGAAATACTGTAAACATTTTTTTATGTCAACACACACTACTTACTAAAGGTGATGGTGGATCCAGTAAATACATCTGGACTTGCAGTTGTAACCACCCGTGAAACAGTGCTGACATCTTATAAAGAAATAAAAAAAAACATTACTAGAGAGTCAATACTGAAATAATTCTAAATGTTTGAAAGACTTGTGGAAGAATGACCAGTACCTGTGCAGTATCCTCCACACCAGGGTACTGTATCCACAAGTTCATAGACATAATAATTTCCTGGACATGCTTTTACTCTGATGGGTTTTGACTTGTAATCACAGCAGCTGTACTCATAAGGACTACCACAGACCTCTCTGGTCACCACTCCATCCTCTATCTGAGGGTGAGGACCATCGAGGTACAAACTGACAAATGTGTTACATCTGAGTCCTTTTGTACAGGTCTCTGGCATCCTGATGTCCATTCCATAGTAGAAAAGCCTGTACCAGCCACTCCAGGAGAAAAAAAGTTCATAAATAGAATCTCCACTTTCATTGTTGGCTCTCCAGGGACGATCCAGAGACACATAGTTGTAGCAGGGGTCACTGCTGATGTTTTGGAAAACAACTGTCATAGAGTTGTCATGGAAGAAAGATTAGAGTATTACAAACCAAAACAAGTATGTGATATTTTTATGAGTAATTGAATTCTAATCAATGGTGGCAAAAGGTGTAAGTAGGAGTTTGAACATTCACATCACAGCCCAGTGAAACAAGAGGTAACATTTCTGTGAGGTTGTGAGATTTGAGGTACTAAGTAAATGACCTGGGGCCTCATGCATCAACGCTGCGCACTTTGCGTACGTGTATTTCATGTGTGTGTTTGTTTTATTTCCATTGGCGACTCCTAGAGGCAATTATGTTAAATTGCACACTACAATGTATCGCACCAACACATGTGAAAAAACATTGCTATTAATTATTAATTAATGAAATGGGTTAATTGACTTTTTTTTTTTTACCAACTATGTGATTTAGAACATATAAAAGCATTTGCAAATGTATACAACCCTTACTCTATGGCAATAGCAGTGTTGGCCTTATTAGAGGACATTGTCAATGGTCCAATCCAGCCTGATCTCACGAGAAAACTTAAGTATTTTACGTTTTGTCAGTTTAGTGGCTAATTCGTACGAATTCGTACGAGTTCAGTCGTACGAAAATGTACGATTTTAAAAAGGAGACGTGGCACCTAACCCCACCCCTAACCTCAACCGTCATTGGGTAATGAGCAAATCGTACTAATTTGTACGAATTAGATCGTACGAATTCATACGAATTAGCCACTAATCAAAAAGTTACGAATTGCCGTGAGATTGCGTTGTCCAATCCGATGGGAAAGCATTTTTTTGGGATCACTGTGATTTTCTGGCCCACAATGATAACTGGCTTATTAGCCGTTTCAGATTTCCAAGAGCTATCCTCTTGGAGCTCTGTGCTAAGTTGGATCCAAATTTGGAAAGAGAGACAGCGAGGAGGCTCCAAGGTGGCAGGGGTTGCGTGATGGGTGGCTTCTTGGTGAGTGATGTATTTAAAGATATTATTTCAGCTAAGTTTTTAAATTTTTTTATTTTATTGAGCGTAATTATTTAACTGCATATCAGGAGACCGCGATTATCCATTAAAGACGTGGCTGTTAACCCCCCTCAACAACCCACAAACTGACCAAGAGCATAGATACAATTATCCCCATTCTCGCACTCGGTCAGTTGTAGCGCAGGCGATTGGGCAGCTGAAATGCCAGTGGCGCTGCCTTGATAAGAACGAAGGGGTGCTGCTAGTTTGGACACCCCTGCTCTAATACATCTGTGTCTCCCACAGACACGGATACTACTCCAGACAGTAACGTGTCGCCCACAATTGAGGCAACTCTCTCCTTAAAGGGTGTTAGTTCAGCATTCCCTGTTCCCTGCCTGTTCGGTCCACACTTTGACGGTGCGCCGCTGTTCTCCTCTTAACCTGCACCTTTTTATTGGACCATTTCTTTTTTAATTCGTTCACAGTGCGATGTTCAGACCCCACTGCGTTAACCGCGTCAGCTAAACTCTCCCACTCTATTTTTTTTCTTCAGTTATTAATTCCGGAGGACAAACTTGCAAATAGCACAGTTTTTCTCCGGTCTACCTCCAATAGGAGCACCTCCAAATTACATTCTGTAAAGTTTCTCTTCTTGCTTGCTTTTGCCATTGCGTTTTCGTTTGGTTTTGCCAAAGTGGAGTCATTACCATATTTATACAAGGGAGGAGGCAGGGAGGGGTTTTGCGCTCGTGCATGTTCAATTCAATTCAATTCACCTTCACTTCTATAGAGCTTTTACAATGTAGATTGTGTCAAAGCAGCTTCACATAGAAGATTATAGTAAATTGAAAGTGTCAGTTTAGTTTCCAGGGTTTAAGTTCAGTTCAGTTCAGTTCAGTGTGGTTTAATATTTACTGCCGAGAGTCCAAACACTGAAGAGTACTCCATGCTAGCCAGTGGCGACAGCGGCGAGGAAAAACTTCACCAACTTCAAAAACTGTTGACCTTAATTTCACGTTAATTCGGATGTACAAAGAGAATATGCTGGGATTCCGCGTTTGCAATGTTTCATACAACTTTTTTACTGCGTACGCACATTTACAGATTTGTCCGTAAGCAATGTGTTAGTATTAATTCAACGCAAGTCTTTGTACATGAGGCCCCTGAGCATTAAGTAAATATTATTTTGATGTGTGGTGTGATCTGCTGAACTATTAATGGTTTGCAAACAACTGGTTAAACATTTAACGTCTTTAATCAGTACAACCAAAAAAAACACTAATCAAAAAAGAAATAAAAAATTGCACCTGCACAGTATGAAGGTCTGGGGATCGTTATAGTTGGCTTTGTGAGTTCATAGACGTAATAATCTCCTGGACAGGCTTTGACCTGGATGGACGTGGATCTGTATGTACCACACTGAATGTATTGATAATAAACTCCCAAGACATCACGGGTCACCACTCCATCCGCAAGTGTTGGATGAGAAGCATTGAGATACAGTCCAGTGTAACCACCACAGCTCATACTAGTCACACACCACTCAGACATCTGGGCACTTTGTCCATTCAGATACAGCCGATACCAGCCGCTCCATTCAATAAGGGTGTCGTCATGATCCTTGTAGAGCGGATATGGCCGTATGTCTCTCCATTGGTTATCAATAGTGTTATAATTATAGCATGGATCATTGCTGGAAGTTGTATATTCTAAGACCATCAAGACAATAAAGAGAGTGTTAACCAGTGTAATACTAAACACCACTGTGTATGATAGTGTGTGTGTGTGTGTACTGTCTTGCATATTTATTTTTAGAATAACAGTGAAACAAAGTACACATGAAATCAAAACTAGCCTATTGATTTTGTTAGCTCACAGTGCTAGATTTGTGGTGAACAATTGACCCTTCGCTAAGCCACACCAAAAACCGCGATCCACCAATCGTGGCTTAGCAACCGTAGCTACGCACAGGAGCTCTGTCAAACTTTCAAGCAAGGGAAACAGGCCAAAGCTTTGTGCATATGGATTGTGCAAATCTAATACCTGGTATCCTAAAAGTTTGGACGGGATGGTGGAATTTTTTCCCTTTCCAAAACCTAAAACCCAAAGGGAGAAATGCCAGCGTGGATCAAGCTGTGTGAGGGGCGCTAAAGGAGCGGGGTTAAAGTGGTTTTGTTTCAATATTCCTGACATGTTCAGTGATAGACAGCAATAACTCACACACCTCTTACCCTAAAAAGATCAAAACTGTGTTTTCTACAAGAATACAAAGCAGGTTTTGTTTCACAGCTGTCTTTTTCTTTTTTTTTGCTCGATATTATGAGCACTGCTCCTGCTTAGTAGTCATACTAATAGCGATCATATTTCCATCTGTTTCAAGCTACGAACATTTAAAATTAACATTACATATCAACAGAACAAAACAGAGATGTGATCACAAACTGAGCACTTGCGATCAATATGTTTCACCCACTGCTGTTTTTGAGTAATTTATAAGCCTCGTGCCCATGTCAGAGCTACAATTCACTGATGTTTTCATCAGTCTTTTAGAGATTTTGTCATTGGTGATGATGTTATAGCGGGCGCGTGTCTGCTTTTATATTTGGTGTCGGATTAATATTTGCTGGTAGGGAAAATCTGTTTGTTCACTTCTGGTGTTTATACTTTGATTTGCTTTTCAATTTATTTATTTATTCCACTTAACTGCAAATTAGAATAGAAACGGTATAAAGAGCACACAAACATACTGACAGGTATAGGTGCTGTACATTGTTATGGGTCAATAATGTTCATATTTGACACAAATCCATAAGTTTCCCCATTCTGGCTGCTCTTTCTATGAATGAATTATGTAGAAGCACTGTCCATGCGTGTTTCCTCGTTGGTTAGTAACGCTATATTTCATTGCACAGCAAAATGTCACCTTGTAATTATAAGGTTCTATCTGACATTTTTGTCAAAATTGAGTTATTGACATATTCTTATCATTGTTTACATTATTGGAAGTTTTTTTTATAAGTTGTTTACATTTTAAGACTTTTAATTTAAAAAAACAAATGTTACACACATACTGTTACTATGGAATGCAAAAACTTTGAAGCTCAATATCTCAAAATCATTCAGAACGCAGACAGAACCTTATAATTCCAAGGTGACGAATAGTCTATCAGGCTTTTTGGCTAAAAAAAAAAAAAAAAAAAGAAATCATGGTTTAATTGTTATTATTAGATTTTTTTTTTAAAATTTCATCTCTCCTGCTGTGCATGAACTAGGGTTGGGCCGATAGACGATGTCATCGTCCATCGCCGATGGCCAATAAACTTCACGATGCTGAGCCGGCATCGCGATCCATCGCCCCGCCCCACATGTATATTGATATATAACTTATTATTTGCATGTCATCTTAATAGCAATAACGGTCTTTTCATGAGCTGTGTTACATTTTACATATAGCTGCCGTTTGCACGGCTGACAGCATCGTGAAGATTAAATACATGGTGAGGATTATATAATACCTCTCGCGCTTAAAATGTGTAAATTCAGTGGCAAACACTGTTACCTGTAAACCCCGTCCCACAGACTTTACAGTGAATGGCTTTAGTTATTTTCATAGCGGACTTGAAGCCACTGGAAGTCTTTTATCCACTCTTGGAAAAGTGTAAATGGTGGATTAACATTCAGCACATGATCACTAATAAGATGTGCCATTATTAGTAACGTTAGGGTTTTTAAAACTAAATCTGTCAGTGTTATTTTCATTCTCTCATCTTCAGCGCTTCACTTTTCCGCGGTTGTAGCTCCTGTCATGTGAAGGCAGAAGGCATTGATTGAGTGATTCCAGTTGTTCAGTTCTAGCGCAGTGGGCCAATAAGAAGAGCACAAAGGCGGGGCAAGCATTCCGGGCTTTTTTTACTTCAGCAAGTTCACATAACAACTGTTTTAATCTGTTACT
Organism: Danio kyathit; assembly: GCA_903798195.1. Lineage (NCBI taxonomy): Eukaryota > Metazoa > Chordata > Actinopteri > Cypriniformes > Danionidae > Danio > Danio kyathit. Next base: position 53,581,220 of record LR812530.1, read on the forward strand.
GAGCGCTGCTTTTGCCGTCTTTAGGTGCAAAGATGCATCCTGCATAAATGTCTCCTAAATCCGCGCACGCGGTGAGGATTTCGCAGTGAAAACAGGTCGCACGGCAACAATTTATGCACTAGCACAAATGCTTGCAAATATATTTTTTAGGTCGCATAAAATTTCGGGCGCATACGCCGAAACGGTCGAGCCCTAGCATCTCTACTTGTTATTATTTTCTCATAATAATAGTAATAAAATAAGGAAGTTATCATCAATCACAATACAAATTACAGTGAACTCCAAACGAACTCTCGTCTCGTCTCCGCCACCAGCTGTGGGAAAAAGCCATTATGACACAGATCACTCCGCCTATTCATGCCAGAGTCCCGCGGAAAAAAAGTGATTGACAGGTGATAATTTGAGTGTAACTTTATTTATTTAAGGTTTGGTCATGGGTAAAGCAAAGACCATGTGGGTCAGGTAGTGAAAACGATAGGCTACAATTATTAAATTCCTTATGAATTAATTGATATTTAACAACTACCACCCCCACCCTGCCTACGACGATATTCTCATTAGACATCGTACGATGGCAATTTGGTCAACATCGCCCAACCCTAGCATGAACTGAGCTGTTGAATGAATGGTTAGCCTATGAGGCGGCTAGGCTAACCTAGCTTCAATTTTGATTCAATTATTTTCTAATTGGTTGACTATTATGTTGTGAATATACCCCTGTAATGCATACTGCAGTCCTTTTTTGTCTGGCTTTCTCGGATATCTCACCTGTTTGCCAAAAATGACTAATTAAATCCCTGGCAGTGTCTGACACTGGCGCATATACATTGTAATAGACGTGGCAGGCATGAAAGCTTGACAGGCGTAGCAACAGTGACTAAAGAGGGCGGGCCTTAGCGAAGCGTCAATTAACCTGTGCATGTCATAAAGAAAAAAAAATGATTTCCCCTTGTAATCTTTAATTGAAATCTGAAAATGCACTTCTTGTTTGTTTTAAGTTAAATTCTCAGATTAGATCTGAGGTATTGGGAGTGGCTAACATATGAACTGTTGCTATGACGACAAACAGAAATCCCCATTTCTTTATAGTCAGTTTGGGCTACTTATCAGAATTATGGGATTTGTCGGCCCGACAATATTTAATTGGGTGAACATTTTTTAGTCTTATGCCTTACCCAGAATATAAAAACACATATAAATACATTTAGATCATTTACTTTAATCATTACTATTATAATCTAATAAGACATACAACCAGCACAACAAAACATGTTTCTGAAGACAATCACATAGTGCACCTTTAAGGCTGGAAATTAAATGTACAGTATTTTGAAACCACCATCTGGTTTTTATTGATTAGGTTTATACTACTTTGACATCTACTTGGAATCTACTTAAAGAATAGTTAACATGTAAAGAAAAGACTACTATTACTCACTATTTACTCACCATCAGGTGCTTACAAAGCTTAATAAGACATTTTGATTGAAGAATGTTGGAAACTGGTAACCACTGACAATCACAGTTGTAAAAACAAATAGTATGGAAGCCAGTGGTTTCCAGTTTTCTTCAGTATTTAAACAGGTTTGGACTAAGTGAAGGGTGAGGGTTTATTGATTAGGTAAAACAAAGGATTTTGTTTATTTGAAAGTATAGCTGCACATAATGTATGTTGCTGGAAAATAATGTCATTTCTGCCAGTCAACCCATTATCATTCTCTCTGGTCTGTGCTGTTCCTGCTTTGACCAGCAGGTGAAGCTAGTGCTACTGTACTGCTGTCAATCACTGATCATCTCAACTCCGCCCATTTCCCCTGTTGCTTATTAACATCTCAGCCAGATCATGCAAGATGTCCTCACTGCAGTTCGTAGCATGATGACGTACTGGATCGGGTCTAATATAAAGTGAGCATTGTAACAACCACTGTGGTAACACCTATTCTACTGTGACGATTGGGTTTAGAGTGTAGATGTTAACAGCTGTGATGGTTGTGTTTAGGGTACGTGTAGGTGTAGATGTTAATAAAACCCAATGTAATGGTTAATTTAATAATTATTATAAATCATTCTTGTTTCTATACTCTCAGAAATAAAGGTATGCGAGCTGTCACTGGGGTGGTACCTTTTCAACAGATACACATTTGTATTTAAAAGGTCCATTTTGGTACCTCAAAAGTGCTTATTAGCACCTAAAAAGTACAAAAGTGTTCCTCTTAAAATTTGTAGGTACTAATATATATAGTTTTGAGATACCAATATGAACTCTTTAAGTACAAATGTGTACCTTTTGGAAAGGTACCATCCCAGTGACAGCTTGCGTACCTTTATTTCTGAGAGTGTGGCAACAACCGCTTGCACATGCACGTTCACTACGTTTTGGACCTGATCCAGTTTGTCATAGTGCTACAGACTGCAGCGAGGACACACTCAGATCATGCAGCCTCAAGTTTATCTTTTTTATAATGTATATCTTTTGTCTGACTTTCGATTCACTTCAACTCTATTCTAAGGTCTTACATTTTTCTAGAGTTCTGTCTGGCTTTAAATGCTTCTTTTTTTCATTTGCTAAAAGAGCAGTTAATTACTAGAATAAATACTAGTCATTATGTTTGTTTGTTTTCTTTGTAAACTGTAAAGAAGTATGGTATTTATGCTTTATATGCTATTCTTTGGTTTTTAATGCAGCAATGCTTCATTGCCACTTACATTGCTGCTGCTGATGATGCCGTCATGCATAAAAAAAGAGGACAATATCTCTCCTTTAACAGAAATACAGAGAGCTCACATCATTATACTGTTCTGTTAAACGTCCATATAAAAAGGATAGTTCACCCAAAAACTAAATGTACGCTTTCTTTAAACATCTTGGTCTGTTTTTCAATCTAAGTTAAAAACTTTCCTGTTTGACAACGCGTTTAACACATGAATGGGTTTTATTTCATATTTTACTGGCTTTTAAGCAGGTAAAATGTTTTCTTTTCTTTTTTATTCTTTGTATTTGTTTTTATCTTTGACTTACTCTTGTTTCCTGAGATTTTAAGTTATCGTGAAGCACATTGGTCAACTTGGGTTGTTTTTAATTGTCCTATAGAAATAAACTGTCAGTGTCATTAGAATTATAAGAAAAAATGTGATTCTAAAAGTCTTACCATGAATCAGGAGCAGCGGCACACACAGTGAGATGAAAAACTTCATAGTGACGAATGACACCTGCACACACACACACACAACATACATTCAGATGAAATATGTCAATTTGTTAGATTTTTGTGTATAATTTGCAAAAACATTTCGAATTATAATGTTCACAGATAAATAAAATGATCATTTAACTAAGTAATTTAGATCCATTAAAAGCAGAGGAGTCTTTAAAGTGTAAGAATAAGAGAAGTGTCTTTACCTGAGGTCAGAGCAAAACTCAAGCAGATTCAACACAGAGATGATGATCAACTGCAAACCTCATGATCAGGGGCTTTATTAATACTTATGGGTGGATCTTAACTGGAACTGTACAATTTTAGCAGTAGAACCAGTAAAATACCTTAAACCAGTTTTTTCTTTCGATTTTTCATCTGTGATTTTCATCAGTTTGTCACCTGAGCTGATTATTTTACTGTATTTGTCTGCAGTCACTGTGACATTCTTTCACTTTCTGCTTGAACAGATGTAAATGTAGATGGAATGACAACTAATCGGTGTAATCTGTCCTTTTCTTTTGCAAACATTTTTGTAAATACAACAAAAAAACACTTTAATTTGATTGACTAATGTTTATTCATTCATTCACTTTCTTTTCGGCTTAGTCCCTTTATTAATCTGGGGTCGCCACGGCGGAATGAACCGCCTGACTAATGTTTAGTCATTCACAATTAAATGAAAAGCTTTAGATGTAGATGTCAGATCAAGTCAAGTAAGTTGGACTTTGTGAGATGAGCAAACTAACAAAATCATAACAGAAATGCTAAAGTTACCTTCAGTAAATCCCTTAAATAAATCTATGTCCTGTGGGCAAAAAGGTTGACGCTGAAGGCATTGGAATGGGTAACTAACTAATATTCATTCATTCATTCATTCATTTTTCTTCGGGTTAGTCCCTCAGGGGTCGCCACAGCAGAATGAACCGCCAACTAATCCAGCATATGTTTTACGCAGGGGATGCCCTTCCAGCTGCAACCCAGTACTGGGAAACACCCAAACACACTCACTCTCTCACACACACTCATACACTACGGACAATTTAGTTTATTCAATTCCTCTATAGCGCATGTGTTTGGACTGTGGGGGCAACCGGAGCACCCGGAGGAAACCCACACCAACACTGGGAGAACATGCAAACTACACACAGAAATGCCAACTGACCCAGCTGGGACTCGAACCAGCGACCTTCTTGCCCACCGTGCTGCCCATACATTCATTTTTAAGCACATAAGACTATATATTACTAAACAAAATAAACTCTCACAGTGGAAGTAAATATTCAGGTCTCAATGAAAAGGGAAAAAACCTATCCATGCAATATGATTTACAAAATCCAAACTTGTAATAAGGCTCATGTCAAGTGTGCTGATCAATTATTCTGAGGTGAATTATCAGCCTTGCCATCTGTAATGAACACTACAGTGTTATATTCATGTTTACGCTATGGTGTTTCTTCCGCATATACTGTACACTCAGTGGCCACTTTATTAGGTACACTTCATTTGGTAGTTCATTTTTACATTCATTCATTTTCTTGTCGGCTTAGTCCCTTTATTAATCCGGGGTCGCCACAGCGGAATGAACCGCCAACTTATCCAGCACGATTTTACACAGCGGATGCCCTTCCAGCCGCAACCCATCTCTGGGAAACATCCACACACTCATTCACACTCATACACCACGGACAATTTAGCCTACCCAATTCACCTGTACTGCATGCCTTTGGACTGTGGGGGAAACCGGAGCACCCGGAGGAAACCCACGAGAACATGCAAACTCCACACAGAAGCGCCAACTGACCCAGCCGAGGTTCGAACCTACGACCCAGCGACCTTCTTGCTGTGAGGCGACAGCACTACCTACTGCGCCACTGCGTCGCCTCATTTTTACATTCACTGTATAAATCTTTCACCACACCAATATAAAACCATGCTGTCACAGTCTAATGAGATCATCGCTGGAAAAAGTGTTCAGAAGTGACTGATAAAGTTGCATGCTGAAAAAATACGCTCACACAAAAGCTCTGTATATTTTTTCACAAAATAGATTCCATTATGGAAACATTCCAAATGATTTTAATGCATACTAATGCTTTTGCTGCTCTGATATGGTAACAAACAGAAATTCAGCAATACTGAAAACTTGTTCCTAGATGTTTTGCATGTGCGTTAATAAGATGAATATTCAATGAGAGTGAATATTGTTCTGAATAATGTATGAATATGTATTGTTCTGACATGATTTATTTAAATATATCTCACCCAACTTTTACATTTCACTGTCTATGCAATGGCTGAACTTCACTTCACCTTACCATAGAACAACACAACCAGTACATCAACATTCTACATAACCTTTAGAACTGAAAACACAAACACTCCTTACATTTAAATATCCCAGCACGTGTGTTGGAGTGTGCATGTGTGTGCCAGCGTGTGCCTGTGGTGTAAAAATAGTTCTATAGCTGATGGGCCAAAATGGACCCCTAAGATTATCAATGTACCATACATGTGTATGGCCTTCATTAAAATATGAAATTAGCAAATAGTTCATTTTTCTAATGTTTGGGTCAGTTTAAAATAAGTCTTCAAACTTCAAGTAAAAAAAAAACATTTAGTTTTTTCTGCTGTTAAAATGTTCACAGGTCATTTTTGACCCCCAAGTCAACAGTAGGTTTAAGGTATTTATAATTAATACACAACTCTCAGGAATACTTTCTGATCAGTCATTCATTATCAGTCTGACCAGCCTGATCTCACGAGGAAACATAAGTATTTTACGTTTTGTCAGTTTAGTGGCTAATTCGTACGAGTTCAGTCGTATGAAAATGCACGATTTTAAAAAGGAGGCGTGGCACCTAACCCCACCCCTAACCCCAACTGTCATTGGGTGATGAGCAAATCGTACTAATTTGCATGAATTAGATCGTACAAATTCATACGAATTAGCCACTAAATCAAAAAGTTAAGAATAGCCGTGAGATTGCGTTGGTCTGACAAATCATTTGACCAAGATCAATCATGATATTTCAAGGTATGTTATATAAGGGCTAAAGTACATCCATGGGTTTGTTTTCAGGAATAAATCACAGTCTTATAAAACAGCCGATAAGTCTGTTAAGTTCTGCTAAAACAACTGCCTGGATGTATTTTACCACTACTTGCAACAAAAATTTAAAATTAGACACAATAACACTGTTCTGAGCCAAAAGAGTTTATTAATTCTTTAATTTAATGCAAAGGTACAGAAATTAAAATGGCTGATTGGACCTTAACACTGACCTCAACCAAGGCTTGTTGGCGATACATGCCAATAACTATGTTTCCATGCAAAGACGCGAATTCAATTTATGCACAACTGGAATATTGCATATAAGACGTGAAAACAAAGCACCGTTTTCATCCAGTGATCTTTCTGATTATCTGGCGCCAAATATCAAGAGTAAAAATGGAATTTGCTGCGGTAGGAGAAGCTGTGTGAATCTTTTCTTCATTTAATTATTGGATTGCGCCTCAGAACATGTGAACGCAATGAATGCATGGTGGCGTTTGAAGCATCAGACGCGAAGCACAGAAGCTCTAGACAATTCTGGAGGTCATTAATAATATAATAACACTAATACTGAAATGGTTACGGCATTTTAGAATGACCAAAACAACATTTTAGATGTTTTACAGTGTGCTCAGCCTGCTGGTTTGTCCATTCACACACATTTTCATCATCATATGATCTCTTAAAACAAAATCACATGACTTTTTTAATAATACATACTGGAATTTGCTTGGTAAAAGTGTTTCCATAGTAGTTTATGCGCATCTTTTCATGTCGAATAAAACGTTTAGCCTACTCAGTTATGCGCATGTTTTTTATGTGCATTTTCAAATTTAATCATATCCAAATCCAAAATCACATAAAAATAGGTGGATGAAAACGTAGCTAGTGGCTGCAAAATTGAGAACTGCAAATTATGTAGCCAGGGATTAATTTGCTTGCATTTTGCTTTTCACAAATTCACTAGAGCAGGGCTCTTAAACTGCTGGCCCGTGGGCGATTTGCGCCCCCCTCTCTCTCTCTCTCCTAACTCTGGCCCGCAACTGACGTCAATAATATAACGAGATTCAGCCCCCCAAAACATACATATATTTTTGAATTACTATCATTGTTGTGTAGTCGCATATAGCCACTAGTGGTTTTAACCCCTCACCTACTGGACATTTAAAGTACTGTACTATATATTCAGGTTACTTTTGGTTTCTCTCAGCGTACCGTCAAGAGTAACGCACATGCAGATTATTCTGGGGCTGATTTAAACATTGAAATATATGTCCGTAAGTGCTCTATTTTTACTAAAGCTATATTTTTGTAAATATTCAAGGGTCCTTTAATTATAATTAGTTTTATACCACCTGTGTTTTGTAGTACAAACACCTCTTCATGGCTTACACATTATGGTGGTTGTGTTAATATGATTATTTTGCTAATATTCAATTCAAATGGTCTCATTAATAGATTTTCCTAATAGGCTTATTAAGATTTGTATAAAAAATGTGCATTAGTATGAATTGTCAGTCACTGATTTGGCCACCACGGTTCATTCCGCTGTGGCGAACCCAGAATAATAAAGGGACTAATGAACTAAATGAACGATTTAGCCCTCCGCCAATTGAGACCCCTCCACGACAGGCTGCCATAGACACTTTTGACAATCAATTAAATACTGTTTTGGGCCACATTTTCTCAAACCTGCAATTTCTTGTAAATCCACCAGAGACCGCTGTATACATTTCTGTAAACAAATCTCAAATGTGCTACTGAGCCAAAGTTGCTCATCATGCCATTCATACATACTTCTTGCCATTCACAAATACTTCTTGCACGCGTCTTCCTATCGACTGACCCACATGTAACCCGGATAAACTAGACTATTTGTAAAGGAAAATATGAGCCTTTTCTTCACTTTATGCATTAAGGTCGTGGGCCCTTTAAGAGTCAGCGGCAGAGCAAGCGGAACTCTGCAGACGCGCCATATTTGGTTAAGAGACGGTTGAGAAAGGATACAATTATATGATGCAGATCGATGAGCAAGAGAGATGAGACAACGATAGAGTGCAATTCAAAGCCCACGTTCAGTGAGTGATTTGAAGTGATTTTAACAAAAAGCAAAGGTGTTTGAGCAGAGGCTACAGTATAGAAACTCACCGATTTGAAAGACTGATAAATCGTCGTTGGATTGAGAAGCTCACGGCTGACTGAGAAGCGGATGGGGTGGAGAGCTCGTAAGCAGATACTAGCGCGAATCTGTGAAGAACGTCTGAAAACGAACTTCTTTGATCCGAAATATTACACTTCTTCACATTGGTGAGTTAAGATTTATGTCTTTACATTTACATGATATTTGACATATAAACGCCACAAATAAGACTGGTAGAACTAATATGAGATTCATTAGATTCATTCATATAGGCCGCGGGCGCAGCGCAGCGCACGAGCTAATATTAGCTAAAGTAGACTAACCATGTTCCGTATGCTTTTCGCTATTCAGTGCACTCAAGCGACCACTCCTCCATGATTGAAAGCCAGAAAATTATGTTTGTGAGATCATTCTCTAGGTGAATACCTACAGTATTGCACAGCCCACATTTTGATTGATGTCTTTTGGACCAGTAGTTTTTGAGAAAATATGGGAAATTAGAAATGAAATAACTTTCCAATCATTACATTTTTATATCATGTTTATTTTATTCCAGCATGCAATTTTTTTAATATTAAAACATTAAATTCATGCACATTAATGCTAACTTAACTGACCTTTTATGAATATAAACATCATCACTGCCAGGGGCGTTGCTAGGGTCGAAAGGGATAAGGGGCTTAGCCCTAAAGAAGTTGACCCCCCCCCCCCCCCCAACCCCAAAAAACAAGTTCTAATTAACCCCGCTAAAATACTCCCACTGTGGCGACGCAGTAGGTAGTGCTGTCGCCTCAAAGCAAGAAGGTCGCTGGGTCGCAGGTTCGAACTTCAGCTGGGTCAGTTGCCGTTTCTGTGTGGAGTTTGCATGTTCTCCCTGCGTTCGGTTCGGGTGCTCCGGTTTCCCCCGCAGTCCAAAGAAATGCGGTACAGGTGAATTGGGTAAGCTAAAATTGTCCGTAGTGTATGAGTGTGTGGATGTTTCCCAGAGATGGGTTGCGGCTGGAAGGGCATCTGCTGTGTAAAATTGTGCTGGATAAGTTAGCCGTTCATTCCGCTGTGGCGACCCCGGATTAATAAAGGGACTAAGCCGACAAGAAAATGAATGAATGAAAATACTCCCACTTTCAAATAGGATTATAAATGGTTTAATAATAAATAAAGGGTGTTTGAGTCTTTTAACAATAAATTGTGAAGCTTTGTGACTTGTAACACCAAATAGAAAAAAAACATTGATAAATGAACCCACTTCTCATTTACTAGTCTGTTATGAGCCATATCACACCTCTTGAGCCTCTTATCTCATCCTGATTTGCAGTTTCTGTTTGTTTTTTGAAAATGTAATTTTCTGCATGTCTTCAAATCTGAAAATATGATTTATTTTATAGTGTGAGTTGTTAATCAATGTGATACAAAGCTACACACATGTTCATTTGAACAGAGTGATTAACTGAGGTGTAGTGTTGTCAAGATACTGGAATTTCTGAATTCAATACCCTGCAAAATATTGATATTCAATAGGATACTATTTTTTATATAATAATAACTGTATCAAAAATAAAGATCTATATGCTAGGCAACGCAGTGGCGCAGTAGGTAGTGCTGTTGCCTCACAGCAAGAACGTCGCTGGGTCGCAGGTTCGAACCTCGGCTGGGCTGGGTCAGTTGGCGTTTCTGTGTGGAGTTTGCATGTTCTCCCTGCGTTCGCGTGGGTTTCCTCCGGGTGAATTGGGTAAGCTAAATTGTCCGTAGTGTATGAGTGTGAATGTGTGTGTGTGGAAATTCCCAGAGATGGGTTGCGGCTGGAAGGGCATCCGCTGCGTAAAATCGTGCTGGATAAGTTGGTGGTTCATTCCACTGTGGTGACCCCGCAAGGGACAAAGCCGGCAAGAAAATGAATGAATGAATGAATCTATATGCTAGAAATAGGTTTACTTCAAATTTCTTTAGAGGGACATTTTTTCCAGCTTTCCTCAAAATAGGTTGATGTGGCATTGTGGTACTTTAAATGCATGTAAGCAGAGCAGAAATTCCATATATGCCTCACAAAGGTAGTTGAACATTCCAGGAAATCCCTAATATGGATGAAGGCATCCAGCTATTGCTGTAGTTGAATGATTGAAAATAGAATCTGAATAAACATAAAAAGGCTTTAACTGCGACAATAAATAGTTTATATGTGTGTTCTTCCAGCCATCTTAGGTATTTTCATAAGAAAGTCGATTTATAATTCAATGCTAACTGAAATAGCATGTTACAGTAGAATATAGCTATAAATAATATGCTAGATGCATGAACTCACTGTGATTTAACTATTACAGAAACAGATGTGACTTGCTATATCATATCTAGATAAACATGTCTAGATATCTATATCATATCTAGAAAAGTTAGTACAATTTAAGTTTTTCTGACTAATTAGCATGTATTTACTATATGTATTTATTTATATGACCCACATTTTATTGATTACAGTTATTTTATTTCACCAAAACTACACACATTTTATACTGTGAAAACAAATATTAAGCTTCATCAGTAGTTAGAACTATTCAGTTTGGCCAAAGAGTTGTATTATTACCTCATCAGCTTCAGCTCCTCAAAGAAATGAATGAATGATTACACTGCAGTGGCGGGATGTTTTTAGCACCATTTGACACCAGTGCCACTCCACCTGCCGGTAGAAACAGGTACTGCTGAACAGCTGACTGTTTACACTGCGTTAAGTGGAATGCGCGTGATGTATGTGATAGTTTTATGTACTTAGATAACAAAATAAATGTTATGCAACCTATTTTTATTTAAGTGCAACATATTCCAAAAGATAAGGGGCTTTTGACAATACATCAGGGGCTTGAGCCCCCAAAGACCCCCCCCCCCAACCCCCCCCCCCCCCCCCCCCCCCTTCGCAACGCCACTGATCACTGCACAAAGATGATCCATACAGCGGCCTGTGCAGCCTGTCTCTTAAGGGCGTCGCACACCGGATGCATCGCTCAGCGCCGCAACACGGCGCACACATGACAGTTGAAAGTATCGCACACCTGACGTGCACATTCGCATGCTATTTAAAACGAAACTAATCAGATGACGCTCTGTGGCGCGGCAGAAATAAGAACAGTGTCCTGAGTCGTGGCTGGGCGCCGCGGACAGCCGCCGACTTGCAGCGCCGGTGTGTGTACCCTGATAGAAACCTATGTTTAGAATTCTGAAATGCTGATGCTGTGTGTCGCGTCGCCGATTGGCGCTTCTGGTGTGCGACCTGCTTTAGGCTCTCTCTGGCAGAGAGTTGCGCCATGTGGTCATCACCCACAACTGATGTTTACATATTCCCATTTTAAAGCATTTATTAAACAAAAGATAATTTATTTAACAATTTGTGATAACATAATATTCATTTCATACAGACTGTAATACTGTATGATGCATAAATTAAATGCAAATGCATATTGTCGTAGCTCTAATTGCCTCTCTTCCCAAGCGACACTCGCCCCACTAGTTTGCCCACTGTTTATTTTCTAGCGCAGTAGGTGGATGTAGCAAACTTTCTGAATTTTTTTCGGAAACATATGGTAGGAGGGTCTCTGTTGTGCTCGCCGGTGAAAGAGTGAGAAATAAAGATTACACCGATATATAGCTTGTCTACGACCCATAGATATTTATTCAGAGTTTGGTGTTAAAAGGTAATCTGTATGAAACATTGTTGTGTACGAAGCATGGTTATTCTACATTAAAGCCAATTCGTGTGCAATAATGCTAATGGGTAATGAAATGTCATAAATGTTGTATTTGAGGGCCGTTATGACCAGTGTGTGTATGAATGTTGATTAAATGTGTTATGTGAAGCATGTATATTGCTTTTTACAAGAAACACACAAACTCAAAACACAAAAATCTTACATCAAATCAATCCTACAATATATACTCATCAACACACAACAGTAAAAAATGAGTTTCAATATTAATAAATAAATATGTCCCACTAACTGTTAATACATCTGTTAGAGATCCAAATGGAAGATTTGTCATTATCAATGTTTCTATTAATCATATCTCATACACACCAGCTAATATTTATGGTCCAAATAATGATAACCCATAATTTTTTCATAGCTTCTTCTCATTATTGCCTGACACAAATACTATAATTATTGCAGGAGATTTTAACACTGTAATTGACCCACAGATAAGTGTTTGGACTCTCAGTAGTGATTATTAAACCACACTAAACTGAGCTAAACTGAACTGAACTTAAACAATGAAAACTGAAATGACACTGTTTTAATTTACTATAATCTTACTATAATCTTCTATGTGAATAAGGTGAATTGAATTGAATAAATGCATCAAATATAACTAATTATTCAAAAAAAAAAACTCACAATCTACAGAAATAATAAAACAGTACATGTCTGATCTGGCACTTGGTGATATTTATCAAATAAATTACCCATCTCTCAGAAAATATATATACTTTTCCCCCCTCCATCAGTCGTTCTCCCGAATAGACTTCCTCATTACTATTCACTTACACAGCATGTTTCAGAAACCACAGTCTACCCAATCATAATCAGTGATCATGCCTCTATTTCTCTTACACTAAACATCTCATCCCGTATTACATATTCTAACAAATTGCTCCTTAATACCTCCTTACTTTATGAACCTGACTTTGGTATTTTCATTAGGAAAGAGTGGGCCTTTTTGGAAATGAACTAGTTTTCAGAGGTTTCACCGTCACTTTTATGGGAAACAGGCACAACAGTCATCACAGGGAAAATGAAATCATGCTCATCACACAAGATGAAAAGAAGAAAAAGCATCAACAGCAGATGGAAAATAATCTAGAACATAAATACAACATCTTACAGACATCTATCTTTCCAGTGCTAGCAAACAAATACAAAATTAATTGAATAATCTTAAAAGAACTGCAACATAAACAAAACAAAAACACAGTTCATTATCCAACAGCAAAAATACAAAATATATCAATACAGCAATACAATTATTAAATATCTAACAAACCAGTTAAGAAAAATCAATTAACCCAACCATTCTTACTGAATCAAATAAAACAAGAGACAAGAAACCCACAGAACCCACAAGAAATAATGTATTTCGATCTTTTTATCAAAAACTATATTATTCTGATCATGACCCAAGCAAAACAGAAACCGATAATTGTTTTTTTTTTTCAACAAATAAAACTACCAACTATCTCTAAAGAACAGGCAAATGTATTAGGGCTTACTCACACTATGCTATCCGAACCATGCCCAGGCCCGTTTCCCGGATCGTTTAAGAAGTGTGAGTGCTCTGAATCGGGCAAGGGCACGGTACACTTGGCCGGCCCTGGCCCGGTTGGAAGAGGTGTGCCAGAGCGCGGTTCACTTGGGCTCAGGCGCGGTACGCTTACAGTGTGAGTGCAAGCGTGCCTAAGCCCGAAACTGAAAGCGAGAAATGAGGCTGTGATATGCCTTAAATGACCCATCTGCGCTTAAATTACCCATCTAAAGTCCTCGTAAATAAAAAAAAGTCCTCGCCTACACAAATCTGTTTGATATGAATTAATTAATCATTCGTACTGTTCAATGAACGCAAACTGTCGAAGTTTATTAAAGACGCAAACCCCTCACTGCAATACAGCTGCACCTTCAGCAAACCTCCTAATTCCTGCAGCACGAGGACTTTATGATTGTTTATGAGCGTCAAAAGTGGCTGATCTGTTCGGCGAAATATTTGACTGCGTGTCACCGCATATGAAACGACTTAAACGATATAACTAAAGAAATCTCCACTGTGCTGAGCGAGAGCGCTTACTGAACTGCACGTCATCGATGACATAAGCGTGCCCAGGCCCGAATGTAATGTGAGCGCGGGCCGTCAGGGGAGAGGGGAGGGGGCGCAACCGTGCTTCGGACCAGTTCAAGGCAACTGTACATAGTGTGAGTACGGCCTTAGATGCACGTCTCACTTCTGATGAACTTTATAAAGCACTAGATAAAATGCCAAACAACAAATCATCTGGACCTGACAGACTGCCACCTAAATTTTACAAACACTTCTGGCCAATCCTATCTCAGCTATTTCTCAAAGCAGTCTGTGAAATAAAAAACACATCCACAATCCCAACATGCATGAATACAGCCGCATTGACCCTTCTGTTAAAACCACACAAAGACCCATTGCACGCCTCCAGTTATCGGCCACTTTTTTTATTAATATACACAGATCTAAAAATGATTAGGAAACTTCATCTCAGTTTTCTGCTTTTGTTTTGTACTTTTCATGTTTATTGTTAAACCTGCTCTGTGTACTTGGTCGTTGTTGAAAGAAGTGTGTGTATACATTATGTGCTTTTGATGTTAAAGGTCAGTCAGACACCTCCAAAAATGCAGTAAATGCCATTCTAAGTCCTTGTATTAATGATTGTGTGACGAGAGAAAGGAGATTTAGGGGTACTGTTGCCTTTGTGGTGGCTCATGCTACCTTTGCAAACACGTCAGCGCAATTCCTCCAACCTGGTCAATCTCTGCCTCGCCACTGTGATGATTTCTATGATCAGCTTCATCATCTATCTCAGTGTTATATGTATATAGTGTATATTTATAATACTGGTTCATCCAGTTCATCTCTCTGCTCCACTAGTCCTGGATAATTTTCCACAGGTAAGTTTCTCCACATATCTGTTCCAACAGAATCCATTATGTGTGTGTTCTCTCTTTCAGGCTCACTCATTGGACAGTCTTCAGGTAAGTCAGGTAAGTTCCCTTGTGATATCTCCATTGCAGGGCGGGTCAGTGGTTGTACTTTCCACTCTTCCTGTTTCATGCAAAGCTTCTGTCATTGTCCTGCCATTTGAAGGCTCCACAAGTTTGGGATTGGAGAGAATCTTGCTGTCAACTTTTGGTAAGTGTCTAGGTGAGTAGTAATCCATAGGATCATCATCAGAGAATTCTGAATAGTTTTAGACTATTTTGCACCAGATGTCATGACAAGTGCAGTTGTACGCATGGACTAATAGTTTTATAAAGTCAGTTCACCAAGTATTTACCTTATCCTCCAGGGTCTCTAACATTTGGAGCAACGTTCTGTTAAAATGTTCCACATGGTTGCCTTAGGGATTGTAAGGCGTTGATTTCCTGTTATGCCACACAGATCTTTGTTCAACCTTGATTCGAAGTTGGGTTCCTCATTGCTGAGGAGCCTCTCAGTTATCCCACAAGCGTCTGGCCACAGTTTCAGCCTTACGATTTCTAATTGGCACTGCAACAGCATAAATGGTGAAATGATCAGTAATCACTGGAATGTCTTTTACTGGCCAACGAAGGCGATCTAAAGTAAGCTGTAGCTAGGTCCAGGGTCCCCTCTATTATAAAATGTCATTGTGCAGATTTTTTTACTGCATCAATAGTCAGAGACAGCGATTCTACCACAGTAAGTTGGGAATACAGTAGGTCAGAATCACCACAGCTCTGATATGCTTGGTGTTGTTCACAGAGGGTTTTTACTGCATCAGACATGATTACTTGTTGCTCTGTCCTGGCTAGATGATAGAGAATGAATTGCTTGATTCGCTCACACTTTTTCTGAGAGACAAAGTCATTAATCTGCTCGTTATAGGGGCATCTTGAGAGTCCGTCTGCATCTACGTAGATCTCATTTGCCTGCACAATATTGGATCTTAAAATTGAATGTTGACAGGCTGGACAGCCACCTGTACCTGTTTGCATTAAGTTTTGCAGATGTTAAAATTAAGGATGTCAATTTCCACAAAATCCTGTGATCGATGATCATTTAAATTAGCAATCAATTATTGATTAATCGTTAATCACCACAATTCATACAATATTTTATATGTAAAAAAATCGAACCTATTATATAGTATACAGGCTAAATAAAGGCATCTCGTCAGAGATGTAGACCACTGCGGTCACAGCACGCACGTATGATAAAGAACAGACCTACCGAATGACAGACCACACAATCTCAATAAACACTTGATGCCTGCTGTCAAGTAGGCTACATTACTTAAGGGCATTTGTTCTGACATTGATAGGATCTGTTGTTGTCAAACTTATGTTTCCTTTTTAATATTAAGATATTTTCTTAATTATAAGGTCTATCGATTAAAAGGCTCATTGACAATCAAATGATCATTGAGTATTCATTAGCATCCCTAGGTAAAATGTTGGTGAGTGGGTTGGCTTTACTTTTATTTAGTCCCCTACTTGCAAAAGCAATCACTCTCATTCTGGCCTCCTGCTCTTGACAAAGAACTGCTCCAAATCCAAAAGAGCTTGCATCAGTGGGCAACACATAGGGGAGCCTAGGATCTGCATATCCAAGGACTGGGCTAAGGTCAGCTTCTCCATGATGATGTCAATTGCCCGCTGCAGCTTTGCTTCTAGAATTATTATCACAGCTTGTCAAGTACCCTTGATAATGTGACTTAACTCTGGGCTTGTGTGTTTGCATATGACCAGCATATAAGAGATCTAAGGTGTACCAAGAGACGTCACAGATGCAAACTAGTTGCAAAACACAAGGCAAAACATCAATTAATAAAACATAACACTTTTAACACATAACACAACCCCTTCCGTAAACTTAATCAATGATGTTTTCAATAGCAAACTAGAAGAGGAAAGCCCATGATTTCACACTGCTTTTTTGTTTGATTTGCCTGGTTTCTGGAACCGTCCTTTGTCAGACTCAAACACCGCTCGTGAAAAGCTAGAATTAGCACAGAGCTACCTTATGTGAAACATAAATGTTCAAGTATGTTTACAGCACAAAATGAGTAGTATATTTATTAATGAATGCTATTTCTGGGATGTTATTAGCTTCATAGTGCTGTATACAATGTTTGCTTTTCACCAACTGTATTCCAAGGACAGCTAGCATTTAATATTCTTTTTGATTTATTGGGGATTTATTACAATTAATATGAAATGTTATGCAATGTTCACATTTCTCACTGTAAATACGTGACTGTGATGCGCCTTTGACTAGAACCTATTGAGGTTGGAAATGGGACATTTCAGTGCTGAAACGCTTGTGTCTGTGTATGGCATGCAGCATTAGATTTAGAGTTTATTAAGATTTATCAAGACTGCATTTATGATCCATTTTATTTCTTGGATTTTTGTATAAGCAGTCACAAAAACATTAAAGGGTCACGAAACACCAAAACACATTTTTTGAGCTGTTGACAGTCATATATGTGTCCCACGCTGCTATAAACACTATTAGGACACATATATTGCACTAAAAAGTGAAAATTGGTTGTTTTTGCGTTATTTTGAGTAAATTCGTTCTTCCGGTTTGAAACGAATTTTTGAAGCTGCGTCACGACCATGAGATACTTGGGTGTAAATCCAGCTGGAGAGTGGCTGTCTGTCTTTTCTAGAACGTTCTTACGTATCTGAGTGTGCAGTATTAATTCATGAGAAAGACGTGCTTCAAACCAATCAGCGCGCTCTATTGTGTATGACGTGAAACTTCATTAATATGCATGATAGCTCCGGAGACTGTTTACCTGTTTACACTGTTCAGACGGCAGAGAGACGCCACGTTGTGTTGCCAAAACAAGTGAAAGTACAAGAATTTCAAGACAAAATTCGTAGGTGTTATTAGTGTGTTGCAACGAAGGTTTTGTTTTCATTTTCCCTTTGTGAGAGAGCTGCTGGACTCACGTGTGGTTTACAGTGCACGCGACAGAAACGCGTTTGTAAGGAAAATTTTTACCCGAGAGCTTTTTCTCATCTGGAAATGGTGAAATCCGGATTTGTCGCTCGTCTCCTTTTAATAAAAAGACACAGCTCCAGTTTGATTGTCTGTCTACAGATTTGGTAAGTGTTTGCAGTGGACTGCCCTTTGTTTAAATGCTGCTCTCCGAGTGTAAACATGTAAACACAAACTATTCCCGTCGTGCAGGATTTTCGCTGCAATTTGTGACAGGATAGTCTATACACACACGGCTTTCTGACGCTACCTACCGAGTACATAAGTTACAGAGAAATGCGGAGGATTTTTTTCTCTTATTCGCCGTATCAAATCAGCCTCTGTGTGTTTGTTTTTCCTGTCAAACTTAGCGCGTGCCCAAATGTTAACTCCCTTCTATGCAAAATCTTACCCTCTTTTCCTCCCCCGACACTCCCACACTCCCAGAGCTGGACACGCCCAACTTTCCTGACTTTTTTCAAAACAGAGGTGTGAAAACACCCTGCTGAGACAGGGGGTTTCGTGGCCCTTTAAATATATCCCATAATGTCACATTTGATTTTTAACACAGTAAAAGTATAGCATATTATCCATTTTTGCTACTTTTGGTTGTCATAAATGTACTTGTTAGTAGCTAAATAAATGTAGGAGACACTGTAATATCAAATTCATTTTGTGTATTGCAGATGCTACAAAAACTTATATCAGCTGCACAGAGAACTCAATATTATTAAAATAAACTCATAATTATGACGGCATTATAGAGGACTATAGGGACTTTTTCACCCTCTTTCACTAAAACCTGCAATACAAGAATATTTCTGTCATTTGATAAGTGACTAAACTTCACCCCATTTAACCAGTGCTGCAGCATTCTTCTGCCATTCAAACAGAAAGTAAACTAGCAAGATTCTTTTTTTCTTTTTCTTTTTTTACGTTTTTTTCATATCATTGCACTATTAAAAATAAAGGTCGCTCTTTACAATATGGCTGTGCTAATATGCATAAATGTATGCTTCAATGCACATATACTGTAAACCTCAGTTCATGAAAAACTGAATTTTCATGAATAATTATATTTAAGCAAATGATAAAAGTGTATATAATTAACAGATTGCCATAATATGTGAATTGCTATAAATTAAATGCCTTAGTGTAATAACTTGTAAATAATTTCCTAGTCATAATCTAATAATCAGATTTGTTATCAGTTGTTTATGCAATGTTCATTCGCAGTGGTTCTCAGTTCCGGTCCTCGTGACCCCCCACCCTGCACATTTTGTATGTTTTTCTTACTTAACACACCTGGTTCAGATCATCCACTCGTTAACGGGGAGATCCTTGTGTGTCAAATAAGAGAGGCATACAAAATGTGCAGGACGGGGGGTCACGAGGACCGGAATTGAGAACCCAGGCGAACAGTTTACTACATTAACTTAAGATTATTTGTGCTTTAGTTAAACATGAGTTTATGCATAATAGTGCACTTGTATTGTAAAGTTGCCATAATGAGGAAACATCTTTAAAGACAGCAGCAATCTTTCTTATGTTTAATGAGCGAAATTATTACAAAAGGAAATAAGACAGAACATTACATCACTTTAATCATGGAATACATTTATTTTGTCCTCATTTACCTTTTGAATGTTTATGCCCCTGTACTGCACCTACTGCACAACACAATTTCTTTAACAAATGTTTTATAACTTAAAGATTAAAAAAAGAGAAAAAGACCAACCCAAAGTTTTTTTTTTTTTCGTATGATATGAATAAAGCATTATATATTTGATCTTTGTTAGGCTGCTATATAATTTCCCCACAAAAAAAAAAAAAAATTACCCTAGTATAAAATTCCACATAAAAAATTATGAAATAAGGAAGTTCCACATCCATTAAAATCAAGGGTGCAATTCTGGTCTAAGAGGTGGGGGGGACCAAATCTGAGTGATGGTGATACTGTAGTTGTGGAATGTTGGTGATACTTGTGACAGCAAACTTAATTTTGCGTACACATCGTGAGTTAAAAAATAACTTTTTTTCGACTCTCGAGGGGACATTATAGCATGAAGTAAAGTGGTATAGGCCTATCTAAAAAAAAAAGTGAGGGGGACATGTCCCCCCTGTCCCCCCCGGGAATTGCACCACTGATTAAAATGAACCAAACTAACTGTTGCACTCTATGTGTCAATAAACTAAGAAAGGGTGAAGAGACTCATCAGAGGAATGAACAACAGCACCAGAGAAGCACACAGACAAGAAGCCTCAGAAACCGTCACTTGGTCTGGGAGAAACTGAACATCTGTGAACAGAGAATATCATTCAGTCTAATGAAATAAAAGATTATTTACAACTGAATCAAACAGTGTTGAGGCGCAGCTCTACATGTAGTTTAACAATTAGCCTATATACATTTTTCAGAAACTTGACCTTAGCTCAGCTATAAAACAATAGCCTTCCAGAAGATAGCTAATTTTTCCTACAAAGAGAGGTGTAGTTTGATAACAGTTATATTTTATTCTGTGAACCTTGCACATTTACATTTTGACACCTAGAGTCTGAGAAAATTTAAAACTGTGTAATAAAGCCTTCAAGCAAAGTGTTGTCAATAAAACATTAAGATTTGACATCATAATTGTATTTACTATTATAAGTACCAAATAGTTACTTTAGAAGGGCAGTTTATTTATTTTAATGATGAGTAACTCATGATTATTGACCTCCAGTTTCAGAAAAACTACCCCAACCCTGCATTCAAACATATGAAATGCTGACCTGTGTTTCCTCCAGACCACACTAGAGGACCCATAGATAGTGAAGCACTGTCATGGAGATCCAGAGCCCTGCGCTCTCTCCGATGCTGTCCAGAGTTACAGCTCTAGAAGAGAAAAGAGCAAATCCCTGATAAACATCACTGAACAAACACAAAACCAACAGGAGTGCACAAAATCCCCAGCAGAGGGCAGAACAGACATGTTTAACAGCCTTCATCATTAAACCTCAGCATCATAATATTTCTGGTGGAAGATGGTTTTTAAACTCACCGTTGAGCATTGTTCACTGGACAGAAGGCAAAGGTGAACAGCACAGTGCAGGTAAAGCTTAGTGGAGTTTGCAGTGAAGATGAACATCCTGAAGGAGAAACGGCTGCTTGTGGAGACGCCGTTCTGCAGCAGCTTCACTGTGTCGTCCTCAGGATTGGGACACCTGACAAGATCAACAACCACAATCAACAAACCAAATGATTTCATCAAATGCATTCAACTCAGAAGTGAAAATTTCTAGACAATCATTTTACAAAAACTGGAATGTTGAATGTCTAAAATACTGAAAAGATACAAATCTCAGGGAATTCCTAAAGACACATGAATTATTATTTATTCAGAAGTAGATTTTTAAAAAATGTTGTGAGTTTTAACACTGATCTTTAATAAACAGAAGTCTTTACCCTTCAGTGATGAGGTCCCAGCGGAGACTGTAATCAGGGTCATTCACAGGTGTAGCCCAACACGTGTCCATCACCAGGGCAAACTGGCGGCTGTCGACCCCCTCAACACCAACCTCCACATGCATCTCCTGGTCAAGCTCTGCATCCACTCTACCAGTAAAGGGCTGAGTAAACTCTTCATCCACATACGGGACCATCCGGACTTGATAAACCCCTTCACCACTGGGGAGGACCTTGTGCACAGTGCTGTTAAAATAATAGATACATAATATACGACTAGTTTATGCATAAAACATATATTATTGTTCAAAATATCGTTAAACAGTTAGGCCCTATATCAGTTCTGGCTTATAACCCTACCCCTGCACCTTCCCCTTGGCCCTTGAAACAGAGTCTGAAAGAGAAGGGATGGAAATATTTCCTTAAAGGAAAATTAAATTAAAATTAAAATGTATAAATATATTTATATACTATTTGTAAAACAATTTTGTCCTTTAATACAAACAGTCAGATATATAAACTGTACCTTTAAACAACACGAGCATTTATAGACCATTTTGAGGGATGTAAACAAAAACAATTGTCCTAACGTATTTCCTGTTTTACATTTTTAATTTCCATTGCTTCTGAGAATCCAAAAAGGTCCACATATTGATATACAGTGTTATGACGGCTGATTTAAAATCAAGTTATGATTGAATTGCCTCTTGTTACAGTTAGGAAATAGTTTAACGTCAAGCAGGAAATGTTAATGGGCCAATGACATGACCACATTGAAATAATCTATAGCAAATAAACAAATATAAATATCCCGCTCGCTTTCTGAACCTCTTCTACCAAGTTTTTTTCTTACACCCCTTTGATTGGTCAGGCGCTCAACAGAAAGGGCTGCGATTGGTCCTTACACGCTGGCGCTCTACACAGATGCACTCATGGGCCACAGTGAAAGAGAGAGAGAGAAATGGAGTTTACTTTCATTCTCTGAATCACTGTAAGTGTCAGTGAAACAGTGTTCAGCAAACACACACGCAGTGAAATTGTGCACAGTTTCTGAGTTTTTCGTAGTTAGAGCGTTGTAAATACTCACGCTCGCGGCTCGCCTCCCTCGCCATAGTAAGCTACGGCGACATGGCGCATATGAGATAAATGACGTCAGTACATAATAACCGGTTATGATTATTACTGAACCGATACCGAATTGTCCGCGTCTGCAACGTGGTGCACCGAAGAAACGATTAATTTTGACACCCCTAGTTTGCACTGAGTCACAGTTCTAAAGTTAACTTCACATGGTTTATTTTATTGTCAGGATCTGAGGTGAACTATCTGCTGCTGCTTTCAGTATATGGCAATAAATGTCATGTAAAATGGCGTTCAAACTCCCATTATTAGCATTTGACACTGAATAAAGCATATGAGCTGTACCTGGGGTGATCATTGTCAGTTAATCCTGTTTAGATGCAAGAAATAGAAGCTGTTTCTAAAACATAAATTTCAGATGTTGCTAAGGACAAAAACTCCTTTTAATATGGAAAATATTCCTTGCCTCGGGCCGTTGCTTTTATTTAGAACACTATTTAAATCAGCCTTTAGCCTCGACAGTCAGGCACACTGCTGTTTCGTGTTGGGTACTAAATCAGCATATGAATTTTGGTGCCACTGGTGCTGCAGCAAGAACGTAAGAAGCATCAAAGGGGTACGTCAAAGGCACACATAGGTACGCCTTGTGTCACACCATCTCTAAACATTTAATTCTAAACAACTTTGTGGGATACAGACACCACCTGCGATGTTAGGCGTTTGTTCTTGTTGCTTAGGGAATGCACGCTTGTAGGCAACACGCGCAGTACAGCACATCTGGTGAGCGACTCCCTTCAGATTCATCAACACGCATGATATCGTTTCATTAAATTTGCTTAAACTAAGCATTCTGAAGTATGACTATATTTTACAAGCAAGGATTCTGACACAGCAATGTGAAGCAGATGCCTTACAAAAGTTGCATGTAAGTGGGGAAATACGTCAAACTTAATGAAACATTTGAGGGCACAGGGAATCAACTTAAAGGCAGAAGAATGCACTGTCTTTGACAGCTTGCGACATGATCTGGCACTTTCACTGAGTTTGTTTACATGGACACCAATACCCCGACTTTAATATTATTAAGACAATACTCTGATGTAAACAATGATTTTTGATTACTTTAAAGGACCACAGACACCTGCATTGTAAATGTGGAGGTTTTATCTTTCCATTCAGTGTGCGGTATCAAATTCCAATTAAAACAACACTCTTCTACCAGTCCTTACTTCATATTCTTATCCAATACAATAGTTTGTCATGTGGCATGAACAGAATGTTGCTAAATGAAAGTGAAACTGCCGAACTGCAGTTAAGGTCAAACATTTTTAAATGAAGCACCCACAATTACATGAAACTCTGGAGGAAATGTGAAAAGTGTGGTGACGCAACAACGGTAATCAATCTATGTGCTATAACTATGTAAAACGGATCATAAAAGGAACATTCAAAAAGCAACTCATGTAAACACCTTAATCATATTATTGTCATATTCAGATTAAAGCAAATCATTAGATTACTGATGTCCATGTAAACGTTGTCACAAGCCCCAACCCTAGAAAAAAAGGTGTTCTCTGATTTTGATGACAGCCTTTTCACAGGTTAGTCGTAAGCTAATTTATTGTTAATTGTGTTATGAAAATCTTAAATTCATGCTAACAGAAAATGATCAAAAGAAATATGTTAATGCAATTTTATTGAAATATATAAAATAGGAATTGATGTATACTTTAAACTAATTATATTGTTCAATTAAAAGGATTTTTTTTTAAAGTATCTGTTCAGGCAATATTTTTTGTACCAGTACCATTTTAAAAGTATCGATTTATCACCGGTATCGAAATAAACCCCAACGATACCCAAACCTACTGTTGTTGGTGTCGTGAATTTGGCAACCTGCGCTTGCTTGTGTTTTGAACTAGGAGTGCAATTCCCAGTCAAACCACTGGGAGTCAAACTTACATACTGCACCTTTATTTATTTATGTTGTTGTTGTTGTTGTTTATAAGTTACCTTGATGATTAACGTCAATCAACCAGTAAAATTCCATAGCAGTAAACACAACATAGTTTGAACAACTACAGTGTGAGAAGTTGTCTAATTTAGCAAACTACACCAATTATGAACCAAAAAACTGAAACCAGATTGGGTGTTTTGTGCACCTCTGCAGTGGGTTGATCTCCACGTTCATGGAAAGTGTTTGTGTTTGAGGATAAACACAGCTGAAAGAAAGCTTCAGGATTCTCACTCTGCTGATGAGACCTTCTGTTCCCGGCGTCCCTACAATATAGTTACTGTAGATGAAGTGGCTGCCGTTGGCCTGCGGGCAACAAATATACATTTAATTTTTTTAATTTGGCTTGAATTGAGTGTTTTTATTTTAAAGAACAACACCAATTGTCAATGGAAATAATGATGTGTTATATATTAATGGTGTATTAATTAAAAGTGTGTTTTTGGTAGCATCTCCTCACTCTTTATCACTGAATAAGGCTACGTTCACACTGCGAGGCTTAGTGCTGAAATCTGATTTTTTTTCCCAGATCTGATTTTTTTGCCTAGCTGTTCACACTGTTGTTATAAATGTGGCCAATATCAGATTTGCAGTGTGAACAGATCATGGTCGTAAACTGACCCGCATGCGCAGAAGTATAGTTATGGACAACACAAAATGTCCAATTATGCACACAATGTGTATACTGTATGAAGCACGCTGTCAGATTATGCTTAATATGATTATTGCCCTTTTCACAGACAACCGTGGTGTATTACATGAACTGTAAAGGGTTGTTCTGCTACTACTAATGTGTATTTCGGCATTTGGAACCTAAAATAAGTCCCTTGTGATTGAAAACACTGATCATTTGTGATTTCTGACAACCGCGGCGCGCATCTGTCTGACCACCGGTGTAGTGAACTCATCAAGGGTTAATGAGCAGCCGCAGACTGAACTGTGAAGGCGGAGTTGGTTTATCTCCGTTTGCAGTTATTTTATTTTACTTCGTTATAAACAACGGACACGTGCAGATGGGGGGTTTGGGTGCTCCTGCCCTTTATTCGCTTGGAGATAATGTTCGTCTTTAAAATGAAAGTGCCCCCTCCTTTGTGCACGGATCCCCTTTCCGCAACACCCCCGACGCTCTTTAGCATCGCGATCATCCCGTGCTCCGATCGTTAACCAGAGTGGTTAACAAGCATCAGTTTTGCCTTCAAAATCTTTTTCAAAATGAACAACCAACTTTCTGTGGTAAAGTAATCGCCCTGTGTGTTATTCTACTATGCTGCAGAGGTGTAGAGATGATGTTTGCAGCACAGAATGATGACGTATGTCGCTAGAAGATTATGTAAAAGTCACATGGAATCCGACATAACCATTTACACTGCGGTTGCATTGCAAAACATCAGATCTGTGTCTGATTTAAGACTACATATGAAAGTGGCACAAATCTGAAGTGAAAAGATCAGATTCCATGCGGTTTGGGCTGTTCACACTGTCAAGACCTGAGTCACATATGGGCGAAAAGATCAGACTCGGGCCACATTTGCCTGCAGTGTGAACGTAGCCTAAGAAACTTGAAGTTTCTAGGTAAGTCTGTTTGGGAAGAAGATCTCAGGTTGCGAGAGGGAGCAGCAATATGAATGAGGACAGACAAATATCGAGGGGTAAGACTGTGGATGGCTTTGAATGTTAATAACAAAGCTTTAAAATCAATGCAAAAATGAAAGGGTAACCAGTGGAACTGCTGCTGCAAGACAGGGGTGTTATGATGAGAAGAAGGGGTTCTGGTGATGATACAAGCAGCTGAGTTCTGGACCCAACTGAAGCATATGGAAGGATTTGTGCGTTAGACCAAAGCGAAGCAAGTTCCTGTTATTTAAACGAGACGTGACAAGGCTATGAACAAGAACTGTAGTGGCGTGAGGGGTAAGAGAAGGGCAGAGTTGGTTAATGTTACATGAGTGTAAATAAACAGACCAGGTAATATTATTGATGTCAGGTAATAAGAGAAGGTACTAATGAAGATGACACCAACACTCTTGACCTGTTTAGAGCAGTGGTCCCCAATCACCGGGCCGTAGACCGGTACCAGTCCATGGATCAATTGGTACTGGGCCGCACAAGAAATCATTAATTATTTCCGTTTTGATTTATTATCTACGGAAGTCCTAAGAGGCCATGCATTAAAATATTTTTTCTCTCTTGTTATGTCGTAAACACGACTTAATTATCTCGTGATCTCGACATAACAACTCGTTTTCTCGTGATCTCGACATAACTAAAAGTTATGTCATGATCACGACTTAATAAAGTTTTTATGTCGTGATAACGACTTAATTTTCTCGTGATCTCGACATAACAAAAAGTTATGTCGTGATCACGACTTATTTTTTTTCCTTTTATTTATTTATGTATTAATTATTATTATTATTATTATTAATATCTGGCAAATGTCTGGCCAGAGAGTCTACACCGGCCCTGCGAACAGGGAGAGAACAGCCCAACTGCAGACACACATTTGTGCAACACATTAAAGGCGTTCAGAACAGCCATAATATGAGAGCAAACGCTCGTGCTCATGATTAATGTACATTTATGATGATATTCACGTATTTGATTATATACCATTATTTACAATAATATTCCCTCAACTGTTACCATTTTAAGGCAACTCTATATGGCGCAAAATAAGTTGCTGCATGCATGAATTAAATGATGAAGATTGATGAAGATCCTGCTCTTGCTTTGATCCTTTCCGCAAATTATTTACAACTTTAAAAATGCGCCATAGAGTTGCTTTAAAATGGTAACAGTTGATGCAAATTATTGTAAATAATGATCATAAACATGAACATAATCATGAATGTACATTAATCATGAGCACGAGCGTTTGCTCTCATATTATGGCTGTTCTGAACGCCTTTAATGTGTTGCACGAATGCGCGTCTGCAGTTATTCTCTCCTTGTTCGCAAGGCCGGTGTCCTGACATTTGCCAGATATTAATACTAATACTACTACTATACTACTACTACTACTAATAATAATAATAATTAATACATAAATAAATAAATTACAGCAAAAAAAATAAGACGTGATCACGACATAACAAGTTTTTGTTATGTCGAGATCACGAGATAATTAAGTCGTGATCACGACAAAACAAGAGAGAAAAAATATTTTAATGCATGGCCTCTTAGGACTTCCGTAATTATCTGAGTCTGAACAATCTTTTATTTTGAAAAATTACCGTATTCTCTCGCTTACATCTCAGTCACTTGCGCTCCCAAATTTAACAAACAAGCAGCAAAATGAGTAAGAAATATATGTCTTTGGAAAGTTTCTTTGCTAAGTGAAAAGACCTAGAGAAGGACCCGCGAACTACCAAGGAATAGATCCGCAACCCATTTGTCAACAAATCAGGTAAATCCAGCATGTCTGTGCAAGAAGATCAACTGCTTGAGATTGCAAATGACGGCAGCCTTTTAGGGGCCGTTTGCGTATCGCTTTTCTAGAGTTCACGCAAGTTTGTTACTTTCAATTGATGTGTGGGGCTTGCGCGCAAAAGCAGCGTGATGCGCACTGCAAGTCACGTGACAAGAACTGACCGATCAGCTTCATATCTGAAACGGTTATCTCAGAACACCCAAACACTGCAGTTCTTTGTAATTTTCTCCATAAAACTTATATCAGAGTGACAGCAGTGTTTTGTCAGCTTGTCATCCTCTGAGAAAACGGTTAATGGTCCTAGCAACCACCGCTCCCTCATCCCCCTGGTCTGCTCTAAAACTGTCAAGCGTTGACCAGTCCGCAGTGCTAAAAAGGTTAAGAACCACTGGTTTAGAGGAATAAACAGAATAGTCATCAATAAATAGGTTGGCTTTACAGTCACTATAAATGTTTGGATGGTAAATTCATGACAAGCCATTGAATTTGTAGAAAATAATGTTCACCTGAAGTGGTATCATTGCCATGGCATGAAGTGGATGTGCATTATTTTTTCAGAAATTTTAAAGACTTGATTAATATTCTGCTTGTATTACAGTTCCTGCAGCTAAAGCCACTGTTCAGTTATATTTTTTTATCCTCAATGCGCCTGTGTGTAGGCCTAGTTTCTTACACATCTCATCCAAAGCTTTCTGTTGTGTTCTGATGTTTGTTTGTCGTAGCTGTGAAATAAGTAGGGATGTGAAACTGTAGTTGTGTGTTTATCTGAAAATAATGAAACACCTTAGAATGATCAGACTCAAGCGCTCAACAGCCTTGTAGTAGAAAACAGATTTAACAGGCAGGTAGTTGATCGTACCACAAGATTTGTGCCACAGATGTGTTGATCGTTGTCGAAGTTAAACTCCACTCTGCCGTTCTGGACGGTTCCTCTGCAGCTGGGGTCATTGAGGTGTAAGTGCTCAGCTGAAAAACCAGCTTCAAAAAGCTGACAGCGAGACACAGACATGGAGCCAGAGCTGCTCTCACAGGTCTCATTGAAATCTGAGAGAAAAACATGATCATTAATGACACAAACACACCTTTTACTTCACATTTTATTGTAGAATCACACACTAACCAAAGGAGTCTTGAGGTGCTCGGTGTTTCTGGTGGCCTTTGTTACACAAACATCCATAAACACCATTTTTCATCCCACACCTTTCCTCTTTGGAGCAGTTGAGTTCAGAACAGGGGTTTCTGACATCTAGAAGGACCAGTCATTAACATTTATTATCACACGTTTTTCTAACAGACCATTATACCACAGAAAACACACACTTTTTTTATGATTTTAACTGTAATGTAATAACGGGCACCTTTTGTAAAACTGGTTTGTAACTATTACATTTAGTCTAAATATTTTTGTCCAAAGTGATTTACAATTGAGGAGGTATTCCATCATGAACAGCACTGTGGCTGCAGTAGAGTCATTCAGGTTCCTGGGCACCACCATCTCTCAGGATCTGAAGTGGGGCATTCACATAGACTCTATTGTGAAGAAAGCCCAGCAGAGACTGTACTTCCTTCGTCAGCTGAGGAAGTTCAACTTGCCACAGGAGC
The DNA here is from genome assembly GCA_903798195.1 of Danio kyathit. NCBI lineage: Eukaryota > Metazoa > Chordata > Actinopteri > Cypriniformes > Danionidae > Danio > Danio kyathit. The sequence continues at coordinate 53,610,906 of LR812530.1, forward strand.
TGCTCGTACAGTTCTACTCAGCTGTCATCCAATCCATCCTCTGCACTTCAATCACGGTCTGGTTCAGCTCAGCTGCCAAAACTGACCTCCGTAGACTACAGCGAATAGTCCGGACTGCTGAACGAATCACTGGCACTGCCCTTCCTACACTTCAAGAACTGTACTCTTCCAGAGTGAGTAAAAGGGCTTGCAAAATCACTCTGGATGTCTTGCACCCAGCACATTACCTGTTCGAACTGTTACCGTCTGGTCGGCGATACAGAGCACCAAGCACAAAAACAGCCAGACACAGGAAAAGTTTCTTTCCTCAGGCCATCTACCTCATGAACAGTTAAATATTCCCCTACTGTGCAATAAACGTGCAATACTTTCTCACACGCATTTGTACACAGCACCTTACTATCTGTATATTTATAACAAATCTGTACCTACAATTCAACATTCAGATCTTTTGACTAACTGCATCTCTGTTTAATGTTTATCGCCTTTTTCTTTTCTCATATTTAATTTTGTGTTGTCACTTGTCACTTTATGTACACTGGAAGCTTCTGTAGCCAAAACAAATTCCTTGTGTGTGTGTGAAGCACACTTGGCAATAAAACTGATTCTGATTCTGATATTCAGCGATTCAACAAGAACAGACAATACACTCAGGAAATGCTAGTTATATAAAGTAACTTGCTAGTGTAAAAGTTCTAGAGTTTTTTTTTTTTTTTTTGAGGGAGAGTGGAAGAGAGAGAGTGTTTCCTTGTCAGCACTCTTCATGAATTAATAGTATTTTGGGTTGGTGTGTGATGAGGTGGGGGAGAGAAAAGGGGTTTTGGTTTTATTCATCGGGTGCTCTCGGAAAAGATGGGTTTTTAGTTGTTGTTTGAAGGATAGCAGTGAATACACAGTCTGTGGGAATGGGAAAATAATTCCACCAGCATGGAACATAAGTGACTTATAGCCTTTCTGTGATGGTACCACAAGGCGATGCTCACTCCCCGACCATAAGCTCCTGGACTACATGTAGACCTTCAGAAGCAGGTGGAGGGAAGAGGGTGCAGTGCCAGTGGCTGTCCTGTAAGCAAGCATCATGATTTGAACTCGATCCTAGCTTCGACCGGTATCCAAGTATCCAGTGCAGACAGATAAAGAAAGGTGTTACATGAGCTCTCTTGGGCTCATTGAAGACCAAACGAGCTGTAGCATTCTGGATCGTCTGTAGAGGCTTAAGGGTGCAGGATGGGAGTCCAGCTAGAAGAGCATTGCCGTAGCCCAGCCTTGAATTGATAAGAGCTTGGACTAAAAGTTGTGCAGCATGATCTGTTAAGAAGGGATTGATTTTTCAGAGAGTGCCAACCTGCATGACTGAGCTTTGTTAGCAGTCTCTTTGAAGAACAGCTGATCATCCAGGATCAGCCCAAGATTGCTTACCGAACTATGGGGGAATGGTGGATGATACCAGCTAGGTTGAGAAATCATGTTGAATGTGTGGTGTTGCAGGAAAGACAAGAAGTTTGTGCTTAGTTAAGCAGTAGGTCTTTCATCCAAGCCAAGATATACCCCAGGCAGTGTGAGATTCTTGCATCTACTATGGTGTCATCCGGATGAAAAGAAAGAGAGCTGTGTGTCATAAGCATAGCAATGATAAGAGAAACCATGTGATTGGATGATGATTCCCAGTGATGTGGTGTAAATAGAAAATAGAAGGGGACCTAGAACAGATCCCTGAGGTACCCCTGTGACCAGCCGATGAGCTGTGGATACCTCTCCTCTCCAGGCAACACTGAATGATCTGCCAATAAGGTAAGACTCCAACCAGTAGAGTGGGGTTCCAGTGATGCCAATTGAGGAAAGGGTGGACCATAGAATGTTTTGATGCACTGTATCACAAGCAGCAGACAGGTTCAGTAAAAGCAGAATGGATGATTTAGACCCTGCTCTGGCAATCCGCAGGGCTTCAGTGACTGAAAGGAGTGCAGTCTCAGTGGAATGAACATATTTGAAGCCTGATTGGTTTGCATCCAGCGGGTTATTGTGAGATAAAAGTGTGGAAATTTGGTTAAAAGCAACTCTTTCCAGTGTTTTGCAAATGAAAGGAAGGAATTTTTTAAGTAATTTTTTGTTTTTTTTTTACCAAACAGCTGGGTTACACTGGACTGCTTAAAAGTAGTTGAGAATGTGCCTGTGGGATTGGGTGTGTGAGGAGATTGGGTCTAGATGGTGGGATGGGCGGAGAGGAAAAGTTTGATTACTTTTTCCTCCGTATGGAGTGAGGATTTTAAGCAGACGGTGGTGTTTGATGAAGAGTTAGATTGGACATGCTTGGAAAGTGATTTGAGTGGTTCTTTGTGTAAAAGATTAGGCCAAATTATCAGGTGATAAGGTGGTGTTGGAAGGGGACAGAGCAGAGTACTAAACATCCTGAATAATTTGTGGCTATCTGAAGTGCTGTTAATTTTGTTCATGTAATATTGGTACCTGCTAAGGTCATCAGGGGCCTTTGATTTGCACCATGTTCTCTCTCTTGACCTGAGTGCTGTTCAATGTTCTCTCAGAACATCAGACAGACAGGGGTTGAAGGGAGAAGAGTGCATTGGTCTGGTGGAGAAATGTTTTGTTTTTTTCTACTGTACTTTTTGCAACATTAAAATGCCTTTGAAGCACATTGCATATAAAATCATTAGTAAAAGCAGCTCAGTAGCACGTTTACCTAAAATTAAACAGACTTGCAGTCTGTGCTCTATATTTAGCATAATCACTAACATTTATTTTGCAATATGTAAAAAGGTACTACCGAGCACACAAACATACACACATTGAATCTTTTTTTAAAATTACTTAACTAAACATTTGAACAACAGCTACAGATTCTGACACTCATAGCACTTTGAGCAATAATCCTTCAGATTGTGTTACACCACATTAAATTACCAGTTGTTGTAGTTTTGGTTTCAACTGTAGTTTCTGTTGTGGTCATCTCTGGTATGTCAGTTGTATAGCTAGTGTTAAACCTCACATCTAGAAACACAAATAAATGTTACACAAAAAGCCATCATCTCTAACATAAACAGAAGGCAGAGTTAAATGTGTGTCCAGTACCTGCACAGTATGCTAAATGGCAGGTGGTCGGCCTCACAAACTCATAGACATAAAAACCTCCGGGACAGGCTTTGACTTGAATGGGATTGGACTGGAAATAGCAGCAGTTGTTGCTCCAGTGAGCGCAGACATTACGAGTGACCACTCCATCCTCAAGTGTTGGATGTCCTCCGCTCAGCCACAGTGGAGCATTAGTGCCGCAGCTATACTCATCAACACATGTGTCTGGCATCTGAACACTCTGACCATTAATGAAGAGACGGTACCAGCCGCTCCAGCTCACCGCACTGTCACACATTAACTGAGAGGAGTGTTGATTGCTGGTGGCTCTCCATGGGTCATCCAGGATGAAGTAGTTGTAGCAGGGGTCCACAGGGGGAGCTGTTGAAATGGAAACATTAAAAAAACAAATTTTATAACATATTCCTTATTTAGTTCTAGTATTTGTATTCCCATGATGAAGCAATGAAGAGGAAACATTACATTTTAGGCTCACTGATTGGGACAGCAAACTTTTTTCACAGTATTTCAAAGAATTGATGCTGCAATGTTATTAAGTAAAATGGCATACAGAAGAGTCTTTGGTAACACTTTACTTTAAGAGATGATCTTAAGACTGTTATGACTAGGCATGGGACGATAACCGTTTTCAAGGTATACCGCGGTTTGGAAAAGTCAAGGTTTTAAAACTGCCAAGATTTTCTGTAATGCCGTTCCTAAAGGTATGTGTAAGATTTTTTGTTTACATTTTTTTTTTTTTTTTAGGACAGTATCAGTATCTCCAGCAGAAAAAAATATTCAAAGGTGCCATTTTAAATTGTAAAGAAATCTGTGTTTTTGAAGCAAATGAAGACAGCAGAAGTCAATTAACCTTTTGAATTATTTAGCCTGACATGTTTACTGTTCCAAACTATTATAAATCTTTCAAAAAACAAAATGTATTGTTTTCAAAGAGGAAAAAAGTTTCTTTTTTACCTAGACATTTAAAAAGAATATATTTTAGAGCAGTGAGCACAATACCATGATACGGTGAAACCATAAAATTTCAACGCAATCTCACGGCAATTCTTAACTTTTTGATTTAGTGGCTAATTCGTATGAATTCGTCCGATCTAATTCGTACAATTTAGTACGATTTGCTCATCACCTAATGATCGTTGGGGTTAGGGGTGGGGTTGGTTGCTACGCCTCCTTTTTACAATCGTACAATTTCGTACGACTGAACTCCTGAATTAGCCACTAAACTGACAAAACGTAAAATACTTACGTTTCCTCGTGAGATCAAGCTGGATATTTTTATCATTTCGTCAGAATCTTATACCAACCCATGCCTAGTCATGAAACATTTAACATTTCATGTGTTGTGAGTATGAAGGATATTTATTACATGGTTATAACAACTTTCATTAAGTTTCATTCATTATGTCATTTTAAATGCAAAGATGACATTGTTTGACAAGTTGACAAATGAATACATCGTAAGATTACAAAGACAACATAACTTGTCATAAATTTATCATAAACGTGATTGTCATGAGGGGATTATTATTGTGTGATGAATTTTATAAGTGTCAGTAATATTTTTCTTGACCTCAACTAGTTAAAAATTGAATTTGTCAATTAAAATGTCTTTAAATGTCCATAAATATTAATGACGCAGTTATTCACCTTATTCTCTGCGTACGAGTGGGCGCAGCCATTTGAATAATTTTGGCTCGAGACTTCCGGTCTCATTCACTTCCATTCATTTTTATATGTTAAAAACAGCTCGTTCTGCTGCTTGATGTTGCAAACTGATATTTTCTTATTATATTATTCTATATTCTCTGTATAGTCATGCAAACACTTGTTTGTAGAGCAAGTAGTTTGACCATTTTCAGCCGTTTATTATTCCTAGTCATTTCTCCCATAGGCAGCTGAATCGGAAGTTCTAAAACAATCGCAAAAACGAGCGCACTTCCGCATTGAAGAATAAGGTCAATAACATGAATATATTTTCCGATTTTCATTCAAAATATTTTCTTGAAAAATTAGTAATTGTTATGTATTGTATAACACCATTATATCATAGACCTGAGAAAAGAAAGAAAAAAATATTTACCAGTGGTTGTGATTGGTGGAGTAATGAACCGAATGGATGTGCTGGACTGGGTTGTTGTCACTGCTGTGCTTGGCTGGTTTGTAGCTTTTTTTAAAGAACATTTCAACGTCAAAATCATTTATTGTCAAACAAAATCCAGAACAGTAAATGACTGAAGTGCACATGACTAAATGCTCACCAGCACAGTAAACTGAACAAATCCGTTGCCTGACAAACTCATACACATAGTAATTTCCAGGACAGGCTTTGACTTTTATAGGATGGGATCTAAAAGTACAGCAGCCGTTCCATCCAGAAGCACAAACATGACGAAGGACCACTCCATCTTCCAGCTGAGGATGAGATCCGTTGAGCCACATTGGATAAATAGCACCACACAAGTACTGATTCACACATGATTCTGGCATCTGAGCATTTTGACCATTGTAGAACAGCCTGTACCAGCCATTCCACTCATTATGATCACACACATGGTTATTGTAATCAAAGAAAGAGCTATTAGTGGATCTCCAAATTTCATCCAAACTGTTATAGTTGTAGCAGGGGTCAACACTTGGGCTGGTGAAAGATACTGTAGAAGAAAATGAAGACACACAGCAAATACTAATGATTAAATGTTCAGATTTGAGATAATATTTAAAATGTCTGATATAAAGATTAACATACATACCGGCACAATATACAGGAGCTGGGATTAAAAGAGGTGGCCTGGTAAACTTGTAGACATAATAATCTCCAGGACAAGCTTTGACTTGGATTGGGTCGGCTCTGTAGCGACTGCTCTGATCATTACGGGAGCCGTAAACTTCACAAGTAACAACTCCATCTTCTAGTCGAGGATGAGATCCATGAAGCCACAGAGCAGTAAATCCTCCACATGTCATATAAGACACAGACCATTCAGGCATCTGAGCACTCAATCCGTTCATGAAGAGTCTGTACCAGCCATCCCATGCGTGATTGTTGTCATGTCCATTTACTTCGTTATACACATCCCAGTTAAGTGTGCTTCTCCAGTAGTTGTCAAGAATGTTGTAGTTACTGCATGGGTCGTAATCTGTGTTAGTGAGAGATGAGATGAAGTTAAATTTGTCAGTTAAACATACTAATAGTTGTGAAATATTTAAACCATGTGCATGACATGATCCAATGATGTTACAAGTTTGTGCAGGTGCCAATTTAAACAGTTGAGTTATTAAACTCTATCAGCCACACAGGCATATTTAATCCGCTCATACTACATCATCAACGACATGGTGACATGCCACAAATGATTGGTTGCTGTTGCTTCAGCAGACAACAAGCTTGCTCCTCGTTATTTTAAATGCTCAGTGTTGTTTGTGCAGCTATGCGCAGTGCATTTTCATAGACCCTCCTCCAGCCCAGCTCTACCTGTGTTTAGATCTAAAACAGGGATTACATGTATATTATGTTTGCATCAGCAGTGTTTTTTTTTTTTGATTCCCAGACTACATGTCTGTGAATATACTGGCGGAAGCAAGTCTCGGTACCTGCTCTGCACTAATAATCAAAGCAGCAGCAGCAGCGTAGCAGGTCTACACCACCAAGACCAAACACATCAATATCACCAGTGCTTCCCACAGGTTTGAAATATACTTGAGGTGGTAGCTGGATTGAAATACATCTTTTACCCACAGCACATAAATCGTTAACTACATGCGACAAATAAGAAAATAATGTGATTTTTAACTATGATTTTATGTATTATGACACTGTAATGCACCTTTTCTTTTCAATGGGTTAAAGTTATTTAAAAAAAAAGGCTGTTGAAATTAAAGAAATCCATTATATCTCTTACTTTTATGCTATTTAGGAGCCATGTGCACCCACTGACAGGTAAAGGGCTCTCTCTCTCTCTCGCGAGATGTAGGAGAGTGGTGAAGGGTTGGTGGGGAAGAGTGATTTCTATTGTCTACTAAATACTTTTCTGTATTTCTTCATCTGTATCTTTTTTCTTTCTTTGATGTAAATATTTAGTTTCTTTTGATTAGTTATTCAGTTAGATTTTGGATTTATTGTTTCAAGTTAATTAAGGAGTGAGAGAATGGCGTCGCTCGCGGATGAGCGAACGCCATCTCTTTCACTTCGCCACGGTGTTAAGTGCATGACAGAGCAAGGAGTTAAGGTGGAATGCGTGCTACTAGCCGTGGGAGAACAAATCGGCTGTGAAAATATAGTTTCGGCGTCTAGGATGAACAAAGCCGTAGTTGTTTTTCTTAAGGAAGAACACTTTGTCGCGCAGCTTATTGAGAGTGGTGTAGTGATTAGTGGGAGTTTTTGTCCCGTTCTACCTTTAGTTGCGTTAACGTCTAAGGTAATCATTTCGAATGTGCCACCGTTCATCCCTGATGAAGTTATTGAGCGAGAGCTCATTTGATTCGGAAAAACAGCGAGCCCGATAAGAGTTATATCGCTTGGATGTAAAAATCCAGAATTGAAGCACGTGATGTCGTTTCGACGACAAGTCTTTATGTTTCTAAACGAACCAACGTTTTACCCTTTCGGGTAATGAATGAAGGTAAGTCGTTTATGATTTATGCTTCTACTGCTGGATTGAAGTGTTTTGAATGTGGCGATTTTGGGCACAAACAGTTTTTTTTGTCCCCATAAACTTCAAGGAAACACAAACGATGACAGTAGGGATGTAAATGAGCTGGAGGGAGAGATTAATCAAGTGCAACGAACAGAAACGGAAACGATAATTGAGCATGATGTTGTTGGTAAACAGGAGAATGAAGGGAATGTGATTCAGAGAAATGTTATGAATGATGATAAACAAGCAACAGTGGTACAAGAGGTTGTAAATGAAAATGACTTGAGTTCTGAGACGGCAAGTGCTAGTGGTTTAGTGATGTTAAATGAGAAAATGGAAGGACCTGTAGAAGGCCTATTGGAAGACGAACAAAAAGCAGATATGATGGATGATGATGATACTTTCTCTCAGATGTCAGATTTTTCCGAAATGGGTTCTCAAATGGAAGACAGTAATTATTATTCTCTACAAGAGATAAATGAATTTTTGGATGATACTTTCGGAAGAACAGTTGAGGTAGAAGATTTTTTCCCAGATACTGAAAAATTTGTGAAAACGGTTCTTAGACTACGGCGTACTGTTGGATTGGATGAATTGAGTGATAAAAAGAGATTTAGATTGGAGAAGTTTCTGACAAAAATAAGGAAGCGTAAAGGCTCGTTTTTAAGAAAATAGGTAAATGAGTCTGAAGCACTGGGTGTTCTTTCTTTCCTATTTTTTTCTGATCTTTGTTGTCCTTTTCTCTTTTATTAATATGGGGCTCATGAGAATAGGCTCTTTTAATATAAATGGAGCGAGAGATCAGAATAAAAGGGCTATATTATCAGAATTTTTAAAAATGAATAAAATTGATATTGTTATGTTACAAGAAACTCATTCTGATAAGGCAAATGAGATAGATTTGGGTCTGTGGTGGGAAGGGAAGTACATACTCAGTCATGGTTCAAGTTTAAGTGCTGGTGTTGCGGTTCTAATTTCAAAATTTTTGAATGTTGACATTTTAAAAATTGAAGAAGTGGTAGCTGGAAGGGTATTATTTGTCCATGCACAAGTTGAAGGAATGGAATTTTTATTTATTAATGTTTATGCACCAAATGTTGGTTCTGAAAGAATTGAATTATGCTTAAATATAAACAGTCAGGTTTCTAAATATGATAACAGTGTTTGTATAATCATGGCTGGAGATTGGAACTGTACTGAAAATTTTAAAGTTGACAGAAACAGTGAAGAACCTCATTTTCAGTCAGGATATGTACTTTCTAAAGTGATTAAAGAGTATAATTTAATCGATGTTTGGAGAATTAGGAACAAAGAGATAAAGCAATATACATGGGTTAAACTAAATAATACTGAAATTAAGGGGGCTAGATTAGATAGAATTTATACGTGTAAGTCTTTTAATAGCAGAGTGGAAGATGCTGCTATTGTTCCTAGTGGTTTCTCAGACCATCATATGGTAACTATAGACATAAATAAGAAAACAACATCTAGAACGCAATATTATTGGCATTTTAATAAAACATTATTATATAATAAGTTGTTCTGTGAGAGTTTTACACATCTTCGGGAAAAATGGAGATTAGAGAAAGATAATTACGAAACTAAATGTCAGTGGTGGGAAGTTGGAAAGGTGCATATAAAATTGTTTTGCCAAAGTTATGAATCTCAAATTTCTTTTAAAGTAAGGGATGCGGTAAAAAAATTGCAATGTGAAATAGGAGAAATAGAAAAAATCATGATGTCAGACAATGAAGAAGGAACTGATAAAAGTGAAAAAATACATAAGAAGAAGCTAGAGTTGAAACAAATTTTACAAGAACAAGTCAAAAATGCTTTTATTAGGTCACATTTTTGCACTGCCAAGGATATGGATGCACCTAGTGCCTACTTTTTTAAACTAGAAAGAAAGGTGTTTCAACACAATCCTATGCTTCATTTAAGATATCCAAATGGAAGTATTACAGACAATCCCAATGAAATGAAAAAAATTGCAGTGGATTTTTATTCTGAACTATTTAGTGTTGAGCAGTGTGATGAAGAATGTGCCATGGACCTTTTTAAAGATCTTCCTAAGTTGCAAACTAAACAAAGAGAAAACTTGGACAGTGATATCAGTTTGCAAGAGCTCACAGATGCGTTACAACAACTTTCATTGGGACGTTCGCCTGGAATTGATGGAATAACTACAGAATTTTATCATCATTTCTGGAATATTTTGGGACAAGATTTTTATGAAGTTGCAAAAGAGTGTTTTGATAATGGACTTCTTCCAAGTAGCTGCCGAAGAGCAGTTTTGTCTCGTTTACCAAAAAAAGGGGATTTGGCTTTTTTAAAGAACTGGAGACCTGTTTCACTGTTGTGCACTGATTACAAAATTTTAGCAAAATGTTTAGCAAACAGGTTAAAATGTTATTTGGAGATAATTATTCATGGTGATCAGACATATTGTGTTCCTGGACGATCTATTGTGGACAATCTTTTTCTTTTGAGAGATGTGATTGATTTGAGTCTTAAAACAAATATTAATATGGGGCTTTTAGCATTAGATCAGGAAAAAGCTTTTGATCGGGTTGACCATGGTTACCTTTTCAGTGTTTTGGTTTTGGTGAAAAGTTTATTTCTTGGATAAAACTGTTATATCGAGATGTTTCGGTGTTGGTGAAGGTGGGAGGAGGGTTAAGTGCCTCAATCCCTGTGAAAAGGGGAATCAGGCAAGGATGTCCACTCTCTGGCCAATTATATAGTATTGCTATTGAACCACTTTTAAGAAGAATACGACAAAATGTTAAAGGCTTTTTAATACCTAATTATATAAATTATGATAAGATTGTGTTATCTGCTTATGCTGATGATATAACAGTTTTTATACATGATGAAGATGATGTTAATAATCTAACAAAAAATATAGAGTTATATGAAAAGGCTTCTACTGCAAAAGTTAATTGGAATAAAAGTGAAGCATATCCAGTAGGTCGGTGGATGAAAAAAAGGCTTCCAGATATACCAGGAGGATTAAAAGGGGGAAGAGAAGGTCTTAAAACTTTAGGTGTGTTTTTAGGTTCTTCTAGTTTTCAGGATAAAAATTGGGAGGGACTGCTGGGGAAGGTGGTGGCCCGATTGTCTCGATGGAAATGGCTATTACCACAAATGTCTTACAAGGGGAGAGTTTTGGTAATTAATAATCTGGTAGCGTCTTCATTATGGCATAGGATGATGGTGGTTGAACCCCCAGAGGAGTTGGTGGTGTCTAAACAAAAGAAACTAGCAGATTTTTTTCTGGACTGGTCAACATTGGATTCGAGCTGCACAACTGTAACTGTAGGACTGATCGACATCAAGAGTAAAATTCAATCTTTCAGACTGGTTTCAGCCCAAAAACTTTTGTGTAAAAGCAAGTTGTCATGGTTTCATACTGCTTGTGCAATCTTGAGAACAGTAAAGGGGTTGAATTATGATCTGCATCTTTTCTGGATACAAACTAATGAGATGGATTTAACAGGGATTACATCAGTTTATAAATTAGTGTTACAAGCATGGAACAAGACCTTCAAGATTAAAAGAATATTTGACATCCCTAAATACTGGGTGTTGGAAGAACCCCTCTTTTATAATCCAGTGGGTTATGGAACGTTGATATCTTCGAGGAGTGTACAGAAGAATATGATTGATAGGAACTGTACAAAGTTAAAACATCTTGTCACTGTGGATGGATGGAAGTCGGTGGAGGACATAATGGGTTTTACAGGTTTGAGATCCCATCGTTTGGCTACACGATTCTTGGAGGAAATACGCTCTTTTTTGCCTGGACAGTATAGAGCACTTTTACAAAAAGAAGAGTCGAGTGAAGAAGTTAAAACTCTCCCCCTGGTGGTATCTTCGAATTGTGAATTTGGTGTTTTTGAGGAAGAGACTGGAATTTCTAAAACATGGACGGTCGATGGAATGTCCAAAAAGGTTTTATACATCTTATGTGTTAAGAATGTTCACGAGGACATACTAAAAGTACAGCTATCGAAATGGACTAAAAAGTATGGACTTAATTTCCCCTTGAGAGATCAGTGGAGGTCCTTGTATAAGTCTCCTCTTGAGAAAAGAACTGGAGATTTGCAGTGGAGACTTGTTCATGGGGCGATAGCTACGAACTGACATGTGTCTCACCTTAATCCAGCAGTAAGGAAGGAGTGTGTTTTTTGTGGTAAGGAAAATAATGTAGAACATTTGTTTTTAAGTTGTATACGACTGGAAGACCTTTTTAGTGTTTTTAAAGAGTGGTTTAGATTAGATTAGATTAGATTAGATTAGATTAGATTAGATTAGATTAGATTAGATTCAACTTTATTGTCATTACACATGTACAAGTACAAGGAAATGAAATGCAGTTTAGGTCTAACCAGGAGTGCAATAGCAGCAAGTGCAGGATACAGGTATAAGTTATAAAGTGCAGTTATAGAAAAACTATGGTGATGTTTACAGATGGATGTACTATGAACATTATATACAGGTTGTATTAGCTATGAACAGAGATTTACAATATGGATATATGTACATATTGCTATTAATAATCAGAAGTGTGCAGATAGATAAACAATTACAAATGTACATGTAGAGTTGGTGTGTACATAATTACAAATGTGCAGTGGGTATGTACAGTTCAAATAAATGAATCAGTGCAATGTAGTGCAATGAATATGTGCAATTTTTAAATAGTGCAATGATTATGAGGAGTATACGTTATGAGGAGAGTGTGGGGTGTATTAGGGGGGCAAAGAGTCAGTGGGGGGCAAAGTTCAAAAGGGAGACAGCTCTGGGGAAAAAGCTGTTCCTTAGTCTACTGGTTTTTGTCCGGGGGAGCCTGAAGCGCCTGCCAGAAGGCAGGAGAGAAAACAGTCTGTGAGCAGGGTGAGAGGAATCCTTAAGAATACTGCGTGCTCAGCGCAGACAGTGTTTCCTCTGGATGTCCTCTATGGCTGGCAGTGTGGTCCCTATGATGCGTTGGGCAGTTTTCACCACCCGCTGCAGTGCCTTACGCTCCGCAACAGAGCAGCTTCCATACCAGACTGTGACACACAGTTTTGGTGAAACCTTCTCTGAATGTATTTTTATAGGGGGAGTAATGTATAGAATGTCAAAAAAGATCATATTTACTCTTTTAAATTACGTTATTGGTACAGCACAATTATCAATTTGGAAAACTAGAAAAAATAGAATATTAGGTGCTGGTGGAATAGATCCAGTGGTAATGTTGAAAGGTTTAATCACAAATAGATTGAAAATTGAATTTACCTTCTATGAATTGGTAGGAGATCTAATAACATTTGGAGAAAAGTGGTGTGTAGGAGGGATTCTATGTTGTGTTTATGAAGGTCAGCTTGTATTTAATTTATAAAAAAAAAGATTAATAAAATATGTTGTGAATGAATTTTTATTAATGGATTGATAATGTTTTGCTAAACTTGTATTGAATAAAGCTGTTTTAAACCTCTCTCTCTCTCTCTCTCTCTCTCTCTCTCTCATCTCTCCTCTCCTCCTCTCCTCTCCTCTCTCTCTCTCTCTCTCTCTCTCTCTCTCTCTCTCTCTCTCGCTTTATTGGAATGACATTTACAGTATTGCCAAAGCGTTTTAGATATGTATAAATTATGTAACATATTAACATCATTAAAATAATAAAATATACACAAAAGAGAAATAAATATCAGAAAAAAATTAATAAAAATAGACATTATTGCTAAAAATTATAATAATTACTAGAATAAAAAGTGTAGTCAGATTAGCCATTTTTAACAAAAAAATTGCAGCCATTATAGATGTCATTTTGTTTTCTCTGAGTATATAGTAAAGTTTGACTGGGCCGTTTATTAAATGATTATTCATTTAATGTTTCTCGCGGCTGTGTGCGCACAGTCAGCTGCAAAAAGGTGATGCAAAAACACATTCAAATAACGGCAACTTTAGAAAGCAAAAGTAAAAAGCGAGACCTGGACATTTTAGAAGATTTCATTTCAGGGTGCTTTCACACCTAGACTTTTGTTCCGGAACCTGGCGCGTTTGCCCAGTTAGCGCGGTTCGTTTGGCATATGTGAACAGGGCAATCGCGCTCGGAATCGCGCCAAAGCAATTGATCCGAGACTGCCTGAATGAGGTGGTCTCGGCTCGATTGAAACGAACCCTGGAGCGGATCGATTGTAGTGAGAAAGCGATACGATCCGAGCCCAGCTATATCACAGTGTTTTATGGATATGTAATAGGCATACGGCTATATGAAGAGAGAATTATGAGTAGATTATGAGTCATTCCAGACATCCCAAGTCTCCCGGAAGTCTGTGCATTTGCGGGAGACTCCCGGATGCCCGCAAACGAGTGATAATCTCCCGGAAATCGCGCGTCTTCCTCCCGGTCCTCAAAATACGTCGCGCACGCTTCTCATCACCCCTCCCCACCGCATCCCTCCTTGCTCTTCAGACATGTCGCTCGCACGCTGTCAAACACCACCAAATCACCCCCGACAGCTGAGCGGGACTCTGCAAAATAAACCGTGAAGCTCTGACCAATGTGAGGAGAGTTTACTCACATGTGACTTGTTTTAGCTCTTTTGGTCCGTTTAGAAACTTTGCCGTGTGAAAGCGAACCGCACCAAGAACAAAGAGCAACAATGTAACAATTTTAATCCCTGTTTAGGAACAACTGAATCGATTCACAGGTGTGAAAGCACCCTCAGAAACTACATTCAGACCCATTTTGGTGGAAAAAGGCGCATCTGTGTGAGTGAAAGATCGCGCACTCACAGAACCTGTGGTAGAAAACGTGCAGAGCGAGAGATTTTCCACTGGTTTATCGATCGCGAATGTTGTTGTGCAGATACAAAAAAGCGCAAAAGGATGATAACAATAGTGTTATTCATGTGTCAGCATTAAATATACTTGGGCGGGCCGTTAATATACCTGGGCGGAATGTATATATGTATATATACATATATTTCATACTAAAACTTTCCGAGAGTTGTCATGACAGAATTATATATATATGCACAAACACACACAAACTACTTACTGATGGTGATGGTGGATCCAGTAATAACATTTGGACTTGCAGTGGAAACCACCTGTGAGATAGCGCTGACATCTTATTTAAAACAAAAAAGTATCAAATAAGTGATTTGCACAATACTAGAGGGTCATTACTGAAAAATTGTTAAATGTTTTTAAAGACTTGTGCAATCCTGAACAGTACCTGTACAGTATCCTGAACATGTTTTTTGTGGATTCACAAGTTCATAGACGTAATAATTTCCTGGACATGCTTTCACTCTGATGAGGTTTACCTTGTAATCACAACACTCGTTCCTGTCATAATTTCCACAGACCACTCTAGTCACCACTCCATCCTCTATCTGAGGGTGATGACCATCGAGGAACAGACTAACAGCTGTGTTACAATTGAATCCAGAAGTGCAGGTCTCGGGCATATGGATGTTCATTCCATAGTAGAAAAGCCTGTACCAGCCACTCCAATTGAAATAAAAATCACAAACGGAATCTCCAGTTTCATTGTTGGCTCTCCAGGGGCGATCCACTGACTCATAGTTGTAGCAGGGGTCACTGCTGATGCTTGGGAAAGCAACTGTCATAGAGTGGGAAAAGTCTTATTAAAATATTGTATGCACATATAGTATTACAACACAAAACACAATCATAGGGCTAGGTTTTTATAGATTCACACCCCAGTAAAATTGGGGGTAACATGTCTGAATAAACTAAATGTGCTTTCCATATGATCAAGCACTGTCTGGCAAATAATGGACTTCAAATAAGCCTAAAAGTGTTAACATTCATTAACATTAATCAATAAGGTTTGAAAGATGCTTATTCAAAGCAACTTGCGTTGGATTTACTGTAGGTAAACATTTAATCAACCCTTGCTTTCCCCGGGAATCAAACCCATGTGGTTGAGCTTAACTGTTAAAGCTGTGATTTGAGGAGTTTATTTAAAACAGCCTTGAGTAGTAAATGATTAATTGATTGCACCCGGAATCATATAAATCATATATAAACCTAAATCGCATTCTACTTTGCAAAATCACACCCACTCTAAAATAAATCTCTCTACCACTTCCATTGAAAAGGTATAACAAGACATCTCAGTTTGTCCACACAAAAAACGCATCCTGGTCCAGCCGAGACTCGAAACAGCGACCTAATATTGACATTCAAATAAATCATAAAGAGTTAAACCTGTACCTGCACAGTATGAAGGTGTGGGGATCGACAGATCTGGTTTGACGAGTTCATAGACGTAATAATTTCCTGGACAGGCTTTTACTCGGATGGACGTGGATCTGTATAATCCACACTGGTTAGAGTTTTTACGAGTTCCCACAACATCACGGGTCACCACTCCATCCACAAGTGTTGGATGAGAACCATTGAGATACAGTCCAGAGTCACCACCGCATCCGCTAAAACTCACACACCACTCAGACATCTGGGCACTTTGTCCACTCAGATACAGTCGATACCAGCCGCTCCATTCAATAAGGGTGTCGTCATGTCCACTGTAGTACGATTGTTGAATGTTTCTCCAGTAGTCATCAAGAGTGTTATATTCATAACATGGATCAAAACTAGAAGTTGTACGTCCTGACACAATCAAGATAATAAAGTTAAAAGTTAAACTAAAACTCTTACAGATTTTGTTTGAATAAGTGGAACAAACCGAGAGTGCAGTACTTTACTGTTAAACATCTAACATCTATGTCTGTAGAAAAGACATTGACTGAGGATGCTTGAGATAAACTGATGAACAGCGTGTCCTTTATTCCTTTTTCAGAGTTGCCGCCAATATTTCTTATTTTTAAGATATGACTGGGATTAGAATGGACAGTAGTATCTGGATTTCTATCACTTCTATTCTACTGGATTTTACTATGAGCTTGTAAGTTACTTTGGATGAAAGCAGATTGTAAATGAGTACATATAAATAACATCGATATCTCTAAACACTACAGTGACTTTTATTAAAAGTATCCACTTAAATCATAAATGTAAATGTTTGTTTAGTTAAAAATAGTTTTAATTCTCCTATAAAACCGTTTTATTTAGCAGTATTGCTGCAAGTATGTTGCTGTAAAATAACAATAGAGCAATTCCATGCAAATGTCAACCTTGCCATAAAAAAATTAAGTTGTCACCAAAATAGCGAAAACCCTTTAAATTTTTTTGTGTATTGTATTTTACAGTACTGTTAAAATTCTCAAAAGTTTACCAAAGTGACACAAGTGGCAATTTCACATCAGTTACATCCACAGTTTTTCCTCATAAATGCAAAAATGTGAATTAAAATAAAATCAATCATGTTTGTTTAATAGAAAGCCAACTCTTATCTTTTTGATTAGCATTATTTCTTTTGGGTTGCGCAGTTTAATTCACAGAATTTCTACAAAGTATGTTGTAAACTGTGAACTTGCTAACTTTTTTGGTCACATCCATAACGCATTTTTACTTTCCTCATTTAAAGTATAAAAATTGTTTACAGATTAATATGTTTCTGATCCCATAATTCTTTGTCTAGTTGTTTTGGAAAATATAAAGAGATGTTTCAATATAATGTTAACATATACTTTTTCTGTGCTTTGGGTTTTTATTGCAAATGTCATAACGCTGGAATTGCTCAATATCATTTGTTGCCAGTCTAATATCATTCTCCCTGTCTGTGCTGTTTCTGCTCTGACCAGCAGGTGAAGCCAGTGTTACTGTTCTGCTGTCAATCATAGATCATCCCACCTCTGACTCCGCCCATTTCACCTGTTGCTCATTAGCGGCTTTTAATCTAAGTGCATATATACCTGCTTTCTTCAGGTTTCAACCAGATTACTTTAGCTTTCAGGTTGTTTTATTTTATTTGTATTTTCCCCTGGTTATCATGCAATATTATTCTGTTACACTCTACATTTTATCTGTTTGGATTCAAAAGCACCTTTTTTCCTTTGCTTTAGGGCTCTTTTCGAAATGTTTTAGCTATTGGCTATATGGCTCTTCATTTATCACTCGATCAGAGCCTTTTCCTTTACCCCAAATTAGCCATTTTTTAAAATCCTACGCTAGCCTTCTTTCATTCTTTTCATAAAAGCAATGTCATTCCATAGCAAAACAATGTTTTTGTGAACTTCTATGGTGCTCAATGGTTTAAGCTTCAAAACTGCAGGTTTAAATGCTTTAAACTGAACCCATTTGAGAAATAAGAGTCTTAGCTAGCAAAACTATTGTCTAATAAATAAATAAATACAAGTGTATATACTTTTTTGCATTAGCACTAGGGTGCAAGGTTTTGTAGTTTAAAAAAGTGCATACTTTTTTTGTTATTATTTTATTGTTTTGCTTATAATGTAAATTATTCCTTCAGTCCTTTAAATTTCAAATTTTTTTTTACAAAAGCAAAATATTGACCTTATTCTTCAGTGAGGAAGTGCGCTCGTTTTTGCGATTGTTTTAGAACTTCCGAATTAGTTGCCTATGGGAGAAATGACTAGGAATAATAAATGTCAGAAAACGGTCAAACTACCAGCCTGATCTCACGAGGAAACGTAAGTATTTTACGTTTTGTCAGTTTAGTGGCTAATTCGTAATAGTTCAGTCGTACGAAAAAGTACGATTTTAAAAAGGAGGCGTGGCACCCAACCCCACCCCTAACCCCAACCGTCATTGGGTGATGGGCAAATCGTACTAATATGTACGAATTAGATTGTACGAATTCATACGAATTAGCCACTAATCAAAAAGTTACGAATTGGCCGTGAGATATCGTTGAAACTACTTGCTCTACAAACAAGTGTTTGCTGAATAGAAAGAGGAAGAAAATTTGATTGTAAAAAAACGGATTCTACCTGTTGTTAGTCCACTGGTTATTTCACCTGTTAAATAAACAATATAAGCATAAATATTTAATATTTAAGAGGGAGGGGGGGGGGGGGGGGGGGGGGGGGGGGGGGTTCGAGTCAGATGATAAAGCCCTCACCATGAATCAGGAGCAGCGACACACACAGTGAGATGAAAAACCTCATAATGACGAATGAAACCTTTACACACATACAACATACATTGGTTATATTGGTTGTTATTGCTTAGAATTTGGTTTATCATTTAAAAAATATTAAACATAAACCATATTATCATGTTCACAGATAAATAAAAAGACCATTATACAAAATTATTTTATTAAAATGCAAGCATCTAAGAGTTTAAGTGTTACAATAAGAGAAGTAGCTTTACCTGAAATGCTGCTGCAGAGCAAACTCAGATTCTCTTCAGCAGATCATACTGAACTGCAATCCTCAAAATCGGTCTTTATTAATACCTGTGGGTGGGCCTTTACTGGAACCAAGATCAATACCATAAACCAGTTTTTCACTTTTGATGTGTGATTAGGATATTCGTAGCTTGAATGGATTGTTTTGCTAAATTTGGCAGCTGTCACTGATACATTCTTTCTCAAACAAATACAAATGTTGATGGAATGACGACCAGCCAGTTCAATGTCTCTTTTTTTCCCAGGCAGCTTTACATAAATGTAACCTTAACACTTTTGTAAATACAAAAAAAGCCCACTTGATTTTATTTGAATAACGTTGAATGATGAACCAATAATTGGTAACACTGAAGACAACATAAACTTGTCATTAATTCGTCATAAACATGATTGTCCATTGTAATTGTGTCATGAATTGTATAATTTTATATTTTTACCATTATTTTTACCATTAAGATTTACATTTTGTTAAGTTTGTTTGGCTCATCTCAGGTCTATGCGTGAGTGACAATGGTCATGAATAATTCACACCTGGAGAGATAAAGGACACTCACCCATCAAGGGCATTATAAAGCAATGTCCATCTGCAAAAGCTAGCCCAAACTAAATGCTTGTTACATTTAGTTAAAATTTTGTAGGTTGTAATTTTTTTCAATATTTTACTTGAATTTTATTGTATTATCTTTCAATTTCTGAATATATTTGGTGACTAAAATATTATTTTAATAAATATATCTGTTTAATAAATCTGTTTTGTTTAAATGCATCAAAACACACTGACTATATTCACTGAGAAATGGAGGGAAATATTTGAAATGGTATAAAACGTGATTGCAAAACTGTTGTAATAAAAACTTTCTTGTGCAATAATCCAGCATTTAATAATAATCTCTGAATGACTCTGGCATAATGACAAAACACAAGAATAATCAAGATAATATTTGAAGACCTTTTATATATATTTTGCCCAAATAGTTGCCGCCTTAGTTAACTTTTTCCAAACTTTAACAGGTTCAACTATGGTAAAATAAATAAAAATTAAATAAATAACACGAATAACATGCGTCACGTTCTAGCCAGCGTGCTGTGGGCGTGTGGGCAGCTTACGTCATTGTTTGTATTAATGGCGGAAGTGGGAAGAGGCGGCGTGATGCGCGCTCTGCCGGGAGAATTGTATGGATTACCTAGCGAGACAACATTTGCTTTCAAAATGATTTGGAAAGTTCACCCTCCAAGCTTTATGCAGGTATGTCTGTCATGTGTATGTCTCATGTATTCGTGGAGATCCCACTGTGTTTTCTGACCTCAGTTTACATGTCGCGCGAGTCTCACGTGGACTATTGTAATAACAAAGCCTCGTGGGCGTGGTCGCATTAAAAATAATGAGCTCCGACAGAGAATCTAGACATAGCATTGGTTTCATACTGATTACTTTATCAAGCAATATTTGTTTTCAACATGCACCACTGCATTTAAAAGTAGACACTTCAAGCTTTCTATAGATATGTCTCATGTCTGTGTGTTTAGTTTTCGCGGAGTTTCAGTGCATATTACTGACGTGTTTGTAAAAACAGTTCACGGAGAGAGAAAAGAGAAAATGCCTTCACTGTTTATTTTCCTTATTTTGCAACAACACACCTTTGTTGTTATTGTGAGTGTACACAAAAAAAACTAGACACCTAACAGATTCGATTGATGTATTGCTCATATCTGTACCATCAAAACTGAAAGTGTCATTTAAGTTTTTTTCGGCGTTTTCATGTGAAAACACGTCAAAACGCGTATATGCAGGCTTCGACCCCTGGGGGTTAATATACTTCTTATTACCTAAAACTAAGAAAGAATAAACTTACATTTATTTTAAGAAATTACACTTATTTTAAGTACTTTTCTGAAATATGCTTTGGGTCATTTTCAGAAATACTTAATATTGCTCTTAAGTATGCTGACAGAAAAGTCTTAGTACATTTGGCCTATACTTGTTCTATAGCTGCGTCCCAAATGGCACACTATACACCAGGGGTGTCAAAGTCAATTCCTCAAGGGCCGGAGCCCTGCACAGTTTAGTTCCAACCCTGCTTCAAAACACTTACCTCAGGTTTCAAACAAGCATAAAGGACTCAATTAGTTGGATCAGGTGTGTTTAATTAGGGTTGAAACAAAACCGTGCAGAGCTCCGGCCCTCCAGGAACTGACTTTGACACATGTGCTATACACTATGCACTTATGCACTATGTACTTATGCACTTGCACACTCAACAGCATAGTATATCTATGTAGTGTCGTCCCAAATGGAACACTAATGGTTTTTAATAAGCGTAAATTCAAACCGTTTCCCTGATGACGTTTGACGGTTGCCAAATTAGTGAAATAAATTACAAACTACCAAATAATACCTGCCATCAGTATAGACACATTCACCATCGGGAGGCGCTATAATCACTCTTGTTGAAGAATTTTGCTTTCTCAATCTAAAACAAATAAAGTTATCCAACATGAGCCCCTGATAGCTCCGCCCCTTCCACTATGTGAGCAAAGCTGCTGTCATTGAGTGTGTGAAGTGTCCATCATTACACACTTAATTTTACCGGCTGAATGAGTGCAACATCTGGGTAATTAAAGTGCACTTATTATTTTTTTCAGTGTGAACGCACTACTTACACTATTCATACTACAAAATGTCGTAGAATAGTGCACAATTATGCGATTTGGGATGCACCTATTGACATATACATAAAAGTATTATTATGCATTCTAAGTATGCTTGGCTTGTGTTTGTTTTTACTCTTTTGATGTGGCTGAAGGAATGTCCTAGATTATTCTGCATGTTTAAACTGTCTGAACTGAAAATGAGTTGCGTCATTGTAGTCGTTTTGTCTTAAGATGCCCACCAAATGTTATGGTCACCAGCAATCTAGCAGTTGCAGATCGCTGGAGAACTCCAATTGTGCCACTGAACTGAACTGCAAATCCTGGAAATCATTGCTCCAATCACTCCTGCCACAGCTGACAGTCATTCTGACACACACACACACATGAAACTCATCTTCATTGATTACCTGGGCTGCGTCCGAAACTGCATACTTCCATACTACATAGTACGCTAAAATCAGTATGCGAGCCGAGTATTAAGTCCGAATTCATAGAATTCGAAAATCAGTATGCGAAAAGTACCTAGATGACTTACTACTTCCAGCGAGATTCTGAAATGCGCATCCCATGCACGCTGCGCTATCCCATAATGCCCCGCGAGAGAATTCACGAATGGGAGTGAAGCGACGCAGATGATGCAGGTAGGTTACGTGACCACGACAAAATGGTGGATGTAGTACATCCGAATTCCATTCATACTTCTTACATTCATACTGTATAGAACTTTTCTACCGGCCGAGTAGTACATTTAAATTCAAATGCAGTACTTACTGAGTAGTAGGCGGTTTCGGACGCAGCCCTGGACTATATATATACACCACACTTTCACACAAACTTGTCTGAGTCGTGATTTCTGTAAGCATTTCAAAGCTTTATTTCTTGTCTGGCTATCCCGTGTTTTTTGACCCGTGTTTTGTTTATTGTTTATCCTGTTTGCTGCCTGCACTGATGTACCTGTTGTACCTGTTGAGGTGCTGAGGTACCTGTTGTACCTGTCGTGACCACACAGCAAAAAAAACAATGTACGTTTAACTCAATTTGCCTTAACACTTCTTGGGTGTACATATGACTCCCTCCATTTTGGAGTTAAAATACCACTTTCTAAAGTGTGAAATTTGTACATTACTCTCAGAGTTCATTTTAACACAGTAAGAGTTTATTCTTACATCGAACTAGAGTGTGTGTTACACTTCAAAGGTTTAATATGCTAGCTTTTTTCATATACTATCAGTTGGTGTGTGACAGATAACAGTGATCAAATATGTTGAAAATAGTTTTAATTTATTAAATGTTCATTAATCTTTTCAGAAATAATATCAACACATTCAACTCTTTGCAATTTAAAATGCAGCAAGACATGTTTCAAGATCAAGTAAAACATACTGGTTTGATCACTGTTTATCCGAAAGAACTGGTTCGAGTAAAAAAACCTAGACTTTCCATCACTAGTGGGAAATACACTGCATATTGGGTTAAAAGTTTAACACTGAAAAAAAACTCTTAAATATACGCTCTTTCACACTCGTGGATTAAAATGTACTCCAGTTTTAACACTGAACAACACCAACAAATTCACACTGTATATTTAACACTGGAATTTTTGCTGTGCATTACCTGCCTGAATATTCTCTTAAATAAACTGCATGTGGATTCTCAACTCCATTGACAAACTCGTTTTGTAACCCCAATAATGTGTTTCTCTAATTTTCTTTTTATAAAAGCTAAGGCATGCCCTAGAGGGGAAAAAAAACAAACATGCTCAGTATTCTTGCAGCCAGATTAATTGTCAGTATATGCCTACTTCAAATGAGTCAATGATCACCTAACTTTGCTAGTATATATTCATATTAGTGATATAAATTAGTGATTAACAGTGTTAGGGGTAACACATTACAAGTAATGTGAGTTATGTGATAATATTACTTCTCTAAGTAACGCATTGCTTAAATTTTTTTTATAAAAATTGAGCTATACTTTTCAATAGCTGAATTAAAAAGAACATACAGTATAGTCATGTTAAATCCTGCACTCAATGAGAGAATGATCTTTCAGGAACAGACAGAAACCAAGATGACAAAGCCTTACATTTCTGCGATGGAAATATTCTCATCATTTTGAATGCATAGACGAAAAAGAAAAGGGGGTTGTCTCAATGCACAAGGATTTTACTTCACAGATAACACAAAAAGTACAAAAGTAGCAAACAAACATTGCCTTAAACTTTCATTTATCTGTATACACGCCCTGTATAGCTCTGGGCTCAGGAAGTTCTCAGAAGATAATATTATCCCACACGGTGCTTAATTTGTAAATTGTAAAGTCCCGGAACTGATCGTGGTAACGGATCTGGCATGTTACCAGAGGAGGGAGAGATGTCACGGATGAAAGTAAAGAGGGTTGGGAAGGAGTCGCGGAAGATGAGCGAGGCAGGTCGGGGGTGCGTGTGAGGAGGGGGATCGGTAAAATGAGGTGCCGGATTCGGATCTGTCTTGTTCTGGCGCAAATTAAGCCCTGATCCTACGTTATAATTTTTTATGTTTTTTTTTTTTTTTTGTTAAACGAAGGTTAACTTTAAAAGCCTGAAAGGCCTGAAAGAGATTTTTAGCTGAGTAAAAAAAGTAACTCAAATGTAATGCAACACGTTACTTACCATAAAAATTAACTAAGTAAACCAACTAGTTACCTTTTGGAGAGTAACTCAATATTGTAATCCATTACTTTCATAAGTAACTTTCCCCAACACTAGTGGTTAATGACATTAAAGTGTGCTTAAAGATTTAAAACATTCCCAATAATAACTTTATTCCAAGTTTATCCCAAACTGACTACTAAATTTATAATAAATTTTCAAGAACTAACTGTCCCTATGTGAAAAAAATATTTGCTAAGTATACTTGCAGTATAACACTAGAAAACTACTAGTTAACTAAGAGTACACTGACAGAACAGTTACAGGAAAATTGCAGCATAATAGAAAAGTACTAGCTAAGTACTATAATTTTCAATGAGAGAGAACATTGTTCTGATTAATGAACTGTTCTGACTTTTTTTAAATACAGTTGAAGTCAGAATTATTTGCCTCCCTTTGAATTTTTTGTTTTTTTAAATATTTCCCAAATGATGTAAGGAAATTTTCACAGTATGTCTGATAATATTTTTTCTTCTGGAGAAAGTCTTATTTGTTTTAATTCGGCTACAATAAAAGCAGTTTTTAATATTTTTAAAAACATTTTAAGGTCAAAATTATTAGCCCCTTTAAGCTATATATATTTTCGAAAGTCTACAGAACAAACCTGCCCAGTTAACCTAGTTAAGCCCTTAAATGTCACTTTAAGCTTTATAGAAGTGTCTTGAAAAATATCTAGTAAAATATTATGTGCGGTCATCATGGCAAAGATAAAATCAATCAGTTATTAGAAATGAGTTCTAAAAATTATTATGTTTAGAAATGTGTTGATAAAATCTTCTCTCCGTAAAAAAAAAAATTGGAGATAAAAATAAACAGGGGGGCTAATAATTCTGACTTCAACTGTATATCTGTCTCATCCAACTTTTACATTTCACTTTCTCTTCAGCTGAGACTTAGAAAAATACAAGAACAATTCTGCGTGATTAACCAATGGCTGAACTTCACCTCGTGTTACCAGAGAACAATGCAACCAGTACATCAACATTCTACAGAACCTTCAGTACTGAAAACAGAAACACCCTGTTTACACTTGAAAATCACAGCACCAACAGCATGGAAATAAAACAAAAGGATTGCAAAGATTTTATACTGTCCATTATCTTTATTTTTATACTATGAATCAAAGTAACTGACTACAAAAGGTAGATTATAAAGATTATGTCTTGCTTCAAGTTTAAAACAAATCATGTTCAGTAAAATAGTTAGTCTTATAACAATAACAAGGAAATAAAACTTGGTTAAAGTAACTTTGATGCCTTTATAAAAGTTTTCTCTCATTCTTTCAATGTGAAAGGATGAGCTTCAGTTAAGAACTAGTTTATTAGTTTCTTTATTAGTACATGTGTGTGGATCGTGCCTGAAACAATAGGTAGACTCAACAAAAATATAAATTAACATTTGTATAACATTAAAAAAATATAGAAATAATAATAAATATAACATTTTGCTGCAAAAAAAAAGAAAGCTTTTTGTGCCTATCGTTCAATTTATTTATTTACTTTTTAAATTTGCAAATGCTTACATGACTTCTGTACCTGTAACCATTGACTCCCATAGTATTTCAATGGAAATAGAAGTTAATATTTATAGATTTTCAGCTTTCTTCATGATATCTTGTTTTATTGTCAGCAGAAGAAATGTAAATTCATAAAGGTTTGGAAACACTTGAGGATTAGTAAATAGTAACACAGTTTCAGTGCGGAGTGAACTCTTTAAGTCAGTGTTGTCAGTGTGCTTGTTTTTTCAGTAATTGTTGAAATGCAGTTGATCAAGATTCCCATGATCTATTGTATTAACAGTACATTACTGTCATTATTCATGTCAGTCTTATGCTGTGTTCACACCAGACGCGGAACGCATGGATAAGTCTTGAACATTTGAGTGACTGTAGCTTCGTTGCTAAATGGCTAACATACATTTTATTGATAAAATAACTGTGTTTATTTGCTTTATGAAGGCTGAAAAACAGCGTTAATTTGTTTTTAGTCATGTCTGAGTCCACTAGATCTTTTCAGAGGTGCACCCAGCTCTGTGAGCTCATAAACTCCTCCAGACACTTAACCTGGATAATGGAAGCATTTAGTGGTGCTTCTGACTGAGCCGAGCCCAGTTTGATGAACTGTTGTCGGTGTAGGCAGGAAGATTTTCCCCCGGGACACCAACAACAGGCGCTACGTCATAATCACGGCCCCACAAGAGCAAGCTTCTGATTGGTTAACGTGGCGCGAATGTCTGCAGAAGTTCAGATTTTTAAACTTGCGCGATTCAAGCGATTTCCGGGTTAAGTGCGCAAAACGTTCAATTTGCGCTGCGTCATTCGCGCAATTCCCATCATTCGCGCCGCGCCATTTGCGCGTATCGTGCCGCAGGATGTCTATTCCCGCGTTTGCACTGACTTAACATGTAAATCACTCGCGCTTGATGCTTCTTCCGCATCTGGTGTGAACACAGCATTAGTGTGTTTTCTATTATCACCCAAAGAGTGATTTATTACAGTTTCTGCAATATATGACGTCACCAAAATTACAAAAGAGGCTTATTGGAAATACAAAGCAATACATTTTCTGATTTAGAGTTTTGTTTTTTTTCCTAGTTTCAGTCCAGTGCTTGCTTGTTGTTTAAATAGCAAATGCATTTGTGTCATGGGCGTGCTGGTCTGAAAAGGACAAGTGCTAAAGCACTAGAGATGCGCGGATCAGCTGAAATGACACCCTAATCCGCGGCTTCATATTAATCATCCACCCGCGCGCACATATAGTTTTATCTTATTTATATATATACAGTTGCAATCAGAATTATTCAACCCCCTTTGATTTTTTTTTCCTTTTTTAAATATTTCCCAAATTATGTTTAACAGAGCAAGGAAATTTTTACAGTATGTCTGATAATATTTTTTCTTCTGGAGAAAGTCTTATTTGTTTTATTTTGGCTAGAATAAAAGCAGTTTTTAATTTTTAAAGAACCATTTTAAGGACTAAATTTTTAGCCCCTTTAAGCTAATTTTTTATTCGATAGTCTACAGAACAAACCATCGTTATACAATAACTTGCCTAATTACCCTAACCTGCCTAGTTAACCTAATTAACCTAGTTAAGCCTTTAAATGTCACTTTAAGCTGTATAGAAGTGTCTTGAAAAATATCTAGTCAAATATTATTTACTGTCATCTTGGCAAAGATAAAATAAATCAGTTATTAGAAATGAGTTATTAAAACTATTATGACTAGAAATGTGTTGAAAAAAACTTCTCTCCGTTAAACAGAAATTGAGGAAAAAAATAAACAGGGGGGCTAATAATTCTGGGGGTTGAATAATTTTGAACACAACTGTATATATATATATATATTAGTGCTGGGCCGTTATCGGCGTTAACGTGCTGCGTTAACGCGAGACTCTTATCGCGCAATAAAAAAAATATCGCCGTTAATCTATTCTCAAAGTTAGGTTGGGAGCTGGGTCTATTTTACCCAAGCTGTGATAACTTTCACCTATTAGCGCGGATGGATACCTGACCGGTGAGCCGTCTGCCCTTCTAAATCAAATCAGCAGGCTGCCTGACTCTTAACTGCAGGCCGGCAGTTTCATTTTAACTCACGAATATTTCATTCATTCCTTCGTGACAAACTGGGGTATTAGACGCAAATACGGAGAGAATGTTATGGAATTTAATAACGCATGCCAAATAGTAAGAAAAAAAACTTCCGCATTTCGCGATGTGTGTGTGTGTGTGTGTTCAGTCCTACTGACAGCTGCGTGTGGATCTTGTCGGAAAATATGGCGAAAGGTCCTAAAGACCGCCGGGTTTACTTCAATAATGCCGCTAATATCTGCATACTCCACATCTTAATTCCATTTCTGTTTAGTTCAGTTATGACTTTAGATCGGGGGTGCTTAACCCTGTTCCTGGAGAGCTACCTTCCTACAGAGTTCAGCTCCAACCCTGTTCAAACACACCTGAACCAATTAATTAGGACCTGAACAGCACCTGATAATTACAGACAGGTGAGTTTGATAAGGGTTGCAACTGAAATCTGCAGGAAGGTAGCTCTCCAGGAACAGGATTGAGCACCCCTGCTTTATATGGATTAAGGTCATCAAAAATCGCTGTTTGGAGCTTATGTGGGCCTACAGTTCAACACTGATGTTTAACTGAATAAACAGTAAACATAAGTACATCTTATTGAACATCATTTATTTTCATCACCAATTATCGTAGTAGAACAGTTTCTCAAGCAGTTCCCCTGGTCTAATGCGCCACCTGGCTTGAGAAACCCGTTCTCAAAGACTTATTATTTGGGTAACACACATATTTTCGGCAGAATTCAAATGAGCCATTTTAATCTAGATTAATCTAGATTAATTTCGAAATTAATCTAGATTAAAAAAATGAATCTATGCCCACCTATAATATATATATATATATATATATATATATATATATATATATATATATATATATATATATATATATATATATTCACACCCGACCTGCACCCGATTGTCACTTTAATAATTTAATTCTTTGTTTTTTAGGCATGATGATAGGTCACCGTGGATATTAACAGCAGATTCAGTGAGATAATCTGCGCATCTCTGATGGTAAAATACGTTAATCTTAAATGTTTTTAAATGAACATTTATTTATAAAAACAAAAGTTTGTCTTTAGACAACATTTTCTTCATTTTCAAATAGATACAGAAAGTTGAAAAATAAGAAATTTTAGCTTTTACAGATAGAGGAACAAGATAACAAAAATGGAGTCATTTCAGCCTAAACGGCAGCACTGTTTACTTGGCTTTTTTCTTTGCAAATTTTAAATAAAATAACATCTACTGTGCCTACATTTGGGCAATTCTGCCTCACCTCCAAAACGCAGCCAGCTGCACTGAATGAGTGTTCGCTCGCACCGCTTGTTGTAGGAATGAGCAAGATTCTTCTCGCAGGGCGCTGCAGTCCTGAAAATAAGCGATCATGTTTTTCCCAGAACGATAGCAGATTTCCCTCTGACTACTCTATCTGAAAGTTTGAACAGTACTCTTGCACATCATCCATTATTTCGGGTGTCTCATCTTCCCATTCTGCAAAGCCCACTCTGCTCTTTTGCTGGTACACTGCCATGTCCCGCTCCACCCGCGAACCACTCGCAATTAATCATAATGTATTTTTTTATTACTCGACCCATGGATTATCCGCAGCGCCCGCGGATATAACTGCCATCCGCGCATCACTATAAAGCACATTGTTGACGTGTTACTATTTTGAGAGCATGTTAGTGATTTGTGCACCTAGCCGGATCCAAAATTTGCATACATGATGCTTATTACTAGACTCAGGGATGCACAGCAGCACAGAAATATATTTATATATAAAAAATGTTAGTATTCAAATGTAAAAGAATATTATTGTCTACATGTATATACTGTAAAAACCGCTATGTCCTCCTGTGCCTTCAGCATCACCTCAGGGAGCTTTGGCGGAATCTGCTTTGTTCTGATGGTCTGCTGCATTCTAATGGATTTCTTCATTCTATTGAATTTCTTAATCATTTTAAATTACATAATCTAATAGCTATATATCAGATTGGTTATCAGTTGTTGATGCAAAGGGTGGTTATCATCGTGCCCTCACAGCAAGAAGGTCGCTGGTTCGAGCCCCAGGTGAGTCAGTTGGCATTTCTGTGTGGAGGTTGCATCTTCTCCCCGTGTTGGCGTGGATTTTCTCCGGGTACTCCAGTTTCCCCCACAGTCCAAACACATGTGCTATAGGTAGTACATGTGTTGTGTTGCCATAATGAGGAAACCACTCTAAAGATAGCAGTAATCTTTCTTACTTTGACTGAGAAAAATTACAACAAAAGGACAAAATGCAGAATATTACGTGACTTTAATCATGGAATTTATTTTTTTTTTTCCTCATACACTTTTTTTCAATGTTTTTAGATCACAATTTCTTTAAATACATTATTTAAACTTTAGGACTGAAAAATATATCTAATTTATCTGATCTTTGTTTTTATAGCACATACACCCAAACAATTATAGAATTAACCTGGTGTATTAATGTATAATATTATTTCAAGTAAATTGCTGTGCCTCAAGAAATAATATTTATGAAACAACCAGTTCCACATCCATTAAAATCAACCAAACTAAATGTTGCACTTTCTGTGTCAATGAACTAAGAAAGGGTGAAGAGACTCATCAGAGGAATGAACAACAGCACCAGAGAAGCACACAGACAACAAGCCTCAGAAACCGTCACTTGGTTTGGGAGAAACTGAACATCTGTGAACAGAGAATATCATTCAGTCTAATGAAATAAAAGATTATTTACAACTGAATCAAACAGTGTTGAGGAGCAGCTCTACATGTAGATCAGCTATTAGCATCACTACATTTTTAATGTAGTTTAACAGTAGCTGAGATACTTATAAAACAATGTAGCTTTTCCAGAAATCTTACAAGATCATTGCATTTATTAATTTATTACTTACTATTATTTTGTACATAATCATTTTTAAGTAACAACAGTTGACTTCAATCCAGAAAGTATTCTCACATTCTCACATTAACATGAAGAATGTTATGATAGGGCGTATATCATTTCTTATCACACTGAGCCATCTGTCTGCTTTTTGTTTTTGAGAAAATGTTATTGTGCCTAACCTGTTACTTTCGTTGCAGATTTGCACTGTAACTTCTAGGGCCCTATCATACATCTGGCGCAAGATCTGTTTGCCCCAACGTTGCTATTTTCAGACCAACGGAACCTTAATTTTCCCATTTTCCGCCATGTTGTTTAGATAGTAAATCCATTTGTGCCACTTTGTGGACTCATGGGTGTATCGGTCTAGAATAGAAGTGTGTTAAGGCGCATTGTTGGCGCATTGCTATTTTGAGGAACTAAAATAGACTGAAAGCAGGTCTAAAGTCTAGCGCAGAGCGCGTTAGTTATGCACCTTAAACGCTAACACAGTGATTAAAACATGCAGGATGTACAGCAATACACAACTATCTTTACAAATGAAAAAGAATTAAAAGATTAAAATATTACAAAAATTATTATTTTCTACATAAATATAAACACCACTGCCTCCATGCCTTCTTCATCTCGGGAGGCTTTTTTTAGTTTATTCATGATAATTTGCTTTTGTATAATGTAATTATTAGTAATAGTCTTATTTATTATATGCATTTTTATAATTGTTTTATTAAAAACAAGCCTAGATTTGTCCACCTGTCAGGTTTTGGACCATATGGGGCATAGCATGTGTATTTAGATTTTTGATCACACTTCGTTTTTATTGTTCATTTATTTGTTTTGCTGGAAATTAGAACTGAATTTAGAAATAGTTTTGAAACAAATCTTTGTGCTTAACAAACAAAATTAATTATGTAGGCTGATGAATGTCTGTGCATACAAAACCGTTTCCTTATTCACGAAAGAGAGAGAGTGAAAGTAAAGGCCGATTGGAGGAGGCTTGTTCTTTATCCTTGTACTGCAGATGCTCTGTTTAACTGTTTTCTTGCAAGTTAAGCATTCAGTTTTTCCACTTACAAAGTCTGCCATGTCAATAGCAAATATACGCAATGGCGCAACACAACAGACTCTTAAAGGGAATGTGAGATGAGACTCTGATTGGTTTATGCTCAAAACACGCCCATAACCAGGGCCAGACGGAATCTGCGGACATTTTTTGCTATTTCTGCGGAGATTTTTGGTAAAAATCTGCGGATTTCTGCGGAATTATTTTGGGAGTATCATAACTAAAACCTTAATATGTGAAATAAAAAATTATATCTTTTGTTAACTTGTATTTAATGTTTAAAATGCAAATCCAATTAGATTAACTGTAAATAGTTAACTGTAAGTAAATAAACAGAATTAATGATGGGCTAAAAATCTGCGGAAAATCTGCGGAATTCTGCGCGCGCAGATTCCGTGTGGGCCTACCCATAACTCATTAAGAGAATAAACTCACCCCTGTTAGACCATGCGCCAGGGCGCAAAGCATATTTTTCTGTCCTTAAAATTGCAGAAGTGATTCAGAAACGCCCTTAATGCTTTTGCACCCTGTGCTTTAGACTTTGTGCCTAGACCGTTAAAATAAAGCCCCTAGAGTTTGAGAAATTTAAAATCTGTGTGTAATAACTCATTAGGCTTTGAAATCGTAATTGTATTGCATTGTTTTAAGTAACAAATATTTTATTCAAAGCATTCTTTATTGACACATATTTTCTTATTTGTTTTAAATGCACTTCGGCATTGTGGAAATAAGTAGTTTCAATGGGGCATTCTTTTAGATAGTAACTTTTCAGAAGGGTAGATTAACAGTAGTTTAGTTACTTTAACTAATGAGTTGCTTGTAGTTTATAAAGCTCCAGTTTCAGAACAGCATCCCCAACACTGCACTCAGACATATGAAATGCTGACCTGTGTTTCCTCCAGACCACACTAGAGGACCCATAGATAGTGAAGCACTGTCATGGAGATCCAGAGCCATGCGCTCTCTCCGCTGCTGTCCAGAGTTACAGCTCTAGAAGAGAAAAGAGTCAAATCCAGCTGTGCAAATCCCTGATAAACATCACTGAACAAACACAAAACCAACAGGAGTGCACAAAATCCCCAGCAGAGGGCAGAACAGACATGTTTAACAGCCTTCATCATTAAACCTCAACACCATAATATCTCCCTGTCTGTGTTTAGTGTTGAAACATCAGTGGGGGATTTTGAAGACTTTTTAAACTCACCGTTGAGCATTGTTCACTGGACAGAAGGCAAAGGTGAACAGCACAGTGCAGGTAAAGCTTAGTGGAGTTTGCAGTGAAGATGAACATCCTGAAGGAGAAACGGCTGCTTGTGGAGACGCCGTTCTGCAGCAGCTTCACTGTGTCGTCCTCAGGATTGGGACACCTGACAAGATCAACAACCACAATCAACAAACCAAATGATTTCATCAAATGCATTCAACTCAGAAGTGATTTCCAGGCAATCATTTCACAAAAACTAGAATGTCTAAAATACTGAAAAGATACAAATCTCAGGGTTTTCCTAAAGTAACATGAATTATTATTTATTCAGAAGTAGATTTTAAAAAATGAAGAGAAGGCTTTACTCTTCAATGATGAGGTCCCATTGGAGACTGTAATCAGGGTCATTCACAGGTGTAGCCCAACAATCGTCCATCACCAGGGCAAACTGGCGGCTGTCGACCCCCTCAACACCAATCTCCATATGCATCTCCTGGTCCAGCTCTGCATCCACTCTACCAGTGAAGGGCTGAGTGAACTCTTCATCCACATACGGGACCATACGCACCTGATAAACCCCTTCACCACTGGGGAGGACCTTGTGCACGGTGCTGTAAATAATGGGTACATAAACTCTTGATAAAAATCTTAAGACCAGAGGGAAAATTTACAAGTATTCACATTTCACGCTGCTGGATGGTTGTAAGCACTGCTTCAAAATACAGAAAGAAGAAACAAAAGTGCCAAAATATAGAGAGCAGGCAATGTTTAGAAATCTATTTATATTGGCTGATCAAAAGTTTGACCATAGTTTTTTTAGAAACTAATTTGGAGAGGATCAAGTGCTTATGATTGATCATGGCTGGTCTAACATTAACAATCACATGATACACCAACCAGATGAATCCAAACGCACATAAATAGCCGGATTTCTTCACCTTATCCATCTTCGTCTTGAAGAATCCCCCCATCCACCCTGACTCCTTGCCCTCTTTCCTAGAATAATCCAGGGTAGTTCACGAGACCTACCTGAGCTCAGACTCAGCCCCGGGTTCAAGGATTTTGTGAGCTCAGGGCTCTCTCCTGGGACAGCATGCCAAATACGCTTATTATCAATCATCAGGCTTTTGTTTTATTTTCATTCATGCAGTCACTCTGTCATGACCTCCTGAGGCCAAAGTCAAAAAGACTTTCTCTCTTAGACCTTGTTCACACCTGCTGTATTAACATATGTTTTGATGATCCGATCACAAGTGAACAATGCTCAGTACAAGTGTAAATGTGTTGTGAAACATTTTAAGAGTCCACATTTGACTGCATCCAGAGGTGGTTAAAAACACATTTAACAAGATTGTTCTAGCAATGCGAACACACATGTTCAAATATGTTTGAAAAGCCACTAAACACTGTTTGCTCTCCACTGCTGAGTTCATTCATAGACCCAGCGGGAAGTGCTGTAGAAGCACACCAGAGAGACAGATTCAGTGCAACCAGTGAGAGTGCACAGAACTAAATACAACAAATTCTGAATAACTAAAATGTGTAAAATTGTCTAATTTGGCAAACTACACCAATAATAAAACAGTCAAACTAAAACCAGATTGAGTGTTTTGTGGCACCTCTGCAGTGGGTTGATCTCCACGTTCATGGAAAGTGTTTGTGTTTGAGGATAAACACAGCTGAAAGAAAGCTTCAGGATTCTCACTCTGCTGATGAGACCTTCTGTTCCCGGCGTCCCCACAATATAGTTACTGTAGATGAAGTGGCTGCCGTTGGCCTGCGAACAACAAATAGACATTTTATATTTATATATTTTTTAATTTTTATATCAGAGAACAACATCAGTGTGTTATATATTAATGGTGGAGAATGCAGGCAAAAGTGTCCGTGTTTTTGGGAGCATGTTGTTTTGCACTCTTCATCACTGACTGAAAGACTTTGAGAAGTTTATAGGCAAGTCTGTTTGGGCCATTTTTTATCATTTGGTCAATTTTCATAAATTTTCTTGACCTGCCTTGGAGACTACTTAGGCAGTCAGGATTGTTAAATAAAAACAGGCTTTTGAAATCATAGAAAATAATGTACACCTGAAGTTGTAATGTGGCCATGACACAAATCAGATGTGCATTATTTTCTAATAATTAAACGGGCTTGATTATTATTCTGCTTATGCTACAATTCCTCCAACTAACCCTCTGTTCAGATGTTGTATTTCAGACATTTGTCAGGTTTTTGTCATCAAACTGCTCGTCGGAATATGGAGCTAAAGTATAATGCACTCAAAACCTGCCTGGAGCTACTTTAGCTGTTTGCTTATCTAAAAATAACGGCACAGCTTAGAATGATCTTCAACGAATCAGACTCCAGCATTCAACAGCCCAGTAGCATAAAAAGAGATTTAACATACAGATATTTCATCATACCACAAGATTTGTGCCACAGATGTGTTGATCGTTGTCGAAGTTAAACTCCACTCTGCCGTTCTGGACGGTTCCTCTGCAGCTGGGGTCATTGAGGTGTAAGTGCTCAGCTGAAAAACCAGCTTCAAAAAGCTGACAGCGAGACACAGACATGGAGCCAGAGCTGCTCTCACAGGTCTCATTGAAATCTGAGAGAAAAACATGATCATTAATGACACAAACACACCGTTTATTTCACATTTTATTGTAGAATCACACACTAACCAAAGGAGTCTTGCGGTGCTCGGTGTTTTTGGTGGCCTTTGTTACACAAACAGCCATAAACACCATTTTTCATCCCACACCTTTCCTCTTTGGAGCAGTTGAGTTCAGAACAGGGGTTTCTGACATCTAGAAGGACAAGTCGTTAATATTTATTATCAAAGGGTTTTCTGACAATTACACAAAAATAAATCCCACACTTAACCTTTTATGCCTTCTAAGCACCTCACATATAAAATTATTAGCAAATCAGCTCCATATGCACGTTTACCTTAAATGAAACACAAACTTGCAGTCTGTGGGTTCTATTTTAACGGTCTAGGTGCAAAGTCTGAAGCACAGGGTGCAAAAGCATTAAGGGCATGTCTGAATCCACTTTTGCTATTTTAAGGAAGGAAAAACGCTCTGCGCCGCGACACATGGTCTAACAGGGTTGAGCTTATTCTTTTAATGAGTTATAGGTGTGTTTTGAGAATAAACCAATCAGAGTCTCATCTCACATTCCCTTTAAGAGTCAGTTGTGTCGCACCATGGTGCATTTGCTATTTACATGGCGGACTTTGTAAGTGTAAAAACTAAACACTTCACTAGTGAGAAAACAGTTAAAGACCATCTGCAAGGCAAGGATTGAGAAAGAGCCTCCTCCACTTGGCCTTTACTTTCACTTTTACTTTCTTTCGTGGATAAGGAAACGTGTTGGACGCACTCACTGAAGACATCCATAAGCCTCCGAAATTCATTTTGTTTAAGCGCCAAGATTTGTTTCAAAACTATTTCTAAATTCAGTTCTAATTTCCAGCAAATGAATAAATGAATGATAATAATGAAGTGTGGTCAAAAAACTGAGTTATATCCAAAGACGCTTCCTGTACCCCATATGGTCCAAAATCCCACAGGTGGACAAATCTAAGCTTGTTTTTTAATAAAAAAATATAAATATGCATATAATAAATAATGCTAATAATAACATTATACAAAAGCAAGTTGTCGTGAATAAATTGAAAAAAGCCCCCGAGGTAAAGAAGGCATGGAGGCAGTGGTGTTTATATTTATGCAGAAAATAATAATTTTTGTAATATTTTAATCCTTTTATTCTTTTTCATTTGTAAAGATTTTTCTGTATTGCTCTACATCCTGTGTGTATTAAGCAATGTTTAAGCAAGGCGCACAACTAACGCGCTCTGCGCTGGACTTTAGACCTGCTCTCAGCTGGTTTATTGTGCAGTCTATTTTAGTTCCTCTAAATAGCAATGCGCCTTAACACATCCCTATTTTAGACCAGAACACTCATGAGTCCACAAAGTGGTGCAAATGGATTTGCTATTTAAACAACATGACGAAAAACTGGAAAATTAAGGTTGCGTTGGTTTGAAAATAGCAACACATCTTGGAAACACGTCTTGCGCCTTATTGCGCTGGGTGTATGATAGGGCCCTTTGTTTTCTATATCTAGTGTAATCGCTAACATTTTTTTTTTTTAATACATAAAGTTACTACTAGATACACAAACATACACACATTACCTCTTTTGTATAACTATTGTAATCATTTGAACAACAGCAGCAGATTCTGATACTCATAGCACTTTAATCTTGCTGATTGTGATACAGCACATTACATTACCAGATATTATAGTTGCAGTTTC
This sequence comes from Danio kyathit, assembly GCA_903798195.1. Lineage (NCBI taxonomy): Eukaryota > Metazoa > Chordata > Actinopteri > Cypriniformes > Danionidae > Danio > Danio kyathit. The sequence goes on from LR812530.1 coordinate 53,648,363, forward strand.
TGTTGTGGTCATCTCTGGTGTGTCAGTTGTATAGCTAGTGTTAAACCTTACATCTAGAAACACAAATAAATGTTACACAAAAAGCCATCATCTCTAACATTAACAGAAGGCAGAGTTAAATGTGTGTCCAGTACCTGCACAGTATGCTAAATTGCAGGCGGTCGGCCTCACAAACTCATAGACATAAAAACCTCCAGGACAGGCTTTGACTTGAATGGGATTGGACTGGAAATAGCAGCAGTTGTTGCTCCAGTGAGCGCAGACATCTCGAGTGACCACTCCATCCTCAAGTGTTGGATGTCCTCCGCTCAGCCACAGTGGAGCATTAGTGCCGCAGCTATACTCATCAACACATGTGTCTGGCATCTGAACACTCTGACCATTAATGAAGAGACGGTACCAGCCGCTCCAGCTCACCGCACTGTCACACATTAACTGAGAGGAGTGTTGATTGCTGGTGGCTCTCCATGGGTCATCCAGGATGAAGTAGTTGTAGCAGGGGTCAACAGGGGGAGCTGTTGGGAACATTCATTAGTTATAGTAGTTTTGGCAGCATTAAATTTCATGCTCACTGATAAGGACAGCAAACTGATTACACTGTAGTGTTGATGGAGTCATTAAAGGGTCAACAAACCTGGACATAATTTAATGAGATTTAACAGATTTGTTTCTGTTGAACATCGGTTAAAATTGTGTTAGCATCTGTTAGATTTAGATTTGGGGAACAAATATATAATTGTGGGGGGTTTTCCCCCAAACTTTATTTTCTAGGTTAAAAATCTATATTGAGGCGGTGTCACTGGTGGTGATGATGCATGGGTGTCTAATAATCATGGTCTATGAATGACGTATGATAATCATGAGAGTTTCTTATCAAGCAGTAGGTGTTCATGATGGGTTGTGGCAGTGTAAATGTTGTCAGAGCTACCATCTTCTACAAGTGTGTACTGAAATTTATATAAAAAAAAATGTGTCTATAGCAGTATTTCTTGTTTGGATTTGGTCTCCTGATCAGTGGCCCTTGAGTCCATGTGCTTAACAGAATGTGAATGGGATTGGTTATAATTATCACTGGTTTATAACAGCACTACGTGAACAGTGTAGCAAGGGAGTGCTTCTCAATATCCTTCCTCATTTCCTCGCCTCTCATTCTTCCTCCAACCGGAAAAACACTAGCCATCTTGTAGGACATCTCGATCCCCTAATTGATCAAGGAGAAAGGAGGCTTTCTGAGGAGGCATGAGTGAGGACACAGCTGGATCCTTTGCGGAAGTGTTTTATTGACCTAAACGTGACGCGTGTAAATTGTATCCTCCCTATTCACTTCTGCACCAAAAATAACTAACTACTGTTAAAAAAATCAAATACGCATTAATATTATAATATTAAGCATAAAGTTATTGTTCATGTTGTTTTGTTTTTACAGTTCCTTTTATTTTGATTTGATAAACTTTTAAGCACAAATAAAAAGCTGTTAATAACGACATAATTCATAATAGTAAGTAAAATTAAAAATACAGAGAAATGTGGTGTTTTATGAAGGTTAAAACTATTACAATGTAAATGATTATCTGTAAAATTCAAGAATATGCAAGCAAAATCAGTGATGTACAGTATTCATTAAGGCCCAATCCCAATTCTACCCTTTAGCCCTTCCCCTTACCCCTCGTTTTGCGCCTTCACGTGAAGGGGCAGGGGTGTCCCAATTTTCTTTAGCTTGAAAGCTTAGGGCTAAGGGGAATGGCTAGATACCCCTTCGAATGAAGATTTTTCAGGGCCACACTCAAAACCAAGGGGTTTCAAGAGGAAACCAAGAAAGTTTTCCAGAATCCACCAGCTACAGCAGCAGCATAGCTGCACCGGAAGTAAGGAGATCCACATATTAGTATTTTTTTTTTTGTCATTATTACGAATTTTTACAACAAACAAGCACATGTTTTAATATATTCATAACTGCAATCGTGTTTTAGCGTCATGCTTTAAAAAAAACACTAAAATAAAAAACGCAAAATTTTGCTATCTATAAATGCTAATAATAACTCCTGTACAGCAGTCCCACAACATTATGTCACTTGATAACCCTCGAATCCCCTGTCAGAATAGTCTAGTGTCTGCGAATGAGCTTTTTCAACGCAATCTCACGGCAATTCGTAACTTTTTGATTTAGTGGCTAATTCGTACAAATTAGTACGATTTGCTCATCACCCAATGACGGTTAGGGGTGGGGTTCGTACGAATTAGCCACTAAACTGACAAAACGTAAAATATTTACGTTTCCTCGTGAGATCAGGCTGGCTTTTTACAGTGTCTGCTATAATGTTAATGTTGTTTTGGTGTGTTTAGATGAATATGGCCACTGTGTAAATGCACAGTACAGTTACGATCTTATTGCCACATTAGATCGCTATGATAACATAATATATGCCTTCAGTGATTTTCTGAGGATAAATACCAAAAAATAACACAACTGGAATAACTACAGCAGTCGCCATCGTCTGATCTCATGTGAAGCAAGAAATCGCGATGACATATGATGACGTGTGCAGGTGCTGTATCGCTGTCTTATTTTTTAGAGGTAAATTTTGAAGCCCTTCCCCTTCACATTCTGTTTCAAGGGCCAAGGGGAAGGGGAAGGGGTAGGGATACAAAAATAGAATTGGCATTGGGCTTAAAGGTTGAGGCTTTGAAATGATGCTAAAGGAAAAAATTATATACATTTTAACTTGATTTAACTTCTCTATCCATGCATGATTTCATTGCATCCTTCCCTCGAATCCTGAAGGGACGGAGCTAAGACAGGAGGAGAGGGAAAACAAGGATGCACAAATATGAATTGAGAAGCACCCCTCGGACTCAAACCACAGCTCTCCAGAGTTTTGCTCCCACCAGCTCCAATGCAAACTTGCTTAATAGTTTCTAGTCTTGAACACCTTGATTAGTTGGGTTAGCTGTGTTTGATTTGGGTAATCTATGTGGTCACACTTTATTTCGATGGTCCGTTTGTTGAATATAAGTTACATTGCATCTACATGTCAATTAATTCTCATTAGATTATAAGTAGACTGTTAGGTTGGGGTTAGTGTAAGTTGACATGTTCTTGCAAAGTTTCTTATAGTCAGTTAAATGTCTGTTGAAGGACTGTTAAATGTCAGTATCAACAGATATTAAGCAGACAGTCTACTAATACTCAAATGGACCATCAAAATAAAGTGTTACCATCTATGTTACTAGATTGTAATTTGTTTCTGAAGAAACTACTAATTGCTATGCATTGATCAACATCATGTAATAGGTCTGTAAAGAATGCAAGCAAGAAAGAAAGAAAGATTTACCAGTGGTTGGTGGAGTAATGAAGTCTATGGATGGGATTGGCTGGGTTGTTGTCACTGCTGTGCTGGGCTGGTTTGTAGCTTTTGGTATTAAGAACATTTTTATGTCATAATAAGATATTTTCAAACAAAATCCAGAAAAAGTACAAGACTGAAGTGCACATGATTTAATACCCACCAACACAGTAAGCTCCGCAAAACATTGGCTTTTTAAACTCATACACATAGTAATCTCCAGGACAGGCTTTGACTCTTATAGGCTCAGATGTGTAAGTACAGCAGCCGCTCCACCCAGGAGCACAAACATGACGGAGGACCACTCCATCTTCCAGCTGAGGGTGGGATTCATTGAGCCACAGTGGGTAATAAGTGCCACACATGCCTTGATTTACACATGATTCTGCCATCTGAGCACTCTGATTGTTGTAGAGCAGCCTGTACCAGCCATTCCACTCTACATTCCAATCACATTTAGTGTTATAATAGTAAGAGTTATCAGTGGATCTCCAAGGTTCATCCAGACTGGTATAGTTGTAGCAGGGGTCGACACTTGCGGTGGTGTAAGACACTATTATAGAAAAAGAAAACAAGCAGAAATACTGAAGGTTAGATTTCCAAATATAAGATCATGGATAATGTTTAAAAGGTCTGTATTGGTAAGTGTCAAATGAATGTCCATACAATAAACTGACAAAGCATGTCAGACACTGTGTAAAGATGAATATACCTGCACAATAGCTTGGAGCTGGGATTGAAAGAGGAGGTCTGGTAAACTTGTAGACATAATAATCTCCAGGACAAGCTTTGACTTGGATTGGATCAGATCTGTAGCGACTGCACTGAACATCACGGGAGCCGTAAACTTCACGTGTAACAACTCCATCTTCTAGTCGAGGATGAGATCCATGAAGCCACAGAGCAGTAACACCTCCACATGTCATATAAATGGCACACCATTCAGGCATCTGAGCACTCAATCCATTAATGAAGAGTCTGTACCAGCCATCCCATTCATGATTGTTATCATATCCATTTGCATCATTATTCAGAGTCCAGTAAATGTGTGTGCTCCTCCAGTAGTCATCGAGTGTGTTGTAGTTATTGCACGGGTCATAATCTGTGTATGTGAGAGATTATCAGATCAAAAGTGGCACCTTTATTTATATAAACGTGTGTGTCTGTGTGTGTGTACGTGTTTTTGTGACATATCAGGACACAAATCTGTATAATGACATGGGTATGACACAGGTATTACAAAAAGCAGGTGAAATATGAGGACATTGGTGACGTCCTCACTTCTCAAAAAGCTTCTAAATCACACAGGATGAGTTTATTCAGGGAGTAAAGCTGTACACTGTCTCCTGTGATGGTTGGGTTTAGGGGTAGGGTGGGGTGAGGGCAATATAATATACGCTTTGATCTGTATAAAATGAATGGAAGCCTATGTAATGTACCCACTTTTCACAAAAACAAACGTGTGTGTGTGTGTGTGTTTACATACTGAAGGTGATAGTGGATCCAGTTATTATATCTGGACTTGCAGTAGAAACCACCTGTGAGATAGTGCTGACATCTGATTTAATAAAAAATAAATAAATAAACATTACTGTTAATGTGTAATCATTAATGAAATCATTCTAAATGCTTGAAAGACTTGTGGAAGAAAGAACAGTACCTATGCAGTATCCTGAACACCCAATTGGTGGATTCACAAGTTCATAGACATAATAATTTCCTGGACACGCTTTCACTCTGATGGGGACTGACTTGCTATCACAGCAGCCGCTCCAGTAATCAGTACCACAGACCTCTCTGGTCACCACTCCATCCTCTATCTGAGGGTGAGGACCATCGAGTACCAGATCCATCCCTGTGTTACAGGTGATTCCAGTAGTACAGGTCTCTGGCATCCTGATGTCCATTCCATAGTAGAAAAGCCTGTACCAGCCCCTCCAGGAGAAAGAATAATCACAAATGTAATCTCCACTTTCATTGTTGGCTCTCCACGGGCGATCCAGAGACTCATAATTGTTGCAGGGGTCACTGCTGATGCTTGGGAAAACAACTGTCATGGAGTTTTAAAAAAGTTAATGGTTAACCTGAATACTGTATGCCCTTTTGAGTATCCTGATTATTGTAACCCAAAACACAATAATGTGTACATTTTGATTTTAATTAAAATCAGTGGTGGCAAAAGAAGGCAAGTTGGAGTTTGTACTTTCACATCCCAGCCAAGGGAAATAAGAGGTAACATCTTTCAATAAGTTTCTGAATTAAGTGCTCTCCAAATGATCCAATAGTATCTGGATGCAGCCTTGCATATGTAAACTGAGACTGCATATTCACACTTGCAATATCAGACCCAGTGCACTCAATGAAGCTAGTGATGTCACTGTGCGGGTTAAAGTTAGGGTTAAGTGTGCACATTAAAAGCATTGCATGCAGCTCAGATTGCAACTGCACCTGGTCTGCATCCAGACCCCTCTCCAATGATCAAGCATTTTAATGTAAATAATTCATTTTAAATCCAAAACCACTATTTAGCATGGTCATACGCATAGTGTGAATAAACAGCCTGATCTCACGAGGAAACGTAAGTATTTTACGTTTTGTCAGTTTAGTGGCTAATTCGAGTTCAGTCGTACGAAAAAGTAAGATTTTAAAAAGGAGGCGTGGCACCCAACCCCACCCCTAACCCCAACCGTCATTGGGTGATGGGCAAATCATACTAATTTGTACGAATTAGATCGTACGAATTCATACGAATTAGCCACTAATCAAAAAGTTACGAATTGGCCGTGAGATAGCGTTGGAATAAACTGTTAAAATGTTTAAAGTTCTGAGCATTAAGTAAATGCAATAAAGAGCCCCTATTATGGGTTTTTGAAAATCACTTTCCATGTAGTGTGTAACACAGCTCTTAGTGAAGTGAAATATCCAGCTAAAGCTTAAATCTGAAAGTTGACAGTTTTTAAAACTATTGATTCATCTATAAAAGAGTCGACTCATAGTGGTTTAAACGAATCGTCTTGATAACGATTCATCAGCCATTTCGGCGTGACGTCGTTACGAAACATAATGGTTGCGCGCGCAGACCTGGCAAGATTCAAACCTGTGGTCCCGCCCACTAACACAGCAGCAGGATGCTCATGAAGACATTGTGCTTACCTGGATATTATTGGAAGTGTGAGGGGAAAGGGGTCGTTTAGAAATCTATACACTTACAATGGGCGATCTATCACTACACAGCTCATGCATTAAGTTTCTTCCTCCATCTTGTAATAGACAGACAATACACCAGGGGTGCGGGCAAAATAAGGACAAAATATTAGGTACACCGGCAGGCTGCTGCACGCTGGGCTTCGGGCTTGTGAAGGGAGTAGAGATAGCTTGTCAGAGGACAGAGGATGCTACAACCTCCTGGCTGGGTATGTGATCATTTGGAATAGCAGAGTACAGGTAAGCCATGAGAAAATATAGCAGTTCACGGACGAGGTGCCAGAGCAATGATTGCAAATAGAAATGATCTACATGTTTTGTTACTAGTTACCGCATGTACTGTATCAGGTTAACTCTTTTTATTCTCATATCGCGTCTAATGCCACGTTGAAAACGCGACGCGTGCTGCTTTGTTTACGCATTTAAATGTGTTTGTGAGCTTGTTTCACTAATGTTTGTCGTTGCTATGGCCACTGTTAGCTAATCCTGCACACGTGCAGCGGTCAAGATTCAGAATAGGTGAGCTTTTGCTGCTGTGTGGATTAATCTGAATGTGTGTCATACTTGAGAGCAATGCTGGTGTTTAACTGCACTGCTTTCGGCGCTGAGGTGTCTGAATAACACTGTTGAGAACCGGGTACGGTTTACTGTGGTGTTAGTAAGTTTACTTTAAAGCGTGTTTCGGGCATCCGCTGCGATCCAATGTTGGCGACCTGGGGGCTTGATGAACCGCGCTGGGCATTTTACTGTCTCGCGCTGAACGCTGTCGACCAATCGCAACAGACTGTCATCGGTCCAATCAGCGCAGATTAGCTTCGCGCTAAGCAGGGGTTTGAGAACAAATGAATCGCTGAACGATTCATATGGGAGTCGCTGGGAAAATTAGGTAAAAATAAATGAATATTATAAGACCATGAAAGTGTTTGTTGACCTTGCATACATATCAGTATGTTGTTGGAGACCCATAAAACCCAAATATGATTCTTTTCAATGTGTAATAGGGGCTCTTTAAGTATAGGTCTGTGGAGACATCTGCTGAATAATTGATGGTTAAATATTATTTTAATCAGTTTAAGAAAAAAAAAATCATTCATCAAAAATTCATCACAAGTTGAGATTTGCACCTGCACAGTATGAAGGCCTGGGGATCAACAGATCTGGTTTGATGAGTTCATAGACGTAATAATCTCCTTGACAGGCTTTGACTCGGATGGATGTAGATCTGTATTTTCCACACTGACTGGACCAAAAGTCCCCTCCTAAAACGTCACGGGTCACCACTCCATCATCAAGTGTTGGATGAGAACCGTTGAGATACAGTGCAGTTTGACCACCACATCCCATATTACTCACACACCACTCGGACATCTGGGCACTTTGTCCATTCAGATACAGCCGATACCAGCCGCTCCATTCAACCATGGTGTCGTTATGGTCATAGTAGTACCTCAATCTTATATCTCGCCAATATTCATCCAGAGTGTTGTATTCATAACATGGATCAAAGCTGGCAGTAGTAGGTACTGTGACAATCAAGACGAAAAGGAGAGTGTTATACAGTGTTATACTGTATGCGTGATAATGTGCACATTTATTTAAGAATAAGTGGAACAAACCTAGAGTACAGTACTTTCCAATAAACATTTCCTATGTCTGTATTAAAGAGAAGATAAGGTGATGATGGATTAGTAAACCTGACTAACCAGTCTGTCCGCTCAGAATTACCACCAAGGTATCTTATACGTCTCAATTAATAATAATATTAATAATAATTCCTTACATTTGTATAGTGGTTTTGTAGACACTCAAAGCGCTTTACACATTTTTAGATGAATCTCCTCATCCACCACCAGTGTGCAGCATCCACCTGGATGGCATGATGGCAGCCATATTGTGCCAGACCGCGCACCACGCACCAGTTGATTGGTGGAGAGGACGGAGACAGAGTGATGAAGCCAGTTATGATATGGGGATGGTTAGGAGGCAATGATGGACAGAGCGCATCTTCAAATATTTTTTTACTAATATTTATGATTTTATTTGTGTTGAAAGAAATTCAAACAGGTTAAGAACAAGTGGACGATGAGTAATTGGCAGAATTTTCAATTTGGGTGAACTATCCCTTTAAGAGTTACTATAACTGTTTAATTTTGATCAGATGCGCATAATGTATATCAATCTGATATTTGCCAATGTTTGTTAAGTATATTATTCCTTTAGTTCTTTAATTTCTATATTTTACTCAAAGCAAAGGATAGGAATAGGAAAAAGTAAAAATTAGAAAGTGGGAAAGTTATTGTACCTGTTGTTTGTCCACTGGTTATTTCTCCTGTTAATTAAACAATATTATAATTATTTTGCAGTATTTCAAGTCAATTCAGATTAAAAAGGTCTCAATATATAAAAGTCTCACCATGAGTTACGAGCAGCGACACACACAGTGAGATCAAAAACCTCATAGTGATGAATGACACCTGCGCACACACACAACACACAACATACATTCAGATGAGATGTTTTTGTAGATTTATTTTAACTATTACAACAATTTGAATTAATGTTCACAAATAAATCAAATGAATATTTTTCTAAATAAGTTTGACCCATTAAAAGCAGAAGAGTCTTTAACGTGTGCCAATAAGAGAAGTATCTTTACCTGAGGTCAGATGCTGCTGCAGAGCAAAACTCAGGCAGATTCAACACAGAGATGATGATGATCAACTGCAGATCTAATAGTCATGTTCGTGCCTTTAGTAATACCTGTGGGAGGATCTTTACTGGAACCAGCACAATTTTCAAAACAATCTTAAACCAGTTATTCATTTTTCACCTGTGATCAGAATGTTTGTAACTTAAGTTGATTGCCTTTGTCTGCAGTCAGTGTGACATTCTTTTACTGTGTGCTTGAACAGATGTAAATGTAGATGGAATGATGAGCAGCCAGTTTTATGTTTTCTTCCCTCAGGCATCCATACAAAAATAGAACCTTAAGACTTTTGTAAATACAGTACTTTCATTTGTGTTAATGATGGTTATTGGTTATAAAACACTAAAGGGATGCATGTGGCCAAGTAAGATGGTGTTTGTGTGATGTGCAAATTAAAAATATTGAGTTTACTTTATATACAGAATATATTTTTTATTTTTAATATGTACAGTCATATATATTTTTTTTTTTTCAAATATTTCTCAAATTATGTTTAGCAGAGCAAGGTTTTTTCACAGTATTTTCTCTAATATTTTTTTCTTCTGGAGAGGTCTTATTTGTTTTATTTCGGCTAGAATAAAAGCAGCTTTTAATTTATTTTTAAAACCACTTTCAGGCCAATATTAAGCAATATTTGTTTTGTATTGTCTACAGAACAAACCATTGCTATACAATTATTTGCCTAATTACCCTAACTTTACCCTAATTATTAACCTAGTTAACCCTTCAAATGTCACTTTCAGCTGAATACTAGTATCTTGAAAAATATCTAGTCAAATATTATGTACTGTCATCATTCATTCATTCATTCATTTTCTTTTCGGCTTAGTTACTTTATTAATCCGGGGTCGCCACAGTGGAAGGAACCGCCACCTTATCCAGCATATGTTTTACGCAGCGGATGCCCTTCCAGCTGCAACCCATCTCTGGGAAACATCCATACACACTCATGCAATACAGACAATTTAGCCTACCCAATTCACCTGTACCGCATGTCTTTGGACTGTGGGGGAAACCGGAGCACCCGGAGGAAACCCACGCGAACGCAGGGAAAACATGCAAACTCCACACAGAAACGCCAACTGACCCATCCAAAGAGCATAGAATCACCAAGAGGCGACACTCTACTGCGATTCGGGAAATGGCCACTAGAGGGCGCGGCAGCCATTTTGGAATGAAAATTCCAATAGAAGAACAGCATATTATGAGTCTGTAACATAAACTATTAAAAGTGCTGATGATTGTGATAGTAAGTGTTGTATCGTTATCTTTCAGGTTGTATCTCAGCTTTAATGTGCTTTTTAAAGAAATAAATAAAAAAACAAAGTAGCTCATTCCTGCTCTCTAAAATAAAATCTGACTAGTGTCTGTAACGAGTGAAAATGGGATGCGGCTCCTTTAAGAGAGATCGCCATTCTGTGTGTGTGTATATGTGTGAGAGTGTGAGAACAGTCTGTAGACGCGTGTAACATGAGAAGCGCATGGACCGATGTTTATTTTTCTTTTTCTCTGATGCTCGGATTTAGTTCTTTTTCTGTAATATACAGTGACGCTGTTGACAGAAGAATAAAGCGTGAGATGTGGGATGCGACCTCTGTGAGCTTTGATTGATTTTTCTGCTGTAACATGAGTTATCCTGTATTTTTTTACATGACGCCTTTCACATATATTCGGAATATGCACGTGTAAGTAATATGAATCGTTCTCATATCTTTTGCGAGTTCATTATCTATGATGTAGAACGCCCGGAAAAGGTACCTATAGAGAGACACTGCACGCGCTGGTGAAGACTGGATGTTTACAGCAGTTAGACGGATAAATATGAATTTGTAGCTAAATTGTTAGCGATGCCAAACAGCATTTCCCAATGTTTACATCCTTGCTACAGCATACTGTTAACGCTAGACACTGTGCATGTCATGATCAATTTTAACAAATAAAAACGCTTACAGGTTGTGGCTCACAATCCACAGCTTCTGCTTGTTAGAGCTGCTGCTTTGAGGACATTTGAACCAAATCCAGCACTGAACTGGGAGAGATTCTGAAAGCTGTGTTTTGTCAAATGCTTGGTATACATTTAATAATTCTCTGGAACATAATTAATATTGAACTGTAAGCACTTCTCTCTCTGTGTCGTGTTCTTTGGAAGCCAAAATACAGAAACAGAAGAAGCTCTGTGGAAATAGCAGCATTTGGACGGCATTTTAGCTTTCTCTGCTATAACATTACAGTAATAATAATAATAATAATTCCTTACATTTATATAGCGCTTTTCTGGGCACTTAAAGCGCTTTTACACATAGGGGGGAATCTTCTCATCCACCATCAGTGTGCAGCATCCACCTGGATGACGCGACGGCAGCCATTTTGCGCCAGACCGCACACCACACACCAGCTGATTGGTGGAGAGGAGACAGAGTGATGAAGCCAATTATGATATGGGGATGGTTAGGAGGCCATGATGGACAGAGGCCAGTGGGCAGATTTGGCCAGGATGCCGGGGTTAAACCCCTACTCTTTCTCGAAGAACATCCTGGGATTTTTAATGACCACAGAGAGTCAGGACCTCGGTAACGTCTCATCCGAAAGACGGCGCTCACTGAGCAGTATAGAGTCCCCGTCACTATATTGGGGCATTAGGACCCACACAGGCTGCAGGTTGGGCGCCCCCTGCTGGCCTCACTAACACCACTTCCGGCAGCAACCTAGCTTTCCCATGTGGTCTCCCATCCAGGTACTGACCGGGCGCAGCCCTGCTTAGCTTCAGTGGGCGACCATGTGAGAGTTGCAGAGAGCTAGCTGCCGGCAAATTATTGACAGTGCCTCTGGCCACGTCCCTTAGATGCGCAGTGTGTGTGCGCGGTAAAAATACCTGTGTGATCTCACTGGCCCGGATGTATTTTTTCGTAGTCCCGAAAGTTTGTTCATTGTAGGCTTTGCTAAGCTAACTCTGTAACTTTGAGCATTTTACTTCAGACATGCTGTTTATGTTCACACAGCTACATTACAGATAAACTAAAGTTTAAATATGATATCGTAGTGGACCACCTTTTTAAGGGCATTTGTTCTGACATTGATAGGATCTGTTGTTGTCAAATTTATGTTTCCTTTTTATTATTAAGATATTTTCTTAATTAAAGAAAAAAGGCTTATTGACAATCAAATGATCATTGAGTATTCATTAGCATCCCTAGGTAAAATGTTGGTGAGTGGGTTGGCTTTACTTTTATTTAGTCCCCTACTTGCAAAAGCAATCACTCTCATTCTGGCCTCCTGCTCTTGACAAAGAACTGCTCCAAATCCAACGGAGCTTGCGTCAGTGGGCAACACATAGGGGAGCCTAGGATCTGCATATCCAAGGACTGGGCTAAGGTCAGCTTCTCCATGATGATGTCAAATGCCCGCAGTTAGAATTATTATCACAGCTTATCAAGTACCTTTGATAATGTGACTTAACTCTGGGCTTGTGTGTTTGCATATGACCAGCATATAAGACATCTAAGGTGTATCAAGAGACATCACAGATGCAAACTAGTTGCAAAACATCAATTAATAAGACATAACACTTTTAACACACAACACAACCCCTTCCCTAAACCAAATCGATGATGTTTTCGATAGCAAAGAAGAGAAAAGCCACATGACTTTACCATGATTTCACACTGCCTTTTTTTTTTGCCTGGTTTCTGGAACTGTCCTTTGTCTGACTCAAACCCCGCTCGGGAAACCTTAAGATTAGCGCAGAGCTACTTTATGTGAAACATAAATGTTCAAGTATGTTTACAGCACAAAATGAGTAGTATCCTTATTAATAAATGCTATTTCTGGGATGTTATTAGCTTCATAGTGCAATATACAATGTTTGCTTTTCATCAACTGTATTCCAAGGACAGCTAGCATTTACTATTCTTTTTGATTTATTGACACAATTAATATGAAATGTTATGCAATGTTCTCATTGTAAAAACGTGACTGTGATGCGCCTTTGACTAGAACCTATTGAGGTTGGAAATAGGACATTTCAGTGCTGAAACGCTTGTGTCTGTGTATGGCATGCAGCATTAGATTTAGAGTTTATTAAGATTGATCAAGACTGCATTAATGATCCATTATTATTACTTAAGCAGTCACAACAACATTAAATACATCCCATATATCCCACATTTTATTTTTAAAACGGTAGAAGTATAGCATACTATCCATTTCTCTTACTTTTGGTCATCATAAATGTACTTTTATATCAAATTAATTTGTGTATTGCAGATGCTATGAAAACCAATCTCAGCTGCATGTAGAACTCAATATTATCAAAATAAACTCATAATGTTAGCATAAAGGCATTATAGAGGACTAGAATGACTTTTTTTACCCTCTTTCTTACATTTTACCTTTTTATTTCTTGTTATTATTGTTGTTGTTTTGGATAAATAGGACTGCACTGAAGGGAAGGGCAAACGTAAATTTCAATGTACTTTGTACAATGACAATAAAGATTCTGATTCTGATTCTTTCACTAAAACCTGCAATACAAGAATATTTCTGTCATTTGATGTGACTAAACTTCACCCCATTTAACCAGTGCTGCACCATTCTTCTGCCATTCAGACAGAAAGTAAAACAGCAAAATTCCTTTTTTACATTTTTTGCATATCATTGCACTACTATTAAAAATAAAGGCAGCACTTTACAATATGGCTGTGCTAATATACATTAATTTATGCTTTAATGCACAGATAAACATCAGTTCATGAAGAACTGAATTTTCATGAATGATTATATTTAAGCTAATGATAAAAGTGTATATAATTAACAGATTGCCATAATATATGAGTTGCTATAAATTAAATGCCTTAGTGTAATAACTTGTAAAGAATTTCTTAGTCATATTAAAATACTTAATCTAATAATCAAGCTTATTATCAGTTGTTGATGCAGTGTTAATTAAAGAATAGTTTAATACATTAACTCATAATTATACGTGCTTTAGTTAAGCATGAGTTTATGCATAATAGTGCACTTACAGTGTATTGTAAAGTTGCCATAATGAAGAAACCGCTTTAAAGATAGCAGCAATCTTTCTTACATTTGATGAGAGAAATTATTACAAAAGGGGAAAAAAGACAGAACATTACGTCACTTTAATCGTAGAATAAATCTATTCTGTCCTTATTTACCTTTTGAATGTTTATGCCCCTGTGCACTATATTAAAAACACTTTTTTCACAACACAATTTGTTTTAACAAATTACATTTTATAACTTAAAGATAAAAAAAGACCAACCCAAGGTTTTTTTGCATGATTTGAATAAACTCATCATATATTTGATCTTTGCTAGACATAAAATACACATCAAATATTTATGATATGAAGAAATACCACAACCAGTTCCACATCCATTAAAATCAACCAAACTAAATGTTGCACTTTATGTGGCAATAAACTAAGAAAGGGTGAAGAAACTCATCAGAGGAATGAACAACAGCACCAGAGAAGCACACAGACAAGAAGCCTCAGAAACCGTCACTTGGTCTGGGAGAAACTGAACATCTGTGAACAGAGAATATCATTCAGTCTAATGAAATAAAAGATTATTTACAATCAAACAGTGTTGAGGAGCAGCTCTACATGTAGCTCAGATATTAGTGTAACTACATTTTTCAGTAGCTTGACAGTAACTCAGATACTTATAAATCGATGTGTTTTATAATATAAACTAGCCTTAAATATCCAAATGCATCCAAAATATTTTTTTTTGCACAACTAGCAAAATAGTTTTGTCATGGAGTCATACCTGCCAACATTTGGTTCGTAAATTCCGGGAGATGGGGGTACGTCATACTCTAATTTGCATATTACTGACGTCATCACGTTCTACCTTTTCTGTTTGTTTAACAGCCTATGGTAAATAAATGGGGTATTATATTTGCACTACGCTTTATGTAAGCTTGTCAATTTAACTAAATGTATTGCTGTTTGAATACAGTATATCATTATAGATGAGTAGTGAATTTGCAGTAATCTCTCAGACGTAATATACTCAGACAAGTTCTGAAACTCTCCCTTAAAACATCTCTGATTGTGAACAATAAACGGTCAAATCAAATTGTTAAAATAAAGGAGAAGCAGATCGGTTTGACTGTATAAGGGAAATACCTTCACACTCCCGGTGCTAAATCATTTGCCGTCGGTACGCAGAGGGGTGATCTGCTGTCAGGCTGCAGGTGGGAGAAGCTGCTGTACGAGGACTGGGCCGCCTGTCAGTGCTCTGAGGTGGGGGAGGGGCCGCCGGCATCACCCGCAGCTCGTTGAGAAGAGTAGGTAGGGACGGTACAGTAATGGACAAACGACAGTCTATAAAAATCTCCAGTAACACACAAAAAAGTCGGTAGGTTTGTCGCTTTTTTGAAAATTTGTCGCTAGGGGGGTCTAAAAAGTCGCTAAGTTGGCAACACTGGCGCGAACTGAAGAGCAGGGAGCGGGAGGGGTGAGAGATTTGGGGAGATGGAGGTGCGCGACCGGAAGAGCACGCGCACAAGCACCAGGTTTCAGCCTGGACTGTACCAAAATGCTGAGGAGCGGGGGACGGATGGGGGGGATTCCGGGAGTTTACCGGGAGACAGAACAATACGGGAGACGGGTCTGAAATACGGGAGACTCCCGGGAAAAACGGGAGTGTTGGCAGGTATGCATGGAGTGCACTTTCAGATTTAAACCTCAGCTGGAGGGAATTTTCAAAAACCATAATTGTGGGCTCTTTGATTTATTACTGTAATTTTGTAAATAATATTTTTTTCAAGTAACGATGGTTGAAATTCAATACAGAAAGTATTATAAAAGTTTTAAAAAAACTAAAAAAAATAACATAAAAAATTTTATATCATTTCCTTATGAAATTGAGCCATCTGCACAGTTTTTTATTATTATTATTATTTGGGGAAAATGCTACTGTGCATAATCTGTTCCAGATTGGCACTTTGACATCAGAATTGCATTGCACTGTTTTCGTGTCATTGTAAAAATAAAAGTAATTCCAACATAACTAGCTACTTTTAGGTAGTGCTGAAATGCTGACCTGTGTTTCCTTTAGACCACACTAGAGGACCCATAGATAGTGAAGCACTGTCATGGAGATCCAGAGCCCTGCGCTCTCTCCGATGCTGTCCAGAGTTACAGCTCTAGAAGAGAAAAGAGTCAAATCCAGCTGTGCAAATCCCTGATAAACATCACTGAACAAACACAAAACCAACAGGAGTGCACAAAATCCCCAGCAGAGGGCAGAACAGACATGTTTAACAGCCTTCATCATTAAACCTCAACACCATAATATCTCCCTGTCTGTGTTTAGTGTTGAAACATCAGTGGGAGATCTTGAAGACTTTTTAAACTCACCGTTGAGCATTGTTCACTGGACAGAAGGCAAAGGTGAACAGCACAGTGCAGGTAAAGCTTAGTGGAGTTTGCAGTGAAGATGAACATCCTGAAGGAGAAACGGCTGCTTGTGGAGACGCCGTTCTGCAGCAGCTTCACTGTGTCGTCCTCAGGATTGGGACACCTGACAAGATCAACAACCACAATCAACAAACCAAATGATTTCATCAAATGCATTCAACTCAGAAGTGATTTCCAGTTAATTATTTCACAAACACCGGAATGTCTAAAATACTGAAAAGATACAAATCTCAGGGAATTCCTAAAGTAACATGAATTATTATTTATTCAGAATTAGATTTTAAAAAATAAAGAGAGAAGGCTTTACTCTTCAGTGATGAGGTCCCAGCGGAGACTGTAATCAGGGTCATTCACAGGTGTAGCCCAACACGTGTCCATCACCAGGGCAAACTGGCTGCTGTCGACCCCCTCAACACCAACCTCCACATGCATCTCCTGGTCCAGCTCTGCATCCACTCTACCAGTGAAGGGCTGAGTGAACTCTTCATCCACATACGGGACCATCCGCACCTGATAAACCCCTTCACCACTGGGGAGGACCTTGTGCACGGTGCTGTAAATAATGGATACATAAACTCTTGATAAAAATCTTAAGACCAGGCAAAAAATTACAAGCATTCACATTTCACACTGCTGGATGGTTGTAAGTACTGCTTCAAAATACCAAAAGAAGAAACAAAAGTGCCAAAATATAGAGAGCAGGTAATGTTTAGAAATCTCTATTTATATTGACTGATCAAAAGCTTGACCATAGTTTTTTTAGAAAATAATTTTGAGAGGATCACATGCTTATGATTAACAATCACATAATACACTAATCAGATGAATCCAAACTCACATAAATAGCTGGATTTCATTACCTTAGCCATCTTCGTCTTAAAGTACCCCCCCCCCCCATCCACCCTGACTCCTTCCCCTCTTTTCTAGCATAATCCAGGGTAGTTCTCAAGACCTGAGCTCAGACTCCCCTCTCTCCTTACTAAACGGGAGGGAGCCCCAGGCTCAAGGATGTTATGAGCTCAGGGCTCTCTCCTGGGACAGCATGCCAAATACGCTTATTATCAATCATCAGCTAAGTGTGAACTCTTGAAATCTGCACAAAAACATGGCTTTTATTTTATTTTTATTCATGCAGTCACTCTGTCATGACCTCATGGGGCCAAAGTCAAAAAGACTTTCTCTCTTAGGCCTTGTTCACACCTGGTGTATTAACATGTGTTTTGATGATC
This sequence comes from Danio kyathit, assembly GCA_903798195.1. NCBI lineage: Eukaryota > Metazoa > Chordata > Actinopteri > Cypriniformes > Danionidae > Danio > Danio kyathit. The sequence goes on from LR812530.1 coordinate 53,666,297, forward strand.
CAATCACAAGTGAACAATGCTAAGTACATGTGTAAATGTGTTGTGAAACATTTTAAGAGTCCACATTTGACTGCATCTAGAGGTGGTTAAAAATATAACAAGATTGTTCTAGCAATGCGACCACACGTGTGTTCGAATATGTTTGAAAAGCCACTGTTTGCTCTCCACTGCTAAGACATTCATAGACCCAGCGCGACGTGCTGTAGAAAGCCCACTGGAGAGACAGATTCAGTGCAACCAGTGAGATTCCACAGAACTAAAGAATTCTGAATAACTGAAAGGTGAAAATTTGTCTAATTTGGCAAACTACATGATTAATAAAACTAAAACCAGATTGAGTGTTTTGTGGCACCTCTGCAGTGGGTTGATCTCCACGTTCATGGAAAGTGTTTGTGTTTGAGGATAAACACAGCTGAAAGAAAGCTTCAGGATTCTCTCTCTGCTGATGAGACCTTCTGTTCCCGGCGTCCCCACAATATAGTTACTGTAGATGAAGTGACTGCCGTTAGCCTAGAGACAACAAATAGACATTTTATGTTTATATTACTTTTTTTATATATATATATATATATCAGAGAACAACATCAGTTGTCAATTGAAATAACAGTGTGTTATATATTTATGGTGGAGAATGCGGGCAAAAATTTTTTCATTTGGTCAATTTCATAACCTTTTTTGACCTGCCTTGGAGACAGGATTGTTAAATAAAAACAGGCCATTGAAATCATAGAAAATAATGTACACCCGAAGTGGTAATGTGGCCATGACACGAATCAGATATGCATTATTTTCTAATAATTAAGGCCCAATCCCAATTCTATTTTTGTACCCCTACCCCTACCCCTTCCCCTTCCCCTTGGCCCTTACAACCGAGGGTTAAGGGGAAGGGCTTCAAAACTTACAAAAACCCCTAAGAATTGGGACAGCACTTCAACACCTGCACACGTCATCATATGTCATCACGATCTCTTGCTTCATATGAGATCAGACGATGGCGACTGCTGTAGTTATTCCAGTTGTGTTATTTTTTGGTATTTATCTTCAGGAAATCACTGAAGGCATATATTATGTTATCATAACGATCTATTGTGGCAATAAGATCGTAACTGTACTGTGTATTTACACAATGGCCATATTCATCTATGTAAACACACGAAAACAACATTAACATTATAGCAGACACTGTAAAAAGCTCATTTTCAGCCACTAGACTGCTCTGACAGGGTATTCGAGTGTTATCGAGTGACAGAATGTTGTAGGACTGCTGTACAGGAGTTATTATTAGGGATTATAGATCGCGAAATTTAGCGTTTTTTTTTTTTTTTTGCGGTTTTTTTAAAAAGCATGACCGTAAAACATGAACGCGGTTATGAATATACTAAAACATGTGTTTGTTTGTCGTAAAAATTCGTAATAACGACAAAATATACTAATTTGTGGATCTCCTTACTTCCGGGTTCAGCTGTGGCAGGTGTATTCTGGGAAATATTCTTACCCCTTCGTTTCAAGTGTGCTCCTGGAAAATCTTCGTTCGAAGGGGTGTATACCCCTTGCCCTTAGCCCTACGCCTTCAAGCTAAAGAGAATTGGGACAGCCCTACCCCTTGGCGGGCACGCGCAAAACGAGGGGTAGGGGTAAGGGGAAGGGCTAAGGGGTAGATTTGGGATTGGGCCTAAATGGGCTTGATTATTATTCTGCTTATACTACCATTCCTCCAACTAACCCTCTGTTCAGATGTTGTATTTCAGACATTTGTCAGGTTTTCATCCTTAAACTGCTTGTCGGGATATGGAGCTAAAGTATAATGCACTCAAAACCTGCCTGGAGCTACTTTAGCTGTTTGCTTATTTAAAAATAATGGCACAGCTTAGAATGATCTTCAGCGAATCAGAATCAAGTATTTAACAGACCTGTAGCATAAAGAGATTTAACATACAAGTAGTTGATCGTACCACAAGATTTGTACCACAGATGTGTTGATCGTTGTCGAAGTTAAACTCCACTCTGCCGTTCTGGACGGTTCCTCTGCAGCTGGGGTCATTGAGGTGTAAGTGCTCAGCTGAAAAACCAGCTTCAAAAAGCTGACAGCGAGACACAGACATGGAGCCAGAGCTGCTCTCACAGGTCTCATTGAAATCTGAGAGAAAAACATGATCATTAATGACACAAACACACCTTTTATTTCGCATGTTATGGTAGAATCACACACTAACCAAAGGAGTCTTGAGGTGCTCGGTGTTTTGGTGGCCTTTGTTACACAAACAGCCATAAACACCATTTTTCATCCCACACCTTTCCTCTTTGGAGCAGTTGAGTTCAGAACAGGGGTTTCTGACATCTAGAAGGACAAGTTATTATTATTTATTATTAAAGGGTTTTCTGGCAATTGTACACAAAAATAAAACCCACACTTAACATTTTATGATTTTAACTGTAATGTAATGAAGGGCACCTTTTGTAAAGCTGCTTTGGAACAAATATAATTGTGAAAAGCGCAATACAAATACACTTGATATGAATTTAGTTCAAATGTTTTGTTTTTTTACTGTACTTTTACTACTTTTAAATGCCTTTAAAGCACCTCAAATATAAAATTATTAGCAAATCAGCTCCATATGCACGTTTACCTAAAATTAAACACGAACTTGCAGTCTGTGGGCTCTATTTTAACAGTCTAGGTGCAAAGTCTGAAGCACATGGTGCAAAAGCATGAAGGGCGTGTCAGAATCCAATTTTGCTATTTTAGGGACGGAAAAATGCTTTGCGCCGCAGTGCATGGACTAACAGGGTTGAGCTTATTCTCTTAATGAGTTATACTGTAGGTGTGTTTTGAGAATAAACCAATCAGAGTCTCATCTCACATTCCCTTTAAGAGTAAGTTGTGTCGTGCCATGGTCCATTTGCTATTTACATGGCGGACTTTGTAAATGTAAAAACGAAACACTTCACTAATGAGAAAACAGTTAAACAGACCATGTGCAAGGCAAGGATTAAGAAAGAGCCTCCTCCATTTGGCCTTTACTTTCACTTTTACTTTCTCTCTTTTGTGGATAAGGAAACGTGTTGGACGCACTCACTGAAGACATCCATAAGCCTGCAAAATTAATTATGTTTGTTAAGCACAAAGATTTGTTTCAAAACTATTTCTAAAATCAGTTCTAATTTCCAGCAAACAAATAAATGAACAATAATAGTGAAGTGTGGTCAAAAAAACTGAGTTATATCCAAAGACGCTTCCTATGCCCCATATGATCCAAAACCCCACAGGTGGACAAATCTAAGCTTGTTTTTTTTTTTTTTTTTAAAGATTTATTTTGGCCTTTTTTAGATAGGACAGTATTGAGACAGGAAGCAAAGTTGGAGAGAGAGAGAGAGAGAGAGGGGTAGGGAAATGTCCTCGAGCCGGGATTCAAACTCGGGATGCCCTGATGTGCTACTGCACCATATGTCAACGCGCTAACCACTAGGCCATTGCGCCGACCTAAGCTTGTTTTTTAATAAAACATATATAAATATGCATATAATAAATAAAACTAATACTAATAATAACATTATACAAAAGCAAGTTGTCATGAATAAACTGAAAAAAGCCCCCTAGGTAAAGAAGGCATGGAGGCAGTGGTGTTTATATTTATGTAGACAATAATACTAATTGTAATATTTTAATCCTTTAATTCTTTTTCATTTGTAAAGATTTTTCTGTATTGCTGTACATTCTGTGTGTATTAAGCAATGTTTAAGCGAGGCGCACATCTAACGCGCTCTGCACTGGACTTTAGACCTCCTCTCAGCTGGTCTATTGTGCAGTCTATTTTTGTTCCTCTAAATAGCAATGTGCCAACAATGCGCCTTAACACACCTCTATTCTAGACCAGAACACTCATGAGTCCACAAAGTGGCGCAAATGGATTTGCTATTTTAACAACGGAAAACGGGAAAATTAAGGTTGCGTTGGTCTGAAACTAGCAACACATCTTGGAAAGATGTATTGCGCCTTTTTGCGCCGGGTGTATGATAGGGCCCTTTGTCTTTTATTACTAGTGTAATCGCTAACATTTATTTTTTAATACATAAAGTTACTACTAGATAGACAACAATGCACACATTACCTCTTTTGTATAACTATTGTAATCATTTTAACAAGAGCACCAGATTCTAAAACTCATAGCACTTTAATCTGAACAATAATCTTGCTGATTGATACAACCAATGACTGTATAAAATATGGACGATGCGACAGCGTCATTTTCCATTAAACGCTGTGAAGGGAAAAACGCCTCGTGACGGGCACAAACTGTCGCAAAATACAGGAGCCTGGGCATGTGCAGAAGGACTGCCTGATGGAGCCAGAGGAGAAGCTGCGGAATCGAGCTTCCAACCAAACGCTTGTACATCAAATCAACCACGTCCCCCAAACTTCTCACTTGACCGACGGTGTCTGCACTATAGCAAAGGCTCGCTAATGCTAATACACTTTGCCTTTACATAGTAGCCTGCATTTGCTGTTTTATCAACACAAATGATTGTAATAACGTTAACAAAGGTGAGGTTTTATATAACGAAGATTTAATCACGCCAGCTCCGGGCCGCAGTGCACACACGTGGGCCAATTCCGTCTCGGATGTGGCAGCGTCGGCTCGCTAACGGCCGCAGTATCTGGCCCGATTCCGGACCGAGTCAATTGGGTCAGATACGCCGGCCATTAGCGAGCCGGCGCTGCCGCATCGGAGCTGAGTAGGCACAGAAGACGAAGTCGGGCCGAGGGGTAAGTCTCCGGCAGGCGAGAGTCTAGCTGGAACTGGCCTGAGTGTATTTTGCTATCTGGGTGTCAGCAAACTGATAAAGCCCTGACCTTACCGAATAAACAGTGTTCCATTAGATCCTTTATGTCAGAAACTATAGTTTACTGCTGAGCAACTCATTTTATCATGGTAAAATAACACAGAAATGGAATAATAACACTTCAGTCTCCTCCTGAAGCTCCGACGTCTGCTTTGAGAAACTGTCAATCATGATGACACGCCCAACATTAAATTACTGCTCAAAACATACTCTTTACAAAAATGAAGATCTGCACCTATATCAGCTGATAACCAGTGCCTTAACTGACCAGAACCATCTTTTGGAACATTTTATTGCAAGTGTAATTAATTTTTTTTTTATTTGGTCTCATGTCTCCTTCATTTACACGGAGGAGGCGGGCTTTATGACTTGTACTGCAGCCATCCCCCAGGGGGCGATCTAACGGCTAACACACTTGGATACAACACATTACATTACCAGATAATATAGTTGTAGTTTCTGTTGTGGTCATCTCTGGCATTTCAGTTGTATAGCTAGTGTTAAAGCTCACATCTAGAAACACAAATAAATATTACACAAAAAGCCATCATCTCTATCATAAACAGAAGGCAGAGTTAAATGTGTGTCCAGTACCTGCACAGTATGCTAAATTGCAGGTGGTCGGCCTAACAAACTCATAGACATAAAAACCTCCAGGACAGGCTTTGACTTGAATGGGATTGGACTGGAAATAGCAGCAGTTGTTGCTCCAGTGAGCGCAGACATTACGAGTGACCACTCCATCCTCAAGTGTTGGATGTCCTCCGCTCAGCCACAGTGGAGCATTAGTGCCGCAGCTATACTCATCAACACATGTGTCTGGCATCTGAACACTCTGACCATTAATGAAGAGACGGTACCAGCCGCTCCAGCTCACCGCACTGTCACACATTACTTCAGAGGAATGTTGATTGCTGGTGGCTCTCCATGGGTCATCCAGGATCAAGAAGTTGTAGCAGGGGTCAACAGGGGGAGCTGTTGGGAGCATATTCATTAGTTAAAGTAGTGTTGGCATTTGTAATCCCCTGACAGAGCACTGAACAGGCAGCATTAAATTCCATGCTAACTGATTAGGACAGCAAATTGATTACACTGTAGTGTTGTTGAAGTAATGTCATTAAAGGGTTAGCAAACCATAATTTTCTGAGATTTAAACAGATTTGTTTCTGTTGAACATCAGTTAAGATTGCGTTAGCATCTGTTAGATTTAACAAATATATAACTGTGGGGGGGTTTTCAACAAAATTTCATCTTCTGGGTTAAAAATATTGAGGCGGTGTCACTAGTGGTGATGATGCATGTGTGTCTATTATTCATGGGACTGGGGTTTCTTATCAAGCAGTAGGTGTTCATAATGGGTTGTGGCAGTGTAAATGTTGTCAGAGCTACCGTCTTCTATAAGTGTGTACTGAAGTTTATTTAAAAAAAAATGTGTCTATAGCAGCATTTCTCCTTTGCATTTGGACTCCTGATGAGTGTTGCTTGAGTCCATGTGCTTAACAGAATGTGAATGGGATTGGCTATAATTATCACAGCCCATCTCTGGGAAACATCCATACACACTCATTCACACTCATACACTATGGACAATTTAGCCTACCAAATTCACCTGTACCGCATGTATTTGGGCTGTGGGGGAAACCGGAGCACCCGGAGAAAACCCACATGAACGCAGGGAGAACATGCAAACTCCACACAGAAACGCCAACTGACCAGGCTTGAACCAGCAACCTTCTTGCTGTGAGGCGACAGCACTACCTACTCCACCACCGTGTCACCCAACGTGGTGTTTTATGAAGGTTAAAATTATTACAATGTAAATGATTATCTGTAATATTTAAGAATATGCAAGCAAAATCAGTGATAAACAGTAATCATTAGGCCCAATCCCAATTCTACCCCTTAGCCCTTCCCCTTACCCCTACATCTCATTTTGCGTGTTCCCGTGATGGGGTATAGTGTGTCCCAATTCTCTTTAGCTTGAAGGCTTAGGGCTAAGGGGAAGGGCTAGATACCCCTTCGAACAGAGATTTTTCAGGACCACACTCGAAACCAAGGGGTAAGAAAATTTCCCAGAATACACCATCTACAGCGGCAGCATAGCTGCAACCGGATGTAAGGAGATCCACAAATTAGTATTTTTATCATTATTACAAATTTTTACAACAAACAATCATATGTTTTATTACATTCATAACCGTGTTCGTGTTTTACCGTCATGCTTTAAAAAAAAACGCTAAGATAAAAACCGCAAAATTTGGCTCTTTATTGGATCTATTCTCCATAATAATAACTCCTGTATAGCAGTCCCAAAACATTATGACACTCGAATACCCTATCAGAATAGTCTAGTGGCTGTGAGTGAGCTTTTTACAGTGTCTACTATAATGTTAATGTTGTATTTGGCTATTTATATAGATGAATATGGCCACGGTGTAAATGCACAATCTTATTGCCACAGATCGCTATGATAACATAATATACGCCTTCAATGATTTCCTGAAGATAAATATAAAAAATGACCCAACTGGAATAACTACAGCAGTCGCGATCGTCTGATCTCATATGAAACAAGAGATTGTGATGACATATGATGAATTGTGCAGGTGCTGTAGTGCTGTCCCAATTCTTAGGGGTAAGGGTACAGAAATAGAATTGGGATTGGGCCTAAATGTTGAGGCTTTGAAATGATGCTAAAGGAAACAAGGATATACGTTTTAACTTGATTTAACTACTCTGTTTTTGCATCATTTTATTGCGTCCTTCCCTGGAATCCTGAAGGGGCAAAGCTAAGACACAAGGAGAGGGAAAACAAGGATGCACAAATAATAATTGAGAAGCACTCCTCAGACTCAAACCACAGCTCTCCAGAGTTTTGCTCCAACCAGCTCCAATGCAAACCTGCTTAATAGTTTCTAGTCTTGAACACCTTGATTAGCTGTGTTTGATTTGGGTAATCTATGTTACTAGATTCTAATTTGTTTCTGAAGAAACTACTAATTGACCCTTCGGTAAGCCACAACCCGAAAACCACCACACACCAATCGTGGCTTAGCAGCCGTAACTACGCGCAGAAGGTCTGACACGCTTTCGAGTGAGGTAAACAAGCCAAAGCGTTGTGCATATGGATTGTGCAAATCTAATACCTGGTATTCTAAAAGTTTAGACGGGGTGGTGGAATTTTTTCTCTTTCCAGAACCTAAAAGCCAAGTGGAGAAATGTCAGCGTAGATCAAGCTGTGTGAGGGGTGCTAAAAGAGCGGGGTTAAGTTGGTTTTGTTTTCAATATTCCTGACACATTCAGTAATAGACGGCAATAACTCACACACCTCTTACCCTAAACAGATCTAAACTGTGTTTCCTACAAAAATACAAAGCAGGTTATGTTTTTAGCCTTTTTTTTTTTTTTTTTTTTTGCTCGATATTATTAGCACTGCTCCGTTTAAGCCCTCGCAATAGCTGTAAGAGCAAATACAATCCAGTCATATTTCCATCTGTTTCAAGCTACGAATATTTGAAATTACATATCAACAGTTATGCATCTCTGTTATTCGCAGACAATGTTGTTCTGTTGGCTTCATCGAACATGGACCTTCAGCATGCACTGGGGTGGTTTGCTGCCGAGTGTGACGCAGCTGGGATGAGAATCAATCAGCACCTCCAAGGCCAAGGCCATGGTGCTCCACCAGAAAAGGTGGTTTGCCATCTCCAGGTTGGAGGAAAGTCCTTACCCCAGGAGTTTAAGTATCTCAGGGTTTTGTTCATGAGTGAGGGAAGGATGGAACGTGAGATTGACAGGCGGATTGGTGCAGCGGCAGCAGTAATGCGGTCGATGTACCAGTCTGTTGTGGTGAAGAAGGAGCTGAGCCGAAAGGCAAAGCTTTCGATTTACCGGTCAATCTACATTCCTACTCTCACCTATGGTCATGAGCTTTGGGTCATGACCGAAAGGACAAGATCTCGAATACAAGTGGCCGAAATTAGTGTCCTTCAAAGGGTGGCAGGGCGCACTCTTATGGATAGGGTGAGGAGCTCTGACACTCGGGAGGAGCTCGGAGTAGAGCCGCTGCTCCTCTAACATCGAGAGAAGTCAGCTGAGGTGGCTTTATTTCCATGTCAGAGCTACAATTCACCAATGTTTTCATCTGCCTTTTGGAGATTTAGTCATTGGTGACGATGTTATACCAGGTTAGTGTCTGATTTTATATTTGGTGTCGGATTAATATTTGCTGGTAGGGAAAATCTATTTGTTCACTTCTGCTGTTTATACTTTGATTTGCATTTCAATTTATTTATTTTTTCCACTTAACTGCAAATTAGAATAGAAACGGTATAAAGAGCACACAAACATACTGACAGTTGTAGGTACTGTTCATTGTTATGGGTCAATGGTGCTCATATTCAGCACAAATCCCCTTTCTGGCTGCTCTTTTTATTAATGAATTATGTAGAAGCACTGTCCATGTGTGTTTCCTTGGTATAGTAACGCTGTATTTCACTGCACAACAAATAATCTATCAGGCTTTTTGGCTAAAAAAAAGAGAAAACACTGTTCAATCAGTTATTATTAGATAATTTTTACATGTCACCTCTACTGCTGTGCATGAACAAGGCTGTTGAATGGTCAGCATATGAGGTGGCTAGGCTAACCTAGCTTCAATTTTGATTAAATTATTTTTCGAATCGGTTGCGTATTATGTTGTGAATATATACATACTGCAGTTCTTTTTTGTCTGGCTTTCTCGGATATCTCACCTGTTCATCAAAAATGACTAATTATATCCCTTGGAATGTCTGACACCAGTGCATACATATTGTAATAGACGTGCCAGGCACAAAAGCTTGACAGGCGTAACAACAGTAACTAAGGAGGGCGGGGCTTAGCGAAGGGTCAATTACTGTGCATTGATCAACATCATGTAATAGGTCTGTCAAGAATGCAAGCAAGCAAGAAAGAAAGATTTACCAGTGGTTGGTGGAGTAATGAAGTCTATGGATGTGATTGGCTGGGTTGTTGTCTCTGCTGTGCTGGACTGGTTTGTAGCTTTTGGTATTAAGAATATTTTTATGTCATAATAAGATATTTTCAAACAAAATCCAGAAAAAATACAAGATTTAAGTGCACATGAATAAATACTCACCAACACAGTACGCTGACCAAGTTCTTGGCTGTACAAACTCATACACATAATAATCTCCAGGACAGGCTTTGACTCTTATAGGGTGGGATGTGTAAGAACAACAGCCTCTCCATCCAGAAGCACAAACATGACGGAGGACCACTCCATCTTCCAGCTCTGGGTGAGATCCATTGAGCCACAGTGGGTAATAAGTGCCACACATGCCTTGATTTACACATGATTCTGGCATTTGGGCACTCTGATTGTTGTAAAACATCCTGTACCAGCCATTCCATGCTACATTGCAATCACAATTATAGCTATTGTAGTTATAAGAGTTATCAGTGGATCTCCAAGATTCATCCAGACTCTGATAATTGTAGCAGGGGTCGACACTTGGGGTGATGAAAGACACTATTATAGGAAAAGAAAACAAGCAGAAATAGTGAAGATTAAATTTCCAAATATAAGATAATGGATCATGTATAAAAGCACTGTATTGATAGGTGTCCATACAATAACTGACAAAGGATGAATATACAGTACCTGCACAATAGCTTGGAGCTGGGATTGAAAGAGGAGGCCTGGTAAACTTGTAGACATAATAATCTCCAGGACAAGCTTTGACTTGGATTGGGTCAGATCTGTAGCGACTGCACTGATCATCACGGGAGCCATAAACTTCACGAGTAACAACTCCATCTTCTAGTCGAGGATGAGATCCATGAAGCCACAGTGCAGTAACACCTCCACATGTCATGTATGAGGCACACCAGTCCGGCATCTGAGCACTCAATCCGTTCATGAAGAGTCTGTACCAGCCATCCCATTCATGGTTATTATCATATCCATTTGCATCATTATACACAGACCAGTACATATATGTGCTTCTCCAGTAGTCGTCGAGTGTGTTGTAGTTATTGCACGGATCATAATCTGTGTAAGTGAGAAATTATCAAAACTGGCACCTTTATTTGCGCGCGTGCGCGCATGTGTGTGTGTGTGTGTGTGTGTACACACTACTTACTGAAGGTGATAGTAGATCCAGTTATTATATCTGGACTTGCAGTGGAAACCACCTGTGAGATAGAGCTGACATCTGATTTAATAAAAAATAAACATTACTGTTAGTATATAATCATTACTGAAATCATTATAAATGCTTGAAAGACTTGTGGAAGAAAGAACAGTACCTGTGCAGTATCCTGAACACCAGTAGTGTGGCCTCACAAGTTCATAGACATAATAATTTCCTGGACACGCTTTCACTCTGATGGGGATTGACTTGTACTCACAGCAGCTGCTCCAGTAAGAACTACCACAGACCTCTCTGGTCACCACTCCATCCTCTATCTGAGGGTGAGGACCATCAAGTACCAGATTCATGTATGTGTTACAGCTGAATTCAGTAGCACAGGTCTCTGACATCCGCATGTTCATTCCATAGTAGAAAAGCCTGTACCAGCCACTCCAGGAGAAATAATTATCACAAATGTAGTCTCCGCTTTCATTGTTGGCTCTCCAGGGGCGATCCAGAGACTCATAGTTGTAGCAGGGGTCACTGCTGATGCTTGGAAAAGCCACTGTCGTAAAGATTTTTAATAAAAGTAATGATTAAATACAGTATGCACATGTAAGATAGTAGAGTAGTGCAACTCAAAACACAATACTATTTTTATGATTTTAAGTAATTGTATTTTTAATCAGGGTGGCAAAAGAGGAGTAGGAGTAGGAGTTTGCACCATTACATTACAGCCAAGTGAAATAAGAGTTCACATCTCTCAATAAACTAAATTAAGTGCTCTCCATGATCAAGCATTTTAATATAAAGACTGCATTTTAAATCCAAAAGCACTTAAAATTTTAACATGGTCATATACAAACAGTGTGCATAAACTGTTAAGAAGTTTAAAGTTGTGAGCATTAAGTAAATGCTGTATAGGTCAGTGGCGCAGTTTAATTTGTTATGGATTACACACAACTGGTTAAATAATCCTTTAATTAGTTATCTAAAATGCATCACAAAAAAATTGAGAATTGCACCTGCACAGTATGTAGGTCTGGGGATCGACAGATCTGGTTTGACAAGTTCATAGACGTAATAATCTCCTGGACAGGCTTTAACTTGGATTGGCAAAGATCTGTATAATCCACACTGGTTATACCATATACGAGTTCCCAAAACATCACGGGTCACCACTCCATCCTCAAGTGTTGGATGAGAACCGTTGAGATACAGTGCAGTATCACCACCACATCCCATATAACTCGCACACCACTCAGGCATCTGGGCACTTTGTCCACTCAGATAAAGCCGATACCAGCCGCTCCATTCAACCATGGTGTCATTATGGTCATTGTTGTACCATTGTCTCATATCTCGCCAATACTCATCCAGAGGGTTATATTGATAACATGGATCAAAGCTGGAAGTAGTATGCACTGAGACAATCAAGAGAAAAAGGCAAGTGTTATATACAGCGTTTTACTAAACACCACTGTGCATGATAATGTGCACATTTATTTAAAGTGTCACAAAACACATTTTTTTAGATGTTGACAGACATATATGTGTCCCACATTGCTAAAAATACTATTAGGATACAAAAAAATGAAAATTTGATTTTTTTTGCGTTATTTCAAACAAATTCGTTCATCCGGTTTGAAAAGAAATTTTGAAGCTCTGTCACAGCGATTAGATCCTTGTGTAAATATATCTCTAGTGTAGAGACTGGATGTCTGTACCAGCCATTACAACATGACGTCTTTGAGTTTTCATCATTAATTCTTGAGAAAGAGTTGGTTCGTACCAATTAGTGCACTCTATTGTATATCTGGTGCAACTTCATTAATATGCGTGATAGCTTCGTTTTTACCTGTCACAGTGTTCAGATGGCAGAGAAGACACCACATTGTGTTGCCAACCGTAATTAAAACAAGTGGAAGAAGAATTGTTTGGAGACATGGGTCGTCAGTGTTGTATTTATAAATGTGCAGCAACACATGTTTTGTTTCCATTTTCCCGTGTTGAGAGACCCATTTGACAAAATATTTTTGTAAGGAACATTTTTTACCCAAGAACTTCTCTTATCTGGAAATGGTGAAATCCAGATTTGCCACTAACCTTTTTTCAAAAAAAGATGCAGTTCCAGTTGGTGTTGATTGTCCTGTCTCTACAGATTTGGTAGGTGTGTGATCAGTGTTCTTTGTTTGTTTATTCAGATGACAAAGTTAGTTCATGTCGTCAGCAGTGCTCTTTCAGTTTTTGAAGACAGACCTTAGTCAAAATGATGTAGTTACTAAGTTTACGTTAATTTCACAACAATATTATAGGCTGAAAGATCCGCTGTAAATGCTGCTCTCCGAATGTAAACATGTAAACAACTCAAATTATTACCGTCGTGTAGGACTTTCACTGCGTATGATTTTCGCCCCATTTTGTAATAGTATAGTCTATACACACACAGCTGTTTGACGCTATTCTCTGCATCTACCAAGAAATGTGGAGTTTTTTTTTTATCCAATACTGATTTTAATGCAATTAAAGAGAATTAAATTCTCGAAATGTATAGTTTGTCTAAAGTGATGTATACAAACTATATAGTATACTATGACCAGGGATACAATCAGCTAGCGCAGTCATCCCTCCATAGTCAAAAGCGGCATTTTGTGTCTGCCGGTTTGTTTATTTGCGGGAGTTCCATTGGCATTTTCCCGCTTGTGAATTCTGACCAATCGAAAAGCAGTTTAGGAAATATGTTCAACAACATCTGGCCAATGAGTGATGTGGATTTTGTCACATGACTGCATTTTGGTTCTTTTCAACTGGTTCGGACAAAAGCAATCAGTGTGGTGTGAAAGCGGCCCAAAGGCGGCAGAAAATGCTACACTCTATCAATTATTGCCATTGGTCTGGACCAAATGAAGCAAACTACAGATGTGAAAGCACCCTAAGAGTCTACCATGTAAACAGTGATTTTTGATTCATTTATTCTGATTAAGGTCATAATCAAACTAAAGAGAAATCGAATTAAGACATGTAGAGCATGCAGATTTCAGTGGCATTATTGAAGTGCAGTACAGACAGGTAAACACCTTATTCAAACTTTTACCGTCATGTAGGACGTTTTGCTGCGTTTTAGCAACAGGATAGTACACACACACACACACACACACACACACACACACAGCTGTGTGACACTGTTCTTTGTGCCTACAGAGTCAAGAAAGACCACAGACACCTGCATCGTGAAATGCAGAGGGTTTTTTTTTTTCCATTTAGCATGCAGTATGAACTTCCATTTAAAACTACACTCTTCCAGCAGTTCCTTGCATCCAATATCTCGTTGGTCACAGGGGGCATGCATGAAATGTTCTGGAATGAAAGTGAAAGTGCTAAACTGCAGTAAAAGTCAACAAATTAAAAATGAAACACCCGAAATTACATAAATTTCTGGAGGAAATGCGGATAACGCGGTGACGCAATGACGTTAGTCAAACGATGTGCTATAACATGTAAAACGGGATCATAAAAGGAACATTTAAAAAAGCAGCTCATGTAAACACCTTAATCATATTATTGTCTTAATTAGATTAAGCAAAAAATTTGATTACTGATGTCCATGTAAACGTAGTTTACATGGACACCAGTAATCGAATTATTTGCCTTAATCTAATTAAGAGAATAATATGATTAAGGTGTTTACATGAGCTGCTTTTAATGGTTACTTTCATGATCCCGTTTTACATGTTACATCTCATAATTCAATTAATATCATTGCGTCACCGCGCTATGAGCATTTTCTCTGGAGTTTCATGTAATTTCGGGTGTTTCATTTTTAATTTGTCGACTTTAACTGCAGTTTGCCACTTTCACTTTCATTCACGAAGATTTCATTCATGCCCACCGTGACAAACGAGATATTGAATGCAACTATGAACTGCTGGAAGAGTTGTTTTAATTGAAGTTTATACCGCATGCTGAATGGAAGAAAAAAAAACCTCCGCATTTCACGTTGCAGGTGTCTGTGGTCTGCACTGACTCGGTAGGTGCAAAGAGTGTCAATCAGCCGTGCGTGTGTGTATCTGTGTGTGTGTGTGTGTGTGTGTGTGTGGACTACCCTGTCGCAAAAAGCGGCTTAAAGTCCTACATGAGGGTAATAGTTCGATGAAGGTGTTTCCATGTCTGTACTGCACTTTAATAATGCGACTAAAATCGGCATACTCCACATGTCTTAATTCGATTTCTCTTTAGTTCGATTATGACCTTAATCTGATTAAATCAATCAAAAATCGCTGTTTACATGGTAGACTCTTAATCAGAGTATTGTCTTAATCGCATTAAAATCGAATTATTGGTGTCCATGTAAACGTAGTCAGTGTCTATCTGCCCTGCGTCTGTGTTTGTGTTGCCACCGTGAAAATCAGCATGTGCAAATACTAAAACTCCCCTTTTCATGCAAACCCTTCTCTCTTTTGCCACTCGGCACTCCCACCTAAACAAAGCTAGACTCACCCACTTTCCTGATTTTTTTCAAACTAGAGGTGTGAAAACACCCTGCTGAAGGGTTTATGGCCCTTTAGGAATAAGGGTGATTTCACACCTGTGGATCGATTCTCGTTCCGAAACCGGGATTAAAATTGTTACGATGTTGCTCTTTGTTCATGGTGTGGTTCGCTTATACACAGTTTCTAAACGGACCAAAATAGCTTAAACAAGTCACATGTGAGTAACTCTCACATTGGTCAGAGTTTCACAATTTATTTTGAGTCCCGCTCAGCTGCCATGCGTCCTTATTTTAATGTATGATGATGAGCAATAAGACATTATAAGCTAAAAGCTGCGCTTTCATTTTGAATAGTGACACCCACAGACATCGTCACCACATATAAATCAGAGGTAAGACTTTCTCATAGCAGTTGGCTTATGCATTTTAGGCTTTACATTATAGGAGAGACATAACAGATAAACCAAGACTGCAGTTCGGTCAATTGTCCTAACAGATAAACTGCTCTCGTTAATAGTTAACATGCTTTCACTTTCGTATTTGACATGAAACGCATATTTACCAGTAGGACACCCCCCCCCCCCCTTGATTTTTCTATCTTCAAATAGCCATATATGCCTATTACAAATCCAGAATACACTGTGATATAGCCTGGCTCGGATCGTATTGCTTTCTCATTACAATCGATCCGCTCCAGAGTTTGTTTCAATCGAGCCAAGACCACCTCATTCAGGCAATCTCGGACTAATTGTTTTGATGCGGATACGAGCACGATTGCTGGATTCACATATGCCAAGCAAACCACTCTAACTGGGGAAATGCGCCAGGTTCCGAAACAAAAGTCTAAGTGTGAAAGCACCCTACGCGGAAAAAAAACCTAGAGTACAGTACTTTCCAATAAACATTTCTTATGTCTGTATTAAAGAGGAGATAGACTGATGATGGATAAATGAACCTGGCTAACCAGTCTGTCCGCTTAGAGTTACCACCAATATATCTTAAACATTTCATTAAACATCTTCAGGGTTTTTCAAGGCTGGAATTTAAATGTACAGTATTATGAAACCACCATCTGGATTTTTACAAATTGGGATTATTATAATAGCAGTTGTTTCAAAAAATACTACGCTGCTTTGGATCTACTTAATTAGAGAACAAACTCACTATTTATTCATCCTCAATTGGTTACAAAAGCTTTAGGATTTTCTTATCTTCTCATGAAAACTACATAACACATTTTGAAGAATTTTGGAAACTGTTGACATCTTAATCAATACTTTTAGTTTCCAGGTTTCTTCAACATATGTTCTTTTGTATAATAAGAAACTCAAACAGGTTCAGAACAATTGGAGGGAGAGTAAATGATGACAGAATTTCAGTTTTGGGTAAATTGTACCTTTGAATAAAAACACTTATTAAGTAAAATTTTGTTTAAAACCATGTTTTATGTTGACTTTAAAATTAGCTGCACATACTGCATGTTGCTGGAAAATAATGTCATTTTCTGCCAGTCTACTATCAGTCTCTCTGGTCTGTGCTATTCCTGCTCTGATCAGCAGGTGAAGAAAGTGTTACGGTTCTGCTGTCAATCATAGATTATCCCACCTGTGACTCCACCCATTTCGCATGTTGCTCATTAGCATCTCATTATCCACTAGCATATATGTATATTTTTTTCCATTCTTCAGGTTGCAGCCAGCCTTCAGGTTGACTTTTTAAAATGTTTTTTTTTTTTTTTTTTTTTTTGCCTGACTTTTACTTCATTTAACTCTATTCTATTAGTTTTACATTTTTACCAGAAATCTGTCTTGTTTCCAACCTTTTTTTGCTAAAAGTGCAAATACTAGAAGCAATTATTCAATTCAATTCATCTTTATTTGTATAGCGCTTATACAATGTAGATTGTGTCAAAGCAGCTTCACATGGACGATTATAGCGAATTGAAACAGTGTCAGTTCAGTTATCAGTGTTTAAATTCAGTTCAGTTTAGCTCGGTTCAGTGTGGTTTAATAATCACTACTGAGAGTCCAAACACTGAATAGCAAATCCATCCATGTGCAGCTCTACAGATCCCGAACCATGCAAGCCAATGGCGACAGCGGTAAGGAAAAAACTTCACCAATTGGCGAATTACCAGTCATTTCATTTTTTAACTGCAACAAATCATGATATTTGTGTTGTACATGCTATTCTTTGGTTCATATTCCTGCAATGTTTCATATTATCACTTATATTGCTGCTGATGATGCCGACATTCATAAAAAAAGAGGACAGTATCTCTCCTTTAACAGACGCACAGAGAGCTCACATCATTATAAAGTTCAGTTATACTATTAAAAAAAGGACAGTTCAGGTAAAAATGAATCGCTCTTCCTCGTCCTGTCTTTTGCTTTATGTGGAATTTTAAGAACTTACTGATTATTCCAACGATATCTCATGGCAATTCTGCAATCTCATTCATAAAGTTTAGTACGCTTTGCTCATCTCCAAGTGATGATCGGGTTTAGGAGCGGTGTTTGGTGCCACGTCTTCTTTTAAAAATTCTACATTTTTGATGGCACATCATACATTTTCAATTTGTATGAATTTGTAGAAATTAGCCACTAAAATGACAACATTTGAAATAGTTACGTTGCCTCATGAGATCAGGCTAATTTTGCACTCTCTAGTGATTCCAAACAATTATGGGTTTTTATTTTCCTCTTATTTTTTATTTTCCTGTTTCATTTTCTTGTTCAAAAGCAAAATGTTGGAAACAGTCAAGTGAAAATTTGAAAACTGAAAGTAGGAAATAGCCATTTGGATTGATAAAAGTACACAAATAAAAAGTCATACCACTGGTTTCCAACATTCTTAAGTATTTTCTTGTTTTTTCCTCATATTTATGATTTTATTTGTGTTGTAAGAAACTCAAACAGGGTAAGAACAAGTGGACGACGAGTAAATGGCAGAATTTTCCGTTTGGGTAAACTATCCCTTCAAGAGTTACTATAACTGTTTAATTTTGATCAGCCTTAATGTATATCAACCTGATATTTGCCAGTGTTTGTTAAGTATATTATTCCTTTAGTTCTTTAATTTCTATATTTTACTCAAAGCAAAGGATAGGAATAGGAAGAAGTAAAAATTAGAAAGTGGGAAAGTTATTGTACCTGTTGTTTGTCCACTGGTTATTTCACCTGTTAATTAAACAATATTATAATTATTTTGCAGTATTTCAAGTCAATTCAGATTAAAAATGTCTCAATATAAAAGTCTCACCATGAGATACGAGCAGCGACACACACAATGAGATGAATAACCTCATAGTGACGAATGACACCTGCACACACACACAACATACATTCAGATGAGATGTTTTTGTAGATTTATTTTAATTATTATAACAATTCAAATTAATGTTCACAAATAAATAATAATAATATTTTACTAAATAAGACATGTTAAAAGCAGAAGAGTCTTTAACATGTGCGAATAAGAGAAGTATCTTTACCTGAGGTCAGATGCTGCTGCAGAGCAAAACTCAGGCAGATTCAACACAGAGATGATTATGATCAACTGCAGATCTAATAGTGATGTTCGTGCCTTTAGTTATATTTGTGGGAGGATCTTTACTGGAACCAGCACAATTTTCAAAACAATCTTAAACCAGTTATTCATTTTTCACCTGTGATCAGAATGTTTGTAACTTAAGTTGATTGTCTTCTGTATTTGTCTGCAGTCACTGTGACATTCTTTCACTTTGTGCTTGAACAGATGTAAATGTTGATGGAATGATGAGCAGCCAGTTTTATGTTTTCTTTTCTCAGGCATCCTTACAAAAATAGAACCTCTAGACTTTTGTAAAAACATAAAAAACACTTTTATTTGTGTGAATAATGGGTATTATTAAACACTAAAAGGATGCAGGTGGCCAAATAAGATGGTGTTTGTGTGATGTGCAAATTATTAAAAAATATAATGTTTATAATGTTTATAGTGTGTGTGTGTGTGTGTGTGTGTGTGTGTGTGTGTGTGTGTGTGTGTGTGTGTGTGTGTGTGTGTGTGTGTGTGTGTGTGTGTGTATTTATATATATATATACAGTCAAATTCCTTTTTTTCAAATATTTGACAAATGATGTTAAGCAGAGCAAGTTTCTTTTTACAGTATTTCCTATAATATTTTTTCTTCTGGAGAAAGTCTTATTTGTTTTATTTCGGCTAGAATAAAAGTGGTTTTTAATTTCGTTTTAAAGCCGCATTAAGGTCAATATTAGGCAATATTGCTTAATTTTGATAGTCTACAGAACAAGCCACTGTTATAAAATTATTTGCCTAATTATCCTAGTTAAGCCTTTAAATTGAGATTCACTGATATGGATTTTTGGCCATATATACATATATATATATAGGCCGATAAGTATAAATAGTTCAAAATTTTATATTTTTATACAGTAAACAACTGATTTTATTTTAAAAACTTCATAAAAGTTTAAACTGACCTTATGAACTGAATAGCCTATTCAAAGCAAAATTAACATGTTACTTGACTGTTGAATAAAAATTATTTTGTTAAATAACAAAATGGGATTTCATTAACAAGAAAGTTAAGTAAATATATTTTAAATAAAGTGAAAATGAAAGAGCTAAGGACTGAAACCAGCTCAACTGTTCTTGAATAAAACGTGTTACAGTAATGTACATACAGTTGAAGTCTTGAAATTATTCGCCCCCTTTGAATTTTTTTTCTTTTTTAAATATTTCGCCAATGATGTTTAACAGAGCAGGGAAATTTTCACAGTATGTCTGATAATATTTTTTCTTCTGGAGAAAGTCTTATTTGTTTTATTTCGGCTAGAATAAAAGCAGTTTTTAATTTTTTTAAACCCATTTTTAGGTCAAAATTATTAGCCCGTTTAAGCTATTTTATCAATAGCCTACAGAACAAACCATCATTATACAATAACTTGCCTAATTACCCTAACTTGCCTAGTTACCGTAATTAACCTAGTTGAACCCTTAAATGTCACTTTAAGCTGTATAGAAGTGTCTTGAAAAATATCTAGTCAAATATTATTTACTGTCATCATGACAAAGATAAAATAAATCAGTTATTAGAGATGAGTTATTAAAACTATAATGATTAGAAATGTGTTGAAGAAAAAATCTTCTCTCCGTTAAACAGAAATTGGGGAAAAAAATAAACAGGGGGGCTAATAAATATGACTTCAACTGTATGTATGTAATATCCAAAAAAAAAGCGTTTTGAGAGGTGTTTTGACAGTTCAGAGCCACCGTACAAGCGAAAAGCTGAATACAGATTGTATAACCTTAGAAACATTATTAACATTATTAACGGTATTTGTTTAACACAAAAGAAGATATTTTGAAGAAAGCTGTACACTTGTAACCATTAACTTCCATAGTATTTGATTTTCTTTCAATAGTTACAGGTAACTTATGTTAAAAAAATATTATGTATATATATATATATATATATAAATATACATATATATATATATATATATATATATATATATATATATATATATATATATATATATATATATATATATATATATATATACATATATATATATATATATATATATATATATATATATATATATATATATATATATATATATATATATATATATATATGAAGAGTTTAGTTGCAAAACGAGATATATCCATTTTGAGAAATGTTGGTTATTTGACATTATTATGTAAGACATCAATAGTCAAGTTCCTTCACAATTTTTGTTCATTAAACTATTACTTGAGCTCAGTGAAGGCCAGGAACACATATTCTTCAAATTCAGGATATTTTTTATTCAATTTTATGTCTATAAATTGTTCATAAATAAGTCAAAAACCATGCCGAAATGCAAAATATTTATCTTAACATTGTCAAACATCTTAAATTGGTTAAAAAAAACAATATATCATAAATATATGGAATAATATATACAAAGATTGATTAATAATAATAAGATTCTGAGTTAGTTTTGGCCAGAACGTACACAACACAACATAGCATAACTTTTTTTTTTGCAAAATGCTATATATCCACCTTAGGCTATATTCTACTGCTGTAATACCATTAAGAAAAGCTAGTGAATCAATGTTTTGTTTGATGAGTAAGATTAACCGATCACACCAGTTTCCAGGCACAGCTTCATGCAAGGAAACGGGAGCGCGCACGCGTTTTAAACAGTCGCGCGCATCACATCAGCTGTTGGCGCGAGCGATCATCCTCTCATTCGGTATTCACCTGCCCGCGCGAACAGTTATCTCTGTCAGTCGTGCTGCTTCTCGATTCTAAGATCGCATTTGCCATCCTTATTGTCGAACCCTGCTTTTAAGAAAACTACATCGAAATCCATGACGTTATAGCTTGACTCTGAAGCTTTGATTCCCTGACTGACAGAAAGCAGCTGATCAGTGCCTACGTGACTGACAGCTCGCCTATAGTATAAACAATTAAATAATAAACGTTTTTTAGTTAGCCTATTGAATCCTCTTTTTAAAATACATGTTTTTTTGTTTTCATATTATCGTTAAATCAATGAGCAAACTCGGAGCACTTCACCGGCGGTGACTCTCTTCCCAGGGGATTCTGAGCTCGCGCAGCATCCTGAACGTTCTATTATATCGCACTTTGTAAAAAAACTAGTCTGGCGGATATCGCGTTTTGTGAAAAAATACATTTTAAAGTAGGGCTAAAATGTACATTCTTCAATGTTATTAATGGCAGCAATTCACACATAGATTAAGGTACATCTGAACAGTGATTTCCAATAATAAAATCCAAATCTCAAAAAATGGCGTTTATGGCGTTTTGCAACCAAACTCTTCATATATATATATATATATTAGTTTTATCGTTTCTTTGCCTACTTTTAAAATTTGGGTTGGGTGGGTAATAGTACACCACTTTTTTTTTTAGGACTACACCACTGATATATATATTATCTTCAGCCTCTTAGGTGTTGCCATTACATTTCATAAGATGTAGCAACATTCAATGACAGCCAACATTGTTCTGAATCATGAATAATGTACTGTTCTGACATGACTTTTTAAATAGATCTGTCTCGCCCAAGTTTTACATTTCGCTTTCTTTTCAGCTAAGACCTAGAACAAAAACATTGTGTGATTTAAGCAACGACTTGAAACCCTAACAGAGAACAACACAACCAGTACATCAACATTCTACATAAACTTTAGAACTGAAAACACAAACGCACTGTTTACATTTAAATACCAACATTATGAAAAATAAACAAAATGATTGCAAGGATTTTAACTAGCTGTAATCTGTCTTTTATACCCTGCAATGAAGTAATTGGCACCAAAAAGCAGATTATGAAGCCATCTTCCGTTTCTCACTGTGAAATGATTAGCTTTAGCTCTTAAAGCTGCTGGAGAGCAATCTTTCACATTCTGTCTTCAGCAGCTCAATGTATTAAGATGAACTGCAGGTCTTGCAATCCTATCAGGCTACATTTACAATGCAGATCTTTATAGTCAATTCCGATTTTGTGACTGTATCTGATTTTTAGGACGACCAGCTTTCATCATCTTTTAAATGTGACTCGTCGTATCTATAATGTCTGCATTTACACTGAACACAGCAAACATGCAATTAACTGGAAAAAAGGAGCGGGCGCTGACTGATAGCAGAGATAATAAGAGCGCTCTTTTCTCCATTACACTAATCTGTTCACAGGGTTTGATTTTTTATTTATTTATTTATTTTTTATTTTTATTTTTTTAATAGTTTATGACAGAATCTTCCTCATTTGGCCATCTTCTTTTAATCTAGGCCTTGTTTAAGCTAGTAAACATTTTAATGTCGTGTCCATGGTGTGATCTTTGCACGTGATGTATGCAATAGTTTTAGAGTATATTAGTTTATATTGTTTACATGGTGGCTCATTCTCTCTTGGTAACGTGCTTAAATACATTAACTTGTGCTACATGACAATATAAAAGTTTTTTTTATGTCCTTGTATATGAGATTTAAGGTTTGGGACTTGTGCAGATCTCGGTTTTGAAATGAGAGCATCAGTCGACATCATCCACTACTAATTTTATTGGCAATTGAGAGGTGAAAATCCAAGGACATGATCTGATTTACATTGCATACATTTCCACATATGAACACGACCTGAATCCAGGGATGTAGATTTAGGGTGGATGGAGGGGACGCGTCCCCACCAATATCCACTGACCATAGAAATTGGCTGTGCAATGTGAGAGGCTGTGGCTCCCTCAGATACAAGCAGCGCCAAATGCAAAGGATTGTTTTTTTCCTTTGCAAGAATAAGGTGTGTTGGGTGACACACACAAGTAAGGATGATGGCAGCAAAAAAAGGTGGACATAAGGTGCTTTTTTTTAACGAAAGTGTAAGGCACATAATCGCAAGTTCGCTACTAAATGAGTCCATCATGATAATGCCAGTAATGCTTTTGTTTTCTCCCACTTTAATGTCTGTCATTATAGCAGACTGATAAAGGGTAGTCTGTGAATAATATGCCCCTGAAAACTAACTGCAGAATAAACAGCTAAAGTATATGATCCCGCCAGTTCTCCTGATCTCTTAGAGTAGCATGTCCAGTTTCAGTTGAAGCAATTTGTCAGAGAAAATACAGTCTGTATGTAGGCATAATACTGATATATGAGACATGTTTCATTTACACTGGCTAAAATAAACGAAAGTCTTTATTAAACTCTCTCTTTATCAGTTAATAAACATATTTTTAACATTACACTATCAGGCAGGCCCGTATGTTGTGAAAAGCTGAACCTTTTTGCAGTTTTTTGCCTGATTGGTCACACTTTATTTCGATGGTCCGTTTGTTGAATATAAGTTACATTGCATCTACATGTCAATTAATTCTCATTAGATTATAAGTAGACTGTTAGGTTAGGGTTAGGGTTAGGGTTAGTGTAAGTTGACATGTACTTGCAAAGTTTCTTATAGTCAGTTAAATGTCTGTTGAAGCACTGTTAAATGTCAGTATCAACAGATATTAAGCAGACAGTCTACTAATACTCAAATGGACCATCAAAATAAAGTGTTACCGCCTGATTTTCTATTTAATTATGAGGTATAAATATTGCGTTGTTTTAGTGACATTTTAAGAATTATTGTTTGCTGAATTTTTTGGATGGTTATCATAATTTGTGATAACCATCATCATAATATCATAATCATAATAATCATAATCATAATCATAATCATAATATCATAATATCAAAGATTGTTTCAATTCACTATAATCTTCCATGTGAAGCTGCTTTGACACAATCTACATTGTATAAGCGCTATACAAATAAAGATGAATTGAATTGAATTGAATAACCACACTTTTTCATGTACCAAAAAATATTTCCAAGCATTTTGTTAAATTGCTTACCATACTTTAAGTGTTTATTTACAAATGTGCATTTAAACTGTAAGTTTTATATTACAGTTTTATAAATAATAAAAATTTTGAATTAAAAAAAAATATGAAAAGATACTTATTGTTAAAGTACACATTTATAATCATCTATCTGATACAAGGACGTGACGCTGACAACAGAAGTGTGGATCCAATTGCAGAGTCTTTATTAGCAGGAATGGTCAGGCAAGCAATGATCAACACAGGAGCAAACAGATGTATGAGGGCAATCCAGAGTCGTAGACAAAATAATAGGCAGATGGTCAAAAAGGCAGGAAGCATACAACATAAACAAATAAAACAAGGCAAAATACGGCAAAGCAAGACTAAGGA
The DNA here is from genome assembly GCA_903798195.1 of Danio kyathit. Classification (NCBI taxonomy): domain Eukaryota; kingdom Metazoa; phylum Chordata; class Actinopteri; order Cypriniformes; family Danionidae; genus Danio; species Danio kyathit. Next base: position 53,691,533 of record LR812530.1, read on the forward strand.
AAGCAAGACTAAGGAAGCTCTGCACAGTTTAGCTCCAACCAGCTCCAACTCACACCTGCATAATAGTTTCTGAGGTTGCATTCGAAATCGCCTACTACTTAGAAAAGTATGTTCTATATAAATGTGCTTAGTATGAATGAAACTTGGACATAGTACATCCACCATTTTGTCATCATCACGTGACCTACTCATGTCAGTTGCGTCGCTTTACTCCCATTTATGAATTCTCCTACAGAGCATCATGGGATAGTGTAGCGTCCATCAGATGCGCACTTCAGATCTCGCCAGAAGTAGTAGGTCATCCTGGTATATCTCGCATACATGGAAGTATGCAATTTCGGACGCAGCCTTGGGTTTAAAGCAACTCCTTAGGGTTAAAGCAAAACTGTGCAGTGCTGCGGGCCTCCAGAAATCCAGTTTGAGACCTATGCTGTGCATCAAGCTGACATTGCAACATGTACATGAATTCCGACTCAAACCTGAAAAAACACATAGTGAGTGTCAAAATTATGCCTATTTGAACCCTATTAATGGTCATTTAATAACTATGTGGACTTTTAACTTAACAAATTTCCAGATACTTATTTACTTTAACTTTTAAGATTGTTACTTTTACTTGAGTAAAAATGTCCTCAGGTTCTTGTACTTTTACTTGAGTATAGATTTCGGATATTCAACCCACCTGCATGCAAGAAACAATTCAGAATTTGATCACTTTGTACATGAAGTGTAAATGCAGCCTAGTATGTGTGGATCAAGTAATTGTTTGCTTCCGGTTTATTTGAGATATTTGTAATGTGATCTTCTTTAAGTTGTTTCTTTGCATACATCTGTCATTTAGGAGGACGTTCTTTCTCTCTCTGCACAGACAGATGGACAGATGCTCACAGGTTTACAGCCAATGTACTTTCCATTTTTACTGTACATGAACTAATTATTTTTTTACGTTTGTTACTGAGATACGTCGCTGGGTCGCAGGTTCAAACCTCGGCTAGGCTGGGTCAGTTGGCGTTTCTGTGTGGAGTTTGCATGTTCTCCCTGCGTTCGCGTGGGTTTCCTCCGGGTGCTCCGGTTTCCCCCACAGTCCAAAGACATGCGGTACAGGTGAATTGGGTACGCTAAATTGTCCTTAGTGTATGAGTTTGAATGAGTGTGTGGATGTTCCCAGAGATGGGTTGCGGCTGGAAGGGCATCCGCTGCGTAAAATCGTGCTGGATAAGTTGGCGGTTCATTCCGCTGTGGCGACCCCGGATTAATAAAGGGACTAAGCCGACAAGAAAATGAATGAATGAATGTTACTGAGATATTTACAATGATCAGACAATATTAATGTTTTTGGATGTTATAGAGCTAAAGGAAACATAGAAGAGAAATGCCACCTTTTATGGTTTCACATTGTTAAAAACTTGAATCTTGTCTTTTATACTACATTATAACAGTTTTCTTAGGTATGGAGTAATGAAGTTTATTTATAAACTAATTTAGAAATGATCACATGTTCATGATTGAACACAGCTGGACCTGCATTATCCAATTTATGCTTCACCAATCAGACAATTCCTAAGCCACTATAAATACTTCCATATCACAGCCACCCCCCCTTCCCTCCACCCCTACTCCTCCTCCTTTCCTAGATGGGTGGCACTGTTGCCTCACAGCAAGAACGTCACTGGTTCTAGTCCTTACCAAGCCAGCCGACGTTTCTGTGCAGAGTTTACCCTGTGCTCACGTGGGTTTCCCCGGATTCTTCCCACAGTCCACAAACATGCAACTGAAGTTAATTGACTAATCCAAATCGGCACCATAGACATGCTCCTAGTAAGTAGTTATCTCTTAAGAGCAATCCCTATCTGTTCATTAGCAATGGGAGGGAGCCCTGGGCTCGAGAATCTTATGAGCTCAGGGCTCTCTCCTAGGACAGCATGCCAAACACGCTTTATAATCTATCATCAGCTAAGTGTGAACTCTTGAAATGCATATCAGTGCCCCTGTATTGTAAAGTGTTGCCAACCAAAGTGCAAACAACTTTTACTAAGTGAAATGGTTGCAAAAGAAAAAAGGCAAAACTTGACGTAACTTTAATTATGGAATGTATTTATTTTTCCTCATTTACCTTTTGAATCTTTATGTCCTTATATTAATTGCCTGAATCATTTAACATGTAATGTTTTCACAAAATAGTTTATTTTAACTAATTACATTTAGTCAAACTTTGAAAAACATGACACAGAACAACAGATAACAATGTTTTGGCATGTTTTTTTTTTTTTTTTTTTTACTATAGCACATCCTCTTAAATAAATAAAAAAAATAACCTCCTGTATAAAATCTGTAAAAAATTGTCAAGTACATTGCTAACACTCATAAAATAATAATTGTGAAATAAAAAAATACCACAACATGTTTCACATCAAATAAATGAACCAAACAAAATGTTGCACTTTATGTGGCAATAAACTAGGAAAGGGTGAAGAAACTCATCAAAGGAATGAACAACAGCACCAGAGAAGCACACAGACAAGAAGCCTCAGAAACCGTCACTTGGTCTGGGAGAAACTGAACATCTGTGAACAGAGAATATCATTCAGTCTAATGAAATAAAAGATTATTTACAACTGAATCAAACATTAATTTGTTACATCTGTTGCAGATTTGCACTTTGACTCATAGAGTCTGTTTAAGAAGATAGAAAACTGTGTGATTAATAAGCTTTGACATCAGAATAGTATTGCACTATCATTAACACTGATTCTCTTATTTGTTTTATATATCACTGTGGGAAGAACTAGCTTTAATGTAACTAACTACTTTTAGATAGTAACTCTTTAGAAGAGTGGTTTAACAGTAGTTTAATTACTTTAAGCTACTCGTCAGTTATAGAGCTCCAGTTTCAGAACAGCATCCCCAACACTGCATTCAGACATATGAAATGCTGACCTGTGTTTTCTCCAGACCACACTAGAGGACCCATAGATAGTGAAGCACTGTCATGGAGATCCAGAGCCCTGCGCTCTCTCCGATGCTGTCCAGAGTTACAGCTCTAGAAGAGAAAAGAGTCAAATCCAGCTGTGCAAATCCCTGATAAACATCACTGAACAAACACAAAACCAACTGGAGTGCACAAAATCCCCAGCAGAGGGCAGAACAGACATGTTTAACAGCCTTCATCATTAAACCTCAACACCATAATATCTCCCTGTCTGTGTTTAGTGTTGAGACATCAGTGGGAGATCTTGAAGTTGTTTTAAACTCACCGTTGAGCATTGTTCACTGGACAGAAGGCAAAGGTGAACAGCACAGTGCAGGTAAAGCTTAGTGGAGTTTGCAGTGAAGATGAACATCCTGAAGGAGAAACGGCTGCTTGTGGAGACGCCGTTCTGCAGCAGCTTCACTGTGTCGTCCTCAGGATTGGGACACCTGACAAGATCAACAACCACAATCAATAAACCAAATTATTGCATGAGAATTTCTAGACAATCATTTCACAAAAACTGGAATGTTGAATGTCTAAAATACTGAAAAGATACAAATCTCAGGGAATTCCTAAAGACACATGAATTATTATTTATTCAAAAGTAGATTTTAAAAAACGAAGAGAGACGTCTTTACTCTTCAGTGATGAGGTCCCAGCGGAGACTGTAATCAGGGTCATTCACAGGTGTAGCCCAACAATCGTCTATCACCAGGGCAAACTGGCGGCTGTCGACCCCCTCAACACCAACCTCCACATGCATCTCCTGGTCCAGCTCTGCATCCACTCTACCAGTGAAGGGCTGAGTGAACTCTTCACCCACATACGGGACCATCCGCACCTGATAAACCCCTTCACCACTGGGGAGGACCTTGTGCACAGTGCTGTTAAAAAATTTTTTTATTATTTATATCTATTATTAATATAATTTATATATATATATATATATATATATATATATATATATATATATATATATATATATATATATATATATATATATATATTGAACAACTAACGTGTGTAACATTGTCTAATTTGGCAAACTACACCAATTACAAATAATAAAAGAGTCAAACTGAAACCAGAATGAGTGTTTTGTGCACCTCTGCAGTGGGTTGATCTCCACGTTCATGGAAAGTGTTTGTGTTTGAGGATAAACACAGCTGAAAGAAAGCTTCAGGATTCTCACTCTGCTGATGAGACCTTCTGTTCCCGGCGTCCCCACAATATAGTTACTGTAGATGAAGTGGCTGCCGTTGGCCTGCAGACAACAAATATATATATATATTTTTTTCATTCAATTGAATTGAGTATTATATTTCAGAAAATATTTCAGAAACAAATTTTGGTGCGTTATATTGGTGGAGAATGTGGGCAAAAGTGTCATGTTGGTAGCATATTGCTCTCCACTCCTCATCACCGAATGAAAGACTTTCAACTTTCCTGGCAAGTCTGTTTGGGCTCTGTCTATTATTTGGCTAATTTTCATGAACTTGACCTGCCTGGAGAATTTTTTTATAGTTTTTTCCGTCACGAGAAATTATTTGATCTTAGAAAATAATTCACACCCAAAGTGGAAACCTGCCTGTACTACTGTAGGTGTTTGCTTATATGAAAATAATGGCACACCTTATGGAGCATTTACAGATGCGTTTTACGGGAATAGATGCTGATATTTGCCAATAAATAGATGTTTGAACATTTTGAGTTCGCAGATTCGCGTCATGGGTTATGGCCACTTTCAGTGGTAACTCTGACTGAGCCGATCCCAGTTTAATGAGCTGTTTTACCCTCAGCACACCAACTGCTTGTGCTATGTCATAATCACCCCCTACAAAAGCAAGGTCCTGATTGGTAAACGTGGTGTGAATGTCTGCCAAAGTTTAAGTTTTTCAACTCAAACGATTTGCACAAACCGCATCCCAGAATGTTGAATAGTATCTTTGCATTGACTTAACATATAAATCCCCCGCACTTGACACTTTCTCCGTGTCTAGCATACCATTAGAATAAACATTGTTCAAGCGCTCAACAGCCTTGTAGTATAAATCAGATTTAACAGGCAGGAAGTTGATCGTACCACAAGATTTGTGCCACAGATGTGTTGATCGTTGTCGAAGTTAAACTCCACTCTGCCGTTCTGGACGGTTCCTCTGCAGCTGGGGTCATTGAGGTGTAAGTGCTCAGCTGAAAAACCAGCTTCAAAAAGCTGACAGCGAGACACAGACATGGAGCCAGAGCTGCTCTCACAGGTCTCATTGAAATCTGAGAGAAAAACATGATCATAAATGACACAAACACACCTTTTATTTCACATGTTATTGTAGAATCACACACTAACCAAAGGAGTCTGGAGGTGCTCGGTGTTTTTGGTGGCCTTTGTTACATAAACAGCCATAAACACCATTTTTCATCCCACACCTTTCCTCTTTGGAGCAGTTGAGTTCAGAACAGGGGTTTCTGACATCTGGAAGGACATGTTATTATTCATTATATACCATTGTACCACAAAAATAAAACCCACCAGCTCCTTGAAAAATGTAGTGAGCTAAGCTTATAACTTCTCTACTTAAAATGTAGTTTAACTACACTAAAAGCTACCCTCTTGGAAATGTAGCAAGCTAAGCTAAAAGATACTTGACAAAAGTAGCTTAACTACATCAAAGCTATTTTTGCAATTTTCATTTTTAAATCAAAGCAACTTAAATTCAAGTCAATCATATTTTAGTGATCAATAAAACTGTCAATGCAACATATGAGGCATAATTGTTCAGTTAACTGTTAATTAACTATGAACTATTGTAACTATTTACTGCAAATAATATGCTGTACCAAACAAAAACAAATTATAGTAAATAACAGCAAAAACAAAAAAAATCCAATAAAACCAGGTGTTACACATTTAAAATACTATAGTAATTTATAGTAAAGGGAAATATTTAGGAATAAGCATTACATTGTATTGTATATTTACAACTCTTCGTTAATAAATTACACTACCTAATGAGTAACTATCATGAACTAATATTAATTACCATAGTATACTTTAGTTTAGTTTACCACAGTAATCTAAACATAATTCTCCCTCAGTCTTCTTTCCATCAAGCAAAATTCTCGTGTTAGCTTAATTAGTCACTGACCAGCGCGAGAGGGGGCAGTAACGCACCAAAAAAATTGTTGTCGACCACCGAAAAACAGGAAGAAATCGTCATTCTCGCCATCATATGGATTTACTTTCATCCACTAGACATCAGCCTCACAGCTCTGGGAATGTCGGTGCCGTCAGTTAGGGCGTACTCACACTATGTACAGTTGCTATGAACCGGGCCAAAGCACGCTTGTCCCTCCTCCCGTCTCCCCCGACGGCCCGCACACACATTACATTCGGGCCTGGGCACGCTTACGTCATCGATGACGCGCTGTTCAGTAAGCGATCTCTCTCAGCACAGTGGAGATTTCTTTAATTATATCGTTTAAGTCGTTTGATATGCGGTGACACGCAGTCAAATATTTCGCTGAACAGATCAGACACACACGCTCATAAACAATCATAAAGTCCTCGTGCTGCAGGAATTAGGAGGTTTGCTGAAGGTGCAGCGGTCGTGCAGTGAGGGGTTTGCGTCTTTAATAAACTACGACAGTTTGCGTTCATTGAACAGTCTGAATGATTAATTAATCCATATCAAAAAGTCATGTCTCGTTTTCAGTTTCGGGCTCAGGCACGCTTGCACTCACGCTGAACCAAGTGAACCATGCTAAGGCCCACTTCTTCCAACCGGTTCAGAGCACTCACACTTCTCAAACGATCCGGGAAACGGGCCTGGGCACGGTTCGGATAGCATAGTGTGAGTACGCCCTTATTTATCCGCGATCGGCAAATGTAGCTTGCTTGTGTGGACGCTACTTTTACAACTGTCTTCTAAGCACCTCACATATAAAATGAATAGCAAAAACACCTCCATAGTACGTTTGCCTAAAATTACACACAAACTTGCAGTCTATGTGTAATAGACAGACGGCTGGACAAAAAGAGCGAGATAACAGAGTTTATTCTTTCAATCACTGAAAGGACAAACGCAGGACTGGATCTCAAAAGGCTGTTAACCCACCACAGCGACACCGAGAACTCCCGACATCAAAAAGTTAGCAGTCTGGGCAGAGTAACAGGTGAAACGAAACCTCACTGTTTCAGCAAATGCGTAATAGCAGACGTGGAACAAGACGCAGGATAAGACAATACTACGAAGGTAAGATTGTGCAGCAGAAATCTTGTGATCATGAGCATAGCAACATTAAGCTGACAAGAAAAGGCTGGAAAGCCAAGGGAGATTTAGGGATGCCAATAATAGTAAAGCAAGAACAGGTGTCTTGCAATCAGCGCCGATCACAAGAACTAACAGCTGAGAGCAGGGCACAAAGGAAAAAAACGTAACAAGGATCAAACCTGGTCCACGATACTATGCTCCCTATATTTAGTGTAATTGCTAACATTTATTTTTCAATAGATAAAAAGTTACTATTAGACACTAACATCAGTATGCACACATTGCTTCTTTTGTATTACTAATGTAATCATTTGAACAACAGCAGCAGATTCTGATACTCATAGCACTTTAATCTGACAATAATCTTGCTGATTGTGATACAACACATTACATTACCAGATATCATAGTTGTAGTTTCTGTTGTGGTCGTCTCTGATATGTCAGTTGTATAGCTAGTGATAAAGCTCACATCTAGAAACACAAATAAATGTTACACAAAAAGCCATCATCTCTATTATAAACAGAAGGCAGAGTTAAATGTGTGTCCAGTACCTGCACAGTATGCTAAATTGCAGGTGGTCGGCCTCACAAACTCATAGACATAAAAACCTCCAGGACAGGCTTTGACTTGAATGGGATTGGACTGGAAATAGCAGCAGTTGTTGCTCCAGTGAGCGCAGACATCTCGAGTGACCGCTCCATCCTCAAGTGTTGGATGTCCTCCGCTCAGCCACAGTGGAGCATTAGTGCCGCAGCTATACTCATCAACACATGTGTCTGGCATCTGAACACTCTGACCATTAATGAAGAGACGGTACCAGCCGCTCCAGCTCACCGCACTGTCACACATTACTTCAGAGGAATAGTGATTGCTGGTGGCTCTCCATGGGTCATCCAGGATGAAGTAGTTGTAGCAGGGGTCAACAGGGGGAGCTGTTGGAAGCATATTCATTGGTTATAGTAGTTTTGGCATTTGTAATCCTGTACAGACAACATTAACTTACAGGCTCACTGATTAGGACAGCAAACTGATTATATAATATTTAAAATCTTATTGACTACCTAAAACGCCCTGAATGGCTTAGCTCCCCAGTATTTGAGGGAGCTCCTGGTGTATGACAACCCCTTACGTCCACTACACTCAATTAATTCTGGACAATTGATTAATCCTAGAATATCAAAATCAACTGTAGGCGATTAGTAAGACGATCTCATATCTCGCACCTAAACTCTGGAACAACCTTCTTAACGCAAATTGGGTTGTCAGACACACTCTGTCAGTTTAAAACTAGACTAAAGACACATCTCTTTGCATTAGCATACTTATAAAACACAAATGCATAACTTTTGAAATCCAAATCCTCTTAAGGATAGTTAGGCTGCATTAATAATTAGGGCAACCGGAGCCAGGAACACTTCCCAAAAAATTTGAATGGTATCCACACTTATGTTAGTCTGTTTCTTCACATCCCAAACTCTACATAGCTGACGATCTAATCCGTATCCTGAGCAGATGCTGTGGTGGTTATTAAAAGCCTCCGGTGCCCAGACTAGACTGCAGCTCTGCACAACACAATTGGCCAGAGGAGAATGGCCATGCTCAGCTGAGGCTAGTTTCTCTCAAGTTTTTTTCCCTTACTTTTGTCAGTTGGTCAAGTTTGTTCCTCGCCACTGTCGCCACTGGCTTGCTAAGTTTGGTACTTGTGGAGCTGCGCATCAGTGAATTTGCTCTTGGCGTTTCAGCTTTCAGCAGTGACATTGATATTACACTGAACTAAACTGAACTTCAACTGTGAAAACTGGACTGAGGGAGTTTCAATTTACTAGAACTTCTATGTTAACCTGCTTTGACACAATCTGCATTGTAAAAACGCTATAGAAATAAAGATTGAATATAATTGAAGAGTTTTTCTTTTAAATAATATTTCTTGTATTGTACTATCAAGATACAGTATAGGCTACAGTGGGTACATAAAGTATTCAGACCCTCCTAAATTTTTCACTCTGTTATATTGCAGCCATCTGCTAAAATCATTTTCCCTCAATGTACACACAGCACCCCTTATTGACAGAAAAACACAGAATTGCTGATGTTTTTGCAGATTTATTAACAAAGAAAAACTGAAATATCACATGGTCCTAAGTATTTAGACCTTTTGCTCAGTATTTAGCAGAAGCCCCCTTTTGATCTAATACAACCATGAGAAAGATGCAGCAAGTTTTTCACACCTGGATTTGGGGTTCCTTTGCCATTTCTCCTTGCAGATTCTCTCCAGTTCTGTCAGGTTGGATGGTAAACATTGCTGGACAGCCATTTTTAGGTCTCTCCAGAGATGCTCTATCTGGAAGGTAAACCTTCGGGCCAGTCGGAGGTCCTGAGCACTCAAGAGGGTTTTCGTCCAGGATATTCCTGTACTTGGCCGCATTCATCTTTTCTTGATTGCAACCAGTCGTCCTGTCCCTGCAGCTGAAAAACACCCCCACCTTATGATGCTCCCTCCACCATGCTTCACTGTTGGGACTATATTTGACAGGTGATGAGCAGTGCCTGGTTTTCCCCACACATACTGCTTAGTATTAAGGCCAAAAGTTTTATCTTGGTCAAATCAGACCTGAGAATCTTATTTCTCACCATCCTGGTGTCCTTCAGGGTTTTTTTTAGCAAACTTCATACAGGCTTTCATGTGTCAGGCCACTCTGCCATAAAGCCCCGACTGGTAGAGGACTGCAGTGATGGTTGACTTTCTACAACATTCTACAACTTTCTTCCATATCCCGACTGCATCTCTGGAGCTTGGCCACAGTGATCTTTGGGTTCTTGTTTACCTCTTTCCCCAAGGCTCTTCTCCCCGGTAGCCCAGTTTGGCCGGACGGCCAGCTCTAGAAAGGGTTCTGATCATCCCAAACGTCTTCTATTTAAGGATTATGGAGGTCACTGTGATCTTAGAAACCTTAAATGCAACAGAAATGTTTCTGTAACCTTGGCCAGATCTGTGCCTTGCCACAATTGTCTCTGAGCTCTTCAGGCAGTTCCTTTGACCTCATGATTCTCATCTGCTCTGACATGCATTGTGAGCGGTAAGGTCTTATATAGACAGGTGTATGGCTTTCCTAATCAAGTCCAATCAGTATAATCAAACACATCTGGACTTAAATGAAGGTGTAGAACCATCTCAAGGATAATCCGAAGAAATGAACAGCACCTGAGTTAAATAAATGAGTGTCAAAGCAAAGGGTCTGAATACTTAGAAGCAGGTGATTTTTTTTTTTTTTTAATAATAAATCTGCAAAAATGTCAACAATTTTCTGTTTTTCTGTCAATATGGGGTGCTGTGTGTACATTAATAAGAAACAAATGAACTGAAATGATTTTAGCAAATGGCTGCAATATAACAGAGTGAAAAATTAAAGGAGGTCTGAATACTTTCCGTAACCACTGTATATTACTACATTCTAATTCTATTTTAAGAAAGTACTAAATGCAATGTATTGTTCTACACCATTATGTTATAAGAAAGAAATATTTTTTTTTACCAGTGGTTGGTGGAGTAATGAAGTCTATGGATGTGATTGGCTGGGTTGTTGTCACTGCTGTGCTGGACTGGTTTGTAGCTTTTGGTATTAAGAATATGTGTATGTCATAATAAGATATTTTCAAACAAAATCCAGAAATAGTACAAGACTGAAGTGCACATGAATAAATACTCACCAACACAGTAAGTTGAGCAAAATCTTGGTAGTTTAAACTCATACACATAATAATCTCCAGGACAGGCTTTGACTCTTATAGGGTAGGATGTGTAAGTACAGCAGCCTCTCCATCCAGGAGCACAAACATGACGGAAGACCACTCCATCTTCCAGTTGAGGGTGGGATTCATTGAGCCACAGTGGGTAATAAGTGCCACACATGCCTTGATTTACACATGATTCTGGCATTTGAGCACTCTGATTGTTGTAGAGCAGCCTGTACCAGCCATTCCACTCGGTATAATCACATCTATAGTTAGTATAGTTACTATAGTAAGAGTTATCAATGGATCTCCAAGGTTCATCCAGACTGGTATAGTTGTAGCAGGGGTCGACAAGTGGGGTGGTGAAAGATACTATTATAGAAAAAACAAGCAGAAAATACTGAAGATTAAATTGTCAAATATAAGATCATGGATAATGTTTAAAAGGTCTGGATTGTTAAGTGTCAAATGAATGTCCATACAATAAACTGACAAAGCATGTCAGACACTGTGTAAAGATAAATATACCTGCACAATAGCTTGGACCTGGAATTGAAAGAGGTGGCCTGGTAAACTTGTAGACATAATAATCACCAGGACAAGCTTTGACTTGGATTGGGTCAGATCCGTAGCGACTGCTCTGATCATTACGGGAGCCGTAAACTTCACGAGTAACAACTCCATCTTCTAGTCGGGGATGAGATCCATGAAGCCACAGAGCAGTAAATCCTCCACATGTCATGAAAGAGGCACACCATTCAGGCATCTGAGCACTCAATCCATTAATGAAGAGTCTGTACCAGCCGTCCCATTCATGGTCATTATCATATCCATTTACATCATTATACAGAGACCAGTAAAAATATGTGCTTCTCCAGTCGTCGGCGAGTGTGTTGTAGTTATTGCACGGGTCATAATCTGTGTTAGTGAGAGATTATCAGATCAAAAGTGGGATCTTTATTTATATAATTGCGTGTGTGTGTGTGTATACACTACTTACTGAAAGTGATAGTAGATCCAGTTATTATATCTGGACTTGCAGTAGAAACCACCTGTGAGATAGTGCTGACATCTGATTTAATAAAACATAAACATTACTGTTAATGTATAATCATTACTGAAATCATTATAAATGCTTTCTTGTGGAAGAAAGAACAGTACCTATGCAGTATCCTGAACACGTGATTTGTGGATTCACAAGTTCATAGACATAATAATTTCCTGGACACGCTTTCACTCTGATTGGGACTGCCTTGTACTCACAGCAGCTGCTCCAGTAAGAACTACCACAGACCTCTCTGATCACCACTCCATCCTCTATCTGAGGGTGAGGACCATCAAGTACCAGATTTGTGTATGTGTTACAGCTGAATCCATTAATACAGGTCTCTGGCATCCTGATGTCCATTCCATTGTAGAAAAGCCTGTACCAGCCACTCCAGGAGGAAAAATAGTCACAAATGTAGTCTCCACTTTCATTGTTGGCTCTCCAGGGGCGATCCAGAGACTTATAGTTGTAGCAGGGGTCACTGCTGATGCTTTGAAAAACAACTGTCATGGAGTTTAAAAAAAAGTAATGATTAAATACGGTACACACATGAAAGCTTAATAAAAAAAACATCACAAAAAGTTGAGATTTGCACCTGCACAGTATGAAGGTGAGGGGATCGACAGATCTGGCTTGACGAGTTCATAGACGTAATAATCTCCTGGACAGGCTTTGACTCGGATGGACGTAGATCTGTATTGTCCACAATGATTGGACCAAGAATCCCCTCCCAAAACATCACGGGTCACCACTCCATCATCAAGTGTTGGATGAGAACCGTTGATATACAGACCAGTGTAACCACCACATCCCATATAACTCGCACACCACTCAGACATCTGGGCACTTTGTCCACTCAGATAAAGCCGATACCAGCCGCTCCATTCAACCATGGTGTCATTATGGTCATAGTAGTACCTTTGTCTTATGTTTCGCCAATATTCATCCAGAGTGTTATATTGATAACATGGATCAAAGCTGGAAGTAGTATGCACTGAGACAATCAAGAGACAAAAAGTGAATGTTATACAGTGTTTTACTGAACACCTCTGCATGATAGAGTGTGATGTGTCTTGCAGTAGTGTAAAGTAGTTTACCTTTACATGAATTTATTTAGCATTCATTTATTCATTCAATTTAAAGTAATTTACATTCAGTCATTTAGCAGATGCTTTAGTCCAAAGTGACTTACAATTGAGGAGGCGTTCAGCGGTTCAACAATATACACAAGTGCCGATTATACAGAGGAAGTGTTTTTGTTCTGAGAATTAAGTGCTAGAGTAAGAGTGTTGTTGTTTTGAGAGAGAGAGAGAGAGAGAGAGATAGAGAGAGGAAGTGTTGGTTTGTCAAACCCACTCACCTGTGTAAAGCACACTTCATAAATGCACAGTGTTTGTGTCGGTTAATGTGTCAGTGAGATGAATGACTGTGTTTTCTACAGGTGGTTTGTTAAGCCCACTCACCTGTGTGAGGCACACTCAGGATTCATAGTATTTTAGGTTGGTGTGTGATGAGGTAGTGGACAGAAGAGGGGTCTTGAATAATAAATTACAAAAACTCAAATACTGTAATGAGTCTATCATGTAAAGAGCCATTGTATAGTTCAAAGAACCGATTGGAGCTACAAAATGTTTCGTAGATGTTAAAGGTTCTTCAAAGAACTATTTACACCATAGGTCTTAAACTCGATTCCTTGAGGGCCGCAGCTCTGCAGTTTTGCTCCAACCCTGATCAAACACAGCTGATCCAGCTGATCAAGGTGTTTAAGACTCTTTTGAAAACTTTCATTAGTTGGATCAGCTTTGTTTGATTAGGGTTAGAGCAAAACTGCAGAGCTGCGGCCCGCATGAATCCAGTTTGAGACCTATGCTCTACACCAACAAAGAACCTTTTAAGAATCTTTATTTTGAAGAGTGTAGTTTTCTCAGGAATTGTATTTTACTAAGTAGTTTTAAAAATGTGTATTTTTAGGCCCAATCCCAATTCTATGTTTGTACCCCTACCCCTTGGCCCTTGAAACAGAGTGTGAAGGGGAAGGATTTCAAATTGTACCCCTAAGAAATGGGACACGACTACAGCACCATTATTATGGATTATAGAAATTTAGCGTTTTTTATTTTAGTGGGTTTTTTTTTTTTTAAAGCATGACTGTAAAACACATGTAATAATGTAATAAAACATGTGATTGTTTGTTGTAAAAATTTGTAATAATGACAAAAAATACAAATTTGTGGCTCTCCTTACTTCCAGGTGCAGCTATGCTGCTGTTGTGGCTGGTGTATTCTGGGAAATTTTCTTACTCCTTGGTTTCAAGTGTGGTCCTGAAAAATCCCTGTTCGAAGGGGTATCTAGCTCTTCCCCTTAGCCCTATTCCATCAAGCTAAAGAGAATTGGGAGAGCGGGGCACAAAGTAACACTTTTTGGTTTTGGCCAAATAATGAACAAAGTTATGGGGTTAGACAAACCATATTTTTTATCAACAACACACAAGCCTCTCCTACAAATGAGCACTGGAATTATGATCGCCGGATCTATGGTTTCTGTGCAGTATTGCCAAAAGGGCCAGGAGTACAAATGTTACAATTTACCCCACCTGTGGGGCAAGTTGTAACACACATAGGGTTAGTTGTAACACATGCTTATAAAGGCAGATTTCACACAATTAATTTAAATTCAGTTTACTTTAAATAGTAGCTATATTTCCTCAGTAATTGGCTCATTTCTTTTTTATTCCACAAAGCACAGTATGTTTATTTATTTTTTTGTTTATTGGATAAACACATTTGAATCTATTTCCATTATTATCCATGTTTCCATTATTATACAGTGCATTTATTTGCATTATTAGCAATAAAATATTATTTTCTATAAAAAAATTATTTTCTATTAAAAACATTTTTATTTAAAAAGTTCTCAACATTACACTCAAAAATTTAAAAAATATTTTGTTAGTTTAGTTGGTGTTCAACAGTGTGTAGCTTAATTGTAACACCCTGTTACAACTAACCCCGCTGTGTCATGTTTTCCTCAAAGCTGGCTAGCAGTCACTGTGTGTTTTTCATCTTTCAAAATGGTTTCATCTTTTAGCCTAGAAGACGGTGATCATGGCAATATAAGATTTTATGTTCATACTTTCACAGATTTTTTCAAAATCAAAAAATATCAACTGTAATAAAAAATAGTTTTATGCTGCAAAAATGGATTCTCCTGTGTATCTCATCCATATTTCGGCGAATATTTTCAATAATTGGCAGAAAGGCATCTGGCGACACTGCGGTGAAAACCTCAGAAGCATGCCATGATTAACCCTGAGCTAATACCTTAAAACTCCGTGTTACATTTAACCCCGCGTTACTTTGTGCCCCGCGCTCCCCTAAGGGGAAGGCGTAAGGGGTAGAATTGGGATTGGGCCTTACTCTTACTAGAGTAAATTTGCAGTTCTGTATCAGTTCTTTTACTGCAATGCTTTCCCTCAATCTGCAGTCCTTGTGTTTATTTTTCTTGTCTACAATGATTGGATAAGTCGAATAATCAGTCCTATGATTCAATCAGAACACATGTAAAAATTGCATCAGACAGACCGACCAACCTCAAGACACAGATGCTTTATAAATCCAGCAAACATGTACAGTGTAAAGCTTTAACAGTGTTTTGTCATTTACTGTAGGTCACACAGATTTCACTCCGCATTTAAACACATCAGCCTGTTTTCTGGCAGCTTATTGTAGGAAAGTCAAGGTTTAGAATGAGTAAAGTGTTCGTTAACAACAGGATTTTCAGATTTGGGTAAACTATCCAATTAAATGTAAATATTTTTAGTGGGGGAAAAAAATCGCCTTTAAAACCTTGTTTTATGCCTATTTGAAAGTAACACTGTCTGTTACTGTAAATTACAATGTCATTTTCTGCCAGTCTACTATCATTCTTTCTGGTCTGTTTTGTTTGTGAAGCAAGTGTTACCGCTGTCAATCATAGATCACGTCATCTGTGACATATGTGACAGGTTGTGAAATGAACTCTCTCAATGTTCACATGCATTTATACTTCTGCATTCTTCAGGTTTCAGACAGAACATGTTTTGCATACAGTATTTTCCTTATTCCTTAATTTTCCAGTATTTCAACCTTATCCTTTTAAAGTTTTATATTTTCACAGACATCTGTCTGGTTTCAAAAGCATCTTTTTTGATTGCTAAAAGTTCAGTTAATTACTAATAGTAAGTACAAGTCGTCAGGGCCGGACTGGCCATAGGGAGCAGCGGTGGCCTGATGGTCAATCTGGCCTGCCACCATGAATCTGGCCTGCCCTTCCCTTTTCACTCACTGATCACTGCATTCTTCCATATGAAGGGACAGTTCAAATAAACATGAAATTCATTTTGCTTTATATATACAAGCATTAGTCTTTTAAGAAATGTTTGCTCGCTCTCAAGGAATTCCAAAACCTTTGTGCGTTTTTATTTTCCTGTTATACATTTAAAAAAATATATAGAGATAAACCAGTGTTCATTATGTAAAGTACTCCTTTAGCTCTTTAATTTCTACTTTTTTTATATAAATCAAAGGATAGGACGAGGAAGAAAAGTGGAAAAGTTATTGTACCTGCTGTTTGTCCACTGTTTTTTTCATCTGGTAATTAAACAACATAAACACAATTATTTAAAAGTATATAAACAAAATCAATTCAGATTAAAAAGGCCTCACCATGAATTATGAGCAGCGACACACACAGTGAGATGAAAAACCTCATAGTGATGAATGACACCTGCACACACACACACACACACACAACATGCAGTACATTCATATGAAATATTGGTTTGCATTGCTTTTGTTACATGTTTGTTTATTATTTGCAACAATACAACAATTTAAATTAATCTTCACAAATAAATAAAATGAACATTTCACTGAATAAGTTTGACCCATTAAAAGCAGAAGAGTCTTTAAAGTGTGTGATTAAGAGACGTATCTTTACCTGAGGTCAGATGTTGCTGCAGAGCAAACTCAGGCAGATTCAACACAGATGATCGTCAAACTGCAGATCTAATAGTCATGTTCGTGCATTTATTAATACCTGTAGGAGGATCTTTACTGGAACCAGCAGAATTTTCAAAACAACCTTAAACCAGTTATTCATTTTTCACCTGTGATCAGAATGTTTGTAATTTAGGTTGACTGACTTCTGTATTTGTCTGCAGTCACTGTGACATTCTTTCAGTTTGTGCTTGAATAGACGGAATGATGAGCAGCCAGTTTAATCTCTCCTTCTCTCAGGCAGCTTTACAAAAATAGAGCATTAAGACTTTTGCACATACATAAACAGAGAACACACTTTACTCTTACTTTGCTACATTTGGCAGCGTTTCTCCTTCACTGTCAGCTGTAGTAAATATGATTCATATCACTTGTTTGCAAATATGGCAAGGTGCCGCGTTGGAGAGGTTGTGTCATGAAAGTTTGCTATAGAGCGCCTGTGTTGGAGTGATGGCTGAAGACGTGTGAGTTTCAGATCAGATCTTTGTGACCTCAAGCTTGCTAAATGCCAGAATAATGAGAAAAAAAATTTTTGGAGAATTTTTTTTATTAATTTCTAGACAGTCAGAAGTTTACACACATTTCCTTGATATTTTTTGCTAGCTTTGCTTTTAAACTGTATAACTTTGGTCAAATGTTTTGGGTATCCTTCCACAAGCTTCTCACAATAGATTGCAGGAATTTTGGCCCATTCCTCCTGACAGAATTGGTGTAACTGAGTCAGATTTGTAGGCTGTCTTGCTCGCACAAGCTTTTTCAACTCTGCCCACAGATTGAGTTCAGGGCTTTGTGATGGCCACTCCAAAACATTCACTCTGTTGTCCTTAAAGCACATTTGAACTAATTTGGCAGTATGCTTAGGGTCATGGTCTGTTTGGAAGACCCATTTGTGGCCAAGTTTTAATGTCCTGGCTGATGTCTTGAGATGTTGCTTCAGTATTTCTACATAATGTTCTTTCTTCATGATGCCATCTATGCTGTGAAGTGGACCAGTCCCTCCTGCAGCAAAACAGCCCCACAACATGATGCTGCCGCCCTCATACTTCACAGTTGGGATGGTGTTCCTGGGCTTGTAAGCTTTCCCCTTTGTCCTCCAAATGAAACACTGGTCATTATGGCCAAACAGTTCAATCTTAGTTCCATCAGAGCACAGGACATGTCTGCAAAAATTATTCTTTTTCCCAGTGTAATTTAGCAAATTGTAATCTGGCTTTTTTGTTGATTCTGGCTTGTTGATTTTCCCATGTTGTCACACAAGGAAGCAGTGTGTTTGAGGTTTTCCTTAAATACTATTCTACAGTTGTGCCTCCAATTAACTCAAATGTTGTCAATTAGCCAATCAGAAACTTCCAAAACCTTGACACCATCATCTGAGCTTTTTCAGAGGCAGAATAATCTTATTGTATGTAAACTTGACTTTCAAGAAAAGTTATAACAATTTCTCAAAGAATATCTCTCTCATTATTCTGCTATTAAGCAGAACAGAAACAAATTTATAATCCTAACTTACCTAAAAGAGAAAAAGTTTAATCACATTAACATATTTGACATGACTTTTTTTAATGGTTATGTACCTTTTTATACAGTGTATGTAAACCTCTGGTTTGAACTGTATCTTGTAGCACTATATTCATGTTTGGTCATTTTAAATGTCTCTGTGTGATTGGTAAAGTGGTCTTAATTTCTCTGTAATATTTCACTTGTATATGTTTATTTGGTTTTTGGCTTTGATAAAATGTTTGCCAAATGCTTCACTTTTTTGTTTTGTCTTTTATACTATATTAAAACCATTTTCTTTAAGTATGAAGCAATGCAATCAGTGCCCCTGTATTGTAAAGTGTTGCCAACCAAAGTGCAAACAACTTTTCCTGAGTGAAATTGTTGCAAAAGAAAAAAGGCAAAACTTTAATCTTGGAATTTATTTATTTTTTCGCATTCACCTTTTGAATCTTTATGCCCCTATATTAATTGCCTGAATCATTTAACATGCAATTATTTTTACAAAACAATTTATCTTAACTAATTACATTTTGTCAAATTTAAAGATAATGAAAAACATGACACAGAAATGAAACAGATCAACCATAATGTTTTGGCATGTTTTATTTTATTTTTTACTAGCACATCCTCTTAAATAAATAAAAAAATAACCTAGTGTATAAAATCAGTGTAAAATACATATATATAATGTATAATGTACATTGCTAACCCTCATAAAACAATATTTATGAAATTCAGAAATGCCATAGCCAGTTTCACATCCATTAAAATAAACCAAACTAAATGTTGCACTTTAAGTGGCAATGAACTAAGAAAGGGTGAAGAAACTCATCAGAGGAATGAACAACAGCACCAGAGAAGCACACAGACAAGAAGCCTCAGAAACCGTCACTTGGTCTGGGAGAAACTGAACATCTGTGAACAGAGAATATCATTCAGTTTAATGAAATAATTTACCACTAAATCAAACTTTGACTCTAGAGTCTGATTGAGAAGACTGAAAACTGTTTGGTAAATCAATAATCTTTGACATCAGAATATAACAGTATTGCACTATTATAAATATTTTACTTTAAACCTCATTGACACTGATTCCCTTATTCGTTTATATGTCATTGTGGGGGGAAACGTGTGAACATTGTGAAACATGTAAAAACCTCATTTTAGATAGTAACTTTTTAGAAGAAGGTAGTGGTTTAACAGTAGTTTAGGGTGCTTTCACACTTGGTTCAATTACCTGAACCGAACCCAAGTTTGATTATCCCCCCTTGCCACCTTCTAGGCTGGTTTGTCTTCACACTGTCTGTTTTCCTTCTGAACCCCGGTTCGCTTTCGTCCTCTAGCTGCTGTTTTGTGTACAGCTGTTGCTAGGTGACTGCCACGAAAGAAAAGCGCCAAAATGGAGACGTCTGCATATCATGGTCATTCTGTTTTTACTGAATCTTTTGGTTTTGTTACCAAAACCAAAACACAGACAGCCACTTGCATCTATCTGCTGCAAATACCATTAAAAACGTTCAGAACATCACGCGATGTCTGCAGAAGTCGTTTTTGGTGGAGACAAGCAGACATTATCACTGTTTGCACTGGGTCAGTCCCGCTTGTCACCAAGGTAGGTGATACACAGACATACACATGAATGTACGTTATAAAAACTAAAGTTTGTTGTACAGTTGGTGGTTCACTTCCATTATTTTGGTATGATTGCATTCATATCAGAAGTGACCCATACCAGAGATCGCACAAACTTTACAGTTCACAGGTGCACACCCCAGTTCAGAAGACAAGCTAAATGTACCATACTTTGACGTCAAACGAACCCAGGTGCAGACAAAAAGTGCTAGTGTGAAAGCACCCTTAGATACCTTAAGCTACTCATCAGTTATGGAGCTCCAGTTTCAGAACCGCTTCCCCAACACTGCATTCAGACATATGAAATGCTGACCTGTGTTTCCTCCAGACCACACTAGAGGACCCATAGATAGTGAAGCACTGTCATGGAGATCCAGAGCCCTGCGCTCTCTCCGATGCTGTCCAGAGTTACAGCTCTAGAAGAGAAAAGAGTCAAATCCAGCTGTGCAAATCCCTGATAAACATCACTGAACAAACACAAAACCAACAGGAGTGCACAAAATCCCCAGCAGAGGGCAGAACAGACATGTTTAACAGCCTTCATCATTAAACCTCAACACCATAATATCTCCCTGTCTGTGTTTAGTGCTGAAACATCAGTGGGAGATTTAGAATATTTGCATTTTTAAACTCACTGTTGAGCATTGTTCACTGGACAGAAGGCAAACATGAACAGCACAGTGCAGGTAAAGCTTAGTGGAGTTTGCAGTGAAGATGAACATCCTGAAGGAGAAACGGCTGCTTGTGGAGACGCCGTTCTGCAGCAGCTTCACTGTGTCGTCCTCAGGATTGGGACACCTGACACGATCAACAACCACAATCAACAAACCAAATGATTTCATCAAATGCATTCAACTCAGAAGTGATTTCCAGGCAATCATTTCACAAAAACTGGAATGTCTAAAATACTGAAAAGATACAAATCTCAGGAAATCTAAAGACACATTATTGTTCATTCAAAAGTAGATTTTAAAAAATGTTGTGCGTTAACACTGATGTTAAATCAAGAGAGAAGTCTTTACTCGTCAGTGATGAGGTCCCAGCGGAGACTGTAATCAGGGTCATTCACAGGTGTAGCCCAACACGTGTCCATCACCAGGGCAAACTGGCTGCTGTCGACCCCCTCAACACCAACCTCCACATGCATCTCCTGGTCCAGCTCTGCATCCACTCTACCAGTGAAGGGCTGAGTAAACTCTTCATCCACATATGGGACCATCCGCACCTGATAAACCCCTTCACCACTGGGAAGGACCTTGTGCACAGTGCTGTTAAAATAATAGATATATTATATGCATAAAACATATATTGAACAACTAAATTGTGTGAAATTTTCTAATTTGGCAACTACACCAATAATAAACCAGTCAAACTGAAACCAGAATGAGTGTTTTGTGGCACCTCTGCAGTGGGTTGATCTCCACGTTCATGGAAAGTGTTTGTGTTTGAGGATAAACACAGCTGAAAGAAAGCTTCAGGATTCTCACTCTGCTGATGAGACCTTCTGTTCCCGGCGTCCCCACAATATAGTTACTGTAGATGAAGTGGCTGCCGTTGGCCTGCGGACAACAAATAGACATTTTATTTATTATTTAGCTTGAATTGTGTATTTCTTCCTCAAGGAATAACATCAGCTGTCAAGTGAAATAATCATGTGTTATATATTATTGGTGGAGAATGTGGGCAAAAGTGTCAGAGTTTTTGGTAGCATGTTGTTCTTCACTCTTCGTTACTGATTGAAAGACTTTGAAAATGTTTTAGGCAAGTCTGTTTGGGCCCTTTCTATTATTCGGCTATTTTTCATAATCTTTTTTGACCTGGCTGGAGACTACTCAGATGTCATGGTTGTTAAAAAATAAGATGTTTTTTTCTGTCACTATTGTGCCAAAATGTGAAGTGAAGTCCCAGTTTAAGGACCTGTTGTCCCATGTAAACAGGAGGATTTCCCTTCAGGACACCAACTGCAGGTGCTATGTCGTAATCACACCCCTACTAGAGCAAGGTCCTGATTGGTTAATGTGGCGCAAATGTCTGCCAAAGTTCAGACCTTTAACTCTAGCAGTTTGCACGAATTACATGTCAAGCATGCTATGTCATTTGCTCGATTCGTGTCATTTGTGTGGATTCATTTGTGCGAACCGCACCCCAGGATACCTAATCGCATCTTTGCTTTGACTTACCTTGTAAATCACTCGCACTTGACTTTTCATCCGTATGTGGTGTAAACGTACATTTAAAATGTTCATCAGCAGCCCAGTAGTACAGTATAAAACAGATTTAACATACAGGTAGTTGATCGTACCACAAGATTTGTGCCACAGATGTGTTGATCGTTGTCGAAGTTAAACTCCACTCTGCCGTTCTGGACGGTTCCTCTGCAGCTGGGGTCATTGAGGTGTAAGTGCTCAGCTGAAAAACCAGCTTCAAAAAGCTGACAGCGAGACACAGACATGGAGCCAGAGCTGCTCTCACAGGTCTCATTGAAATCTGAGAGAAAAACATGATCATTAATGACACAAACACACCTTTTATTTCACATTTTATTGTAGAATCACACACTAACCAAAGGAGTCTGGAGGTGCTCGGTGTTTTTGGTGGCCTTTGTTACATAAACAGCCATAAACACCATTTTTTATCCCACACCTTTCCTCTTTGGAGCAGTTGAGTTCAGAGCAGGGGTTTCTGACATCTGGAAGGACATGTTATTATTCATTATTACAAGTTTTTCTAACAGATCATTTTGCCACAAAAATAAAACCCACACCTTATTTTTTTTATTCATTTAACTGTAACGTAATAAAGAGCACCTTTTGTAAAGCTGCTTTGGAACAAATATAAATGTGAAAAGCGCAATACAAATAAACTTGACATGAATTTAGTTCAAATGTTTTGATTTTTACTGTACTTTTACTACTTTTAAATGCCCTCTAAGCACCTCACATATCAAATTATTAGCAAATCAGCTCCATAGCACAATCTTTATTTAAAATGAAACACAAACTTGCAGCTTTTGTTTCCTAAATCTAGTATAATTGCTTGCAATTATTTTTCAATACATAGTTACAACTAAGCACGTAAACATACACACATTACCTCTTTTATATTACTATTGTAATCATTTGAACAACAGCAGCAGATTCTGATACTCATAACACTTTAATCTGAGCAATAATCCTGCAAATTGTGATATAACACATTACATTACCAGTTGTTGTAGTTGTGGTTTCAGCTGCAGTTTCTGTTGTGGTCGTCTCTGGTATGTCAGTTGTATAGCTAGTGTTAAAGCTCACATCTAGAAACACAAATAAATGTTACACAGAAAGCCATCATCTCTATCATAAACAGAAGGCAGAGTTAAATGTGTGTCCAGTACCTGCACAGTATGCTAAATTGCAGGTGGTCGGCCTCACAAACTCATAGACATAAAAACCTCCAGGACAGGCTTTGACTTGAATGGGATTGGACTGGAAATAGCAGCAGTTGTTGCTCCAGTGAGCGCAGACATCACGAGTGACCACTCCATCCTCAAGTGTTGGATGTCCTCCGCTCAGCCACAGTGGAGCATTAGTGCCGCAGCTATACTCATCAACACATGTGTCTGGCATCTGAACACTCTGACCATTAATGAAGAGACGGTACCAGCCGCTCCAGCTCACCGCACTGTCACACATTAACTGAGAGGAGTGTTGATTGCTGGTGGCTCTCCATGGGTCATCCAGGATCAAGAAGTTATTGCAGGGGTCAACAGGGGGAGCTGTTGGAAGCATATTTATTATTAGTTAGCGATCTAGCGACTTTTAGTGACTTTTCGGGCAGAGCTTAGCGCCTTTTCGTTGAAAATAGTTAGCAACAGTGCTCACGGTTTCTGTCTCATTTTGTGAGCCAACTGACAACAGTTATTCACTCCCCTCTTTTTATCTTGCTCTGCTGCTCACGCCCACTCCTCCCTCTGCTCACAGTGCTGCTCCACGCCCATCTCTGAGCATTTTTTTTAAATATTCTGAGGTAGACTTGAACCAAAAGAGGGGGTTTCATGGCCCTTTAAGTAAATTGTAATAATTTAATGTATACGTTTTTATACTATAATAATATTACAATATTTCTTGCATTGTACTCATTCTGTGAGCTGTAGTGCTACATTTTGTGAATTATTTTCTAGAAAATGTAATAATTGCTATGACTTGTTCTACACTGGGGGTGCAACAATACAGATTTCTCGCAGTTCAGTTTTTAGGGTCACGGTTTTGGTACGGTTCGTTGGCTATATGATATGTTCAGTGAAAAAAACTAAAAATAATAATGAAAAAGATCATTCTAAAATGAGCAGTGCTTTCAGGATTTTTAGGTATCTAACAGTAGTTTTCAGACACATAAGCTAAAAATTGTAATCAAATAGCACACTGCAAACTATACTGTATAACCTTCACTGTATAAATTAAAGGTTAAACATTATATAGCGATTCAGTCAAGAGCAGAGTTAGTGATTTCATTATATGTTGTGGCAAAGACTATAGAATACACAACACATGTCACTCGTATCTTTGTGAATGGGGAAGAGGGTAATGGTCAATATGGTGAATAAAGCTCCGCCTACTAGTACAGGAACCAATCATCGATCGCTATATGGCAAATAAAGCCTGCCTTCTAGTACAGGAGCCAATCATCAATCGCTATAGACTGACGATACTCCAGGGGAGGGGCTCGGACCAGACGTGAGTTTCTGCAGATTTTGTGTGGTTTGGACGTTTAGAAATGAAACTAAAGACACAGTTTAGTTGTTTAATTTTATTGGTGATTCCAAATATGTAATTTAATCGTTAGTTTGGCAAGCAGTTTTGGAGAATTGGATGTTTCCCCATTCAAACAGAATGCCCGAGCATACTGCCCGAGAGGCGTTTCGAAGATGGCCGCTGAGTGAAATGACTTGCCTTAACTGGACTTTGGTTGTGGTTTGTTTAATTTTTAAAAACAAACACAGCGGAAATAAGATGTCTTTACTTTAAGACGGAGCACAATAAGAAGGTTACAGACAACACAATTTCCTGAATTTTCATGTTCTTAGGCATAACCGATTGAAATCTTGGACCGGTGGACATAATTATTGGTCAAAAATGAGTCTTACGATGAGAAGCAAAATTTGTGTACAGTAACTTTCATTCAGCTGTTCAGATATGAACACGACTCAGATCTCCCACGTGACTTGAAGGTGCGCTCATGCTCTGACATGCGGTTCACATCACTTTCATTTTCATGTGAAAGTGTCTCCCTACTTTAGTGCTCATTAATGGGACATTTACTCACGGGGAGATGGGTTTCAGCAAATGGACACACAGTCTAGCATCAACAGAGCCAGTTCAGAGATTCTTTAAACGATTGGGGAAAATGCTAAATAAATTTGTTTAATTTAAATACAAAAACAAAACCAACGTACAGTAGTTACCATATGCATATTGAACTGTGGAGGTCATAACAATTATTATATTAAGTATTGTAGCATCCCTATTCCACACCATTATGTAATAAGAAAGAAAGATTTACCAGTGGTTGGTGGAGTAATGAAGTCTATGGATGTGATTGGCTGGGTTGTTGTCTCTGCTTTGCTGGACTGGTTTGTAACTTTTGGTATTAAGAACATTTTTATGTCATGATAAGATATTTTCAAACAAAATCCAGAAAAAGTACAAGACTGAAGTGCACATGAATAAATACTCACCAACACAGTAAGTTGAGCAAATTCTCGGCTGTACAAACTCATACACATAATAATCTCCAGGACAGGCTTTGACTCTTATAGGGTGGGATGTGAAAGAACAACAGCCGCTCCTTGCAGAAGCACAAACATGACGGAGGACCACTCCATCTTCCAGCTGAGGGTGGGATTCATTGAGCCACAGTGGGTTATAAGTGCCACACATGCCTTCATTTACACATGATTCTGGCATCTGAGCACTCTGATTGTTGTAAAACAGCCTGTACCAGCCTTTCCACTCAGTATAATCACATCTATAGTTATTATAGTTACTATAGTAAGAGTAATCTGTAGATCTCCAAGGTTCGTCCAGACTGGTATAATTGTGACAGGGGTCGACACTTGGGGTGGTGAAAGACACTACTGTATAAGAAAAAAG
Source organism: Danio kyathit (assembly GCA_903798195.1). Lineage (NCBI taxonomy): Eukaryota > Metazoa > Chordata > Actinopteri > Cypriniformes > Danionidae > Danio > Danio kyathit. Next base: position 53,717,849 of record LR812530.1, read on the forward strand.
AACAAGCAGAAAATACTGAAGATTAAATTTTTAAATAAAACATAATGGATAAAGTTTATAAGGTTTTTATTGGTACACTCTCAGAAATAAAGATGCATGAGTTGTCACTGGGGTGGTACCTTTTCAAAAGGTACAAATTTGTACCTAAAAGGTCCATATTATTACCTCAATAATATATATTTGGTACCTAAAAGGTAAAAAAGTGTTCCTCTTAAAAATTGTAGGTACTAATATATACTTTTGAGGTACCAATATGGACCCTTCAAGTACAAATGTGTACCTTTTGAAAAAGGTACCACCCCAGTTACAGCTCGTGTACCTTTATTTCTGAGAGTGTAGGTGTCACATGAAATTTAAAGCAATACTCTAACAAAGCATGTCAGACACTGTGTAAAGAAGAATATACCTGCACAATATCTAGGAGCTGGAATTGAAAGAGGAGGCCTGGTAAACTTGTAGACATAATAATCTCCAGGACAAGCTTTGACTTGGATCGGGTCAGATCTGTAGCGACTGCACTGAGTATCGCGGGAGCCATAAACTTCACGAGTAACAACTCCATCTTCTAGATGAGGATGAGATCCATGAAGCCACAGTGCAGTAACACCTCCACATTCCATATAAGTGGCACACCATTCAGGCATCTGAGCACTCAATCCGTTCATGAAGAGTCTGTACCAGCCATTCCATTCATGATTGTTATCATATCCATTTACATCATTATACACAGACCGGTAAATATATGTGCTTCTCCAGTAGTTGTCAAGCCTGTTGTAGTTATTGCACGGGTCATAATCTGTGTATGTGAGAGATTATCAGATCAAAAGTGGGACCTTTATTTATATAATTGTGTCTGTGTATACACTACTTACTGAAAGTGATAGTAGATCCAGTTATTATATCTGGACTTGCAGTAGAAACCACCTGTGAGATAGTGCTGACATCTGATTTAATAAAAAATAAACATTACTGGATGTTGTGTAATCATTACTGAAATCATTATAAACAATTGAAAGACTTGTGGAGGAAAGAACAGTACCTATGCAGTATCCTGAACACCCCATTTGTGGACCCACAAGTTCATAGACATAATAATTTCCTGGACACGCTTTCACTCTGATGGGGTTTGACTTGCTATCACAGCAGGTACTCCAGTAAGAACTAGCACAGACCTCTTTGGTCACCACTCCATCCTCTATCTGAGGGTGAGGACCATCGAGTACCAGATTTGTGTATGTGTTACAGCTGAATCCAGTAGCACAGGTCTCTGGCATCCTGATGTTCATTCCATAGTAGAAAAGCCTGTACCAGCCACTCCAGGCAAAAGGTTCATCACAAATGGAATCTCCACTTTCATTGTTGGCTCTCCAGGGGCGATCCAGAGACTCATAGTTGTAGCAGGGGTCACTGCTGATGCTTGGGAAAGCAACTGTCATGGAGATTTTAAAAAGTAATGATTCAATACTGTACACACGTTGATGATAGTAGTATAGTAGTATAGTAGTAGAGTATTACAACCCAAAACTAAAAAATGTGGATTTATTTGTTATTTTGAATAATTTAATTGCAATTAGTGGTGGCAATTAGGAGTTTGCACATTTACATCACAGCGAAATAAGGTGAAACAAGGTACAGTTACATCTCTCAATAAAATAAATTAAGTGCTCTCCATGATCAAGCATTTTAAGGTAAAGAATTCATTTTAAATCCAAAAGCACTGTGTGATAATAATTCAACATGGTCATATACAGACAGTGTCCACAAACTGTTAAAAGGTTTAAAGTTGTGAGCATTAAGTAAATGCTATATAGGTCTGTGGGGACCTCTGCTGAATTATTAATGGATTACAGACAACTAGTTAAATATTCTTTTCATTAGTTTTATCAAAAAAATCATTAATCAAAAGTTTTAAAAGTTGAGAATCTCACCTGCACAGTATGAAGGTTTGGGGATCGACAGATCTGGCTTGACGAGTTCGTAGACGTAATAATCTCCTGGACAGGCTTTGACTTGTATGGACGTAGATCTGTATTTTCTAAAATTATTGGACCACAAATCCCCTCCCAAAACGTCACGGGTCACCACTCCATCCTCAAGTGTTGGATGAGAACCGTTGAGATACAGTCCAGTGTAACCACCACATCCCATTGTACTCATACCCCACTCAGACATCTGGGCACTTTTTCCAATCAGATACAGCCGATACCAGCCGCTCCATTCAACCATGGTGTCATCATGGTCAAAGTAGTACCTTACTCTTATGTCTCGCCAATATTCATCCAGAGTGTTATATTGATAACATGGATCAAAGCTGGAAGTAGTATGCACTGAGACAATCAAGAGACAAAAAGTGAATGTTATACAGTGCTTTACTAAACACCCCTGTATGATAGAGAGTGACGTACTGTAGAGTCTTGCTGTGGTGTAAAGTAATAAATTACAAATACTGAAATTGCGTAGTTTTTCTCAGGAATTGTACTTTACTAAGTAATTTTTCAAATATGTATTTTAACTCTTACTTGAGTACTATTTTATTTCTGTATCAGTGTTTTACTGCAATGCCTTCTCTCAACCTGCAGTCATGACTTAACTGTGCGTATTTATTTATTTTTTTATGATTGGCTAAGAATAATCAGACCTGTAATTCAATCAAAAGCACAAGCATCATCAAAAGCGCAACCTTCCAATGTCTCTAAGCACTTTATTTACCACAGTATAGGAATAATTTAGACATAATCACTTTTAGGGTATCGTACAAGTTCTTTTACCTAGCTAACTGTGAACTAGGGGTTTTAGAAATAAGACCAGTCCCGAAGGGTGAGCGCTACATATGACAAGCTGGTTATCAATAAATCTGGTCTGCCTGAGAAGGGAGAACTGTGCCTTGGCTAAATTAACCATATGGGATTGCCAATGAGGATTACGCATAGCTGGCACCAATCGATCACCAGCATGCGAGTAGACCAAGCAGGCATACCAGACATCATACTGGGACAGACACCCGGCTTCTCCGCTGAGTTGTGTACTGAGGGCCTCAGAGGAACTCTCTATGGTACGCCAGATGAGGAACTCACTAAGCAGAGCAGAATAAGCGCACAAATCTCCGGGTTCGAAAGAATGGCGCAGCAAGCTTTTTTTTTGACACCAAGCTTAGTTTCCTTCCAAATGACCAGAATTATCCAGTAATTGAGAGGAAACCCGCTCCACCCGAAGATTACAATATCTGGTGGTTATATTCTGAGTGACGACGCAGTGGCGCAGTAGGTAGTGCTGTCGCCTCACAGCAAGAAGGTCACTGGTTCGAGCCTCAGCTGGGTCAGTTGGTGTTTCTGTGTGGAGTTTGCATGTTCTCCCTGCATTCGCATGGGTTTCCTCCGGGTGCTCCGGTTTCCCCCACAGTCCAAAGACATGCGGTACAGGTGAATTGGGTAGGCTAAATTGTTCATAGTGTATAAGTGTGAATGAGTGTGTGTGGATGTTTCCCAGAAATGGGTTGCGGATGGAAGGGCTCGCAGCTCTACAGATGCCCAAGGAGGCAATGCTCTTTGTTAAGTGTGCTCACGTTCTTTGGCTCTAGCATCAACTATCCAGTCGGCCAACCTCTAGCAGTTCTCTTCTGCCGACCATAATAGAAAGAAAAGCTGCTTAGAGGCGTATAAGTGCAGTCCACATCAAAGTGCAGAGCGCGAACAGGACACAGCAATGAATGGACTATGTCTGCCTCCTCCGCAGTCAGCACTAGCAAGTTCACTACCCGATCTAAAAAGGATGTGGTAGGAACCTTCGGCACATAGAATAAAGAATTAAAAGAATTTTGCTTTAAATAAAATAAGCTTTATCATTTTAAGAGTTGTTTACTGTTTGCTCACTCTCAAGGAATTCTGTGTGTTTTTATTTTCCTGATATATATAAAAAAAATTTGAAGAATGTTGAAACAACCATTTGAAAATTGAAAGTATTGAAAATTGAGAAACTACAATGGAAGTCAATGTCAACTGGTTTCCAACATCATTCATTAATTCATTTTCCTTCAGCTTCATCTCTATTTTCAGGGGTCGCCACAGCGGAATGAACCACCAACTATTCTACATACCAGCTATATGTTTTACGCAGCGGATGCCCTTCCAGTTGCAACCCAGTACTGGGAAACACCCATACACACTCATTCACACACACACACGCGCGCGCGCGCTCTACACACTGTCATACACTACACTTTGGTTTATTCAATTCCCCTATAGTGCATGTGTTTGGACTGTGGGGAAAGCCGGAGCACTCGGAGAAAACCCACCCCAACACGGGGAGAACATGCAAACTTCACAGAAATGACAACTGACTCAGCTGGGAGTTGAACCAGCAACCATCTTGCTGTGAGGCGACAGTTCTAACCACTGAGCCACCGTGTCACCCTACGTTCTTCAGTAGTAAATAATTTTTTTTTATTATATATAAATTTTAATTCATTATTTTATTTTGTGTTCAACAGAAAAAAAGAAACACAAACAAGTTCAGAACAAGTGGCGGATGAGTAAATGATGACAGAATTTAATTTTTTGAGTGAACTATCCCTTAGAGCTAATATAACCAATATAGTTCATTTTGATCAGATGTGCAGCCTTTATATATCGACATGATATTAACCAATGTTTATTACATAAAATACTCCTTTAATTCTTAAACTTCTACTATTTTATATAAAGCAGAGGATAGAGCGAGGAAGAAGTTCCACATTGTCATTATGGGGGATTGTGTGTAGAATGTTGAGGAAATAAATTAATTGAATCCATTTTGGAATAAGGCTGTAACATAAAAATATGTGGAAAAAATGAAGCGCTATCAATACTTTCCGGATGCACTGTAAACATTAAAATCTTACATTTCTTCACATTTTTCTTTTAAATTTTGGTCAGAGTCAGTATAAGCCACTAACAGATGACGGTTGTTCACTCTCCTTTATTTCCCGTGAATCCCACTCTCCTTCATTCTGCTCACAGCTTTCCATGTCTGTTTAAAAGCATTGCTTTGTTTTTTTTATTCTGAGGTAGACTTTAACTGAAAGAGTAATGTTTCAAGACCCTTTAAAGGTTCAGGAAACCACTTTCTTTTGAGTTTTTTAACAGATTTGTGTGTGTTGAGCATCAGTTAAAACCTGTCAGCTTTAATTGTGGGGAAAACTGGATAATTCTGAGCTTTTGTCAGCTAATTTCATCTTTCAGGTTTAAAATATTTTTTGGGCCGGAAACAATATCGGTGATGTAGCGCGAATCTGCTAGTGAAGTAATGATGCATCCGTTTCTCATTATTATTCACAGTGGAGTTTGTTTATCCTATGAGAAGAGCCTGCATTTTAATTATTCATGAGAGCACTTGCTTTCCAAAGGCAAGGCAGACCTGCCAAGCTGTGACCCAATGACTGGGTGAGACCATGTCTGCACGACACGGGTTATATGTGTTTGTTTCCATAATCCATGGGGTTTGTTGCATGTTTTTCCCCGCGATGCTGTCAGGGCCGATACAGCAAAGCTGTTGGTTTGCAGCAAGCATTTTTGTTGGGAGAGTTGTACGAGAATTGGAGAATGGCGGACTTTGTCTTTTATCAGTTGAGTTAGTTACCATTCAGACACATCGCCTGTCCTTGCTGCTGTGTTTGGGCATGTTTAAAATCCTCCAAATTACCGGCAGGGCTAGTGGTTGAAATAGACAGGGCAGGAAACTTGCTGCACTGCTTCACTGTGTCTGCATTCAGACCCAGGGATTGAGGAGGAGAGAAGTCCTCCTCATTTACAGTGTTTATATAAACATGATTATCTTGATAATGATATAACAAATTGTGGTTATGTGTATATGAAATTATGAATAACACATGTAGCAGGACATTAAATTACTGTTTATTTCTTTGCATTTTAACTTGTAAACTATAAAATCATGGCTCTCCTCACGGTTTGTGTCTGATTTTGTGAGCCGACTGACAACAGTTGTTTGCTCCCCTCTTTTTCCCCTGCTCTGCCAGCCACATCTACTCCTCCCTCTGCTCACAGTGCTGCTCCATGCCCATCTCTGAGCATTTTTTGAAAATATTCTGAGGTAGACTTGAACCAAAAGAGGGGGATTTCATGGCCCTTTAAGTAAATTGTAATAATTTAATGTATAAGTTTTTATACTATAATAATTAGGGATGCTCCGATCAGGATTTTTGCAGCTGATACCAAGTACCGATTCTTTGTGATGGTGATCGGCCAATACTGAGTACCGATTCTGATGCTTCAAGCTTTATAATACATGAAGCACATTTCCCCCTAAGTATGATAATTAAGTGGAGATCTTGCCTTACACCTCAGAGAATAAATGAAGAATGTTGCATATAATCCCTCAAACACGTCTCTTATAACCATTTAGTGTGGACATGTCATGGTCAGAAGCAACTTTACAGAAAATAATAGATAAAACAGATACAAAAAAATGGTAAGAAAAACAACTAACAAAGCAATTTGGAAACATTGCAAATGATGGAAGAAGAATTCGACATGTCTCAATCAAGAAAAAGTACATATTTGATGCATAAGATGTTAAAATGCACATCTATAAATATATATTTGTTTATTGCAGCAAGTATATTACAAAAAGGTATATTATGAAATATTCAATTAAAACATTTTTTTTTTATGTTTTTAATTGTATTTCAGCCAGGTTTTAGTGAACTGGCAATATTGTCAAAAACACAGAACTCTCAGTTCTTATATATGTAAAAAGGTCTAAGACCATTCCAATATTTTGCTCTCCGACTAGCATGTCTGGTTTCTCTGCATATAAACTCGTAAACAGACACCTGTGATCAGTTCATGAGATCGGCCAGATTGGCGAGTACCGATCGAGTCATAAAATGTGATTATCGGCCGATACCGATCTCTGGCCGATCGATCGGAGCATCCCTAATAATAATATTACAATATTTCTTGCATTGTACTCATTCTGTGAGCAGTAGTGCTACATTTTTTATTATTTTCTGGGGAATTTAATATTTGCTATGACTTGATATGACACTGGGGGTGCAACAATACAGAGTTCTCGCAGTTCAGTTTTAGGGTCACGGTTTTGGTCCGTTGGGTACATGACATGTTCATAAAAATAATAATGAAAAAGATCATTCTAAAATGAGCAGTACTGTTCAGGTGTCTAACAGTAGTTTACAGAAACATAATCTAAAAACATAATCAAATACCACACTGCAAACTGTATATGATCTACACTGTATAAATTAAATAAAGGATACAGTCAAGAGCAGAGTTGGTGATTTCATTATATGTTGCAGTTTGTTTAAAAAGCAGGAATAAGATGTTTTTACTTTAAGACGCAGCACAATGAGAAGGTTACAGACAACACAATTTCCTGAGTGTTTATGTTTTAAGGCATAACCGATTGAATACTCGGACAGGTGGACATACTTCTTGGTCATAAATGAGTCTTGCTGTCAAGATCTGAACACTTTTGAGATCTCGCGTGTGACTTCCATGTGCGCTCATGAACTGACATGCGGCTCACATCACTTTTATTTTCATGTGAAAATAAAAAGGCAAATGTAAAGGCAAAACCGAAAAAATATTTAGTTACCATATGCATATAGAACCCTGGGGGTCATAACAATTATTATATTGAGTATTGTAGCATCCCTATTCCACACCATTATGTAATAAGAAAGAAAGATTTACCAGTGGCTGGTGGAGTAATGAAGTCTATGGATGTGATTGGCTGGGTTGTTGTCTCTGCTGTGCTGAACTGGTTTGAAGCTTTTGGTATTAAGAACATTTTTATGTCATAATAAGATATTTTCAAACAAAATCAAGAAAAAGTACTAGACTGAAGTGCACATGAATTAATACTCACCAACACAGTAAGCTGAGCAAAATTTTGGCTGTTTAAACTCATACACATAATAATCTCCAGGACAGGCTTTGACTCTTATAGGGTGGGATGTCAAAGAACAACAGCCGCTCCATCCAGAAGCACAAACATGACGGAGGACCACTCCATCTTCCAGCTCTGGGTGAGATCCATTGAGCCAGAGTCTGTAATCAGTGCCGCCACACATGCCTTGATTTACACATGATTCTGGCATCTGAGCACTCTGATTGTTGTAAAACAGCCTGTACCAGCCATTCCACTCAGTATAATCACATCTATAGTTATTGTAGTTATAAGAGTTATCAGTGGATCTCCAAGGTTCATCCAGACTGGTGTAGTTATAGCAGGGGTCGACACTTGGGGTGGTGAAAGATACTATTATATATATATAAAAAAAAAAAAAACAAGCAGAAAATAATGAAGATTACATTTTTAAATAAAACATAATGGATAAAGTTTGGACTTTACATACCTTATAAACAATACTCTGACAAAGCATGTCAGATACTGTATTAAGATTAATATACCTGCACAATATCTTGGAGCTTGGATGGAAACTGTTGGCCTGGTAAACTTGTAGACATAATAATCTCCAGGACAAGCTTTGACTTGGATTGGGTCGGATCTGTAGCGACTGCACAGATTATCACGGGAGCCGTAAACTTCACGAGTAACAACTCCATCTTCTAGTCGAGGATGAGATCCATGAAGCCACAGAGCAGTAACACCTCCACATGTCATGTATGAGGCACACCAGTCCGGCATCTGAGCACTCAATCCGTTCATGAAGAGTCTGTACCAGCCATTCCATTCATGATTGTTATCATATCCATTTACATCGTTATACACAGGCCAGTACATATATGTGCTTCTCCAGTTGTTGTCAAGTGTGTTGTAGTTATTGCACGGGTCATAATCTGTGTTAGTGAGAGATTATCAGATCAAAACTGGGGCTTTTATTTATATAATTGTGTGTGTGTGTGTGTGTGTGTGTGTGTGTGTGTGTGTGTGTGTGTGTGTGTGTGTGTGTGTGTGTGTGTGTGTGTGTGTGTGTGTGTGTGTGTGTGTGTGTGTGTGTGTGTCTGTGTGTGTGTGTGTGTGTGTGTGTGTGTGTGTGTGTATACACTGCTTACTGAAAGTGATAGTGGATCCAGTTATTATATCTGGACTTGCAGTAGAAACCACCTGTGAGATAGTGCTGACATCTGATTTAATAAAAAATGAACATTACTGTTAATGTGTAATCATTAATAAAATCATTATAAATACTTGAAAGACTTGTGGAAGAAAGAACAGTACCTATGCAGTATCCTGAACACCCCATTTGTGGCCTCACAAGTTCATAGACATAATAATTTCCTGGACACGCTTTCACTCTGATGGGGATTGACTTGCTATCACAGCAGGTGCTCCAGTAAGAACTAGCACAGACCTCTCTGGTCACCACTCCATCCTCTATCTGAGGGTGATGACCATCGAGTACCAGATTTGTGTATGTGTTACAGTTCAATCCAGTAGCACAGGTCTCTGGCATCCTGATGTTCATTCCATAGTAGAAAAGCCTGTACCAGCCACTCCAGGAGAAAGAATCATCACACAAGGAATCTCCACTTTCATTGTTGGCTCTCCAGGGGCGATCCAGAGGCTCATAGTTGTAGCAGGGGTCACTGCTGATGCTTGGGAAAACAACTGTCATGGAGATTTAAAAAAAAAAAAAAAAAAAAAAGTAATGATTAAATACTGTACACACATGGACGATAGTAGAGTAGCGCAACTCAAAACACAATAATGTGTATTTCGTATTATTTTGAGTAGTTAAATTGTAATCAGTGGTGGCAAAAGGGGGCAATTAGGAGTTTCATTCACATCAAAGCCTAACAAAATGAGGTAACATCTCTCAATAAACTAAATTACTGTAAGTGCTCTCCATGATCAAGCATTTGAAGGTAAAGAATTCATTTTAAATCCAAAAGCACTGTGTGATAATAATTCAGCATGGTCATATACAGACAGTGTCCACAAACTGTTAAAAGGTTTAAAGTTGTGAGCATTAAGTAAATGCTATATAGGTCTGTGGACCTCTGCTGAATTATTAATTATTAATTACACAACTATTTAAATATTCCATTAATCAGCTTAATAAAAAAAATTAATCACAAAAAGTTGAGAATCTCACCTGCACAGTATGAAGGTTTGGGGATCGACAGATCTGGCTTGGCGAGTTTGTAGACGTAATAATCTCCTGGACAGGCTTTGACTTGGATGGACGTGGATCTGTATTTTCCACACTGACTGGACCACATATTCCTTCCTAAAACATCACGGGTCACCACTCCATCCTCAAGTGTTGGATGAGAACCGTTGAGATACAGTCCAGTGTAACCACCACATCCCATTGTACTCATACACCACTCAGACATCTGGGCACTTTTTTAGCCGCTCCATTCAACCATGGTGTCATCATGGTCAAGGTAGTGCCTCATTCTTATGTTTCGCCAATAATCATCCAGAGTGTTATATTGATAACATGGATCAAAGCTGGAAGTAGTATGCACTGAGACAATCAAGAGACAAAAAGTGAATGTTATACAGTGCTTTACTAAACACTTCTGTATGATAGAGAGTGACGTACTGTAGAGTCTTGCTGTGGTGTAAAGTAATAAATTACAAATACTGAAATTGCGTAGTTTTTCTCAGGAATTGTACTTCACTAAGTAATTTTAAAAATATGTATTTTAACTCTTACTTGAGTACTATTTTATTTCTGTATCAGTGTTTTTTCTTGCAATGCCTTCTCTCGACCTGCAGTACAGTGCATCCGGAAAGTATTCAGAGCGCTTAATTTTTTCCACATTTTCAAATGTAAATTAAATGCATTTATTTCCTCAACATTCTACACACAATCCCCCATAATGACAATGTGAAAAAAGAGTTTTGAAATTGTTGCAAATTTCTCAAAAATAAAAAGCTGAAAAATCACATGGACATCAGTATTCACAGCCTTCGCTCAATACTTTGTTGATGCACCTTTAGCAGCAATAACAGCTTCAAGTCTTTTTGAATATGATGCCACAAGCTTGGCACACCTGTCTTTGGGAATGTTTGCCCGTTCCTCTTTGCAGTACCTCTCAAGCTCTATCAGGTTGAATGGGAAGCAATGGTGTATAGCCATTTTCAATGTATGGATGGTATTAGCCTGGTGATGAGCAGTGCTTGGTTTTCTCCAAACATAATGCCTGGCATTCACTCCAAAGAGTTCAATTTTAGTCTCATCAGACTAGGGTTGGGCGATGTTGACCAATTTAGCATCGTACGAATTAATTATTTGTAGCCTACCGTTTCAACTACCTGGTCTTTGTTTTACCCATAACCAAATTTAAATAAATAAAGATAAGTTACACACAAATTACCACCTGTCAATCACTCTTTTCCGGTGAATGGTGGAGGGGTGTCACGGACGATAGTGAGTGGCGCGGGGGTTGCTTGCGGACAAAAGTGAGCGGCGCTGAGGTGTCGCGGACGAAAGTGAAGAGGGTTGGGGAGTCGCGGAACAAAGTGAAAATGAACAGTGGACAAGGGAGGAGAGCGTTTGAGGAGGGAGATCGGTAAAATGAGGTGCCGGATTCGGATCCGGTGTGTTCCAGCACAAATTAAGCTCTGGATAGAGACAAGATTAATTAAATATCACGTTTAACAACTATAGTGAGACGCGATCCACTATCATCCTTGATAAACTGTCCGACGTATACTGTTCTCTGGAGCTCAGACAAGCGCATGACAGTGTGTGTGTGTGTGTGTGTGTGTGTGTGTGTGTGTGTGTGTGTGTGTGTGTGTGTGTGTGTGTGTGTGTGTGTGTGTGTGTGTGTGGCTGTGTGTGTGTGTGTGTGTGTGTGTGTGTGTGTGTGTGTGTGTGTGTGTGTGTGTGTGTGTGTGTGTGTGTGTGTGTGTGTGTGTGTGTGTGTGTGGTCACGTGATGTGCGTTTTCAGTAGACGGAGGGCTGTTCAGAAATTCTAGATGAAACACCAGTGTGGACGTGGATCATTTTCGTTCTAAAATGCCATTTTAAAAGTAAGATGTATTAGTGTAAACGGGGCCTGAGTGTGTATTTTTCACGAGCGAGTTTGCGACGGGGGCGGGGCGATGGATCGCGATGCCGGCTCAGCATTGTGATGTCTATCGGCCATCGGCGATGGACGATGGCATCATCTATCGGCCCAACCCTACTTCAGACCAGAGAATTTAGTTTCTTATTGTTCTGAGAGTCCTTCAGATGCCTTTTGGCAAATTCCAGGGGGGATTGGTGGATTGCTGCACAGATGGTTGTCCTTCTTTAAGGTTCTTCTCTCTCTACAGAAGAATGCTGGAGCTCAGACAGAGTGACCATCGGGTTATTGATCACCTCCCTGACTAAGGTCCTTCTCCCCCGATCACTCAGCTTAGATGCCTGGCTAGCTCTAGGAAGAGTCCTGGTGGTTCCAAACATCTTCCACTTACAGATGATGGAGGTCACTGTGCTCATTGAAACTTTCAGAGCAGCAGAAATGTTTCTGTAACCTTCCCCAACCTTGTGCCTCAAGACAGTCTTGTCTCGGAGGTCTACAGACAATTCTTTTGTCTTCATGCTTGGTTTGTGCTTTGACATGCACTTTCAACCCTGGGACCCTATATAGACAGGTGTATGCCTTTTCAGATCATGTCCAATCAACTGAATTGACCACAGGTGAACTCCGATGAAGCTGCTGAAACATCTCAAGAATGATCAGTGGAAACAGAATGTACCAGAGCGCAATTTAGAGCTTCACGCCAAAGGCTGTCAATACTGATGTACATGTGATTCCTCAGCTTTTTTATTTTTAATAAATTTTAAAAACTCTTTTTTCACATTGTCATTATGGGGGATTGTGTGTAGAATGTTGAGGAAATAAATGAATTGAATCCATTTTGGAATAAGGCTGTAACAAAACAAATTGGAAAAGCGTAGCGCTATGAATACTTTCTGAATGCACTGTATATATGCACATTTATGATAATATATATGCTGCACATATGTGTATATATGCCACATATAGGCAAAATTGAGGTGCCTATATGTGCATATATAGGCCATATAGATCTCCTGTATTGCTTCCTTATGTCCACATACAGTATAACCCCTATATGTACATACAAGATATGTCTTCTACTGTATATAGCTCATATCTCCCTTTGTCATACATGATTCCTAGCTCATATTTTCTATTATCAAGGCAACAACTAAGAAATAAAAAAAATGCAAAAAAGAAACATGTGTATGTGTGAATACTTGAAATTGGTATCACATGTACTGTAATTGGCATGTTATGGAATTTAACTATGGCAAATAAGTGATAGCCCATATGTACATATAATATAGAAAAACTATGTCACATATTTAAAAAAAAAAACTATATCAAAACCTATATTAAAACATATGTTTAGGTTCTTTCTGTGTGGGAACTGTGCTTATTTATTTTACGATTGGCTAAGAATAATCAGTCCTGTGATTAAATTGAAAGCACAAGCATCATCAAAAGCACAACCTTCTAACATCTCTAAGCACTTTATTCACCACAATATAGAGATAATTTAGTTCCCATAATTTTTAGGGCATCGTACACGTTCTTTTACCTAGCTAACTGTGGACTAGGGATTTTAGATCTAAGACAGTACGTTGGGAAAACGTGCCAGTCCCGAAGCGGGAGTGCTACATATGATAAGCTGGTTATCGAAGACTCTGATCTGCCTGAGAAGGGAGAACTGTGCCTTGGCTAAATGATGCATATGGCATCGCCAACGAGGATCACGCATAGCTGGCACCCATCACCAGCATGCGAGTAGACCAAGCAGGCATAGCAGACATCCTACTGGGCCAGACACTCGGCTCCTCCATCGAGTTGGGTGCCGGGGGCCTCGGAGGAACTCTCTATGGTACGTCAGATGAGGAACTCACTAAGCAGAGCAGAATAAGCGCACACATCTCCGGGTTAAGAAGAATGGCGCAGCAAGCTTTTTTTTTTGACACCAAGCTTAGTTTCCTCCCGATGACCAGAATTATCCAGTAATTGAGAGGAAACCAGATCCACCCAAAGATTATGAAATCTCGCAATTATATTCTGAGTCACCCAGCCTGCAGCTCACAGATGTCTGCTAGAGAGGCACCGCATGCTAATGCCCAAGTAGGCAGTGCTCTTTTTTGAATGTGCTCTTGCTTTCTGGCTCTAGCATAAACTATCCAGTGAAGCCAACCTCTGCTTTGATATGGCTGCAGCATTGACTGCTGTGAAGCACTGCTGTCTTGCATATTTAGTTTTACCAATAAACATTTCATATGTCTGTATTGAAAAGAATAGTTTGTGACGATAGACAACCAATCTGTCCTCTAAGACAGGGGTTCTCAACCTTTTTCACTTCAGGGCCCACTTCTTTCTCTGATAATTTTTTGAAGGCCCACCTGTCCGACATTTTCTCTAAAATGTTTGTATGAAATGCTTATTTAAACCTTGTATTTTTTTATCAAATATTATATTATATTATTATAACAAATATACATTTGTTGTGCCTTCTATTATTTTCTATTATCATAATTTTATTATATATATATATATATATATATATATATATATATATATATATATATATATATATATATATATATATATATATATATATATATATATATTCATTCATTCATTTTCTTGTCGGCTTTGTCCCTTGCGGGGTCGCCACAGCGGAATGAACCGCCAACTTATCCTGCACGATTTTACTCAGCGGATGCCCTTCCAGCCGCAACCCATCTCTGGGAACATCCACACACTCATTCACTACGGACAATTTAGCTTACCCAATTCACCTGTACTGCATGTCTTTGGACTGTGGGGGAAACCGGAGCACCCGGAGGAAACCCACGCGAACGCAGGGAGAACATGCAAACTCCACACAGAAATGCCAACTGACCCAGCCTAGCCAAGGTTCGAACCTTCGAACCTGCGACCCCAGCGACGTTCTTGCTGTGAGGCAACAGCACTACCTACTGCGCCATTGCGTTGCATATATATATATATATACATATTTTTTTTTTTTTTATTATTATTTTTTTTTTTATTATTTTTTTTTTACACAGAGATTCAAAGAGAACCACAGGTCAACAGGGAGATTGCAAAAGACCAGTTTCTGCTTTAAACTGGACTGACTGAATATCTATTATTAAATATCTACTATTAAAAAATATACAGACAAATGTAAAATACAGTAAAACACTCTAAATCTGTTGAAACGCGTCGATCTGATGGTGGTTGAGTTTGCAGCTGAATATTATTAGGAGATCGCTGACAGGGACAGTGAATAGCTCCGCCAGAGCACGTCTGAAGTTCAAATGCAAGTTTATTCAATGGCAGAAACACCATTGAGCCTCACCAGATCCTCCTGTATGGGCGTGTGTCCGTTATAAAACACTCACAGGAGATTAGTTTGAACAGCTATGCTGATATATTAAATAGTTTGCACAAAAATACACAAAGAGAGACTTTCACTTCACGCATAGTTTGTGAATCAACAGACTTATGTGTACTAGTTGCAGAGGCGATCATGTTTTTGCGCAGAGTTTGAAGTAATCAATGAGAGAACAGGGGAAAGTGCATTACTTTGATCAATTTAATATAGCTTAATTTTAAGTTATCTCGCGGCCCACCTGCATGATCACCGAGGCATACTGTTCACAAGTATTTATGTGTATAAAGCATCTGTTTTGTGAAAAGTGCTTCTCATATGATATGTGAATGACCCGTACAGCTTTACTTTGACATTTCCCCCAGCGAGAATGACGTTGGGTGAAACTTTCTGTTGTACACCACGCCCACCAACAGGGTATGCTTGGTACCCTTTAGGCAGTGAAAACGCAAGCCTGGTAAAGGTGACCCGTACCGACCCGTACCATACCGAACTGTACCAGTCAGTGGAAACGGGCCATTAGAGTGAATAATTTTGATTATATGTGCAGCCTTAATGTATATCAACATGATAATAACCAGTGTTTATTACATAAAATACTCCTTCAATTCTTAAATTTCTACTACTTTATATAAAGCAGAGGATAGGGCGAGGAAGAAGTGAAGGTGGAAAAGTTATTGTACCTGTTGTTTGACCACTGCTTATTTCACCTGTTAATTAACCAACATAAGCAGAATTACTTAAAAGTATAAAAGAAATGTCAATTCAGATTAAAAAGGTCTCATCGTATAAAAGCCTCACCATGAATCAGGAGCAGCGGCACACACAGTGAGATGAAAAACCTCATAGTGACGAATGACACCTGCACACACACACACAACATACATTCAGGTGAAACATTAGTTTACATTGCTTTTGTTATATTTTTGTTTATTATTTGCAAGAACAATTTGTAAAAACGATTAATAAAATGAACATTTGAGAAAATCATTTGGATCCATTAAAAGCAGAAGAGTCATTAAAGTGTAAGAGTAAGAGAAGTAGCTTTACCTTAAGACGAGAGCAAACTCTCTCTTCAGCAGCTTAACACAGAGATGTTGATCAACTGCAAACCTCCCGATCGTCATACCTTTATTAATACCTGTGGGAGGACCTTTACTGGAACCAGAAGTCATTTTGAAACAATACAGTAAACCAGTTATTCATATTTCATCAGTGATCAGAATGTTCGTAACTTAAGTAGATTGTGTTATTGTATCTGGCAGCTCTCACGGTGATATTTTTCACTTGTGCTTGAATAGATTCAATGGAATGGCAACTAGTCGATTTGAGTTGCATGTGTGTAGGAAAAGTGCTATGCAAATAAAATCTATTATTATTATTATTATTGTAATTTTTATTTGTCATTTAGAAGAATGTTCTTTCTCACAGAGATGTGTACGGATGGAATGGTGAAGAGCCAGTTTGATTTGTTTTAGTTTACCAGAAATCGTATGCTGCATTCCAGACAACTCAAAATTGGGAGTTTACTTACTTCCTTCTTGGAAATAACATCTATAACGCCGCTAGTTGTGAAAATGTGAATGTGATGCGCCATTAACTGGAATACAGTAAACGTGCACCTTAAAGATGACAGCAGACAACCCTCTCTCACGTGCTGTGCTAAAGCGACTGAGGTGCATTAAGGTCGGAAGTGGGACATTTGAGTGCTGAAACTCCCACCTCTGACTGTGTATGGAACGCAGCATTAGATTTAGAGATTATTAAGATTTATTAAGACTGCCTACACAAAATTTGTGCATAGTAACATTTCTATTTACAGTTTTTTTACAATCGCTATGACAGTTTTTTAATACATTTAACCTGTTAGCTTTCACTCAATTTTGGGGATTTACACCTACCTAAATTTAAACAGTAACAGTTCCTGACTCCAGTAAGCTTCAAACACAAACTGGGTATCATTGGAAAGAAGACACTTTAAGCTTTACTGTGGTAAAAGGGGAAGGCAGATGTTAACAAAATATTAAAAAGTTATACATTATGAAGTCGTGAGAAAAAAAAATTATTGTGTTCAATATTTGTTTTTCCATATACAAACACAGGAAAACATTAATGTAATGTCCTAGTTTATATGAGTTTATATTTCAAATGTGATGAAGATAGCATGCAAAATGAGATTTCTGTAAAAAGTTTTCTGAGACTATATCGGTGTCCTCCTTTTGTCACGGTTGCAGGTTTGTGCGTCTTCCGGAGTGTCTGTTTTGTCACGTGAGTTTGTTTTGTTTTGGTCGTCCATGTGTATTTGTTATGTCACATGTCATGATGCGACTCAGCTGTCCTGATTAGCCTGCCAGCTGAGACTAATTATCTCGGCTATATTGACCTTATTCTTCAATGCGGAAGTGCGCTCGTTTTCAGATTCAGTTGCCTATGAGAGAAATGACTAGGAATAATAAACGGCTGAAAACGGTCAAACTACTCGCTCTACAAAAAAGTGTTTGCATGATTACACAGACAAAATAGAATAATATAATAAGAAAACCTCAGTTTGCAACATCAAGCAGCAGAACGAGCTGTTTTTAACGTCTAAAAGTGAATGGAAGTGAATGAGACCGGAAGTCTCGAGCCAAAATTATTCAAATGGCTGCGCCCGCTCGTACGCAGAGAATAAGGTGAATATGGGATATGTTTCCATGTTTCTTTGTCAGTTCGTTGTGTCTGTTTATGTTCTCTGTCTGTGCTCAGGACTGTGAGGAGTTGGACCCTGTTTCGTCCTTCTGTTTTTCTGCCCTCTCTACCAGTTTCCTTGTTTTGTTATTTTTGATCACATTGACTTGGTTTGATTTGACTACGTCAATTAAACTACTCACTCGCATTTTTGGATCCTTTCAAGTACTTTGACTCCGTAACACCTTTCCCTCACTGTCAGAGGCACTTTCTCAAAAACAACCATCGCAAACTAAAACGGTTACAGTTGCTGAATAATTTGGTCTACATTCACAGTTTATGTATCTTTGAAAAGAAGACACTCTGGGCTTTAGTTTCCATCATCTAGAGTTTATAATGCTCAAAATAAAAAAAAGTTAGAGATGCTTAAGTAATGTAAAAAAAATTGCACCGCACTAAACATTTTATTATTTCATAAACAAATGTGTGAAATTAGTCCTGGAGCAACACATAAAAGTAATAGGTCAAAAACTACATATCTCCTGAGTATATGTTTTGAATTTGATGCCAATATCATGCAAAATGAAATTTCTGAAATTATTTTTCTGAGACAATGTCTTCTGATTTCCTCCCTCTCCTTGTTTATGGAGAGGTCTGATGACCACACATGTACTGGGGTTTCTAACACAACTGTTGTAGTCTTTTCACATACCACAAATTTTTAATTGTAAAATAATAGACAGAAACGTACAGTATGAATGCAAACACATACAGGGTTTCTGCCGGGTCTTAAAATGTCATAAATATCAAAATCTAAATTTTAGGCCTTAAAAAGTCTTAAATTTATTGAAATGTTGTGTTGTAGGTCTTAAACCTTTTTTTAAACAGGTCCTAATTTGCCTTTGTTCATGTATTGCTCCCCAATCTGGACAAAACCCAAACAATCACCAACAATCCATCTCATTAAAACCTTTTATTTCAATTCAATTCAATTCATCTTTATTTGTATAGCGCTTATACAATGTAGATTGTGTCAAAGCAGCTTCACATGGAAGATTATAGTGAATTAAAACAGTGTCAGTTCAGAGTGTGTTAATAATCACTACTGAGAGTCCAAACACTGAAGAGCAAATCCATCGATGCGCAGCTCTACAGATCCCGAACCATGCAAGCCAGAGGCGACAGCGGCGAGGAAAAAACTTCACCAATTGGCAAAAGCGAAGATTTAAAAAACCTCGAGAGAAACCAGGCTCAGTTGGGCACGACCATTTCCCCTATGGCCAAACGTCTTGTGACGAGCTGCAGTCTAGGCGCAGGAAGCTGGACCTCAGCGAAGACTCGTCTGTCCCTGGAGCATCACAGGAGTCAGTCTCATGCTCTCACTCCACGATGACCACAACAGCAGGATACGGCCTGGTCCAGAAAACCTTGGGATCATTTCTTCACTGGTCTCGGATCGCGTCAGTGGCACTGCATAGTCTGAGGGCCTCGAGATGAGTACCCCCAGGTGGAAATACAGAATAAGGAGAATAATTAGCGTAGCTGCTGTTCATAGTGTATATAAACGAGAACCAAAATCATGTGTGGGGCACATCATCAGCTATGTACTGCACTGAGTGTATGCTTTACTAAAAAGATAGGTCTGTAATCTAGTTTTGAAGAGCGAGAGTGTGTCTGAGCCTCGGACATTATTACATATTTAAAAGGTAATTTTTTACTCTATTTATCAAAATGGTTTAATTATTTTCCCTACAATACCATTTGGTTAAAGTGCTCCATGTATTTACTGCCATAACATTTTATTTTAAAGAACGTTTATGTTGTAAAAAAAAAAAAAAAAAGTGTATGGATACAAGTGTTGTTACACAATATTTAAAATATTTTGCTAAGAAATATCTAAAATATTCAAATGTTTTATTAATAATACATAATTGTATTATTAGATGTATTCAAATATAATATATTGTTTTGATAGGACAAATAAAACTCTTTTCCATACAAGCCATTTGAAAAATTCCTTAGTGTTTAGCCATTTATGGGTCTATAATTTTATTCATAATGGTCTTAAAAAGTCTTAAATTTAACTTGGTGAAACCTGCAGAAACCCTGTCTTAACGCACCAACACACCTTAAACACAATTGGCAAAATCACACATTGTAAACTAAACCCCAAAACTAATGTTCAAAATACAATAATAAACAAACACAATACACCACGTCTAACAAAACACTGCAAACATGTTTCAAAATCAAATGATTATTCAAAACACGAACACATGTTCTCTTTCAACAGGAGCATTTAGTAAATCATAACACACTGATAAAAAAACACACTCTCATCGGCTGAAATGGCATTATTTTATGTTTCAGGTCTGCTCTTATATTTGAAGCCTCTCTACTTTTTTGTGTTGTTGGGTTTAGTAAACACAGGCATTTTGTTACTTTTGCTGCACAAATTCAATACAAAGCATGAAAGACCATCTCAGAGTAGCTTTATAAAATGTACAGTTTATGTAAAAAATAAAATAAAATACAGACACAGAATTGCTGCAGTACAGACTTTATTTGCAAAAGGACATCACTGCAAGATATACACACAGAAAAAGCACTATAGAATTATAATAAAAAAAAAACAAAGTAATCTTCTATTCTGCCCAGTCTTCTGAATTTGCCCGGCTTTTTCTTTCTTCTTTCTTCTTTTTCTTCACGGTAACTGTGGCCCTTTGGCCTATTATGTTTCTCCCACGGCGTTGAAGCCAGTTGAAGCCAGCCTTGTCAACATAGATGATTTCATGTAGGACTTGATTTTCCTTCAACTCCATGACTCTCTAAAAAGTAATTAGAAATAGTGTATGTACAGTAAGTGAAGTTTATTTATAAACTAATTTCGAGAGGAGCACGCGCTTATGATTGATAGCAGCTGATCCTCGTTAGCTAATGCACGATCCACCAATCGGAAGATTCCTAATCACTATAAATAACCAGAGTATCTTACCTTAGCCATCTTCGTCTTGAAGAATCCCCCCTTCCACCCCTACTCCTCCCCTTTCCTTGTCAGGGCAGCACGGAGGCCCAATGGTTAGCATCATTGGCTCACAGCAAGAATGTCACTGGCTCAGATCCTACCTGGCCAAGTCGGCATTTCTGTGTGGAGTTTGCATGTTCTCCCCGTGTTTGCGTGGGTTTTCCCCGGGTTCTCCGGTTTCCTTCCACAGACCAAAAACATGTAACATAAGTAAATTGACAAAACTAAATCGACATCATAAACAAGCTCGAATTCATATACACTCTCTATAGCTCTTACAATCTACATTTACCATTATCAAGCAGGGGGAGCTCTCGAGACCTACCTGAGCTCAGACTCCCCTCTCGCCCTGCAACGGGAGGGAGCCCCGGGCTCGAGGATCTCATGAGCTCAGGGCTCTCTCCCGGGACAGCATGCCAAATACGCATTCTAATCAATCATCAGCAAGGGCGAACTCTTGAAATACTGTACTGTACTGTACTGTATATCTATTGTACTGCATGTACCCAGGTAACAAAGAATTCTGACCCAGATTTGGCATAAAGCTGGCACAGCAGGCATTCATCCAGCACTGGCATACAGCATGTGGGCCAAACATGGCCCGAGTTTGGCCCCAAGACTTGGGCCAAATAGCAAATGTAGTATTTGGCCCAGATGGAAAAAATGTATATGTGGGCCACATACATTTGGCCTATCATGACCCATTTTTAAAATAAATGTAAATAATATTTGAGTAAATAAAAATTCTATCAATCAGGTCACTTCGAGAAAAAGCATGGCCATAAAGTGAAATGCTACATGCAAATTCATTGCAGTCATGACACACCAACATATCTGGCCTAGTTAAGACCCACTTATGGGTTATTAACTTGGCCAACTTATTTGGTAGTTGTATGGAAGCCAGAATTGGTCCAATCATGTACCGTAATTCACTGCGGCATGTGGGCCAAGCAAAAGCTGATTGCGTGAGCTAGATCTGGGCCAGAGAAATTTTGCTATGTGGGTACTAATGAACTCCAGGTTTATAGAGTAGTTTACTGCAAAACACACTGTGTATAGTACAGTAATGACTGTATTGCATAACCTTACCTGGACGTATTGGTGACGGAGTTCTTTGAGGCACTCAG
Organism: Danio kyathit; assembly: GCA_903798195.1. NCBI lineage: Eukaryota > Metazoa > Chordata > Actinopteri > Cypriniformes > Danionidae > Danio > Danio kyathit. The sequence goes on from LR812530.1 coordinate 53,740,032, forward strand.
TATTCTTTTTAAAAACCTCAAGAGTCCTCTTGTAGAACATATGATTATGTGACTGGAAAAACCTCAACACCTGAGTGTGGGTCGTAGTGTTACGATTACCAGTGATCCAGCCTGAGCAGATCGCTGGTAAACAACTATGGACTACAAATCTGCCATTTAATGAACTACAACTCCATACATGCACTCCAATCACACACACATGTTCCTCATCCTGACTGATTGCACACACACCACCGGAGGCTTGTCAAAGACTGATTACACACAGTACATAAGCAGCACACACACTCACTTCATGGCCGAGTCTTGTTACCTGTTATCTGTTTTCAGTCAGTTACAATTCCAAGCGTTTCCTTGTCTTGTTTTTGCCGTGTTTGGACCCTCGCCTTGATTATCTGTTTCTGCCTGTCTGCTGCCAGCCTTGTGACCTTTTGCCTGTTATATTGACTATGACTCTGGATTGTCCTCATACATCTGTTTGCTCCTGTACTGATCATTGCTTGTCTAACCACCTCTTTAATAAATCCTGCATTTGGATCCGCATCCTGTTGTCTGCATATATCCCGGGTTACACGTAGATGGGAATCTGCTGTGATTTATGTATTTACATTACTGCAATAAGCTGTTTCTCATTAGCAATGGAATAAAATACAGGGAATATATTTGTGTTTCAATTGACAATATGAGCAGCTGTTCACTTTGGCTTTAGCCTATAGAAGTTCTGTTTAGAACATGATGTTATCTGTTCTGACATACAGTGTGAAAGCATTTGTAAAATTGACTGTAAAATGACATTGTTTTGCTCTTGGTTGAGCTTGTGTGTAAAAGTTCAAGCATTTAAAACTCACAGAAGTCCTAAGAGGCCATATATTAAAATATTTTTTCTCTCTTGTTTTGTCATGATCACGACTTAATAATCTCGTGATCTCGACATAACAACTCGTTTTCTCGTGATCTCGACATAACAAAAAGTTGTTTTGTCGTGATCCCGACTTATTTTATTATTATTATTATTATTATTATTATTATTATTATTATTATTATCTGTCCAATGTCTGACCAGTGAGTCTGCACCGGCCCACAGGGAGAGAATATCTAATAGAGTAGAATAGAAAATAAAGATATAATAGAGAATAACAACAATATTCCCTCAACTGTTACCATTTTAAAGCAACTCTATATGGCGCAAAATAAGTTGCTGCATGTATGAATTAAATTATGAAAAATTATAAAGGTCTATCTTTGTACTTTGATACTTTCCGCAAGTTATTTACAATTCCTTCAAAATGGTAACAGTTGAGCGATATTATTGTAAATAATGATATATAATCATATACATGAATATAATCATGAATGTACATTAATCATGAGCCCGAGCGTTTGCGCTCATATTATGGCTGTTCTAAACGCATTTAACGTGTTGCACGAATACACGTCTGCAGTTGGGCTATTCTCTCCCTGCATGCAGGGCCGGTACAGACTCACTGGCCAGACATTGGCCAGATATTAATAATAATAATAAGAAGAAGAAGAAGAAGAAGAAGAAGAAGAAGAAATAAATTAATTAATTAAAGCAAAAAAATAAGTCGTGATAACGACATAACGACTTTTTGTTATGTCGAGATCAAGACAAAACAAGAGAGAAAAAATATTTTAATGTATGGCCTCTTAAGACTTCCGCTTTTCATTACTGACAATTGTAAGAATGATTATTAGTAATTTTCTGCCAATAGTAACTGATAATAGAACAGAAAATCATCATATTCTAATGACTTTTGAAGGATCATGTGACTCTGAGGACTGGAGTAATGATAATGAAAATTCAGCTTTAAATCACAGAAATGATTTAAATTTGAAACTTAATTCAATAAAACAACAGTTATTTGAAATTGTAATAAAATGTCACAATTTAACAGCTGGGGTAACACCGTGTCTCAGTGGTTAGCACTGTTGCCTCCCAGCAAGAAGGTCGCTGATTCGAGCCCGGCTGGGTCAGTTGACATTTCTGTGTGGAGTTTGCATGTTCTCCCCGTGTTGCTGTGGGTTTCCTCCGGCTCCTCCAGTTTCCCCCACAGTCCAAACACATGTGCTATAGGTGAACTGAATAAGCTAAATTGACCCTTCGCTAAGCCCCGCCCTCCTTGGTTACTGTTGTTACGCCAGTCAAGCTTTCGTGCCTGGCACGTCTATTACAATATGTATGCGCTGTTGTCAGACATTCCCAGGGTTATACTTTTTGGCGAACAGGTGAGATATCTGAGAAAGCCAGACAAAAAAGGACTGCAGTATGCATTACAAAGGTATATTCACGACTTAATACGCAATTGATTAGTAAATAATTTATTCAGATTTGAAGCTAGGTTAGCCTAGCTTCACCACCTCATACGCTGATCATTCAACAGCTTAGTTCATGCACAGCAGGAGAGGTGAAACATAAAAATAATCTAATAATAACAAATTAAACCACAATTTCTTTTTTTTTTTTGCCAAAAAGACTGATAGACTATTGTTGTCCAATGAATTACAGCGTTACTTACTGACGAGGAAACACGCATGGACAGTGCTTCTACATAATTTATTAATAGAAAGAGCAGCCAGAACAGGGAAATTGATGGATTTGTGCCGAATATTAGCATCGTTGACCCATAACAATGTACAGCACCTATACCTGTCAGTATGTTTGTGTGCTCTTTATACCGTTTTTATTCTAATTTGCAGTTAAGTGGAAAAAATAAATAAATTAAAATGCAAATTAAAGTATAAACAGCAGAAGTGAACAAACAGATTTTCCCTACCAGCAAATATTAATCAGATACCAAATATAAAAGCAGACACTAATCGATATAACGTCGTCACCAATGACTAAACCTCCAAAAGACCAACGAAAACATCAGTGAATTGTAGCTCTGACATGGGCATGAGGGTTATAAATGACTGAAAAACAGCTGCCAGTGATCACAAGTGCTCAGTTTGTGATCACATCTTGGTTTTGTTCGGTTGATATGTAATTTCAAATATTTGTAGCTTGAAACAGATGGAAATATGACTGGATTGTGCACGCTCTTACAGCTATTCACCTTATTCTCCGCGTACGAGTGGGCGCAGCCATTTGAATATTTTGGCTCGAGACTTCCGGTCTCATTCACTTCCATTCATTTTTAGACGTTAAAAACAGCTGGCTCTGCTGCTTGATGTTGTAAACTTGTATTTTCTTATTATATTATTATACTTTGTCTGTACAATCATGCAAACACTTGTTTGTAGAGCGAGTAATTTGACCGTTTTCTGCCGTTTATTAATGCTGGTCATTTCTCCCATAGGCAACTGAATCGGAAGTTCTAAAACAATCGCCAAAACGAGCGCACTTCCTCATTGAAGAATAAGGTCAATAGCAAGTGCTTAAACGGAGCAGTGCTCATAATATTGAGCAGAAAGAAAAAGACAGCTGGGAAACATCACCTGCTTTGTATTTTTGTAGGAAACACAGTTTAGATCTTGTTAGGGTAAGAGGTGTGTGAGTTATTGCCGTCTCACTGAACGTGTCAGGAATATCGAAAACTTAACTCCGCTCTTTTAGCGCCCCTCACACAGCTTGATCTACGCTGGCATTTCTCCCCTTGGGTTTAAGGTTTTGGAAAGGGAAAAAAATTCCACCATCCCGTCCAAACGTTTAGGATACCGGGTATCAGATTTGCACAATCCTAATGCACAACGCTTTGGCTTGTTTCCCTCGCTCAAAAGCTTGACAGACCTCCTGCACGTTGCTATGGTTGCTAAGCCACGATTGGTGTGTGGCGGTTTTCGGGTGTGACTTAACGAAGGGTCAACTGGCCGTAGTGTATGAGTGTGTGAGTGAATGAGTGTGTATGGGTGTTTCCCAGTACAGGGTTGCAGCTGTATGGGCATTAGCTGTAGAAAACATATGCTGGATAAGTTGGCAGTTTGTTCTGCTTTGGCGACCCCTGATAATTAAAGGAACTAAGCTGAAGGAAAAGGAATGAATTGTCTTCTGATGAGCAGAATTGACCTCTTTTAAATTATCAACAAACCTTATTGTTTCCAAACCTTTGACTGGTAGTAGATCAATAAACCATTGTGCCGCCTCACAAGTCTTTGAAATTATGAGTTGCCTTGGTACACCAATGCATGCAAATTCAAGCACGCTTGTATACTTCATTTTCCATGTCCTGCTCCATATGCCAACATAAACATACTGTATTTATAGTAAGTCCTGTAGTGTGTTTGAATCATATAGTAAAGGGTGTCATTCTGTATTTAGTATGATATTTACAACTCTTTGTTAATGAATGATAGACTATACTGTAATATTAACTATATTAAGCTGATAAACTGTGTAATAATGTAGTATAATTTAGTTTGTACTATAGTAAGCTGTGGTGTATACTAATATACGCTATCACTGAAAAAAAAATCCACAAATTAGCAGTTTTCTGTACTTTGTAATTCATGTTTTTATTTATTTTATTTTTTTTCCCCAGTTTGTTTCTGCTTTTGAGTTTATTATGGGGTCTTGATCTTTCTTCCAGCAATTTTTAACTTTTAACAGTTTGAAATGTGACTCTTATGGTGTTGGTGTTGTATATTACTCTACAAAAACACTGTTATAGTACATGTTCTGCTATTCTACACACTTATTTCTCAATATAATATTTCTTACACATTATATTACCTCAAAATGTCAATAAAAGTCACCTTGTTAAACTGTAGAGTTGAATTTTCAACATCAAAAGTCGGCAGAGCAGAGATCAACATCCCATAATGCAATTCACCCATGGAAATAAACCAAAAACACTTGTGAATCACAATTAACAGATATTTTTACAGCGTATAGTTGTAGAAAACTACAATATTGGGTAAATTGTTTGTATTACTGTAGCTGTTGTGTTACCCATACCAACTATAGAACTACCACAACAGATTAATTCAACTATAGTATGGTTCAAAAACACTGGTATTTACATTGACTTGTTCTTGCTGTAGATATTTTTTGCACAGACAAGAGGTATAATAAATTGCAGATAACTAAAGACACAATGCCACCTAGTGGATTTTTTCTGCCTCAACATTCAACTTGCACATATACTGTACATTGTTGTGGATGTCACTGACTGCTGAATATGTCTATCTGCATTCCTTAATATCAGTCATAGATTTGTTTCATTATTACTGTTTATGTAAAGTATCTCGTTTAATCAGTGTTAAATCTGAATGTAACCTCTTTCAATGAAATTCAATCAGTTTATTTGCTAACTTTTATGTTAGTAGGCAGAAAATTTAGTATATGGAAAGTGAAGAAAGCTGAAGTCTGCATAAAATTATTAAAATATACAATGTTAATTTTGTTAGCGCAAATTATTTGACTTAAGGTTTTCTTTCCAACTGCTAACAACTAAAAAGCATTGTGCAATACTAAAGCCACATTTTCAAAACTGTTGACCAAACATGACTGTAGACCAAACAGTTGAACTCACTCAGACCAACATAACAGTTCATATATAAACTTGTTTCACCAAACCACTGATAACAATTCTCATTCAGAAAATATACATTTCTATTATAACACACTGATCTAAAAGCACTAACAGCAGACAGCATTACAGAAATAAACTACTTTTGAATTAATTTTAATGTACATCATTATTAGGATTGGGAATTAAAAATCAATTTAGATTTTGGAATGGGATATTTAGATTGAGAATCGTATAGAGGGAGACCGGGGATAGTTGTAACACTTTAAATCAGTTGATTCACTTCACACATGCTCATATTAGTCCTTATTCCACATACAAAAAAGTAGAGTGCTGTGACAGACAGCAGTGTCTACTACATTTACAGAGGAACAAAAACTACATTTGAGCTAAAGCTAAGTAATATTTCTGATATATCCTATAGGATATATCCTGATTTGTAGTTAAACCCTTCAAAGATCAATTATGTCAGCTGTGTGCAGTGTTGTGTAAGTTACTTCAACAAAGTAATTAGTTACTAAATTTCATCAAAAAAGTTGTTTAAATGACACTTTTAATTAATGTGTCTGAAAAGTAACTCAGTTACTCAATAAGTTATTAAATTACTTGACTCAACACAGCTTAAAATTCAGTGCACAAATGCACTACATATAAAACTCAATGCCGCATAAACAATAGAAATGAAACTCGAGGTCGACTTAAATCAGAGCCAAACAGGACATTTTAGCTTTAATAAAAAAATGTAACACTTTAAGATGTTGGGCCCTATTTTAACAATCTAGGCGCTAAGTCGCAGGGTGCAAAAGCATTAGGGGCGTGTCAGAATCCACTTTTGCTTTTTTAAGGACGGAAAATTTCGATTTGCACCGAAGCGCATGCAGGGTTGAGTCTCATCTCCCATTCCCTTTAAGAGTCAGTTGCGTCCGCCATAGTGCATTTGCTATTTACATGGCAGTCTTTGTAAGTGGAAAAACTGAGCGCTTCACTAGTGAGAAAACAATTAAACAGAGCATCTACAGCGTGAGAATGAGCCTCCTCATTCTTTACTTTCACTTTTACTCTCTTCTGTAGATAAGGAAACGTGTTGTAAGCACAGACATTAGCCTACATAATTAATTTCGTTTGTTAATCACAAAGATTTGTTTCTAAACTATTTCTAAACTCAGTTCTAATTTCCAGCAAACTAATAAATGAACAGTAATAACGAAGTGTGGTCAAAAAACTGAGTTATTTCCAAACACGCATACTATGGCCCATGTGGTCTAAAACCTCACAGGTGGGCAAATCTAAGCATGTTTTTAATAAAACAGATATAAATATGCATATAATAAATAATACTACTAATAATAATAACATTATATAAAAGCAAATTGTTATAAATAAACGGAAAAAGCCCCCTCGAGATGAAGGCATGAAAGCCGTGGTTTTTATATACAGTATATGTAGAAAGTAATATTTTTTGTAATAATTTAATCCTTTAATTCTTTTTCAGTTCTAAAGATATTTGCGTGTTGCTGTACATCCTGTGTGTATTAAGCAATGTTTAAGCGAGGCGCACATCTAACGCGCTCTGGGCTGGACTTTAGACCTCCTTGTAGCTGGTCTATTGCTCAGTCTATTCTAGTTTCTAAAAATAGCATTGCGCCAGCAATGCGCCTTAACACACCTCCCTTTTTAGACCAGACCTTTTTAGACTATGGCCTCACATATGAGGTCAAATGCATTTGCTATTTAAACAGCATGGTGAAAAACGTCAAAACGACACTTGCGTCAAGCTGAAACTAGCAAACAACATTTGCGTTGCGTCTTGCGCCGCATTGCGCTGGGTGTATGAAAGGGCCTGTTATGTTCCTACAAGAATCTAGGGGTGAAACAAATAAATAGGAACAAACAAATGAAGAAAGTTGAGAGAGTACTGCCTACAGACCCAGAATCATCAGACAACACATTCTTAGTCAAATTTCTGATCACCATCTGGCAATCGTTAGTTTATTTTGTTATCAGAAAAAAAATATGTATCTTGAATTTTAAAGATCATAATACAAAGTAAAATAATACCTCAGGATATGGGGGTCCAAAATAACAAACAAAACAATCCAGTAACTAATTTAAAGACAAAATAACTTCCCTAACTTTAAGAGTTTACACTTAGCTGATGATCAATAAAGCGTAATTGGCATGCTGTCCCGGGAGAGAGCCCTGAGCTCGTATATCCTCGAGCCCAGGGCTCCCTCCCGTTAGAAGGGCAAGAGGGGAGTTCGAGCTCAGGAAGGTCTCGAGAACTCCCAAAATGCTTTTAGCTCGGGACAGCAGCCGCGTATTGAAGTGCCCCCCAAGAGGCGAGAGATTAATTCTATATCCGGCTGCTGGATATGAATTGAAGGGAGATTGGCTTCTGTAGGAGCAAGTTGTAACAGGCATTTAGGAATCTGATGTTGATTTGAGAGGGGCTGGTTGCTTAAGGGAGCTTGATTTAGGGAAACTCCTGGGGTAGGATCTGGGTGGTGTGAGACGGGGTAGGTTGGGAGTTAAGGACTCACGTAAGATAGGGGTGAAGAAGTAGGGGAAGGAGTGACTCCGTGGGAGTCAGGTTCAGGGGGGCGGCTCCGAGGGGGTTAGGGTTAGTGAGTGGTGCCTAGGAAAAAAGGAAGGAGAGTAGCTGAGAAACTGGATTGCTAGAAATTAGGAAAAGTAGCGGAGTAATCTCGACGCTTGAAATGAGAAAAGTAGCGGAGGAACTCAATGCTAGGTAATGGGTAGGGAGTGGGAAGGGTAGGGGAGTTGTAGAGGGGATGGAGGAAAGAGCGGAAGCATTCGACGCTGGAAGGAAGGGAAGAAGATGCGGAGGAACTCAACGCTGGGAAATAGAGAACGTGAGATGCGGAGGAACTCGATGCTTGAAAGATAGAGGAAGATATATCTATTGGTCGGGGCGGAGTATTGTCCGAGGAACTCAGAGCTCTGGGGACAACTCCGTGACAGTTAGAGCTGGGGGTTTTCACTCCTACAGGAGTCTGGGAAGCGAGGGGGTGCTGGAGACTCCTGTGGGAGGTTGGCTGAGCGGGACTCCGTGGGAGTCCGAGCATGAGGAGACCCCGTGGGAGTCAGAGTTTGGGGAGTGATGGCTTATGTGAAGAGAAGAAAGAGTAGCGGAGGAACTCAACGCTGAAAGAGGAAAGTAGCGGAGAGACTCGACGCTGAAGGAAGAAAGTAGCTGAGAAACTCGACGCTGGAAAGGAGGTTTTGGGAGTTAGAGGTGGGGAGGGGAGAGGAGTTTAAATAGAGAGGTGGAGAAAAGAGCGGAAGCATTCAACGCTAGAAAGAAGGGAAGGTGAGGCGGAGGGGTAATTGATTGACTTCGTGGGAGTCAGGGCTCTGGGGGCGACTTCGTGGGAGTTAGAGCTGTAGGTTTAGTCTAAGTAGGGAAGGGGTGGTGGAGACTCCTGAGGGAGGTGGGCTGGGCGGGACTCCGGGGGAGTCAGAGCTTTGGGGGGTGATGTTTAGGCTGAAAAATGAGAGTAGCGGAAGAACCCCATGCTAGAAGGAAGGGATAGTAGCGGAGCAACTCGACGCTGAATAAAGAAAAGTAGCAGAAAAACTCAACGCTGGAAAGGGGGTAGGGAGTAGGAGATGTTGGGGGGGTTGGAAGAGGGAGGGGATGGAGGAAAGAGCGGAAGCATTCGACGCTAGAAGGAAGGGAAGGAGATGCGGAGAAACTCGACGCTAGAGAACATAGGACAGGAGATGCGGAGGAACTCAACGCTAGAAATCGAGAAAGATGGATGTTGGCTGGGGCGGAGAGGGGGGTAATGCTTAGGCTGAAAAGATGAAAATAATGGAAGAGCTCAATGCTAGAAGGAAGGGATAGTAGCGGAGCAACTCTACGCTGAAGGAAGAAAAGTAGCGGAGAAACTCGACGCTGGAAAGGGGGTAGGGAGTAGAAGATGTTGGGGAGGTGGAGGAGGGAGGGGATGGAGGATAAAGCGGAAGTATTCGACGCTTGAAGGTAGGAAAGGAGGTGCGGAGGAACTCGACGCTAGAAAGGAGAAAGAGGAAGTGCGGAGAAACTCGACGCGGGAAGGAAGCGAAAGACAGAGAAGATTTATATTGGTAGTCTGGGAAAAGTGTTGTTCCTGTTGGAGTCGGGGTTTGGGTGCTCCGAGGAGAACTAAGGGGAGATTATGTGTTGGAATGGTAGTGCTGAAAAGGGGCGGAGGGCAGAGTTAAATTGTGTCCTTTTATTCAGGATGGAGGGTGTCGCCTGGTGAGAGACAGCTGGGCTTCTTTGAGATGGAGTCAGTTAAATCGGATGTAGGTATTGAAGGCGTCCGAGGACCAGCGGCCCAGGGCCTGGATCTGATTTTGGGAGAGCGAATTTGGTCTGTTTTACTTTGCTTGACAAAGAAAGAAATTGTTTCTTTGTCAAGCAAAGTCAAATCGGAAATGGTAGGGTGGATGGTGGGGTTGAACTTGGATGTGGTCTGAACATCTGAGGAAGCCGAAAAAGGCTAGGGTGAACATGGCGTCGAGGGTGCGAGCTGTATTAATAGATTGGTAACCTTTGCATAGTGTGTGGATGCATTTGGTGAGGATGTTGAGTGTGATAGGTAGTCTGGGAAAGGGGGGGTGAGGGGGGGTTTTCTGAATGCCTTTGATGAGGAGAGTGGTTTGTGAATTATATATGGCATCGGAGGGGGATCCATGAATTAATTTATGGAAAAATTGAATCCCGCTTAGGTAGCTTCTGATGGAGCTGGATTGCATGTTTTTGGAGATATGGAGGTGGGATATAAAAGAGGTGATGGAGAGGAGGGAAAAGTCTGGAAAAGGTGCTTTGTATACTGTATGGAAGTGTTTAAATGAATTCCATGCTGTGATATAGGACTGAAGGGTTCTAGGGGCTATTGCTTGTAGAATGAGAGATATGGAGATTTGGAGATCAGGTCGCTATAGAAAAAGGAACAGCTGTTCCATTGCTTAAGGAAGGAGATCCATAAGCTCTTCGCGACTGGGATTGTTAAGAAGAATGATTCCTTCTAAGCTATGCGCTGAAGAGGCGAGCTGGAGGAGGTGAGTAATGAACGGGCGGCCTTGAGGGATAATTTGCATGGCGAAATTTAGATGCCCGAGGATAGAGAGGAGTTCGCGCTTAGTGCATACCTGTTTCTCTAGGAAGATTAGAGAAAGAGATATGATGCAATAGATTTTCTCTTTAGGGAGGGATGCTTCAAATTTATTGGAGTTTAGATTTATACCCAGGAATTCGATAGAAGTGCTGGGTCCGGAAATTTTCTCTTCGACGAGAGAAATACCAAGATTAGCGAAAACGTTTGGGTGATCGCTAGGTGTTTAGCTGGCAGTGAATACGAGGGGGAAATGATTAGAAAGTCATCTAGGAGATGTATCTGGTACGGAACGCCGTAGTTGTTGGATAGTATCCAACATAGCGCTTCTGAAAGCATTTTGAAGATTTTGGGGCTACTTCTGCAACCGAAGGTAAGTCGGACTGCGAAGTAAAATTTTGATCGCCATCGGATGCCGAATAGGTGCCAGAAATCAGGGTGAATAGGCATAATTTTGAATGCGGATGTAATATCGATTTTAGCGAGCCATGCATTGCGGCCTGCTGTTTTGATTAGGGAGATCTAATCTTTTATTAGCTTGATCTATGTCGTGATAGTGGAGCGAGAATTCGTCTGGCTAAATGGTGCTATTAATGCTGGGAAAGGCGAAGTTATGCGGGGAAGAAAGGTCAATAATTAGGCGTTTCTTATTAGAAAATTTTCGAGTAGCAATGCCTATTGGGCTGATGCGAGAAACGGTAAATGGAGGAGTGGAGAATGGCCCGATCATGAATTTGTTTTCGATATCTTTTGTAATCAGCAAATCGACAGTTTCTGGTTCTGTGTTTGCTGATTGTAGGTTGGGACAGAAAAGATTACAGGAAGGAAGTGCTGAAACGCCAGGTTGGAATCCATGGGTTAGACCTGAAATGAGAAAATCAGAAAAGTTAGTATCAGGGTGAGAATGCAATTCGTAAGCTAGGTGAGGAACATTAATTGGAGTCGACAGGTAATTTTTTGATCTTTTATTATACGACTTTAGCGTGAGCGCCCCCGCAATAGGAGCAGATATGTAGGTGTCTGCATGGATTTTTGTGGCATCTGCCAATGTTGAAATTTTGGCAGGTGTCACGTTTGGGGGGGGGGGGGGGGGGGAGAAGAGAGAAGAGGGGGAATGTAGTGGTTAGGGGGCGAGGAATGTAACTAGAGGACTTAACTGTGGTTTGAGAATCTGAAGTAGGAATGATGAAGGGACAGGAAGTGGTGGGGTGCAGGTTAGAACGGCAGACTGTGCAGGACAGATTGCGGCAACCTAGGAAGACTCGGTTGTGGAGGTCGGTGTCCAGAGCCCCCCAATAAGGACACTGGTTCCACTAGGTCACTCTAATGGCACATTTGGCGGAAAAGAGTTTGTGATAGGTATAAAAATGTGTTTCCCTATACGAGAGCGCGAGCTCGGCGATGAGGCTAAGTAATCATTTAGCTCGAGCCTCCTATGCGGAAAAAAAACAGAGCAGATGATATCAGTGTATCGGGAGAAGGCTATGTTAAATTCTGCTTGTAACAGGATGCGTGAACGGGAGCTATGGGGTTGTTTGAGTGTGATAGAAATTTCGCCGCAATCTACCTGGCGTTCCGCCGTGGGTGATGTAATAGGTGATAGGAGAGTGATAAGGTCGATGTCGGCACCTGAGAGGATCTGGTTTCTTGCTGCATGGGAGACTTGGGGTGGTTCCAGTGCCAGAGCATTGTTTGGTGGAGGAAAGGGGCGTGGCTGAAGAAAGAGTGAATGGGTGGCGTGAGGCGGAAACTGGTGTGGGGGTGGGTCCATGCTGGGTGGGATTTGTGTTGGTGAGTAAGGGGGGGAGAGATGAAGAGGGAAAGAAGGAAGAATGAATAGGTTGGGGGTTAGCAGATTGAAAGGAACATGAACCAGAGGGTTGGGGAGGGAGAGAAGGATATTGAGGTTGAGAGAGAGTGGGAGGAATAATGTTAGAAGGAAGGAAGTGGATGGCTGAAGTAGAAGGGAGATTAGGGCTGTTTGAAGAGCTAGAGGGGGGGACTGGTGGCCAGGAAAGAGAAGTAGGGTAGGTTTGAGGAAGATCAGGTTGGGAATTGTAGTTCGTTTGGCTGGAGTCCTGGTTGAGGGACGTCATTTGTGGCGCTTGTGATTCCTGGGGGTGTGGTCTGGCGGGAGTGCGGCGAGGTACATGGTTTGTTTTGTTCCTTCTTTTCCCCTGAGGTGGATACGGAGTGGGGCGAGCGCTGGTGTTTCCTCTTGTTGGTGATGTGAAGGAAGGGTGAGAGTCCGATGTGGTGTTGGAGTAAAGTTTAAGGAGTTCCGGTTTGTTGAGTGATCGAGGAGCATGGATGCCGAGGTCTGAAAGATGTTTCCTGAGTTCGGTGACTGTGATCCTTTTCGTCGGGTGAATGGAGGAGGAGGCTGATGCATATGATGAAGTGGGTGAGCTTATTTGTTGTCTTGGTGCGGAGGGAGAAGCGGATTCTGTTTGATGTATGCGAGCTGAAGTGGAGTGAGTCCTTCTCCGGCTTCTTGTAGGGGCCTCGGGCTCGAGTGTCTGGCCTCGCGGGGCTGAGTGAGGGTGGAGCGCCGCGGGGTGATCTTGAGAGATGTTTTCCTTATTGTTGTCATTGCTGGTGTAGTTGTTGCTGGTGATGTAGTTGCTGGTGTTGTCCATGTTGGTAGCTGGTATGTTCGTTGGCTTGTGTTTGCAGTGTCGATATAGTCGGATTGGTCTTTGCTTAGTCTGCAGCTTAGCGAGGTGGACTGAGGAACTTCGAGATGAAGATAACTGGAGTGAAATCTCTGGTTATATATAGTGTGTCCGTAATCATCTAATAGGGCAGATCATAAGCACGTGATCCTCTCGAAATTAGTTTATAAATAAACCACACAAAATAAACATTCCCGAAAAAAAAGAAAAATACAACTTACTTCCCTGCCTACCCTCCAAGACAGGAGAAAAAGGTTTTAAATTAATAAAGGACACCCCACACCTTACTCATACCATCATAAACTAATTCACATTATTATTAAAAAAGTAGCACAAGAGTCATAAGCCCCTGTGTATGGGACTGGAGCAGTTCAATTGAGACGTGTGTCTACCCTCTCTCTTGGCTTCTGGTTGGCTGCGTGCAGCACCTCTATATAGCTCTGGAAATTAACTACACAGATTGGAATCAGGTGGCAGCAATCTGCAAACAAAAGAACCAAGAAACAGAAAAAAGAAAAACACTGCAATATGGAAAACAAAATAAATAAATCACGGGACGTTACAAAAAATAATACATTTGCATGAAAACACAAAACAATTCAAAGCAATGGCACAATATTTCATACATACCAAATAATGACATATATTTCTGACTCATTTCATTCTTTCTCAAGCATGTGCAATCTGCTAGATCAATTAATTACTCTGTTTCTCTTAATTGATTTATCCAGAACTGCTGATTTTATGTGCAGTATTTAAACAAGTACATTATAAACCGTTAAGTTACCTGAAAATGAAAAGTAATCCCTTACTTTACTTTTTCTGCTGAAAAGTAATCTAGTTACAGTAGTTACTTTGTAACTAACTACACCTAATACTGGTAGTGTGTCTGTGTAGATATTTTTAATGCATGATGTTGGTGATATTGTTTTAGCTGTTAGCTGTAAAGTGAGCAAAAGTATGGCTACAAGACTCCAGGACAGTTGTAACACATCTCTTGGTTAGTTGCAACATCAGTGAAATGTTACCACCAACTTCAAGCAGATTTAAAACTGTATTTATATTATTTAATGTCAGTATTCCTATAACTCCTGAAAGATAGAGATCTCATAGCCAAAAGCCTAAAGCCTGCACACAACAAAAAAACATGACGCTTGCACACAAAAATAGTGTTCAACTGTTGAAGCTGATGCACATTTCATTCAGTTTTGTATTACAGACTAGACACACACATACACACACACACACACACACACACACACACACACACACACACCAATTATACTGAAAACTTAGTGTTAAATAAAAAAAATTTAAATCCATTTTCATCACAATTCATATTTCTAATGTTACATCTCACCCCAGTGGAAATCATAATGTTAGAGCTCACCCCAGGGTGTTACACATTATCCAGACTATAGTGTGAACTGTAACAATTCACTCCTCCTGTTTGGATTTAAACTCTGCATTTTCTGTTTGAGCTGCAAAGATATCATTTATGCCATTTATTGGCAGACACTACTAACTAGCTTTAATGCAATTGTCAACACACTGGCTTAAAAGATCTCAAAGCTATAGAGAGAAATGAAAAAAAATGTTACAACTATATCCCCGGTCTCCACCTACTTGTTTGAAAATGTATTATTTCATCTATAAATTGATCATTTATTCTTATATATGTATATTTATATTTTTTCACTTAAACAATAAACATTATTAGAGATGGACTGGAAGATGTGCTCAAAGGTTTTGCTACATTTGGGGAAGAACGATGGCAAAGCTAAGTGTAATAACTGCAATAAATGGTATCACTTTATTTTAATGGTTTCTTTTGCACATTTTGTTAAACTATAATTTACATCGCAACTACATGCCAACTAATTCTCATTACAGTAGATGTAGAATGTCTGCTTAACATCTGCTGATACTGATCCACCAACAGACATTTAACCAACAAAACATAACCTTACAGACTACTATTACTCTAATGAGAAGTAGCTGGCATGTAGTTGCAATGTAAATTAAAATCAACAAAATGTGTTAAAGGGACCATCAAAATAAATTCATACCCAATAAACTGTCGTAAGCAGGGTGTCGTGACTAACACAGCAAAGCATCTGCGGTTGGTTTACAAACCCTCAATTAAAAGATTGCTCACTGTTTGATTCATTGTGCATCAGTGGTGCAA
The DNA here is from genome assembly GCA_903798195.1 of Danio kyathit. Lineage (NCBI taxonomy): Eukaryota > Metazoa > Chordata > Actinopteri > Cypriniformes > Danionidae > Danio > Danio kyathit. Next base: position 53,755,504 of record LR812530.1, read on the forward strand.
GCAACAAGTGTGTGTAGTTTAATCTTGGGTGTACCTGAGCAGCTCAATGCTGGTTTTTGTTTGTAACTTGAGGTGAAACTAAACAGCGCATTTTCTCCGCCTCTCAATTCATAAACAGCAGGAGGCGCTGCTGAAGTGCAGGAGAGACAGATTTACACTCCATCATTTATAATCTTATTATAAGCTTATACAGCTTTTGCGTTGAATAAAACAGTAGAGTTCTCTTTAATCATTTTCTTTTGCAAAATTCTTCTTCTACCATTTTTTTGTGTAATTTAGATTTTTAAAATCTGCTTCATTCCTTTTAATCTGAAGCTCAAACCCACTGTAAAAACATCTGTGAATTAGCAGTTTTACGTATTTTATGATTCATGTTTTTATTTCAGGTTTTTATTTCAATTTATTTATACTTCTAAATCCCATTATGAGATCTTGGTCTTTCTTCCAACAACTTTTAACCCTGAAAAGTTTGAAAAAGTGACTTTTATGAACACTTCTAAGAGTTTAAAGTACTATATTATCTGAGTGGGTGTTGTATATTACACTACAAAAACCTCGTAATAAACAATTTGTTCTTTTACAGACTTAATTCTTTATGTATCATTTCTTATATTATTTAAAAATGTCAATAAAAGTCACTTTCTTAAACTGCAGAGTTGAATCTTCAGCATCAAAAAGTGGACAGAGCAGAGATCAACATCCCATAATGCAATTCACAACCATAAATAAACAGAAAACACAAAATAAGGAAACTTATTTAACAGACGTTTTTACAGTGCAGCGCCTGTCAATTGGTGTTTTTCACAAGATATAGCTTTGTGAATGTTTCATTTCATGTGTATAGTCTTTAATGTGCTTTTTATAATTTCATTCTGTGCTAAGCAGCCTTCACGAATGCAAATTTAACCTCAAAAACATCAGATGAGAACGTTGTTTGTTTGTTTGTTTGTTTGTTTATTTGCGCGATCAATTCCTGACCCTTTGCATAATGTTTTTAATGAAAGACTCCTAACTTAATTACTTTTGATATGCTAAAATATATGTTGCTGAATTTCATAAAAATGAAAGCATACATGTTAAACCTGTAAAACAAAATAAAGTGTAGCCTATAGGTCTAATAGATCGCAAATAAAGGAAATCAATGATCTATAATTTCATTATTTAATGCATGAAGTAGCCTATTCATAAAGCCTGTTTAATTGATCTGGAACTTTTAATATGATTGTTTTTCTTGTAAATTATTAAAGTTGCATCAGTAATGTGTTTCCTTTGTCCAGATCGATGAGAACGAACCTGAATACCTGCATGAACAGGGCCTAAATTACTTTTTGATCCATATTTGATCCATATTTCCTAACAAAATAAGTTCCAAGCTATTCCTTTTTTATACACAATATACAAATTGTATGGGCACTAAAGCAGGAACGCTCCGGTTACTAAGGTAAGGCTCATTCCCCGAGGGGGGGAACGGAAATGCTATGTGGAAACTTCCACTATGGGGATTTCATTCAGAAAGCCAATCATCTGAAAGAGTATGTAAACGGGCCAATGAAATGCCAATGAGTTGGCAGCTTCAGCTTGCGCACCTGATGCTCGTTGCAATTAATTTGGCTATAAGAGCACATGTGCGAGCAAAGCCAAAGCATCATTTTTTTAGCGGAAGAGACTTTCACCTCATCAGCTAAGGGGCAATCATTATGGCGAAAGAACATAGCATTTATGTTCCCCCCCTCGGGGAACGAGAGTTACCTTAGTAACCGGAGCGTTCCCCTTTGGGAGGGGAACTTCAATGCTATGTGGAAACTTCCACTATGGGGAAATGTATGGAAAACGCCATAATGATTGAACCTTACCTTCGCCCCCGATGAGAGGTTTTCCAGGCAAAAGTGAGCGTGAGCGCACCTGCATCACCAGAGGCACGGTCTTTCAACATGTTCCCTGGCCCTTACTTATCTCACTTCAACAGAAGATTTACGGATTTAGATATATTTTTCGGGAACCGCCAATGCGTCTAGAATAATTTCTAGGAATTTAATACAACAGTACGTTGGGAATGCGTGCAGTCCCGATAGGGAGGACAATATGGAGGCCACCTGCTACCCAAGTGGGGAGACTGGTGGCGAGAGAGCATATGGACTAGCCCTGAGAAGGGGGAGTACGCATATGAATATAAGATGGTTAGCGGTGAGGGAAGACACGGGTCCGCCTGTGAGGGGGGACTGCACCGTGGCAGTACAAGAATATGGGATCGCCTAGTGGGGATCGCACATAGCGGCCACCTGTAAACAGAACGCGGGCTGACCAGCGGGCATACCAACAACGCAACGGGCCAGCGCCTGGCTCCTCCGCTGAGTCAGATGCTGGGGGCCTCGGAGGAATATCTGCAGGGTTCGCCAAGCGGGGAACTTTACTGACAGACCGAAAAAGCGAACGTATCTCCGTGTTAGAGAGAATGGCGCAGCAAGCGTTTTACAACACCTAACCGAATTTCTCATTCACCGCGTGAGGAAATCGGCTCCCCTCAAGATTGATAAATCTCGCAATAGGTGTCGCTCCTGGGGGACACGGCTCGCCCTGGCTCAGATGAGCGAGGGAGATAGCATTCACTGTTCAGTGGGTATGTTCCAACCTCTGTTTGGATACGGCACTTCCCGTCTGCCGATCACCATAACAGATAAAGAGCTGAGTACGGTCCGTATAATACGCAAAGCGCAAAGGACACAGCAATAAATGGGCTGGGTCTGCCTTCTCCGTGGGCAGCGCTTGCAGGTTCACTACGTAGCTAAAAGAACGCAGTAGGAACTTAGAGCACATAGGTGGGCGGGGGTCTCAGGTAGACATGAGACTGGGCCGGCCCAACACGCTGGCACATTTCGCTGCCCGAAAATGCCTCCAGATACCCACCCATTTGGCCGATGCGAACGCGACCAGCAGAGCTGTCTACCTGGACAGAATCTTAAGATACTGAGTCGAGTGATCGAGCAGACCTCTCCTAAGAGAGATCTCCAAGTGGGTACAATAGAGAAACAGGATTAATTAATATCCAGTCTCGCGCCTCTGGGAACTGAATGATAAGACGATACTTCCCAGCGCGCCACCATCGCCGCATCTTCAGAGCGGGGATGATCGTAACGCCAACCCCTCAGAGCGGAGGGGACAGCCTTAGCTCCAGTCAACTGAAGGAGGATAGCATCACTCTGATCTGGCATGTTCGGGTTTCCTTCTCGGGGAAAAAGGTAACCACACAGCGAATAGACTCCACTTCAGGGCGTGGGCATGCCTCGTAGAGGGTGCTCAGCCTGAGTGACAGTGTTAACCACCTAATCGGTAGGTCACCTAAGTCCTCCGCGCTCCATCTATGAACCGTACGCGAGGCATAGATCTGGGTGCAGGTGCCAAACGGTGTCTGTCCCCTGTTTCCAGGGGATGTGCCAGGAAGGGGCCATCACGAGGAGAGTAGAAAGCAGGTCCGATTGGGCCAGAGAGGCGCAATACGAGAGCTGTTCCTCGACCTCCCTGACTTTACAGAGTATCTGTGTGAGTAGGCTCACTGGAGAAATGCGTATTACGCACGCCCCAGGGCCAGCTCTGTAGCCAGTGGACTTTGCAGGGTTCGCCAAGTGGGGAACTCAAGTGAGAGCGCACGAATCTCTGAGTTAGAGAGAGAAAGGCGCAGCCCATAACAGCTGGCCAGTCAGGGGTGGAGTCTCCATTTTCCCAGGCGAAACTGCCATGAGAGCGAATGGGCTGCACGTTGAGCTCGGTGGGGGAAAATGGAATGCAGCGATTGCGCCGCGTATGACTCCGGGGGAGCAGACGGCGAGCGAGCTGAGACATGCGGCGAGAGCAGATACCCCCATGCGGTTGATATACGCCCCCGCCGCCGTACTGTCCGTCCTGACCAGCATGTGTTGTCGCTCCAGCACCGGTAAAAAAACGGATGAGAGCGAGGAATACTGCCAACAGCTCTAGGCGATTGATATGCCAATGCAACTGGGTTCCTTTCCACAGGCCCGCTGCTGTATGAAGTACAGGCTGTAAACCCAGGTCACACTTTATTTTGACGGTCCGTTTGTTGAATTTAAGTTACATTGCAACTAATTATCATTAGATTATAAGTTGACTGTTAGGTTAGGGTTAGGGTTGGGGTTGGGGTTAGGGTTAGTGTAAGTTGACATGTAATTGCAAAGTTTCTTATAGTCAGTTAAATGTCTGTTGAAGGACTGTTAAATGTCAGTGTCAACAGATATTAAGTAGACAGTCTACTAATACTCAAATGGACCATCAAAATAAAGTGTTACCTAAACCCACTCTCTATTTCGGCTGGAGGGATCGGTTAGATTGCATCCTTCGCCAGGAGGACAGTGATCTTCTCTCGCAAGACAGGGGGGGGGCACAGAAGCATCTGTCAAAATGACAATATTTCTGGACACCTGTCCTAGAGGCACTCAGGCCTGTAGGAACAAGGGATTGTTCCAGGGGCTGAGGGCGCCGCGCAGTGCTCGTGCCAATCATCCGAGGACAGGAAACCACCGCATCCAGAAATGCACAGTCGGAGCGACGTCCTGAAAAAGACGCGCTGCACGACTGTGTTGCTCTTTTAGGAAATTCGCAACAATACATACCGCTCTGGAGGACCGGACCCAAAGGACGCCAGGCAAGAGAGAAACCCAGCTCGACCATCTGCCGCTGCGTGTCACACACTCTGGACCAGGAGATCGCTATCGCTCACTCTCTGTCTGAAACTCTGCTGGAGGAACCCTCATTGACTCTCTCAGAAGGCTGTTGAAGTCTCTGAAGTGAAAATGAATGATGCTTTGGCTTTGCTCGCACATGTGCTCTTATAGCAAATTAATTGCAACGAGCATCAGGTGCGCAAGCTGAAGCTGCCAACTCATTGGCATTTCATTGGCCCGTTTACATACTCTTTCAGATGATTGGCTTTCTGAATGAAATCCCCATAGTGGAAGTTTCCACATAGCATTGAAGTTCCCCTTCCGAAGGGGAATCTAGGTTTCAGCTGAATTAACAGTTTGTAATGATTGTGCTCTGGTGTAGTAAGGTGTTCTATATTTCAAAATAAATATGGCAAAAAAATTGAAAAATGTATATTTCCAGCAAAACACTTGCATCTGTTTTAAAATGTGGTTAACAGTTTTTAAATGAGTTTGCTAGTATGTATATAAAATGCTGAAAATATATAGTTTGTATTTAAGTATCCTTTTGGACAGAAAATGTAATATTTGGCTAATTGTGTGATGTAGTTTTAGCAATTGAAAATAAATGTAACTGAGATTAGAAACCTCATTGGGACAAACTGACCTGTAAAAATAAAACAACCAGAATTAGAATTGCTTGTTGAAGCATTCTGCAATGATATATATATATATATATATATATATATATATATATATATATATATATATATATATATATATATATATATATATATATATATATATATATATATATATATATATATATATATATATATACATAGAGAGAGAGAGAGAGAGAGAGAGAGAGAGAGAGAGAGAGAGAGAGAGATTATACTGTACACTAAACTGTATGAATGACTCTGTCCAACACTTTGACTTTTGTATCACTTCTCAAACTTCCTTTGACATAATATTAACTCAAATCCATTTTATCATATACATATACAGTATTCACCTTTTTATTTAAATAAAAAATACAATAGTCAGCCAGGCTTTTATTTCAAATCTAGACCTACAGTATATGTGTGTCATTGTGAATTACCAAGATGACTGACAGAACAAATGTCTGTTAGTCTGCAGTTTACCTTTTGCTATAAACGCAGGTGGTTAATACTGTATGCATGTGGCTAGTAAAACAATATTAAGTGCTCAGCATAATTGAGTTCACCCCATTTTGAAAATTTATATTTGTATGCATTCTTCAGTGAATATCGGTCATGAATTTTGATGCATTTGAACATAATATATTTATTAAACAGATATATTTATTAAAATAATATTTTAGTCACCAAATATAAATATCAAATATCAAAATTCTTGCAAAATATTAGGAAAAAAATTACCAACTACAATATTTCAACTAAATTTTATATAAAAAATATTTCTCTTGAATTTTGCACTTTTTACATTTTTTTATTTAATATTTTTTCCCTAACATATACATTTGGGTGTACTCATTTTGGACCATTATTGTAAGTTATTTTGTTGGTAAGCTCCAGATTTGTCTTCAGTACTGACTAAACTAATGTATTTGCCTAAATATAATATTGTAAAGCATCCTATAGAAAATGTTCATTTAAAGGAGAGTAATGCGTGAACCGATTCGAGACAACGGTTAATAAACAATTCGATAAGGTCAGTTCAGCAATATAATTTTACCAATATAATTTTTTTTGATTAAATGTTTTAATTGCGCAAATCACATTATTGACGTTGACAGGTCATTGTCAGTTTTTTCTTGTTTCACCAGAGAAAGCACGTTCACATATTTTCAGTGTTTGTGTGGGCTGTTTCTTCAGAAATTACTTGAAATCCTTCAGATAAGCCAAAGTACATTTTTTTCAACTGTGAAATACACCTGTCAAGAAAAAAATGCCTGAAACAGCCTCCATTCATTCATCACAGTTTGTTTTTTTGTTTTTTTTACCGCTAACAAGCATTGTGCAGTATTGAAGTCACAAGTTCAATACTGTCAGTACTTTTTGGTTGCTTTCACATAAAATGCATACAATAAGCACGTTGTTCAAAATTCATTTTATTATTTTCTACCTATATTAAGTTTGTTAAATCCTTAAAAACCACAAATTTAAAATTTTGTACAAACATTAATCTTTTTTTCTACAAGAATCAAACAATAAACACAAAAACAGTCAAATGTATGTATTCAATTGAAAAACTCTTTTTACAGTATTACAGAATTAATTTAACAATACATTTCTTATTGTGATAAAACATCATTTCAACTTTATTTTATAATTACTCTGGAAAAGACCACAACTTTAACCTTTTATCAGTATCTTTGTCATTTATAGCTTATAGTTCACTCAAAAACAAAAATTCAAATTATGTACACTTGTGTTGTTCCAAACATGTAAGACTTTTGTTTATCTTCAGAACACAAATTAAGATTGGATGAAGTCTGATACATCTCAGACCCTCCAGCCAGGGCACAGAAAAGAAAAGTACTAAGATGACCAGAAAAAAAGTATTTAACATCAGTGGCTCAACTGTAATGTTACGAAGCTACAAGAATATATTTTTGTGCCAAGAAAAAAAAAAAACTCACGGATGCACTTAAACATCAGTACCATGACGCAAGTCATGTGTCATAATCCACAAAGGTGTTCTCTTAGCTTTGTAAAATTACAGTTTGTTGATCATCTTGGTACATTTATGTGATTTGACTATGGTGATGAAAGAAGGTCTAACAGGTTTTGAACAACACAAGGGTCAAATATGACTTTTTTGGGGGGGTAAACTATCCTTTTAAGTTGAAATTAATGTGCTAGAATGCACAACATTGTAAACTCAAAGCGTACCCAGCTAGCAAAATTCATGTGGCTCAAATCTGGCCCACACCAGACACTTACATCCGCCCCACATACTGCATTGAATGATGGCACTTGGGCAGTACACTCATGTTTGCCAGATCTGGGCCACAATTAAGCCATAGCAATATCACATATTTGCCAGAATTCAACCAAATGAACCAGAACTGACCCTATTCTGGGCCACAATTTGTTTTTATTCTGGCCCAGATTTGGCCTACACCTTTCAATTGCTGGGTGGGGCAAAGAACAAAAATCTCAGCATCCATTGCCGTATGAACACATTCTATAGCTTATTGATGCTGCAGTTTTCATTATTTGCTGTTGATTCTGCTGTTTATGTTGGGCCACATTTGTACCTCCACATGTGAGCCACTTTAGGTTTAGACCCAATAACCCTTAAATGACTATGCCACATTTTTGCCAACTGTGGCCCACATTTGTCCTCCATCATTTGGGCCAAATTTACCATTTTCCACATGGGCCACATTAGGCTCACATTCAGGTTACATTTTGCCATAAGTGCCAAATCTTTGCCTTAAATGGCTCATATATGAATTGGAATCTTTGGCCCCCCTTTTGCCATTGTACAGGTGGGCCACTTCGGGCTCACATTCAAGTCCACTATTCGAAGGAATACCACCAGTGCCGTATAACTGCCTAAAGTGGCCCACATTCGTATGCTATCTGGGTACTCACTGTAAAGTCAAAACTGTCCAATTTACTAAATAATATCAGTAATAAAAAGAATCAGGTATCTTATGACAAATTAAGGTCATTTCACCAACAGAACTTCACTGAAATAACTATTTCAGATGTAGAGCTTGAGCTGGATGCTGAGGCAAAAAAAAATAATTCTTTGAAAAAACTGATAGTCATTTGGAAAAAACCTGAGTGTTTTATACTATAAATTTACTCTTTGACAATTTGGGATATGTAGTTAAAGTTTTTAATAAAATGAACAAGCAATGAACACTACATTATTTATTCACATTTCTTAACATTATTTAAATAACAAGCACACTGGGTAACACTTTATAATAACTAATAATAATAATAATAATAATAATAATAATACATTTTATTTAAAGGCGCCTTTCTGGCAACTCAAGGACACCGAACAGTAAAACAAGAGCAATAAAATAACAAGAAAATAACATAAAGTAAACATAACAAAAGTACAAGTACAATTAAGTATTAAAAGCCATCTTAAATAGGTGGGTTTTGAGCTTGGATCTAAAAAATGTGAGGGAGTCAATGTTTCTGATGGCAGGTGGTAGTGAGTTCCAAAGCCGGGGAGCAGAGCGACTGAAGGCTCTATTGCCCATGGATGATAGACGAGCAGAGGGAACAGACAAGTGGAGGGAGGAAGAAGATCTCAGGGTGCGAGAGGGAGCAGCAATGTGGATGAGGGCAGACAAGTATGGAGGGGCGAGATTGTGGGTCAAAATTTTAAAATCAATCCGAAATTGAACAGGTAACCAGTGGAGCCACTACACTATGAATCATTTACTAAGCATTAGCATCTAGTGAAATCCTGATCTGTTAATCATTAACTCTACATTAATAAGCGTTAGTAAGCAGTTTATAACTGCAGCTACAAGTGATCTATTCCTGACTTACAAACCACATTTATAATGTGCTTAATAATTGTACTTTCATACGTAGTTAATGATTTACTTTTCATTACTAAATTAAGTATTGCATTATTTACAAACCATTTGAATTTAAGAGTAGTCTATGGTTTTTAAGATCATTCAGAATGAGTTAGTAAATGATTAATAAACTATTGAAATCAACGTTTATATATCTTCTTATTCAGGCATATATTAATAGTTAATTTGTATGTTTATAAATACTTTATTAACTCAACTTCATGCAGTTTTGTGACCTAATCTAAAGTGAGGACTATTTATGCTTTATAAATCCCTTATAAATGACAATTAAAGGCTCAGTATCAAATGAACAATAATCATAGCAATCTTATCTAAAAAATAAAATCACTGTAAAGTTTAAACATTGCTGAATAACAGGAGTGTCAAAAAACGACATGAAATTGAATAAAACAACAACAATATAACAATTTAACAATACAATAAGATGCCATGTTTAAACTGTGCAGTAATTTTATTTTAGATAAGGTTGCAAAGATTTATTTTTTATTTGAAGTAGTTTCATTTGTATCTAACGTATAGGAATGAATAATGGGTAACACTTTATAATAACTACACACTGTGAACCATTTATTAAGCATTAGCAAACAGTGAATTCATTATCTGTTAAGCATTAACTCTACATTAATAAATGTTAGTAAACAGTTTATAATTGCAGTTACAAATGGTCTATTCCTGAATTACAACCACATTTATAATGTGCTTAATAATTGTACTTTCATACTTTGTTAATGATTTATTTTTCATTATTAAATTAAGTATTGCATTATTTACAAACCAGATATTTAAGCGTAGTTGGTGGTTTTTTAAGATCATTCAGAATGAGTTAGTAAATTATTAATAAACTAATGAGAGTAACATTTATAATTCTTATTATTCAGGCATATATTAATAGTTAGTTTATATGTTTATAAATGCTTCATTAACTCAACTTCATCCAGTTTTGTGACCTAATCTAAAGTGAGGACTGTTTATGCTTTATAAATCCCTTATAAATGAAAATTAAAGGGTCAATTAAATTCTAAACAGGAAAAAAGAACATAAACGACATTATTCATACCTATTCGATTGAAGATACAAATGAAACTGTACTTCAAATGAAAAATTAATGTTTACAACCTTATCTAAAATACAATTACTGTGCAGTTTAAACGTCACATCTTCTTATATTGTAAATTATTTTATTGTTGTTTTATCCAATTTTATGTTGTTTTTTGACACTCCTGTTATTCAGCAATGTTTAAACTTTACAGTAATTTTACTTTTTAGATAAGATTGCAAAGATTACAGTTTATTTGATACAAAGCCTTTATATCCTTTATAAAGCCTTTTATGTCTTTTATAAAGGATTTATAAAGCATGAATAGTCCTCACTTTAGATTAGGTCACAAAACTGGAGGAAGTTGAGTTAATAAGGCATTTATTAACATACAAATTAACTATTAATATATGTCTGAATAATAAGATATATAAACGTTGATTTCAATAGTTTATTAATCATTTACAAACTCATTCTGAATGATCTTAAAAACCACCAACTCTTAAATACAAATGGTTTGTAAATAATGCAATACTTAATTTAGTAATGAAAAATAAATCATTAACAAAGTATGAAAGTAAGATTATTAAGCACATTATAAATGTAGTTGTAGGTCAAGAATAGAACATTTGTGACTGCAGTTATGAACTGTTAACTAAGGCTTATTAATGTAGAGTTAATGCTTAACAAATAATGAATTCACTAGATGCTAATGCTTAGTAAACGATTCATAGTGTGTAGTTATTATAAAGTGTTACCGAATAATGTTGTTTATGTTCTTTTTTCCTGTTTAGAATATAACTGAGCCTTTAATTGTCATGTATAGGGGATTTATAAAGCATGAATATTCCTCACTTTAGATTAGGTCACAAAACTGGATGAAGTTGAGTTAATAAAGCATTTATTATCATACAAATTAACTATTAATATATGCCTGAACAATAAGATTTATAAATGTTTATTGTTAGTTTATTAATCATTTACTTACTCATTCTGAATGATCTTTAAAAAACACCAACTATGCTTAAATATCTGGTTTGTAAATAATGTAATACTTAATTTAGTAATGAAAAATAAATCATTAACAAAGTATAAAAGTACAATTATTAAGCACATTATAAATGTGGTTGTAAGTCAAGAATAGAGCATTTATAGCTTCAGTTATAAACTGCTTACTAACGTTTATTAATGTAGAGTTGATGCTTAACAGATAATGAATTCACTATTTGCTAATGCTGAATAAATGATTCATAGTGTGTAGTTATTATAAAGTGTTACCGACTCTTCTTTTTTTTTCTTGAGATGTATATTATTTCTCTAGTTACTGATGACTGCTTTGCAGCTTTCAGCCTTGAACTGAATGATTTATTATAATCTTTCGTTTGTTTTGTAGCAGAAATATTATTTATTAGATTGACATGCGTATAAAAACAATAGTGCAATATAAATATTTAATATAAATATAAATATTTCTTACTGCAATGCTTCATTTTTGTTTCATGCAAACCATAAATTAATTTTTCATGAAGTAACAGCAGGACGGTATATAGCACATAACTCACATTCAAGCACATTCAGGGCAGCATGATAATGAGAAATATTATTTGTTGTTAGTATTATTGTCATAATCGACATCATTAATATTTTATAATAATTAGACATTCATTTTGGAATTATCGCGCAAATATCAATAAGTCATCACAGCATTAGTTAGATAGTTGTTTCTTTGGTTCTTTGGTTTGTTTGTTTTTTGTTAGTCCTAATAGATGTTGTTTTCAAATTCACAATTTGCAGTGGAGCTCATTCCTTTTTGGTGGGTGCTCCTACATTTTTTCTGGTGCTCCTAAATATTTGAAGTTGGGAGCACCGGTGCTACCAAGTAAAAAAGTTAATTTTGTAAAGTTTAATCATAGAATAAGATTATATAGCCTATTTTAGTTATTTAGCGTAATATATAGTTATTTAGTTTAATTAGTGTAATTTATAAACATATAAATTATTTAGTGCTTTTTGAGTTTAGGCATATATAGGCCGAGTATTAATTTTACTTGTAAATACAAAAGATTATGCAGTTTCGTTTTTTTTTTTTGATGGCACTTTATTGCATGTTGAATACAATTACAAAGATTTTTATTAAACAAGTGCATACCACAAGATATTTTTGTTGGTTTAAAGATATAAAAAGTATCATTCTCATTTTCTTGCCTTATTTATCTTTATTATAAATATAAAATTGTATACATTCATTGCAATGCGTGGTGCACCTAAGAAAAAAAGGCGCACCAAGGCAAAACATTAGTTTAGAGCCCCAATTTTAAGAACGGAAAAACTGCTCTGCGCCACGGCGCATATAGTCTAACAGGGTTGAGCTTAATCTTTTAACAAGTTTTAGATGTGTTTTGAGAATAAACCAATCAGAGTCTCATCTCCCATTCCTTTTAAGAGTCAGTTGCGTCGCTTTATGGCGCATTTGCTATTTACATGGCGAACTTTGTAAGTGAAAAAACTGAACGCTTCACTAGCGAGAAAACAGTTAAACAGAGCATCTGCAGCGCGAGAATGAGAGAGGAGCCTCCTCATTTTTTTACTTTCACTTTCACTCTCGTGGATAAGCCTATACATAATTAGCCTATTTTTGTTTGTTAAGCGCAAAGATTTGTTTCAAAACAATTTCTAAATTTAGTTTTAATTTCCAGCAAAGGAATAAATTAATAATAATAACTAGCTAAGTCTTGCCCAAAAACTGAGTTATTTCCAAACACACATGCTTACCCCATATTGCCTAAAACCTGACAGGTGGGCAAATCTAAGCGTCTTTTTAAAAAAACAAATATAAATATGCATATAATAAATACTACTACTACTACTACTACTACTACTAATAATAATAATAATAATAATAATAATAATAATAATAATAACATTATAAAAAAGCAAATTGTCATGAACTGAAAAAGTGTTGAGCTGAAACTAGCAAACAACAAATGCCTTGCGCCTCATGCTGATGCATATTCGGTTATTTCTTCAGTAGCCTTGTAAATAATGTATTTTATTAATGCATTGTTTATAGGGACTAAGCTATTAATTACTGTAATTTTCCTAATGGAAAATGCTTAGGTGGTTTGATAATATATCATATCATTCAAAACTTTAGGCAATCTATCATGTTTATGATCTGCCACTCATCCTTCAATATACAGATAGATTTATCAGATGATTTGTCATAAGAGAAATATTAACAAAAGGATTTTCTTTATGGAGACCCATCTAAAAACAATCGACAATATAATTAGTTTTGTATAAATACAAGTTTTAATAACAAAAACCAATCGAAACATACCTTTGTACATGAAAGAGCAGAGTCTCGGTAACCTTTAAGACAAGCTCGTTGCATCAGAAACGACTGTCAATTATGACGTCTGCTTCGCGGGCATTTCACGTTGTATGCTCCACAGTCGCATTTGTACACATGCTTTAAATTAATGTTTTTTGTCTCCCAAATTTATATAATAAAAAGAACGATAAAATAACGTTATTAACCGGCTGTAAAACTGTAAACGTTTCTGTTCAGAACTAAAGTTGATCTTTTTTGTTTCTGTTCCTGCAAATGTAATTCATTTCTGTTCCTTGAACCGGTTCAGAGCCCTGATTAAAATATTATTAAACATACATGGTAAGAGTATATTTTTATATGGGCACATTAGTTTGGTTGTATTGTACCTTTGTAATTTGCTAAATAGTCCTTAAAAACCAACTTGAAAAAGAATCGGGATAAAAACCGTGAATCGTGATTTCCCCAGAAAATATCGTGATATGATATTTTTTCCATATCGCCCACCCCTAGTGTACGGGTGTAGTAACGAACAAACAAAGCACAAACAAACAATTCACAAACGAATCGCTCCCTCCGTCAGAATGAGAAGTGAAAGCAGGAGAGGGGGTGTGTTTCAGGACATGGATTAGATCCAATTAAACAGGGAAGGAGGATAATGCATTTCCATGCACACAAACACTCACTCTTTGTCAGGAATGCCCGTGCGGTCACATCCATCAATGTAGAAAAGTGATGTAAAATTATAATATTTCGTAATTGAAAAAAATATTTGCATACTGACCACCGGGGAAAACTCCCGATCATAGATATATGTGTATATGTGTATTTCTCTGGCTTTGGATGGCCACAGTCCTCCACTTCACCTTGGTCCTGCATTCATTTCAAAGGAGCGCTACCCTGTACTAAAATGGCGGCTCTATTGACGCATTCCTTCTAATAGACGACAGTAGGGTAGGCGACATCTAATGTATATATCTATGACTGTAAACAGCACGCGCCTGTCAAATGAGTCCCCGGTCTGACGTCACCGGGGTGGTTAGAAAAAAAAGCGGATTTTCCGGAAGTGGGAAAACAGACACATTTTCTTTCAAATTTGTGCCCTTGCGCTTTGTAAAACATTTTAATGTGGTATTTTATGCTATTATAGAGTATTTTCACAAACGATTCTACCTTTTTTTGAAATAGTTTTTTAACCTACAATATGCTCTTTAACTCAGTTTTCAGTCGCATAAAACACTTTTTTTTCAAAACACTACACACAACTCTCTACCTAAAACACATCAATCTACCAGGGGCCTGTTTCAGTAAGGAGGTTCAACCAACTCGGAGTTTAAACTTGAACTCTGAGTTGATTTACCGAGAGATTAAAAAGTTTTCGGTTTCAGAATAGCTGATCTGAGTTGGGTTAATCAACTTTGAGTAGACCAACTCAGAGTTAAGCGCGCACACCGTTACTATAAAAAGGCATTATCAATGGAGCGCAGATATTACGAGTTCTCCAGCTGAACTTGATGTGCTCATGCAAAGTTATAGCAAATATGAGCACATATTTAAAACAGCAACACCACTGCATCAGTGAAACAGAGACAGTTAGCGTGGGAAAACATAGCTGCTCAAGTTAATGCGCAAGTTTACATTTAAAGTATTTAAATAATTAAGTATAATAAAAAAAAAAGTAATGTAATGTGTGACGTTTATAAAATTTATACTTGAAAAAGTGGAGAATTGGCCATAATTTTGAAGTTATTTCAGATGTAATTGCATTACAGTTTTTTCTGAATGCTTAAGCACATTTTTTGTAACTATTGGCTATTTTTGCAAAACTCTACACACCATTAAGCAAACCCTTCACCAAATCTGCAAAACAGTTTAGTTCTCTTGCAAAAGCTAATAAACCTTGCTAAACTCTTCAAACCTTTGTAAAAATGGTATTTTTGTATCAAACATTTAACATAAGCCATCACATTAATAAGCACACAATGCTCCAACTACACACTGATGGAATGAATAAAAACTACATCTGGCTTTTGCTTTAAAAACAGCTTCTCAACTGATCTTTAAAAAGTAGTTTGCCGCCAATGTAGAAGCTTTAAAAAATAATGAAGAGTCAGAAGATTATATTATCAATTATATGATTTGTTTCAAGAATATGCCTTTATTTAACCCCTTACAGAGTTTCTATTTGATGTCTGCATGGTATGTTGTTCTTTTTTTTGTCAAGTTATTTTATATATTTTTGTTGTTTGTTGGTTTATTTGTATGTTTTGTTTTTGTATGTTTTGTTTTGTTTTTGTGTGTGTAATTTTATGGCTTTATATTTGATTCACTTTATGACATGCCTCAATCAGTGTGTGCAAGATTATGTTTGGATTGAGTTTGGCCTAAATTGTTGTGTTTTTGAAAGGCAAATATAAAAAATTATTATATTGTAATAATTATAAAGGCAAATATAAATAATCTGGCTTTTGCCTTCTCTGAGCACAAGCTAGGCTATGTCAGTTTGAGGTCATACCTTTCTCATATTTCTGTAAACATACAGGGATGCAAACTTCAAGTACTGGTGTTTATTTACACACATCAAAACAAGCACAAGTGTTTTTTCCAAATCAAAACACAAAATAGTAATTTCACTGAGAAAAAAAAAAAAATCTCACTGGGTCCGGCCACAAAATTTCATCTACATCACATGCAATGTCCTCTAGTCCAAGGCACCAGGGAAAGTATCTGATTGCAAAGTGAACCAATTATCTAAATCAGTTTTTATATGTGACAGCGTGCCAGACAGTTGGCAAAATAGTGTAAATAATAGCCATACATGTGTATAGTTTTGCTAGGAGTGTGTTGATCAATTGGAAATTCAGCGTAAAGCAGTGAGTTGTGTTTACAGTTCCACAAAAAGAGTGCTGTGCAGTGGATTGTACCTACAATTTTGAAAAGTGTGTGTTACAAAATTGCAAACTTAGTGCAAAGCAGTGTTTGTGCTTTTAATTTAGGAAACTCAGTGAGTGGTTTTGCTATAAGAATTAATCGTTTTATAAATTGTGCTATAAGAATCTCGGTTAGAGTTTAAGCATTCAGAAAAAACTGTAAATTACATAAAATAGGCTAGCGCATTTCTACAACAAATCTGACAAAACAAGAATGCAGATAACCTTAGCTTAATGTTCAGTGGAAATGTTTAATTTAAGGTTCCCACTTTTACACATGTTGATCAGTTTTAATAGATTTAAGTGCACTTGTGTGTTTGCCTTTTTTATTGTTCGAGTGGTAGAGGATGAGATGACATTTAGAATGTAAGCAGAACTAAAAAAAATAGTTTAATAATAATATAATAATAATAATCCCATTAATCTAGTTAGTAACGTTACATGTGCCAGTGGAAGTTAAGTGAATTTAAGCTAATTAATTATTAAAAAAGGACAAGCTATTCTCGTACGTGACTTTGTTCTTTGTGTGACTGAAATGTATTAGCTATGTTTCCATCCAAAACTGCGAATTAAATTTATGTGCAAAACTGGAATATCGCATAAAAGATGTGCGAATAAAGCAGCGTTTCCATCCAACGAGTCAAAGAGAACAAAATTGTCACTTGCTGATTAACTGTCACCAAATATCAACAGTAAAAACAGAATTTACTGCAGTAGAAGAAGCTGCGTGAACATGTTCTTTATTTAATAAATGAGTTGTGCCTCAAAAGACAATGCCGACACACAATGAACGCATGGTGGCGTTTGAGACGCGCATGAGACGCCGAGAACAGACGCTCTTGACACGCTGCAGTCTCTCTGGAGGTAATTAATAATATAATAATACTGAAACGGTTACGGCGTTTTAGAATGACCAAAACAACATTTCAGATGTTTTACAGTGTGCTCAGCCTGTTGGTTTGTCCAGTCACACACATTTTCATCATCATATGATCTCTTATAACAAACTTTTTTTAATGCGTATACTGGAATTTGTTCAGTAAAAGTGTTTCCGTCGTAGTTTATGCACATCTTTTCTTATCGAATAAAAAGTTTCTCCTACTCAGTTATGCGCATATGTTTATTATGCCTATTTTCAAAAGTTATGTGCATCTTGGCGTTTCCATCAATCGATTTTTTATGCGCATATCCAAAATGCACATTAAAATAGGTGTGTGGAAACGCAAATTTAAGGTGAGAAATACCGCTTCGTCTTTAAAAAAGGACAGGTGACCGACAGAAACTCAGAGTTTAGAGAATAAAACCTGCTCCTGACCAGGTTAGGTTCACAGAGTAAGTTACCACGGTAACTGACTCTGAGTTAAAGTTACCTCTCTTTCAGAAACAGGCTTGACTTACCCTGCTTTCTCCAGTTTGACAAACCTGCCATTTTGAAACGGAAAACCCAGAGTTTTTTTCATTTCAGGGTTAAAATACTCGGAGTTTTCACTTAACCTCCTTTCTGAAACAGGCCCCAGGAAGCTACTTGCTTTACTTTTCAAACACAACCAATCAAAATGCAACACTTATTCACATGGTCTCACACACAAACACTCCTCAATTGTGGAAACACTAATTTCTTAACTGATCACATAACCAATCATTGTAGTGGAGGCCTATAAATAGGTCAATGGTGACGAGACCCCAGTCTGTTCTGGTCCTAAACTGGAGCATATTCACCTTTTCTAAATCCTAAATTCTTCTAGAAAAGAATAGAGCAATTCTTCTTAGGCTAGATCTGTAAAGTGTGTGATGGCCAATGCTTCATTCTGACATGTGTTTATGGCAATTTGAATGCAGTGTTACAATTTGAAAGACATGAGAGGCATTTTGTGTGTGCAGTTTTGAGAATTGTGTGTAGAGTTTTGAAAAAAGGTGACCCTGTTTTGAAAACGTGTGTAAGCAGTTGGAAAAAACTGTAAGAATAGTTTATTTCTGCAATGTCTGCTAGTGTTTTAGGTCAGTGTGTTATAAATGAAATGTGTGTTTTCTGAATGAGAATTGTTGTCAGTGGTTTGGTGAAACAAGCTTATATTGAGCCGTACATACACAGTTGAAGTCAGAATTATTCGGCCTCCTGTGATTTCCTATATTTTTTCTTCTGGAGAAAGTCTTATTTGTTTTATTTCGGCTAGAATAAAAGCAGTTTTTAATTTTTTTTAAACCCATTTTAAGGTCAATATTATTAGCCCCCTCAAGCAATATTTGTTTTGGATTGTCTACAGAACAAACCACTGTTATATAATGACTTGCCTAATTACCCTAACTTTATCTTAATGAACCTAATTAAGCCTTTAAATGTCACTTTAAGCTGAAAACTAGTATCTGGAAGAATATCTAGTCTAATATTATGTGCTGTCATCATGACAAAGATAAAAGAAATCAGTTATTAGAAATCAGTTATTAAAACTATTATGATTAGAAATGCGTTTAAACAGAAATTGGGGAAACAATATACAGGAGGCTAATAATTCTGACTTCAACTGTATATATGAACTGTTGTGTTTGCTCTGAGTGAGTTTTGGAGGGGGTCAACTGTGTTGGTAATGAACATTCGTGTTGGTAATGAACACTGTGTGAACAATACACCTTTCATGTAGAGTTAAGGACTTCATGCAGTGTTTTAAAGAAAATGTTTTGCTTAAGTTCTTTTTCATATTGAGCTGCTGCTCAAGGTTTCATTAAAGGGAATTACTTTAGAGAAAAATATTTCAGAAAATATGTGGAAACTTTTGAAAAACTTTTTTTGTTGATCACTTTGGAGTTTAGTAGGCAAACATTTTTACATTTAAAATAACAACTCAAGAAAGTAATGCAGAGACAGTCGGCAAGAAACAACCTCCATGATTTCATTATTTTCATTTATTCCATTCAATAATTTAACACGAGCTGTTTAATTCTACAGAATCACCACTTTTACATGTTTTCTCATTACTTTTTGTCAAAACTCTTTGTCTTAACCTTCAAGCTAATCATTCAAACAAAAAAATGGTAAATAACTTAATATATTGTTTTGAATACACACCACTTGCTTTTGACCTTATACATTTTAATGCATTTGCCATTTTTTGAGCTGCCTCTCATGGCTTCATTAAAGGAAATTACATTATAGAAAGGGTTATGAAAATATATGTAAATATTGGAAAACCTTTTTTGTTGATCACCTTGGAATTTAGTAGGCAAACATTTTTACATTTAAAATAAAAATACAATTTTGACAGTAACTACTAACTAGACCTTATAGCAGTGATGAAAACTGCTCAATCATCCATAAACCGGGTGGGGGTATCATGTCATGCACACATTCATAACGAATGAATCACTCTTTGTGAACCTATATGTTTATGCTAGACTTCCTGCGTGTCAAGATCTTATCTTTTGTAGTTCATTCTGCTGTGGCGATCCCTGATAAACTAGCGCTAATCTTATCTTGTTTCTTTGTCGAAATCTTAAGAAACTGAGAAAATATGTGAAACTGCTAAATCTGTGGGTGTCAGAGCTGTAGTTACAGCGCAATATGCATCCCAGTATGAGCTCATCTTCTGAAAGAATAATGTATTCATCTATATGCTACATGTCTGATTAGATTGGTGTTAAACTAAGAGCTTGGAAAATGTACTACACTTTTACTGATGAATGCCTTTTAAAATTAATTGTAAATTTCAGAAACTACAAAGAAGTTCTAATCTGTAACTGTGGAAAAGTAAAGATGAACAAAATGATTCAATTATTAATGTTTAACTGGATTAAAATTTGACAAGCATATTAAAACTGAAATGGAAATAGTTGATAGTAAAAAGCACTGGGAAATGAAAGATGAAACACAATATTTGTAGAGAAAAATAGATTTTGTCTGTCATATTAACAGCAAAGTTATGCAGTAGATAAAAAGCTTTCAAAATATAGAAAATATATGTTTTGTGTAATGTTCATAATACGCTAATGTGCATAATTACAGTTTTTTCTGAATGCTTAAACTCTAATCAAGATTCTTATAGCACAATTTATAAAATGATTAATTCTTATAGCAAAACCCCTCACTGAGTTTGCAAAATGAAAAGCACAAACACTGCTTTGCACTAAGTTTGCAGTGTTGTAACACACACTTTTTAAAATTGTAGGTACAATCCACTGCACAGCACTCTTTATGCAGAACTGTAAACACAACTCACTGCTTTACACTGAATTTCCAAATGATCAACACACTCATAGCAAAACTATACACATGTCTGGCTATTATTTACACTATTCTGCCAACTGTCTGGCACACCGTCACATGTGAAAACTGATTTAGATAATTAGTTCACTTTACAATCAGATACTTTCCCTGGTGCCTTGGACTAGAGGACATTGCATGTGATGTAGATGAAATTTTGTGGCCGGACCCAGAGAGACAACACGATGTAGTCTGATTTTATTTTTTTCTCAGTGAAATTACTATTTTGTGTTTTGATTTGGAAAAACACTTGCGCTTGTTGTGATGCGTGTAAATAAACACCAGTGCTTGAAGTTTGCATCCCTGTATGTTTACAGAACTATAAGAGAGGTATGACCTCAAACTGACATAGTCTAGCTTGTGCTCAGAGAAGGCAAAAGCCAGACGTTTTTCTTTTTTTTATTTATAATTTTTTTATATTTGCCTTTCAAAAACACAACAATTTAGGCCAAACTCAATTCAAACATAATCTTGCACACACTGACTGAGACATGTCATACAGTGAATCAAATATAAAGCCATAAAATTACACAATAAAACAAACAAACAAACATACAAATAAACCAACAAACAACAAAAATATATATAAAATACCTTGATAAAAAAAGAACAACATAACGTGCAGACATCAAATAGAAACTCTGTAAGGGGTTAAATAAAGGCATATTCTTGAAACAAATCATACAATTGTTTAGTCTTCTCACCCTTCATTATTTTTGAGAGCTTTTACATAGGTGGCAAACTCCTTTTTAAAGATCAGTTGAGGAGCTGTTTTCAAAGCAAAAGCCAGATGTAGTTTTTATTCATTCCATCAGTGTGTAGTTGCCGCATTGTGTGCTTATTATTGTGATGGCTTGTGTTAAATGTTTGATACAAAAATACAATTTTTAAAAAAGTTTGAAGAGTTCAGCAAGGTTTATTAGCTTTTGCAAGAGAACTAAACTGTTTTGCAGATTTGGTGAAGGGTTTGCTTATTAGTGTGTAGAGTTTTGCAAAAATAGCCAATAGTTACAAAAAATGTGCTTAAGCTATTAGAAAAAACTGTATGTGCAACTTTGTGTTGGTTGGGATGTACACTGTTTTTGTGGGGAAAATACAGTAAAGTATATTTGGTATCGTGTATTTGTGTGTTTTGTATAAAAACAATATTCTGAAATATTTTACAATGCACTAATGTAGGCTTATGTACTGTCTGCAGTAATTGTAACACTAAACAAAAAAAGGCTCACAGTAAGTCATTATGATGAATGGAGAAGAAGTGGTCATAATGTTTTACATTAAGCACATCAGTGTTCAAATGGTTCTTATAAATGTCTATTCATGTGATGGTCTGTGTGTGTCATTTTAAAACAAAACACCATTTTGAGAAGGAAGTACATTGTTTTGAATGTAAAGTTTGATTTTGCACGAGAATTGAAGGGTTTTGCCCAATGTGTGTGTGTTTTGTGATTTTTGTGTAGAGTTCTGACAATATGAGACATGCTTTCAGAAAATGTGTGTAAACAATTGGGAAAAACTGTAACATCTTATCAGAAAGACGGCGCCCTTAATGCTTTTGTGCCATGCTCTTTAGACTTTGAGCCTAGATCATTAAAATTGAGCCTTAAATGTTTTCAATCAGCTAATGTGTTTTGTATTTTGAATAGATGTGTTTTCTTAATGGTACATACAGTATCAAGTTTATTTTTTGGGGGAAATGCTTTATGTATGAAACCATGTGAAGCAGAATTGCAACTGAAGGGCAAAGCAGGACTTTTGTTTAAGGTTACACTGTATTTAAGGTATGGAAACAAAAGCTTCAAGTTTTGTTACTTGGGTATAAGCATGTTTCTAAAGTGTTCAAGCAATAGACAAAAACTGTAACTTAAAACAGCAAAGATTACTTTTACAGTTTTTCCCAATTGAGAACATACATTTGTCCAATCTGTAGTCCAATTTTCAAAACTCTGAACACAATTAGCACAACACCAGTCTGTTGTGACCACTTATTAAAACAATTTATGTTGTTTTCACACAATTTTCAGTCAATTAACACCTTTCAAAAACGAAGCCATTCCGGACAGCGCATTACACCTACCGGACTTTGAGCTGTACAGAGCAGATCGCGATACGGAGTTAACGGGCAAAACGTGCGGTGGTGGGACATGCTTTTACATCAACAGGAGGTGGTGTACGGATGTAACTGTGTTAAAGAAATTATGCTGTCCTAATGTGGAAGTACTTTTCATTAACTGCAAGCCGTTTTACGCACCAAGGGAGTTTTCCTCGTTCATTCTCATCAGTGTTTACATTCCACCACAAGCACACGTGAGTACTGCGCTGCAACAGCTGTCTGATCTGATCACAGAGACTGAACAACGACACCCGGACTCTGTTTTTATCATTCTCGGTGACTTTAATCAGGCAAAACTCACACATGAGCTGCCTAAATTCAAACAGCACATTACATGCCCCACCAGAGACAATAACATTGTGGACCATTGCTACACCACAATAAAGGATGCATATCGCTCCGTCGCCAGAGCAGCTCTAGGACACTCCGACCACTGCCTGGTTCATCTTATACCAACTTACAGGCAAAAACTTAAAAGTACTAAGCCAGTATTAAGGACTGTTAAGAGATGGACCAACGACGCAGAGCAGGTCTTACAAGCCTGTTTTGAATGCACGGACTGGAGTGTTTTTGAAGCTGGAGCCACCGACCTGGACGAGCTCACTGATACTGTAACATCATACATCCGTTTCTGTGAGGAGTTATGCATCCCTACCAGGACCTACTTATCATTTAACAACGATAAACCATGGTTCACACCAAAACTTAGACAGCTTCGTCAGGCAAAAGAGGATGCCTACAGGAGTGGGGACAGGATTTTGTACAATCAAGCCAGGAACACACTAACAAAGAAGATTGGTGTGGCTAAGAAGAGCTACGCCAAAAAGCTGCAAAACCAGTTTTCTGCCAACGACCCTGCATCAGTGTGGAAAGGCCTGAAAGACCTTACCAACTTCAAAACACCACCCCCCAGCATCGACAGCAACAAACATTTTGCAAACGAGCTGAATACATTCTACTGTAGATTCGACACCTCTGACCAGACACCTCACACCCGCCCGGACCAGTAAACAAAAAAGACAGAAAGCACCTAGGCCCAGACGGTGTTTCACCAGCATGTCTGAGAACCTGCGCGGACCAGCTGGCTCCTATTTTCACACAGATCTTCAACAGATCACTGGAACAGCGCAAAGTTCCATCCTGCTTCAAATGCTCCACCATCATCCCAATACCAAAGAAACCAAAGATCACAGGACTCAATGACTACAGACCTGTTGCCCTAACATCTGTGGCCATGAAGTCATTCGAAAGACTGGTGCTAGCATATCTGAAGGACATCACTGGACCTTTGCTGGACCCCCTGCAGTTTGCCTACAGAGCAAACTGGTCAGTGGCTGATGCAGTCAACATGGGACTGCATTATACCCTACAACATCTGGACAAACCAGGGAACTACGCAAGGATACTGTTTGTGGACTTCAGTTCTGCCTTTAACACCATCGTCCCATCACTGCTCCAGAACAAACTGACCCAGCTGTCTGTCCCCAGCTCTGTCTGTCAATGGATCACCAGCTTTCTGACAGATAGACAACAGCTAGTCAGAATGGGCAGAAACACATCCGACAGCCGCACCATCAGCACTGGTGCCCCCCAGGGATGTGTCCTCTCCACACTGCTCTTCTCACTGTACACCAATGACTGCACCGCAAAAGACCCCTCCATTAAGCTCTTGAAGTTTGCGGATGACACTACTGTTATCGGCCTCATCCAGAACGGCGACGAGTCTGCATACAGACAGGAGGTGGAGCGGCTGGCTTTATGGTGCAGATACAACAACCTGGAGCTGAACACGCTCAAAACAGTGGAGAAGATAGTGGACTTTAGGAGAAACCCCCCTGCACTCCACCCACTCACCATCATGAGTCATTCAAGTTCCTGGGCACCACTATCTCTCAGGATCTGAAGTGGGATATTCACATAGACTCTATTGTAAAGAAAGCCCAGCAGAGACTGTACTTCCTTCGTCAGCTGAGGAAGTTCAACCTGCCACAGGAGCTGCTCGTACAGTTCTACTCAGCTGTCATCCAATCCATCCTCTGCACTTCAATCACCGTCTGGTTCAGCTCAGCTGCCAAAACTGACCTCCGTAGACTACAGCGAATAGTCCGGACTGCTGAACGAATCACTGGCACTGCCCTTCCTACACTTCAAGAACTGTACTCTTCCAGAGTGAGTAAAAGGGCTCGCAAAATCACTCTGGACGCCTCACACCCAGCACACTATCTGTTCGAACTGTTACCGTCTGGTCGGCGCTACAGAGCACCAAGCACAGAAACAGCCAGACACAGGAAAAGCTTCTTTCCTCAGGCCATCTACCTCATGAACAGTTAAATATTCCCCTACTGTGCAATAAATGTGCAATACTTTCTCATACGCACTTGTACACAGCACCTTATAACAATATACAATGCAATACTTTCTCCATTCATATTGGTACACAGCACCTTATAACCTGTATATTTACAACATATCTGTACATACAATTCAACATCCAGATCTTTTTGACTAACTGCATCTCTGTTTAATGTTTATCGCCTTTTTCTTTTCTCATATTTAATTTTGTGTTATCACTCGTCACTTTATGTATACTGGAAGCTTCTGTAGCCAAAACAAATTCCTTGTGTGTGTGAAGCACACTTGGCAATAAAACTGATTCTGATTCTGACAGCAGGGGAAAGACTGTGTTTCAAAGCCACGCCTCCTGAAATCGCGAATGTGCGCAGCGCGACATGACAGCAGACAACCCACTAGTTCATGTCATTCGCCAGGAAGAAATGTAGTTAGTGATTGACTGGTGGCCTGCATGAATTACCCTTATTACTAAGCCACACTTACATGCTATCTCAGAGTGAATATTCAGAGGAGCATGGTAAACAGCATAAGGAGGCTGTTATTTTTTAAAAATAAACCAATGTAATTATAAAAGCAACTTCACCTCAGTAAAGCAGGCTAGGCGGAATAGCGCTATTTACTGATGTTTTGTTGTTAAACTGAATATAAATCTACATTATCGATGCTGTAAAAAGACCTTATGAAACTGAAAATAGTCACATCAATCTATCACCGGGAGATTTCAGTGGCTAAACAACACTTCTGTGCAAATAACCCATTCATACCAACACAATCTACATCAGCTTTGCGTGACTAAAATAGTTTTAAAACAGAACATTACCTGTCTAACAGAAATGCTTCAGTCATGGTTTAGTTGCAAAAACAGATAACCACCATTTTTAGAGTTTTACAGAAATCCATTTTTTTTTCAGTTCAATACTCAATGTAAGAGACAAGATTTCTGTAAATTAAAAAAAAAAAAAAAAAAAAATCAAATTTCCAGGTTTGGTAATTTCATTTTATTACTGCAACATGGCATGAAATACAGTTTTTGTAAAATAATTGTCAGCATTTTGTCAGTTTATCCTTTATATGATTGACTGTGTGTTCCTGCTGGACAGAACACTACTGCTAATGTTTTGACCAAATGACTTATTTGTAGTTGCATTCACTGCGTTGTGATAAGAGTTAGTAAATGTAGAAAAAAAATCCAGCATTTTAAAATGTAGAGCCTGTATTTATTTAACAAAATGTGTTTTTTTGTACAAAAAATTCACTATATGGCTAATTGTCTGATGTAGTTGTGTTGATGTGTTAGGGTTAGGGTTAGGTTAGGGTTAGGGTTAGGGTTAGGGGTTAGGGTTAGGGTTAGGGTTAGGGTTAGAGTTTAGTTAAAGTACTTTCAGTATTGGTAAATGGTTGTTAGATTTATTACAGTTTTTTTTTACAATCGCTATGACAGTTTTTTTAATACATTTACCAAGTTTCCTAAACTCTTTAGCACATGGTTTGCACAACATCCGTCTTTGTACGCTATACAATTAACACATTTATTGTTGCTTTGATACAAAATGCATCCAGTTAAAACCAATTTCAAATGCTTGAACTTCTTTCACACACAAACTCAACCAAGAGCAAAACAATGTCATTTTACAGTCAATTTTACAAATGCTTTCACACTGTATATCAGAACAGATAACATCATGTTCTAAACAAAACTTATATAGACTGAAGTCAAAGTGAACAGCTGTTTATATTGTGAATTGAAACACAAATATATTCCCTGTATTTTATTCCATTGCTAACGAGAAAGAGCTTACTGCAGTTATGCAAATACATAAATCACAGCAGATTCCCATCTAGGAACCACACTCAGGTGTTGAGGTTTTTCCAGTCACATGATCATATGTTCTACAAGAGGACTCTTTGGGCTTTTGAAAGGAACAATGAGCTCATCAAAAAACTCCATCACCAATACGTCCAGGTAAGGTTATGCAATACAGTCATTGCTGTACTATACACAGTGTGTTTTGCAGTAAACTACTCTATAAACCTGGAGTTCATTAGTACATACAGTACATATACAGTACAGCACAGCATTTACATACACTGTGTCTAATTATTTTCGGAGAGTCATGGAGTTGGAGGCCTACATGAAAATTAGCTATGTTGACAAGGCTGGCTTCAACTTGGCGAAAAGGCTTCGCCGTGGGAGAAACATAACAGGCCAAAGGGACACAGTTACCGTGCCGGGCCAGAAAAGATGTCAGGTGTGATGTGGACGAGAACATGTGGCCAAATGCAGAAGACCGGGCAGAATAGAAGATTACTTTGTTTTTTAAATATAATTCTAGTGCTTTTTCTGTGTGTATGTCTTGCAGTAATGTTCTTTTGCAAATAAAGTCTGTACTGCAGCAATTCTGTGTCTGTATTACAGTGTTATTTTTTTTTTACATAAACTGTACATTTTATAAAGCTACTCTGAGATGGTCTTTTATTTTTTGTATTAAATTTCTGCAGCAAAAGAAACAAAATGCATGCATTTACTAAACCCAACAAAACACAAATGTACATATCAAAGTGATGTATATCAGCTGAAAATAGACATTCTAAGCTTTCATCCAGTACCATGCAGTTGGTGTTATTGATACACACAGACCTTTAAAAACTACGGTCATTGTCCGATGACATCATTTATTTCCGGTACCGGTCACGCAAAGTAAGGCCGGAGTAATTCAAAGAAATGTTAGTAGACATAAACAGGTAAAAAAATGAATTTTGCTCATGGGCTTTACTTGCCTTAAATAAGTTAAAAAGTAATTCAATTTAAATAAGTTTAAAGAACACAATTCATTCATTAAATTTTTTTTTCATCGGCTTTGTCTCTATTTCATAGGTCACCACAGTGGAATGAACCGCCAGATATCCAGCATTTGTTTTACACAGCGGATGCTCTTCCAGTCGCAACTCAGAACTGTGAAACACCCATACACACTCATTCACACACACACTTTCACTATGGCCAATTTAGTTTATCAATTCCCCTATAGCGCATGTGTTTGGACTGTGGGGGAAACCGGAGCAGAAATGCCAACTTACCCAGCTGAGACTCGAACCAGCGAACTTGATGCTGAGGCAACAGTGCTACCGTGCCACCCATTAACACAATTCAAACAAGCTGAAATAAGGCAATTCAGATGTGTGGAAATGTGTGTCATAATTAAAATTAAGTTACAGTCAATTTGGAGTTTAGTAGGCAAACATTTCCACATTTAACCTAAAAGATTCCACTATTTATCTAATGTTTTAACAGTACAGTTTTAAACTGTATTTTATTGATGACAGTTGCTCAATCATCCATAAACCAGAAAGAAAATCCTGTCTTGCAGACGCTCATGATGAATGAAGCACTCTTTCTGTACCTATTCTAAGAGTTTGTGCTAGAATACCTTTATGTCAAGATCTTATCGTTTGTAGTTCATTCAGCTGTGGTGACACCTGATAAATCAAGAACTAAGCTGAAGGATAATGAGTGAGTGAGTGATCTTATCTTATTTCTTTGGCATCTTTTTAAGAAACAGAGAAATTATGTGAAACATTCAGTGACTGATACCACATAGCACAATGGAGATACCTTATGCATCCCTGTACTCTGTGGCCCATAAAACAACTTCTGCATCCCTATTAGTCAGTAATAATATTAAGCCATGATGCCGTTAATTAATTTTAAGACCCAATTATTTCCTTTTGCAAAAGCAAGTGGCAAAAAACCTCATACAGTACAGTACAATATACTGTATACAATGATATACTGTACTGTACTAAAAGCATGATCATGTTTTGGAAGATTAATGTCTTTGTCGAAAACATAATGAGTCAATTATTAAGATTCAGCTGGATTAAAATTTAAGAAATATTATGTTTTATTTATTGAAATTTTTATAAAATTAAATTAATAGTTTGATAGTAAAAATGATGTGAAATTAAAATAGTTTTTGTTTTTACCAATTTTAGTGGAGTGAAAATAAAACAATTACAGTTTTTTTTTCCAACTGCTTACAACATCTTTGGAGAGTCCCTGTAAACCATGTATACAAGCAATTTGTGTCTGTGTTTGTGCATTTGTGGTATACAGTGTATTTATTTTGTAACTTTAAACTTGTATAAATTGTGTGAGTTTATAGAGATAGTGTACATTTCCTAAGTGTTCAGTCAGTTTAAAATTTGTGTCAATTTCTGGCAAAGGTAGATGGCTGCCCTCGGATGAAGAGTCTGTGCATCCAGAACCAACAACATCTGACAGATTTCTGCAGGGACTTTGCTTTCACTGCCTAGGTACACTACAAAAAAAGACAAATGTACCAGAGTGCACCAGCTATAACATAGTTACTTTTTAGCATGTGGGATTGAAGATGGCTTGAGTGCTTAGCATAAAACTAAACTAATGAAAGAGCTTCTTTAGATTATGCAAGTGTTTTTTTTTCCGTCTAATCAATGCTAGGAGAAAAATATTTTTTTGCCTTGAGAATCAGTTTCTTAAAAAATAAATAAATAAATAATGATAAAACTTAAAAGGATCTTGGAGTGTATTATATAGATGAATATGTTGTTTCTGACTGCTAAAATGGGCAGTGTTAACTAACCCATGTTACAACACTCCCCAGTCTCCCATATTTGTTAACGCAATTATTTCCT
>LR812530.1:53790416-53845416 GCA_903798195.1 Danio kyathit
CAGATCTGTTAATTTCAGGTAAACGCAGCTTATATAGTAAGAGGTAGTGGTCCGTAACATCATCACTTTGTGGTATAATGTCTACATCAAAGACCTCAATTCCATAAGACAATATTAGATCTAATGTATGCTTTAAGCGATGGGTTGGACTAACAGCGTTTTGTTTTAACCCAAGTGAATGAAGTAGATCCATAAAGGCGAGCCCTAGTGTATCATTGGAGTCATCTACGTGGATG
Organism: Danio kyathit; assembly: GCA_903798195.1. NCBI lineage: Eukaryota > Metazoa > Chordata > Actinopteri > Cypriniformes > Danionidae > Danio > Danio kyathit. Next base: position 53,790,653 of record LR812530.1, read on the forward strand.
TTGAAGTCTCCTACAATTAGTATTTTATCAGTTTTAACTAGTAAGTCAGAAATAAAATCAGAAAACTCTTTTAGAAAATTGACATACAGTAGGGTCCTGGGGGTTTATATATGGTGATTATAGCGAGAGATAACATAGGTTTTTGCATAATATCCGGAACCATAATATTAAGAGCTAATACTTCAAAAGAGTTAAACATAAGTCCCTTTCTCTGATTAACATTAAGAATATCACTAAAGATTGCTGCAACTCCACCACCAAGACCAGTTTGACGAGCCTTATGCTTATATGTGAATCCTGGAGGAGTTGCTTCATTTAAGCTAATATAGTCATTTTGTTTCAGCCAGGTTTCAGTAAGACAGAGTGCATTTAGATTGTTATCTGTTATTATTTCATTAATGATAAGTGTTTTAGGTGCTAGTGACCTGATGTTTAGGAGACCAAGCTTTACGAAATTTGTACTATCACTTTTTATTGGATTTTCAGCTTTTATTCTTCATAGATTTTTTCTAGAGCACACAGTACGTTTAATTGTTGATTTAATAGCACGAGGAACAGACACAGTCTCTATGTGGTTAGCTAGACATGTATTACTGTAATTTAAGTGGGACGAACAAGAGTCTATATGGATAAAATGTGAATTTTGTGAATTTTTACTTACTAGTCAGACAGAACGAAGCATCCTAGAGACGTTGTCCGACAGCAGTTCAGCTCCAGCTCGACTAGGGTGCAGCTCGTCAGCACGGAAAAGCCTAGGACGCTCCCAGAAAAGATTCCAGTTATTGGCAAAGAGCAGTTTCTGTTCATTACACCATGTTAATAGCCATTCATTTAGAGCAAAAAGTCTACTGAACCTTTCATTTCCTCGGCGGTAGGTAGGAAGCGGTCCAGAAACGATGATCTGCGTGGTGGGAGAGGTGCGTCGAACCGTCTCGATGAGGCTCCTGAAGTCCCTCTTCAGGATCTCCGACTGGCAGAGCCAGGTGTCATTCATCCCCACATGGAGGACGACGGCACTGAGGCTCTCGCCAGCGCTCAGGATAGTAGGAATCTGTGTAGAAATATTCTTAACGCGAGCACCAGGAAAGCAAAATGTGCGTACTTTATTACCTGAAGTGGAAGCAGGACGGACATGGCGGACGATGGAGTCGCCGATGATAGCCACATCGCGACCCGTCTCGCGGAGAGGGGCGAAGCGGTTCTTCGTGGAGATCTCGAACACAGGAGGAGGAGACGCTCTCCCCCGGGGCTTGCTGATCACCTTACGCAGCTGCACCCAGGGGCCGTGGTTGCCGGGTGTCGGCGTGAACGACGCCTGGGCGAACCGTGTCCTCGGTGTGCTGGGCCTGGACAGAGGAACACACGGGGTTGAGGTAAACGGAGTGTCACGGCTGTATCGTGCACTTACCTCAGATGAGCGCGGCGTTCCCGCAGCTGCGACAGTTTCATCTGCAGATCGCGAATTCGGTCCTCCAACTCTTCCAGCTCCAGGTCCAGCGCCTCCATCGATGCCTCTCCTGCACACAAGGATAGAGACACAAACGACATCGTACAGGGTAAAGAGCAAAGCCGGCAAGTGAGAAAATTAGGCAATGAAAGTAGTCGGTAGCTTTAGCTGACTAGCGGTGCTAGCACGCCAAAGCTACAAACAACAGGCGAATGCTCGAGAGACAGACTGTTTTAAAGTAGATTTATTTGTATAAAGTGTTAAGTGTTGTATAAAATGTATTTTAGGGTTTGTTCCCACTAAGTAGTATTTAGCGAAAGTGGAGGTATTTAATAATAAAAGTGCAAATTGCGAATCTATGCGACAGACAGAGCTACAAACACACACAGCGAGGCCAGCGTGACAGCGGTAGAGACGTTACTCGAGCATATGCCCTCAATCTATTAAGCATTAGTGAATAGTGAATTCATTATCTGTTAAGCATTAACTCTACAGTAATAGACATTAGTAAGCAGTTTATAACGGCAGATTCAAATTATCTATTCTCGACTCATAAGCACATTTATAATGTGGTTAATATTTTTACAGTCATACTTTGTTACTGATTTATTTTTCATGACTAAATTAAGTATTGCATTATTTACAAACCATTTGTATTTAAGAGTAGTTGGGGGGTTTTAAGATCAATTAAAATAAGTTAGTAAATGATTAATAAACTATTCAAATCAACATTTATATCTTATTATTCAGGCATATATTAATAGTTAATTTATATGTTAATAAATGCTTTATTAACTCAACTTCATCCAGTTTTGTGACCTAATCTAAAGTGAGGACTATTCATGCTTTATAAATCCCTTATAAATGACAATTAAAGGCTCAGTATCAAATAAACAATACATCTTTGCAATCTTATCTAAAAAGTTAATTTACTGTAAATTTTTAACACTGCTGAATAACAGGATGTCCAAAATACGACATAAAATTGGATAAAACAACAACAGTATAATAATTTAACAATATATTATGATACAACATTTCAAAGTTATTCAGCAATGTTTAAACTGTACAGTAATTTTATTTTAGTTAAGGTTGCAAAGATTTAATTTTCATTTGGCACAGTTTCATTTGTGTATCTTCAAATGAATAGAAATGAATAAAGTTGTTTATTTTCTTTTTTCCTGCTTAGAATAAAACTGAGCCTTAAATGATCATTTATAAGAGATTTATAAAGCATAAATAGTCCTCACTTTAGACCAGGTCACAAAACTGGATGAAGTTAATTTAATAAAGCATTTATTAACATACAAATTAACTATTAATATATGTCTGAATAATAAGATAAATGAATGTTCATTTGAATAGTTTATTAATCAATTACTTACGCATTCTTAATAATCTTTAAAAACCAGCAGATTCTCTCAAATAACTGGTTTCTAAATAATGCAATACTTACTTTAGTAATGAAAAAATAATAATTAACAAAGTATGAAAACACAATTATTAACCACATTATATATGAGCTTATAAGTCAAGAATAGAGCATTTGTATCTGCAGTTATAAATAGCTTACTAACGTCTATTAGCGTAGAGTTAATGCTTAACAGATAATGAATTCCCTATTTGCTAATGCTTAATAGATGGTTCATAGTGTGTAGTTATTATAAAGTGTTGCAGATTTTTTTTAAATAATTTCGGATGTGACTTCACTAAAGCAGCTCACACGAACGACATTGATTGTGAAAAGTAAATGTGAAAATCAAAAGCTATTTGTTTTAACTATGCACATAATTACACAATATAGGCCTGTACTACAGTAAAGCAGTGATTGATTAGTGATTAGTTAAGAAATTAGTGTTTGCACATGTGAGGAGTGTGTGTGTGACCTGGTGAAATATATATGTTCCAATATATCACCTATACATTTATATAGTTGTCCATATATGGCAAAACATTTGAAAACTTTTTGATTTGTTGATCACCTTGAAGATTAGTAGGCAAACATTTTCAGCTTTAAAATTTGATATTTTATCTAATGATTAAACAGTAACTAGACTGTTTTTTATTAGTGAAATCAGCTTAATCATCCATAAACCAACAACGAAAACAAATTCCTGTCACGCAGATGTTCATAATGAATCACTCGTTCTGAACTTTTTTAATGCTTGGGTTAGAATTCGTCTTTTTTCTTTGCCGATTTCTTAAGAAACAGAGAAGTAATGTTGTTACGACATTCTTTTGAGTCTAGGGGTTTTGTTCGGAGGTGTGTGAGGGGTGTGTGTGTGACCTGGTGAAAAGTGTAGTTTTTTTTATGTTTTATTTGGAAACGGAAAGCAAGTCACTTCCTGTTAAACTTTTGTGTTTTAGGTAGAGAGTTGTGTGTAGTGTATTGAAAAAAGTGTTTAATGCAATTGAAAACTGAGTTCAAGGCTGAGAAAAGCTCCTGGTTTTGGAGATTTGGAGTGTAGTTTTGCATTTTGAGTGAGATGTTTCAGAAATTGTGTGACATGAAAATATTTTGTGTGTAAGCAGTTGGGAAAAACTGTAAAACATTAATCTTTCAAAACATGCCCTCATTTTTTAATTGCAGTCACATCGTTGTTTATATTATATTATTGTTCTGGTGTGAGATTATAGTACTGTGGGTTTTGATAATTTGGTGCTTGCATCTGAAAAAATAAATAATTTGGGGTAATGTTAAGTCATGATGCCATTTCAGTTTTTCTTAGTTGTTTACACACAATTACTTGTACTTCAGACACAATGACTACAACATGTAACTGATGCACCAACCCCCTGAACCAATTCTGCTAAACTACAAGCACAATTCCTGCTTTACACTCAAATTGCAGATTTAAAACTTTTTGTATATATACACACAAAAATAAAAATAAGTATATATATATATATATATATATATATATATATATATATATATATATATATATATATATATATATATATATATATATACACATATATATATATATATATATTTTTTTTTTTTTTTTTGGTGTCTCAGACTTCTTCATAGACCTGTGACAGGCTGCCCCAATGCTGACATCACCAGTCAACCTGTCTTTATTTGATACTGGTGCAAAAATTCACAAAGTGTTAATGTGAATATGTAGATCCATACGGCAGACCAGATAACTTTATAGCGTTAGCTAGTTAGTGACATTGTACAGCATTTCCATTCTGCTATAGCTTAATGACCTTCATATTCCATTATGTATGATTAAGCATACAATTTAAATCCTTTGGCCAATTTGGTGGCCGGACATTTAGATGATAATGAGCGTATTCGGTGGACATCTGTGATGCTTAACTTTGGTAGTTCCTGGAGGCTTCTTGTATAAAACAACTCCAAATTAGCGGAGAGGGAAAAACTGGAAGTGTTCTACCCAGGTTGATTGGAACTTGAAAGTTGCGCATATATCCTATTATATAACGTATAAAACACTACTTACTACTTACTACTTTCAATAACAAACCGCTGGCGCATATGAAATAGCGATGAGCGGAAGTGTTCTACCCAGGGATCCGGTTTGGTCAGGTGACGTTCGACATATACCCCATTCTGTACACTCTCAGAAATAAAGGTACGTGAGCTGTCACTGGGGTGGTACCTCTTTAAAAGGTACACATTTGTACTTGAAGGGTCCATATTGGTACCTCAAAAGTATTAGTACCAACAAATTTTAAGAGGAACACTTTTGTACTTTTTAGGTACTAATGTGTACCTTTGATGTATTACAGTTTTTTCTGAATGCTTAAACTCTAACCGAGATTCTTATAGCACAATTTATAAAACGATTAATTCTTATAGCAAAACCACTCACTGAGTTTGCAAAATTAAAAGCACAAACACTGCTTTGCACTAAGTTTGCAATTTTGTAACACACACTTTGCAAAATTGTAGGTACAATCCACTGCACAGCACTCTTTTTGCAGAACTGTAAACACAACTCACTGCTTTACACTGAATTTTCAATTGATCAACACACTCATAGCAAAACTATACACATGTATGGCTATTATTTACGCTATTCTGCCAACTGTCTGGCACAATGTCACATGTGAAAACTGATTTAGATAATTAGTTCACTTTGCAATCAGATACTTTCCCCAGTGCCTTGAACTAGAGGACATTACATGTGATGTAGATGAAATTTTGTGGCCGGACCCAGAGAGACGACACGATGTAGTCTGATTTTTTTTTTTTTTCTCAGTGAAATTACTATTTTGTGTTTTGATTTGGAAAATCTCTTGTGTTTGTTTTGATGTGTGTAAAAAACACCAGTACTTGAAGTTTGCATCCCTGTATGTTTACAGAACTATGAGAAAGGTATGACCCCAAACTGACATAGCCTAGCTTGTGCTCAGAGAAGGCAAAAGCCAGACGTTTTTCTTTATTTACTTTATAATTTTTTATATTTGCCTTTCAAAAACACAACAATTTAGGCCAAACTCAATTCAAACATAATCTTGCACACACTGACTGAGACATGTCATACAGTGAATCAAATATAAAGCCATAAAATTACACACACAAACAAAACAAACAAATAAACCAACAAACAACAAAAATAAATAAATAAATAATTTACAGTAACAAAAAAAGAACAACATAACGTGCAGACATCAATTAGAAACTCTGTAAGGGGTTAAATAAAGGCATATTCTTGAAACAAATCATATAACTGTTTAGTCTTCTCACCCTTCATTATTTTTAAAGCTTCTACATTGGCGGCAAACTCCTTTTTAAAGATCAGTTGAGAAGCTGTTTTTAAAGCAAAAGCCAGATGTAGTTTTTATTTATTCCATCAGTGTGTAGTTGGCACATTGTGTGCTTATTATTGTGATGGCTTGTGTTAAATGTTTGATACAAAAATACCATTTTTACGAAGGTTTAAAGAGTTTAGCAAGGTTTATCAGCTTTTGCAAGAGAACTAAACTGTTTTGCAGATTTAGTGAAGGGTTTGCTTATTAGTGTGTAGAGTTTTGCAAAAATAGCCAATAGTTACAAAAAATGTGCTTAAGCATTCAGAAAAAACTGTAATATGGACCTTTAAGGTACAAATTTGTACCTTTTGAAAGGGACCACCCGAGTGACAACACACGTACCTTTATTTCTGAGAGTGTAGAATCAAACAGCTAGTGTTAAAATAATGAATGAAGGAATGGGGGCTGTTTCATGCATTTTTTTTTCTTGACATGTACTTGATGGTAATCTGAAGAATTTCCAGTCATTTATGAAGAAACATCAAACACAAACACTGAAAATATGTGAATGTACTTTTTCTGGTAAAACAAGAAAACAACTGTCAATGAGCTTCATGACTAATTGATGTACTTGTCTGTAATTGTAAATGTACATAAATGTAAACTAGATTTCTTGTATTCACTGAACTTAGGAGATCTGCAAAGATTTAATTTTAATTAAGAGTCTGATTTTAGATCTGATGAACATGTAATTGATGAATGTGCTGCACAAATAGTACAAGATACAAAATAGGGGACTCTATGAAAGATGTTAAAAGTGATAAAAAAATACTATTTGTTTTATTAAAAAGGAGCAACAAAAATAACTTTAATATTTAATATTACATGAATTAAAACTGGGCGACGCAGTGGCGCAGTAGGTAGTGCTGTCGCCTCACAGCAAGAAGGTCGCTGGTTCGAGCCTCGGCTAAATCAGTTGGCATTTCTATGTGGAGTTTGCATGTTCTCTCTGCTTAGGCGTGGGTTTCCTTCGGGTGTTCCGGTTTCCCCCACAGTCCAAACACATGCGCTATAGGGGATTGGATTAAATAAATTGGCTGAGTGTGATGGCAAGAGTTTATGGGTGTTTCCCAGTACTGGGTTGTTGTTGGAAGGGCATCCACTGCGTAAAACATATGCTGGATAAGTTGGTGGTTCATTCTTCTGTGGCGGCCCCTTATTAATAAAGGAACTAAGCAGGAAAAAAATAAATGAAAGTATTAAAACTCATTTCATTTGCATCAAATGTAAGGTCATTTATCTTTCTATTTATATTTGTTTTTACAAACTTTTTTTTTTTGCAACTAACATGGAAATATTGCGTAAAATTAAATGGGAAAACCCCACCAAACTCTCCGCCCATGCGTCTCAGATCAAAGTGACAGACATCCTATATAAAGACAGACATGGTCAGATAAAAGTCAACCAAACACCAGGACAGACACAGAAGAACAGCTGATACTTCACACAGGTATGACAGCATATGATCAATCGTGTGTAATTATGTTTATTAATTACGTTATTGTAGTTTAACCAGGTAAAACACTGGTCTTTTTAATAGTATGATGAGCAATTGATATCTCAGCACTTCATAAACAGAAAGCAACATTTAAGCAGACATTAATACTTGAGCTCAGCTTGTTTTTTGCTTTTCTTAACACTTTACAAATGTTTGAACAATAGAAATGGCATATTAGCTGATTATAATAGTTTTTAATAATCATAATTATAAAGGAATTATTATTATTATTATTATTATTATTATTATTATTATTAATAATAATAATAATAATAATACTATTGTTTCCTAAATGACATTTATTTTAAATTCCATAGAGTTTGAATATTCTCAAGAAATGTCTGGGACAAAGTGGGTTCTCCTTGTTGCTGGCTCAAAGGGCTGGGCCAATTACAGATATCAGGTATGTGCTTCATTTTTTTTGTTATTGTTAAGACATATTCCTTGTAAATTCCACAAGCTTTCCTAGACCAAAATATGTATCTGATGACTATAAGTGAACATAGAATTCATCAGTGTGTGTGTGTGTGTGTGTGTGTGTGTGTGTGTGTGTGTGTGTGTGTGTGTGTGTGTGTGTGTGTGTGTGTGTGTGTGTGTGTGCGCGCGCGCGTGTGTGTGCGCGTGTGTGTGCGCGTGTGTGTGTGTGTGTGTGTGTGTGTGTGTGTGTGTGTGTGTGTGTGTGTGTGTGTGTGCGCGTGTGTGTGTGCGCGTGTGTGTGCGCGTGTGTGTGTGTGTGTGTGTGTGTGTGTGTGTGTGTGTTAGGCCAATGTGTGCTGTGCATATCAGTTAATTAAGCAGCAAGGAATTCCTGATGAGCAGATTGTGGTGATGATGTATGACGACATCGCTAATAATCCAGAGTGAGTTTTGTCCTGCAGCATTTGACTCTTATGTGTTTCATGGTGAAACTAGATCTTATACTGTGTCCCAATGTGCAAACTTTTCATTCTAGAGCTAATATTGCCCATAAGCCATTGGGAGGGATTTTGAGGGAGGCTTCAGTTCAGAACTACTAACACAAATCAAGAACTTAAGGGATTAGTAAGCAACAGCTGACCTGATGGAAAACGTATCATTTAGTCTGTGCTGTAATTCATCCACTAATATACAAACAGCGGAAAAGTCAAACATGCATATTCTATTCTACATACGCAATGTATATGTACAATCTTCAAAAAAATAAATTTTAGAAACAGTAAAAATGAAAGAAAATCACAGTGCAGTAACTTTTAATTAACAATATAGTGGCACAACAGCAAGTGTATATTGTTAAGACAAAAGCAAAGTGAAGGTCTGATGGATGGTGCTAATTGTGTTTAACACGTTCTTCTTCTTCTTCTCTGGCTGCAGAAATCACTTTTCTAAATCCATTCGCAGTGTTGTTGATGAATCAAACGTGTACATGTCAGTGCCACACGACTACACTGGAGACGTAATGTTTTTTTTTTTTTAATTAATGCCACATATTGTTTCTGAGCACAATTATGACTTTATCACAATTATATCTTACAGAAGGTGAATGCAAAGAATTTTCTTGCCGTTCTTCAAGGTGAATGCAGTGCTGGGGGAAAAATCATAACAAGGTTTGTTTGTGTAGAAGATTTAGTGTTCAGATATTTGTTTTTTACATTTGTGCAGTTATTTAGGGGCCAATCATCAATGCAGAGGCGCTGTGATTATTTAGGTGACAGCATTGCCTATCACCAAAACTAAAAAGAAATTCTACACACTGAATTGTCTAAAATGATCATTTGGTATGCTAATGCACAATTAGAAAAGTATGACAGACCTGCTGCTTCTGTTCTTGGCCCTGTAATTCCTGCTTGCAGCTAACCTGATTTTCCAGTTGAAATGAAGCACCATTATTTTGATTTATGGCAGTGAAGAAAATGACAACATATTCATCTACATGTCTGGAGAGGGAAGTCAAAGCAAGTTTGATTTTCCTGAGGAGTCTGTAAGTATAAACAACAAGAGATATATATCTGTTAATACATAATTTTCACCCTATACACAACTCCTTCACTTTTCTGATTTTGATTGTAATGTAATAATGTGCACCTGTTGTCAAGCTGCTTTGAAACAATAATTATTGTGAAACGCGCTATACAAATAAACTTAAATCGAATATGTATGGGTACGGCACATTATATTGCAGCCATTTGCTTAAATCATTTAGGTTCATCTTTTCCTCAATGTACACACAGCAGCCCATACTGACAGAAAAACAGAACTGTTGACATTTTTGCAGATTTATTATAAAAGACAAACAGAAATATGACATGATCCTGAGATGATCATCCTTGAGATGGTTCTACACCTTCATTTGAGTCCAGCTGTGTTTGATCATACTGATTGGCTTTGATTAGGAAAGCCACACACCTGTCTATATAAGACCTTACCGCTTACAATGCATGGCTGCGTCTGAAACCGCATACTTCCATACTATACAGTACGCTTAAATCAGTGTGCGAGCCGAGTAGTATGTCCGAATTCTTAGAATTCGAAAATCAGTATGCAAGAAGTACCCGGATGACTTACTACTTCCGGCGAGATTCTGAAGTGCGCATCCCATGGACGCTGCGCTATCCCATGATGCCCCGCGAGAGAATTTATGAATGGACGTGAAGCGACGCAACTGACGCAGGTAGGTCACGTGACCATGACAAAATGGCGGATGTAGTACGTCCGAATTCCATTCATACTGCTCACATTCATACTGTATAGAACGTACTTTTCCAACGGCCGAGTAGTACATTTAAATTCAAATGCAGTACCTACTGAGTAGTAGGCGGTTTCGGACGCAGCCCATGTCTGAACAGATGAGAATCATGAGGTCAAAGGAACTGCCTGAAGAGCTCAGAGGCAATTGTGGCAAGGCACAGATCTGGTCAAGGTTACAGAAAATGTTCTACTGCACTTAAGGTTCCTAAAACCCACAGCGACCTCATAGTTCTTAAATAGAAGACATTTGGGATTCTCATAACCCTTGCTAGAGCTGGCCGTCTGGCCAAACTAAGCTATCTGGGAGAAGAGCCTTGGTGATAGAGGTAAAGGAGAACCAAAAGATTACTGTGGCTGAGCTCCAGAGATGCAGTCAGGAGATGGGAGAAAGTTGTAGAAAGTCAGCCATCGCTGCAGCTCTCCACCAGTCTGGGCTTTATGGCAGAGTGGCCCAACGGAAGCCTCTCCTCAGTGCAAGACACATAAAAGCCTGCCTGAACAACTCCACGATGGTTAGAAATAAGATTCTCTAGTCTGATGAGACCAAGATACAACTTTTTAAAGCTGCAGGGACATGACGGCTAGTTTCAATCAAGGGAAAGATGAATGCGGCCAAGTACAGGAATATCCTGGATGAAATCTTTCTCCAGAGTGCTCAGGACCTCAGACCGGGCTGTAGGTGTACCTTTCAACAAGACAATGACCCTAGGCACACAGCTAAATTAACCAAGGATCGAGCCAGAGCTCTGACTTAAACCCAATAGAGCATCTCTGGAGAGACCTAAAAATGGCTGTCCACCAACGTTTACCATCCAACCCGACAGCACTGGAGCAGATCTGCAAGGAGGAATGGCAGAGGATCCCCAAATCCAGCTGTGAAAAACTTGTTGCATCTTTCTCATGGCTGTATTAGATCAAAAGGGGGCTTCTACTAAATTAGGGGTGTCCAAACTTGGTCCTGGAGGGCCGGTGTCTTGCATAGTTTAGCTCCAACTTGCCAGGAGGTTTCTAGTATTAGATCTAAAGGGGGCTTCTGCTAAATAATGAGCAAAAGGTCTAAATACTTAGGACCATGTGATATTTCAGTTTTTCTTTTTTTAATCTGGACATTGAGGGAAAAAGGTGAACTTAAATGATTTTAGCAAATGGCTGCAATACAGTGTGACAGAGTGAGAAAGTTAAGGGGGTCTGAATACTTTCTGTATCCACTGTATATTTCTTAATGAGGCAATGTGGATACAGCTAAACAAAATATAAGGTTTCTGTTGTCTCTGGTTTATGGTCTTTTAATGGTTGCATTTAAGTGATCGCCTTAAAATGACACCATTTTCCTGCGTGTTATGCAGTGTGTAAGTTTGTTCAATGGAAAAATGTTGAATCTAAGATCTTGCAAGTAAATGCGAAAATTGCATTACAGGATTTACTTTTTAATTGGAAAACCTGTAAACTTACACATCATTAATTCTGTATTTTTGACAGCTCACTGCAACTGACTTCATCACAACAATCAACCAGATGAATGCTAAAAAAAAATATTCAAAGGTATGTATTCAGTGAATTTTGACTGGAGTTAATATTTTTTTTAGCATAATTTGTACAGTTCTCATTTAAACTGATCATCTGAACATAATCGGGTAGTTTTGTTTTAATTTTCCACATTATAGACTAAATTTCATGCAGCCTGTAATCTGAAGGCTGCTGTACATATATTCTTGCTTCTGTTCAAGCTTTAGTCCAAACTCTGACTCTGTCACATCTGTGACTGCAACCCTTTCAAACGGGGCTAAAACAATCTATAATGACAGAAAACACAAAGTGGCTGAACTTGTGAATAAATTGCACATTTTCCATAACCTCTGTATTTTCTGCAGATGGCGATCTACATGGACAGCGATTACTCTGAATCAATGTTCGCAGGTCTTTCAGAACAGATAAATGGTACGATTTAAAAAGTTTGTCGATAAAATTCAATTCACCTTTATTTCTCTAGCGCTTTTACAATGTAGATTATGTCAAAACAACTTAACATAGAAGTTCTAGTGAATTGAAACTGTGTCAGTCCAGATTTCAGAGATAAAGTTCAAAGTAGTTTAGGTCAGTGTGGTTTAATGCTGAAAGTCCAAACACTGAAGAGCAAAATAAATAATTAAAGAAATTAAATCAATTGATTTGAAAGCAAAGCAACACATCTAATCTGTTCCTATATTATCCAGTTTATGCAGTGGCTTCATGTGACTCAAGCAATTCAAACGTCCCATATCCTTTTGACAATGACAGGAGCACTTACCTCTCAGATCAATTCTCAGATGCCTGGTTGACCTTCATTTCTGGGGTATGTGTCTCCCATCGATGTGTTTCAGAGTGCATTTGCTAAGTCTAAATGTTCAGATCTGTTTACATTCACAAAGTAAACATGACAACTCTGTCTGACTTTCACAGGCTGATCCTGAAACCACTACTTTCGAAAACATGTTTGACTACATTAAAAAGAAATCTATCTCTGCCTGCAAGAAAGGGGACAAAATGGTATTAAAGTCTAAAACTAGAATATTTCTTAACTTTTTAAAGCTTAAAAGTAATTATTTAGTTTCATAATTTGAATCATTTGAATTTCTTTTTCAACCTGCTTTCTGTTTTTCTTTCTCTCTTTTGGAATCTGCCTCTTTTTGCAGATGGAAAATCGTGTGATCGGTGAGTTTCTGAAAGGAGGAAGCTGTTAAGCTCTGAAAAAGGAGACTTCCTCCTGAAGTGTTGGTGAAAATGGCCAGCGCAATCTGATGACTCTTTGTTCTACTTTCTTGCTTCCAAGCTCTAGATTTATGATTAATTTACACTGTCATTTTGGGGTTTGAGTCAGCGAGAATATAAAATGTTTCTGAAATGGCATTAAACTAAGAAATGATTTAGATTAAATTGATGTGTTCCTGCTGAATATATAGATTTCTTTAAAAACATGTTATTGATTCTGAACCTTAATGTTAATCATACCTATATCAAATGAACTATGATATCGGATCTATAATTACTATTTTTGTTAACTGATTCTTGAACAACCAAAAAAAATCTAATAAAACTGGGAATAGGGTAAAATATTAGTGGTTTTGTGTGTTATTTATTCTGCATGGACATGAATTCAGCTCTGCAATGTCTTATAGTGCAGTAAGAAATCCAAAGAAACATTTTGTGTGTTCACAGGGAATCAAATCTGACTTTGGCATTGCAAACATGTGCATGGACTTCTATTAGTCACAGTAATTGAATGTGCTGAGAGATGCTTGGTCAAGCCAGACACCTTTTTTTTTTCTATAGCCTGTATTAAAGCCACAAGGATTAATAGCAAATAAATAAATATCAGATAACTAATTTGTTTTATTTTATTTTTATGGGGCTTATTAAAATGTCAATTAGGCAGCAGAATTGTGGCAGAATGGTGTAGTGCTTGTTAATTGAAAACTTATTCAGTTCAAGTTAATATATTAACAGCTGATGGGTGATGGGGGCTTCATTAACAACAATAAAGCCGTGGTCACACTGGACTTTACTCCCCATAGACTTCCATTCATATGCACGCGAATGCGTCAGACCAGAAACGCAAGGTCATGCGTCGAGTTTCGCAGGTTGCTGCAGTGCAAAGTTCAAGCTTGGTGAACTCTGACCTGCGAAATCGCATCACTTGACTGCGTGAGACGAATCCAGGATCAAAACATGACCTCTCTGAACAGAAATATAAAACATGGAGCAATCGCTCGCTTTTTTAATGCCTAATCATCTTGTTTAATCCCACCCCTTTTCGCAGCGACGTACGACAGAATTTCGCACACACAAACTCTAGTGTGACTGCGGCTTAAAGCTGTAATTTTACAGCAATAACTGTGCTATCGTCAGCTCTGAGATCAGCCCCCTACTTTTCAGTTACAGTTAACATAATAATAATAATAATAATTAATAATTCCTTACATTTATATAGCGATTTTCTGGGCACTCAAAGCGCTTTACACAATGGGGGGAATCTCCTCATCCACCACCAGTGTGCAGCATCCACCTGGATGACGCGACGGCAGCCATTTTGCACCAGACCGCACACCACACACTAGCTGATTGGTGGAGAGGAGACAGAGTGATGAAGCCAATTATGATATGGGGATGGTTAGGAGGCCATGATGGACAGAGGCCAGTGGGGAGATTTGGCCCTACTCTTTTTTTGAAGGACATGCTGGGATTTTTTAATGACCACAGAGAGTCAGGACCTCGGTTTAACGTCTCATCCGAAAGACGGATACTGGGGCATTAGGACCCACACAGACCGCAGGTTGGGCGCCCCCTTCTGGCCTCACTAACACCACTTCCAGCAGCAACCTAGCTTTCCCATGTGGTCTCCCATCCAGGTACTTACCGGGCGCAGCCCTGCTTAGCTTCAGTGGGCGACCATGTGAGAGTTGCAGTGAGCTACCTGCTGACAAAAAATTTATTGGTAAAATTAGTGTTCATTGTTTGTTAATTTTAGTTCAATGCATTGTCTACAGTTAAAAAATACAATGTTTGATTTGAAAATGTTAAAAATATTAACATATTAAAATATTAACTTTTACGTTTAAAACAAATTATAAACCTAATTGTACCATATGGTGACAAAAAGTATGTTAGTGTCATGTTAGTGGAATTTTTTTCCCATATTTTTAACTCATTCTACTATGTTGATAATTTTTGTATGTGTATAATAATTATAATAAGTGCTTGAGGAAATATATAGGGAAAGATGAAAAGTTAATAAAACACCTGGTTCAGATGGCTTTCCAGTTGAGTGGTACAGTACAAGGCCTTCAAAGACTAATTAATCCCCATGCTTTATGACTAGTTTTTAACTACATGCTTAAGGGAGGTGAACCACCAAGAACATGGAGTGAGGCAATCATTTTGATTATTCCTAAAGAGGGTAAAGACACAAGATAATATTAGATGGGTGCTACATGTTATTGATCATGTCATCAAAAAGAAAACCAGAGCAGTAGTTATTAGACGCTGACAAGGCATTGGACTCAGTCCGTCAGGAGTATTTATATTTAGCACTGAGAAGATGAAGCTTTAAAGATAACTTTATTAGACGTAAAAAAAAAAGATAATATAAAAATTATATTCATCACCAAATGCCAGAATTAGGATTAACGGTCATCTTACCTAGAGTTTTGTTTTGGAAAGAGGCTGTCGTCAAGGCTGCCCCCTTAGTCCTACCCTTCTTGCTTTATTTATTGAGCCCTTGGCACAGTTAATAAGAGATGAACAGGGAATAACAGTTAGAGGTTTAGAGCAAAAGATCTGCCTGTATGCAGATGATGTTCTTTTGTTTGTTGGAACACCACAAGTTAGTATTCCAGCTTAAAGTGACATTTAAAGGCTTAACTAGGTTAATTAGGTTAACTAGGCAGGTTAGGGTAATTAGGCAAATTATAGTTTTGAAGAAAAAATATTATCAGACTACTGTGAAAATGTCCTTGCTCTATTAAACATCCTTTGAGAAATATTTAAAAAATAAAATAAAATTCAAAGGGGGGTTAATAATTCTGACCTCAACTGTATTAATATATATATATATATATATATATATATATATATATATATATATATATATATATATATATATATATATATATATATATATATATATATATATATATAATTATTATAATTGTTTGTATAATTTATATTTTACATTTTTTATAACCTGTTTTAACACCTTTTAATTGTTTTAGTTTTTTATTTTATTCTTGTTCACTTTGAATTACCATTGTGTATGAAAATTGCTATAGAAATAAACTGACCTTGCTCTGCCTTTTCTTTTTCCCTAAAAAAAGAAATAAAAATAAATTATAAAAAATATATATTGTTAACTAAAAATGGTATGAGATCAAATATAAATATTAGATAGTGTAGAAGAAATCACAAATGTCAATTAGAAATGTTACCTTGAGTTCACTTACCATATACAGTTGAAGACAAAATTATTAGCTTTATTATTTTTTTAAATATCTCCCAAGTGCTGTTTACAAAGCAAGAACATTTTTCACAGTATTTTCTATTACATTGTATCATGTCATTTATTTTGCCTGGAATAAACAAAATATGCTTTAAAATCAATGTTAAAACAGGTGGTTCATTCATTCAATTATTTAGGGACTAAGCCAAAGGAAAATGAAAGAATGTTTATATTATTATCGTCAATATTATAAGTCTACTTGCCTAATTAACTGAGCTTGCCTAATTTAAATTTAATTCTAAGCTAAATATTAGTCTCCTGCAAAAGAACTAGTAAATTATTATGAACTGTCCTCATGGAGAGACAAAAAAATAATAATAATCATTAAAAAATTTGTTATTAAAACTATGTTGAAAAAAAGCTGTTAAACAGCACTTGAGAAATATTTGATTGTATTCAATATTTGCCACGCCTCTAAATGCGCAGCTTAGCATTTATTCACAGTATGTTTAAGCATCTTTTAAAGAGTAATCCTTGAGCAATTATTTACTTTCCACACCAGGAAACCAAGAATGCCAGCATCCTGGTCACGAGCAAACGATTCCTACTACCGCTAAATTGACATCATGCATATTCATGACGTAAAGAGACGTGTGAGATATGTTTTGTTACTGATTGGCTAAAGAGACAGACGGCTGGCGAATCAAATAATCTAAAATTTGAATGCATTATGTGATTGGACACGCTAGCCAGGATAACGTCGACGTCTGTGTGGTTTGATTAATATTCATGAGCTAAACCTTTTCCGTAGTAGGTTTGGTAATTTAGCGTCGTGTTCACCTGGCGCCGCAGGTGCGCGGTGGATGTAGACACAAGATATGGGTAATTCAGACTCCAAACTCCGCTTCAGAAAAGCGGTGATACAACTTACCACAAAAACACAGGTCAGGTTTACTTTCATCAACATTGGTGACTATATTAATATGTGTTTAGAGTTCAGCAGGCTTTAAAGCGCTGTTAAAGTGTAACAGCTGGAATACCGTTGCGTGATGTCATTATCTTATAGTGGTCTGTGAGGCTAATATTGCTAATATAACTTCATATATTTGTTTGTAAATGTAAGCTTTCATTTAAACTTTACTTTTAACGTTAAGCTTTTAATTCTTAATTGTATACGTTTTGTTAAATTATTTAAATTTATGCGAAAGAAGTTTATTCACATGACAGTTGTGTGAAGTATGTTGTTTATGTTTTTAGTCGTTTTTTTAGCGAGTTTTAACTGTTTTGTATACATGTTACCAGCAAAAAGTCTTGTTTATTAAGGATTAAACTTAATAATTTGCATAATTCAGTTAATATCCTTTCCTGTAATAATAGCTGGTCAAAATAATAAGCAATACACGTTTATATTTCTGTTTTTTAATGACAATAATACAAATTAAAGGGCAAGATTTAATTACTGTTGCAGAAACAAAATATTGAGGTAAATTTAGTTTTATATTCGCATATTCAGACTTTCAAAATTATTTATATTATTATTTTAATCATGTTAGCAGCCAATGACTATCAAAGTACAACATTGTAGTCTTTTAAACAGTGCTAATGTTGTTTTGAAGTCATACTTTCATGCTAGCCTATTTCAGACCGAATATACAAAGTACCATGGTAAACAATATAGGTAGCATTCAAATAAAAGAGCATGCTAAAATAAAACCAACTTTACCTCAATAAACAAAACATGTGTGTGTGTGTGTGTGTGTGTGTGTGTGTGTGTGTGTGTGTGTGTGTGTGTGTGTGTGTGTGTGTGTGTGTGTGCATGCAAAAATGCCCCTAAATCTCATCTTGGCATACAGTATTTAATGTCATTCATTTTGAAATGTTAATTTATTAGTTTATTTATTTTATTTTTTATTAGTAAATTATTTATTTATTGTGTTTTACAGCCCGTGGAGGCCTCTGAGGATGTGTTCTGGGATCAGTTCTGGAGTGACATCGACTTGATGGCACAGGATATTTTCACACTAGTTCCTGCTGCTGAGATCCGCGCCGTGAGAGAGGAGTCTCCATCCAATCTGGCAACCCTGTGTTACAAGGTACAGTTTGTGTTCATCTTTGATGTTAAGTAGAACAGGTCATTATGTGATCTTAACATTAGACGGGACCAATTATAAATCAAACTTATTTTTCACAATCTAATATACAGAAATGAAATGAAATGACACTTTTAATGCCTGAAAATTTAACCAAGTTTTGTGTGTCAAGAATATCAAATTATACATTATTTATTTTTGTTATTATTTTATATATTTCAAGTAGCTTTAATGGACATTGCTTGTATTTGAATTCAAGCCAATTTTGCCCCAGTATAAGCAGAGGCATATAGTGTTATGATTTTTTTTATGATGATGTAGAGTTGTGTAAAAAATAAAGGTCATTTCACATTCCTCACTCTTTTCTGGCTGAATTTTGTTGGTACATGCATATTCATAAAAATACCATTTATAAAATGCCCCAAAAAGGGGTGACACAGTGGCTCAGTGGTTAGCACTGTCACCTCACCGTAAGAAGATCGCTGGTTCGAGTCCCGGCTGGGCCAATTGGCATTTCTGTGTGGAGTTTGCATGATCTCCCCATGTTGGTGTGGGTTCCCTCCGGGTGCTCCAGTTTCCCCGACAGTCCAAACACATGCGCTATAGGGGAATTATATGGACTAAATTGGCTGTAGTGTATAAGTATGTGTGTGTGTGTGTGTGTGTGTGTGTGTGTGTGTGTGTGTGTGTGTGTGTGTGTGTGTGTGTGTGTGTGTGTGTGTGTGTGTGTGTGTGTGAATGAGTGTGTATGGGTGTTTCCCAATACTGGGTTGGGGCTGGAAGGGCATCCACTGTGTATAACATATGCTGGATAAGTTGGCGGTTCATTCCACTGTGGCGACCCCTGATAAATAAAGGGCCTAAGCATTTAAATATTATTATATTAAAATATAAGTTGTATAAATGTTTCAAACAAGGGTGAGTTAATGATGACAGAATTTACATTTTGGGGTGAATTATCTTTTTGAATCTAAAAATGTGCAGTCTATACAACAAAAAAGCTGAAAATTAAAGTCAAAATGTTATATCATTTAAGTTTGAAACCTTCAGTAGAAACTTCAAAAAGTAAAGATCAACCATTAGGTGTTGATAAATATGCATGCATATTCATAAAAATACCATTTGTAAAATGCCCCGAAATTTGGTCAAAAGTCATAAAAAATATCCTAATAAAATAAGTTGTAAAAGTGTTTTAAACAAGTACAGGGTGAATAAATTATATACAAATATAAGTCTAAAAATATAAGTTAATGCACATACAGTTGCAATCAGAATTATTAAACCCCCTATGAATTTTTTTTTCTTTTTTAAATATTTCCCAAATGATGTTTAACAGAGCAAGGAAATTTTCACAGTATGTCTGATAATATTTTTTCTTCTGGAGAAAGTCTTATTTGTTTTATTTCGGCTAGAATAAAAGCAGTTTTTAATTTTTTAAAAACCATTTTAAGGTCAATATTATTAGCCCCTTTAAGCTATATTTGTTTTGGATATTCTGCAGAACAAATCATCATTATACAATAACTTGCCTAATTACCCTAACCTGCCTAGTTAACCTAATTAACCTAGTTAAGCCTTTAAACGTCACTTTAAACTGTATAGAAGTGTCTTGAAGAATATCTAGTCAAATATTATTTACTGTCATCATGGCAAAGATAAAATAAATCAGTTATTAGAAATAAGTTATTAAAACTATTGTGATTAGAAATGTGCTGAACAAATCTTCTCTCTGTTAAACAGAAATTGGGGTGAAAAATAAACAGGGAGGCTAATAATTCAGGGGGTTTAATAATTCTGATTGCAACTGTAAATGAACGTTGGTTTTTTTTCTGAAAACATTTCAAACAAATATTCAGGTTATTTTGGTGTTTTCCACTGAAGTTTTTGTGAAATTTACATCAATAGATGCGTTTCATTTGAATGTGTGCGTGTTTTGCAGGCAGTAGAAAGGCTGGTGTTGAATGCAGACTCAGGTTGTGTGTGTGAGAGAGACAGACAGACCGTTCTGATCTGCACTCGCCTGTTGACTCGGATTCTGCCGTACATCTTTGAGGATCCAGACTGGCGTGGGTTCTTCTGGTCCACTGTGCCAAAACTGGGCAAATCTGTGGTGAGGAAACGGTCAAAATTACTTTTGTGTGGTCAGGAAAACTCCTGCCTCATCTGTAGTTGAATATATACTAATATAAACTGTGGGCCCTATCATACACCTGGCGCAATAATGCACAAGACGTGTTTGGTGTGATTTCTTGATATTTTCAGACCAGCGCAACAGTAATTTTCACATTTTGCGCCACGTTGTTTAAATATCAAATCCATTTGTGCCACTTTGTGGACTTATGGGTGTGCTGATCTATAAATGAGGTGTGTTAAGGCACATTGCTGGCATGTTGCTATTTTGAGATCAACTGCTCTAAAGCCCAGAGTGCGTTAGTTATGCACCTATGCAGGTCCAAACGTTTACACATTGCTGAATACACACAGGATGTACAGCAATACACAAATATCTTTACATATGAAAACAATTAAAGTATTAAAATGTTACAAAAATTATTATTTTCTACATAAATATAAAAACCACTGCCTCCATCCCTCATCTCGGGGCTTTTTTCAGTTTATTCATGACAATTTGCATTTGTATAATGTTGTTGTTATTATTATTATTATTATTATTATTAGCAGTATTATTTATGCATATTTATATTTGTTTTAATATAAACAAGTTTAGATTTGTCCTCCTGTGGGGTTTTGGAGAAGTCTGCATCACCATTTGTGGGTTAAAAACAGGACGTGTGTTTGGATATAACTCCAAACTAGAACTGAATTTAGAAATAGTTTTTCCAGAAATAGAGTTTCCACCGTTTCCATACTCCACCAAAGTAAAGGAGTACAAGTAAAGAGAAAGTAAAGTGGCCATATGGAGGAGGCTCGTTCTTTAACTGTCTTTAACTTTAGCCCCAGTTTAACTGTTTTCTCGCTAGTGAAGCGTTCAGTTTTTTACAAAGTCCCCCATGTAAATAGCAAATGCTCCATGGCGTGACGCAACTGTCTCTTAAAGGAAATAGGAGATGAGACTCTGATTAGTTTAATGCACGTTATTCTCAAAACACATCCAGAACTCATTAAGAGAATAAGCACAACCCTATTAGACCATGCGCCGGGTGCAGAGTGTATTTATCTGTCCTTAAAATAGCAAAAGTGGATTCAGACACCCCCTTAATGCTTTTGCATCATGTGCTTTAGACTTTGCGCATAGATTGTTCAAATAGAGCTCTGTGTGTATCCGTTTGTGTGCATGTGAGTGTGTGAGAAAGAGAGAGAGAGAGATTTTGTTCTCTGGTGCATTTTTATGTTCTCCTGTTACCGGCCTGAACACTCCTCTGATTGTGTCTCTCTCAAAGAACGAGAGTGTATTAAATATCCTGCGATTTAAAGACATGAAGGAAACTGAATGAGTGTATTGATGCGTGTATGAAGCTCTTCAGAAAACCCCTAAAACACTCACCAAACCAGCTTAAAATTTCAGATTGTGTTTGCATGATTTGACCAAAAAATAGCCATGCATTAATTTATTGCTGTGTGATTAAAAACATGACAGATTTGTGTGTGTGTGTGTGTGTGTGTGTGTGTGTGTGTGTGTGTGTGTGTGTGTGTGTGTGTGTGTGTGTGTGTGTGTGTGTGTGTGTGTGTGTGTGTGTGTGTGTGTGTGTGTGTGTGTGTGTGCGTGCGCAGGATGAAGGTGAAGAGGAGTGCACGCGGCCCCTGGCAGAGTCTCTCCTCTCTGCTGTTTCTGATCTGCTTTTCTGTCCAGATTTCACCGTTGAAAGCAACTTCAAGACCAGTGCGGTAACTCTCTCTGAGTCTCCATCATTACTGCTCTGTGGAGTTTTGCAGATGCTCATCATTGCTTAATCTAAACACAATCCACATGCTTAGATAGTGGCTACACTGTCAAAAATATCCGGAAATTAGCAGTTTTCCGTATTTCTAGATTCATTTTTTTTTATTTTTCCCAAATTATTTCTGCTTTTGAACTGCATTATGGAAGCTTGATCTAAAATATTAACCTTAAAAAGTGACTTTTCTAAACATGTGTATTAGTTTGCGGTGCTATATTGTCTGTGTTAGTGTTGTACATTACTCTACCAAAACCTTGTAATAAACTGCCAGTACATTTTCTGTTATTTTTCAGACTTATTTCTCTATATTTCTGATACGTTATATTATTTCAAACTAGTAAAATGTAAATAAAAGTCACTTTGTTAAACTGTAGAGTTGAATTTTCGGTATCACTTTATTTTGATGGTCCCTTTAAAGCAGGGCTATTCAATTAGTTTGTCACGGGGGCCAGTTCATGAAAAGCATCCCAAACGAAGGGCCGGAGAGATATGACTTGCAATATAAATGATGACACAACTGCATTTAAGAGCCAATTATGTATTTTTGCTCCTTTAGACACCCACGTTGTATTTGTCTACATTAAAATGTTAATATATTGTGTTTTGAAACTATATAATATCACTGCATTGTACAATAAGTTTTTTTTAACAAACATTCAAATGTTGTATTTCACAGCACAACAAAATCAGTGTATTGCTTAAGTAGGCTTCTTCTACATTCAGATACGTTCATATGTTATGTTTTGAATTGCATAACAATTATGGATGCAACAATTATAGATTTTGGTTGTACGATTATATAGTGTGAAGAATAATCAGGGTTTCACAGTTATCACGTCTAATGTAAATTTAAGCTTTATATTAGCAAGATTTAGATCTGGACATCCCTAACTAATATTAAAAACCCTTTAAAAGGCATTTTCATTAGTAATAGTTTTTATGCTGAAGGTTTTTCTGTGCTTATAGGGCTACACAATTTAATTATGTGTGTGTTTATAGAGAGGAACGGGAGAAAATAATATAATAATAATTGTTATGAAGGTCGGCGCCAATATTTAGATTAACTGTTGTTATCATCTGCGTTCATACATACATAATCATTTTAATAGTTCGTCTAACATGTCTTTTGTTTACATTGCACTGAAAGCTAAGCACAACTCTCACCGCTACAGCATGAGATGTTGCCTACTGCGTGCGCCCAAAGCCGCGAGCGCGTTGCTCCGCTTGTGCCCGCATATTGGCATATATTCTTACGACATAACAAACTTGCGCGCGGGAAAGACGTGATATGGGAACGGCCCGCGGCTATAGTTATTACAGTGTCCGTGCGTATTAGCTTCAGTGGACAAGCTCGAAACTTTAAACTAGCGCACAGTTTGCAACTTGGTGAACTTTGTTCAGCAGTTTCGTTTCGTGCGGCAGAACAGAAATGCAGAAATGCTGCTTAGAGAAGCCTTTACGATTAATTAACCATGACGAATTAAAGCGCAGTTAATAGTGAAATCGGTTAATCGTTGCATCCCTAATAACGATATCAGTGCATTGTACAAAAAACCTTTTCTCCAAACATATTACTGTCAGGTGACTCACGCTCTGCGCAGCTCATGCTGTATTGAACAGACGCACGTCACTTCATATAGTGGCCGTTTTTTGACTGAACTAAATTTATTCTTGATGTCTTGGTCACACTATTTGGAGGGCCAGAACAAATTGCCTCGGGGGCCGGGTTTGGCCCGCGGGCCGCCAATTGAATAGCCCTGCTTTAAAGCATTTTGTTGCAATTTAAGTTACATTGCATCTACATGCCAACTAATTCTTAATTATTTATTATAAGTAGACTGTTAGGTTAGGGTTAGTGTAAGTTGACATGTAATTGCAAAGTTTTTTATAGTCAGTTAAATGTTTGTTGAAGGAGCCGTATCAGCAGTTTACTAATACTGAAATGAGACTTAACTGGCGTGTAGTTGCAATGCAACTTTTAGTCAACAAAATGTGCAATAAGGACCATCAAAATGAAGTGATACCAAATTTTCAACATCAGAAGTCGACAGAGCAGAGATCAACATCCCATAATGCAATTCACAACCGGAAATAAACAGAAAACTCTTGTGAATTACTAAATATGGAAACTGTTATTTAACAGATTTTTTTTTTACCATGTACCAAAAGTTTCTGTTAAAAATATTGACAAACCCAACCATGAAGTTAAAAGGAATCATTTAGATTTAATTGAAATAAATATCCAACAATGTCCATATTTGTCTCGATGTTGAGCAAAAACAACACAATATTTATCATTTTATAGATCGCAAAAAAATTATAACAGAACACTGGAGGGAAGAATGAGCTAAAGCAGTGTGTATTTTGGCCATACATTTACATCAGTGTTTCCTCTTGGATTTTTTCCAGCTGTGGTGGCAAGCCTTTTACACAGATCTTCCAGCTACCTATGCCGTTATTTCAATGACAAATGTCGTGAGCGCAGTAGTACAAGTCGAGATCACATTCATGTAATACGAACATGTGAATCTCTTTGCTTGTGCGCCAATTTCCTTTGTTCGTGCACAAAACTTCTTGCACACCCTCAAATATACATTGCTGAAGTGCAGATTTTCTTATGCGCGTTCAAATAAATGCTGCTGAAGTGCGATTTAGTGCGTTTATGTAACGAGTATGTCTCCAACGTTTATTAGATTTACTAGGAATATTTATGAATGTCTCCAATAGACCTACAGAGCGGCATTAATGCGTCCTGAAGTAAAGTGAAACGGCGATAAAATCCAACAAGAATAAGTCTTTGTATGCAGAGCCACAGACCTTTATTTATGAAATCTAATTATGGAAACTGTGTTCATCTTAACTGAAAGCTACGTCGTGTTTGCTGGCCTATCAGTCAGTCAGTCAGTCAATAAGCATGTCACATTAAAGGGTTAAACAAATAACGCACAGCACTACTACGATTAAAGAGAGGTTTGCACTGTTATAATTCACTTACCTTTTAATATGTTTTGGTGCAATTTTATAACCTGCTGTTAAAAAAAAAAACAACGACTGAATGTTTTGATTGAGAAGCTGTAATGTAACCATGGCGGGATGAATTTTGGTGAATGAATGTAGCGGAAACATTGCATTTTTTGAAAACCGGTTTCAAGTTTGAGCAATATATCATTATCTTTTTCATATAAACCACACAAATGCAATTTATAAATGCAACAGTGTCTTGGTTTCTTCAGTATTTTTTAATGTTTCTGTGATTTTTAAGAACCTGCTAACATCTGTATCTGTGTGTCTGTGTGTTCAGGATGCTGATATCCAGTCCATAGACAGCTGTGAGTTCATCTGGGAAGCTGGCGTTGGATTTGCTCAGACTCCGCCTCTCAACTATTCCCATGACTCCAACAGGTCAGAGCCCTGCTCACTTCACTACAGCTCCACCCACTTCAAATTACCACGCCCCTCGTGACATCACCGCACTCTCTGAGCATTTAATCTAGGTGAAAAGTTCAAGTAAACAGCGTCAGAGGAGTGAATGAGCTCCTAAACCTTTTGTACTCAGATCACTCAACACATACTATATGTACACTATGGATATATGTTGTTCAAATACAGACTACAGTACACTACTGAGTAAAAGTCTGGAATTATGATATTTTTAATGTTTAAAGAAAACCCATAAGATCACCACAGCTGCATTTTTATTAACTCATTTCCCAACAACATCTAAAAACAAAAAGGCTCCACCTACTCGCAGCATTTTGGATGATTTTCACTTAAATTTGGCAGCTCTCAGAATATTTTATGCTATGAATATATATCAAATTAAAGAACAAAACCTCTGCTTTTAAACAAAAAAGGAGTCTAGTCTATCTTTATATTAACAGTTCACCCAAAAATGAAAAATTTCCCACTATTTACTAAGCCACAAGTGGTGGTTACAAACCTTTGGGGGTATTTTTCTTCACAAAAGAATGTATTTTGAAGAAAAATGTAAACCTGTAACCACTTCCATAGTGTTTGTTTTCCCTACTATAGAAGTCAATAGTTACAGGTTTAGAGTTTCTTCAAAATATCTTCTTATGTGTTCAGCTGAAGAAAGAAAATATTAAAGGTTTGAAACCAGTAAAAGATGAGTGCATGATGAAGGAATTAGTACGGTGGCCGAGAGAGCTTAACGCGCTGCAATTTAAGAAAGCACATGCAATAACAAAAAACACCAGCAAATTAAGAAACGATCTTCATCAATTTGACAGACACCTGTTGCAAATTGATCAAAACACAAACAACTGAAGAAACGTGCAGCAAGTTAGTCAAAACACAAAGGATGAAACGCGCAGCAAATTGATTAAAACACAAAGGATGAAACGCTGAACAACTGAACAACAGTCACGGCACAATAACACATCCGTATCTCAGCTGGGTCTGTCATGTTTTTGGGTCCTCTTGAAACATTTCCGTTGTGTTATGTGGATGTTTGCAAGTGTTTTGACTAATTTGCTGCACGTTTCTTCAGTTGTTTGTATTTTAATCAATTTGCTGCGCGTTTCATCCTTTGTGTTTTGACTAATTTGCTGCGCGTTTCTTCAGTTGTTTGTGTTTTGATCAATTTGTCTGTCAAATTGATGAAGATCGTTTCTTAATTTGCTGGTGTTTTTTGTTATTGCATGTGCTTTCTTAAATTGCAGCGCGTTAAGCTCTCTCGGCCACCGTAAATTAGCTTTTTTTGGTGAACCATTTGGTGACAAGAAATCTCCCAAGTGGCAGCGAGAGAGTTATTATATTGTGTAGTATAATTGTACATCTATACAAATAAAGATATTGTTAACCTCTCTCTCTCTAGAGATTGACACCTAGATATGGTAGATTGACACCTTTATTTATAGTCTTAAATCGTTTTTTCAAAAATTTTAATGAATTTTTTTTAATTAAAGTATTTATTTGTGGGTTTAAGTTAATTTTATTTTAGAACATGCCAAAATGGCTATTTATGCTATAAGAAAGTAACACATTTATCATGGATTGTGTAATGATTTATATGTAGTACTTAAGAGTTCTGTTAAATCCAGAATCTTAGTAGATTTTAATTGATAAAGCTATGAAAGATTTTGCAAAGTTTGAATTAATTTGGTGTTTTAAAGGGCACCTATGGTGAAAAATCTACTTTTCAAGCTGTTTGGACAGACATATGTGTAGGTATAGTGTATAGACCGTCATATTGGGGTGATATAAACACACCCAGTGCTTTTTTTTATTTTTTATTTAACAACATAAAAACGGTGGTTTTGAGCCGCAACTTGACGTAGGAGTGCGGTCCCCCCGCCCACCAAATTGATTGACAGCTGCATATTAACATGTCTTCATAGTAGCGCGTATAATCATATCAACAAGACAGGACGTGCGCAAAGCAACCGGGAATAAAAGGTCTGTTCAGTTTGCTAGGATCATCAATCATCATTAAATGTGATCAAGAGTGAGTTTTACAAGTTTAAAATGTTTTAAAACAGTGCATGTTAATGAATTACAGCGATTTACTTCATCACTACATCAGCCGCGTGTCAGAACAATTATACAAGAAGACGCTTCAATCCCGGTTTGTGGACGTTAAATCAGGTTTATTTTGTACATTAACATAACAGATATCCATACAGCAGTGGATATTAACCTGTATCCTGTCACATTTGCTTGCAAAAAGAGTGCAAAGCTAAACCCGCACACTGTCTGTGTGTGTGTATCTATCAGTGTGTGTGCGTGAACTTTGTAACGACATTGTGTGTGACTCATCGTTGCAACTCCACAACAAATGCATCAAATACTCATTGGTAAAAGTCTAGTATTTCTCACAAACGTTACGTGAGATCTGCTTCCTTCTTGTCTGTCTGTTGTCTGAGGCAGCCGAAGGCGGAGATTAAGGCACACTGACAGGCACATGGGAACGGTGGGCGTGAAGGACTAGCCTTAAAGGCGCAGTACACAAAAACCACTACCTGCTGCTCAGAGCTATAAAATAGAACTTATGAAAGGTATAATATAAAACCTGATGGGTGTTTTGAGCTGAAACTTTACAAACACATTCTGGAGACACAAAAGACATATTAAATCTGGAAAAAGTGGTAACCTAGGTGCCCTTTAAAGTGGCTTTGTATGAGATTTATTGACTATTTAAAGTTTCTTTTAATGTTCTGAAGTATATTAATTATGTAAATGTGTAGCTGTAATATGTTCAAAAATCAAACCTCTCGCTCTCTCTCAGGACAGAATTGCTGAAGCTCTTGTTGACCTGTTTCTCAGAAGAGATGTACCAGTCTCCATCAGACACACACACTCTCAACCCTTGGGTCTCGTTCTTTTGCTCCAGAGAAAACAGGTAAACACACATGCACTTTATTTTTACTCATTCATTAGTTTTGCAGATTGCACCACATCAAGTTTCAATTCAAATCACTTTATTGGCATGACATACATGGGTACATATTGCCATAGTGTATCTAGCAGGGGCTTAAAAAGTCAATATAAATAATAATAGTAATAACAATATTGATAAAATAATAACAAAAATGAAAAATAGAAAAGAATATTTACAGCATACATTTAAAACAGTAAAATGCCTTTATCTTTAGTTTGTGCCATTTATAAATATAAGTTCCTCTCTCTCTCTCTCTCTCTCTCTCTATGTTTCAGACATGCACTCCCGCTCTTCACGTCTCTTCTTAATGTGGTTTGTGCATATGATCCTATCGGCTATGGCCTCCCGTACAATCACCTGATGTTTTCTGACCAGCGGGGCGAGCTGGCGGAGCTGGCACTGCAAACACTGATCATTTCACTGGAGCAGGAGCTCAATGACACACACCCCAACACACACACCACTGCTGACACTGATTACAACAGGAACAACACTACTGAAGCATGCCCGGTAACATTATAGCTCTACCAATACTTTTTTTTAATGCTCCCCCTTAAGTTGTGAAAGCATTACTTTGTTAAAAAAAATATATTTTCTATATTATTGCACTGTATTCCAGATCTTAATTATGTGATGTGATATACTTGTTTTAGGAACAGAATCCATTTTATTTACTGATTTAGGTTGATATATATATATATATATATATATATATATATATATATATATATATATATATATATATATATATATATATATAAACAGTTGCAATCAGAATTATTGAACCCCCTTTGAATTTTTTTTCTTTTTTAAATATTTCCCAAATAACGTTTAACAGAACAAGGAAATTTTCAAAGTATGTCTGATAATATTTTTTCTTCTGGAGAAAGTCTTATTTGTTTTATTTCGGCTAGAATAAAAGCAGTTTTAAATTTTTTTAAAACCCATTTTAAGGTAAAAATTATTAGCCCCTTTAAGCTATATATTTTCTCGATAGTCTACAGAACAAACCATCATTATACAATAATTACCCTAACCTGCCTAGTTAACTTAATTAAGCCTTTAAATGTCACTTTAAGCTGTGTAGAAGTGTCTTGTAGAATATCTAGTCAAATATTATTTACTCTCATCATGGCAAAGATAAAATAAATCAGTTATTAGAAATGAGTTATTAAAACTATTATGATTAGAAATGTGTTGAAAAAAATCTTCTCTTCGTTAACAGAAATTGGGGAAAAAATAAACATGGGGGCTAATAAATCAGGGGGGCTAATAAATTAGGGGGTTGAATAATTCTGATTGCAACTATATATATATATATATATATATATATATATATATATATATATATATATATATATATATATATATATATATATATATATGTGTATGTATGTATGTATGTATGTATGTGTGTGTGTGTGTGTGTGTGTGTGTGTGTGTGTGTGTGTGTGTGTGTATATATATATATATATATTAGTATTTATTTATTTATTTATTTATTTTTACATATATATATATATATATATATATATATATATATATATATATATATATATATATATATATATATATATATATATATATATATATATATATATATATATATATATATTCATTTTTCAAACAAACCAGAACTAAAAACACTTTCAAATGACAACATGGCGACACTATGGCTCAGTGGTTAGCACTGTCACCTCACAAGAAAGTCACTGGTTCGAGTCCCAGCTGGGTCAGTTAGCGTTTCTGTGTGGAGTTTGCATGTTCTCCCTGTGTTGTTGTGGGTTTCCTCCGGGTGCTCCGGTTTCCCACACAGTCCAAACAAGTGAAATGGATGAACTAAATTGGCTGTGTGTGTGAATATGAGAGTGTATAGATGTTTCCTAGTACTTGGTTGCGGCTGGAAGGGCATCCGCTGCGTAAAACATATGCCAGAATAGTTGGCGGTTCGTTCTGCTGACACAACCCCTGACCAATAAGGGAATAAGTTCACGCATCTACATATAAGCACTGTTAAACAATTGTTTAAGAAATCGATTCTGCATCAATTCTAAGGTTTTGCATCAATTAATGCATTTCTAAT
The DNA here is from genome assembly GCA_903798195.1 of Danio kyathit. Taxonomy (NCBI): domain Eukaryota; kingdom Metazoa; phylum Chordata; class Actinopteri; order Cypriniformes; family Danionidae; genus Danio; species Danio kyathit. Next base: position 53,821,550 of record LR812530.1, read on the forward strand.
TTCTCTGAGTGAAATACACTAGTAAAAAAATGTATAGGCCGTTATATTGCTCAGTATAAATAAGTACACCCCTTACAAAATGTTTTCTATAAGATTCTTAATAATATTATATTTGTGCACGTACATTAGGTTAGTCAGTACTGAAGCCAAATCTGAAGTTAATCTATCAAAACACTGAAGATCACGATCCAAAAAGTAGTAGCCCAAATGTGTATGTTAGGGAAAAATATTAAATAAAAATGTAAAAAAAGAAGAAAAATGAAGAGAAACTAAAAATATATTTACAATTTTGTGGTTTGTATTTTTTTTTGTTTATTTAAATGTATTCTCTTTTTCTAAAGATGTTTGGTGACTTATTTTAATAAATAAATCTGTTTAATAAATCTGTTTTGTTCAAATGCACCAAAATATATTACATTTTATTCACTGAGAAATGGATAAAAATGTTAATTTAATGATTAATTAATAAATAAATAATTAAAAAAAAAAATTAATATAAAGATGTGTTAAATGCAATGATACATGCACGAACTTGTACTGTAAGCACAAATAATTCATAGTAAATAAAACAAATCTGAATAAAATCTATATTTTTTGTTGGAATTAGTGCTGAAAAACATTGTTATGATTGATGTTTCCATAAAAGGCATCTGGGTGGCATGGTGGCTGGTTCGTGTCCCGGCTGTTGGCATTTCTCTGTGGAGTTTGCATATTCTCCCCATACCATGTTGGTGTGGGTTTCCTTCATGTGCTCCGGTTTGCCCCACAGTCCAAACACATGCTCTATAGGTGAATTGGATGAGCAAAATTGGCCGTAGTGTATGAGTGTGTGTGTGTGTGTGTGTGTGTGAATGAGTGTGTATGGGTGTTTCCCAGTACTGGGTTGCAGCTGGAAGGGCATCCGCTGCGTAAAACATATGCTGGAATAGTTGACGGTTCATTCCGCTTTGGCGACCTCTAATAAATCAGAGACTAAGCTGAAGGAAAATGAATGAATGAATAAAAGGCATCTGGTATTTTGATATTATATTATATATTATTGTTTTAATGCATTTAAAACAGAAAAGCGAATGCCAGTGATGACCAAGAATGCTGAGCTTGAATATCACATTTCTTTCCTTATATTTTCAGACCACAAGGGGTGAAAATCTGTTTGTAAACTACCTGTCTCGAATTCATAGAGAAGAGGTGAGGTACTTCAACATTACACATGCATGCTAAATCAGTTTTAACAGCCCTCTACTCCTGCACTTTGAGTGATACATTCATTTAGAAATGCATTTTATTTTTATTTTCCTGTAGGATTTTAACTTTATCTTGCGAGGGATCAGCCGACTGCTCAATAACCCTCTCATGCAAACATACCTGCCCCATTCCTGCAAAAAGATCCAGTTTCATCAAGAGCTGCTGGTTCTCTTCTGGAAACTCTGCGACCTCAACAAGGTATAAACTTAATAGTTTTAATAACTCATCTCTAATAACTGATTTATTTTATCTTTGCCATGATGACAGTAAATAATATTTGACTAGATATTTTTCAAGATACTAGTATTCAGCATAAACTGACATTTAAAGGCTTAACTAGGTTAATTAGGGTAAAGTTAGGGTAATTAGAATCAGAATCAGAATCAGTTTTATTGCCAAGCGTGCTTCACACACACAAGGAATTTGTTTTGGCTACAGAAGCTTCCAGTGTACATAAAGTGACAAGTGACAACACAAAATTAAATATGAGAAAAAAGGCGATAGACATTAAACATTAAACAGAGATGCAGTAAGTCAAAAAATATCTGGATGTTGAGTTGTTTGTACAGATATGTTGTAAATATACAGGTTATAAGGTGCTGTGTACCAATGCGAATGGAGAAAGTATTGCGTTGTATATTGTTATAAGGTGCTGTGTACAAGTACGTATGAGAAAGTATTGCACGTTTATTGCCCAGTAGGGGAATATTTAACTGTTCATGAGGTAGATGGCCTGAGGAAAGAAACTTTTCCTGTGTCTGGCTGTTTTTGTGCTTGGTGCTCTGTAGCGCCGACCAGACGGTAACAGTTCAAACAGGTAATGTGCTGGGTGCGAGGCATCCAGAGTGATTTTGCGAGCCCTTTTACTCACTCTGGAAGAGTACAGTTCATTAGGCAAGTCATTGTATAACAGTGGGTTGTTCTGTAGACAATCCAAAACAAAAGGGGGCTAATAATATTGACCTTAAAATGGCTTTAAAAAAAATTTTAAACTGTTTTTATTCTAGCCGAAATAAAACAAAAAAAATCAGACTTTCACCAGAAGAAAAAATATTATAGGAAATGCTGTGAAAAATGACTTGCTCTATTAAAAATCACTTGAGAAATATTTGAAACAATAAATATTGCACGGGGGGGTGAATAATTTTGCCCTCAGCTGATGAGTATGTGAACTGTGTATATAATTTGTTAAATATTATCATTATAAATGTTTATATTTTTATATTTATTCGTTTTTTATGTCTACTTTTTATTACATTTTGTTTTAAAATATTTACATATTTAGTTTTATTTTGAAAAATTACATTTGGATATTTTTATCTTATTCTCTATATTTTTTATATACATTTTGTAATACAATTTTTTTAAAAATAGTTTATAATTTATTCCATAATTTTACTGTTTATATTTCTGTTCAGAATTTACTTCATGTTGTGTTTCAGAAATTTCTGTTCTACGTGTTGAAGAGCAGTGATGTGCTGGATATTCTGGTACCAATCCTCTTCTATCTGAATGACGCTCGTGCAAATCAGTGTGAGTATCTGGAGGATTCAGTGTTATACTTTAAATAAGTTCACCCATACTGTATTGACCTTATTCTGCAATGTGGAAGTGCGCTCATTTTTGCGATTGTTTTAGAACTTCAGATTCAGTCGCCTGTGGGAGAAATCACTAGGAGTAATAAATGGCAGAAAACAGTCAAACTACTTCCTCTACAACTAAATGTGAATACATAAAGAGTAAAACAATATAATAAGAAAATATCAGTTTGTGGCGACACAATGGCTCAGTGGTTAGCATTGTCACCTCACAGCAAGAAGGTCGCTGGTTTTAGTCCTGGCTGGGTCAGTTGGTGTTTCTGTGTGGAATTTGCATGTTCTCCCCGTGTTGGCGTGGGTTTCCTCCGGATGCTCCGGTTTCCCCCACAGTCCAAACACATGCACTATAGGAGAATTGAATAAACTAAATTGTCCGTAGTGTATGAGTGTGTGTGTGAATGAGTGGGTATGGATGTTTCCCAGAACTGGGTTGCAGCTGGAAGGGCATCCGCTGTGTAAAACATATGTTGGATAAGTTGGCGGTTCATTCCTCTGTGGTGACCCCTGATGAATAAAGGGACTAAGCTGAAGGAGAATAAATGAATGAATATCAGTTTGCAACATCAAGCAGCAGAACGAGCTTATTTTTAACGAATATTTTTGATGTATTGACCATTTGAGTGTTTTAATGATGTCTTATTGTTATGAATATAGAAGAGATATCGGTCATAAATCTGTGTGCATGTGTGTCTGTTTGCAGCACGTGTCGGTCTGGTGCATATCGGTGTGTTTATTTTGTTGCTGTTAAGCGGAGAGAGGAATTTTGGGGTGCGTCTGAATAAACCCTACAGTATACGAGTGCCGATGGATATTACAGTGTTTGCTGGGACTCATGCTGACCTGCTGATCGTGGTGAGATGAACACAAATACATGCATCTGCCATTTTATTTTCATTTAAAAGCCACAATGCAATAAAGCATCAAAATGGAAGCCTTTGCACTGTATTCCAGATCTTAATAATGTGATGTGATAAATTTGTTTTAGGAACAGAAACCAATTTATTTACTGATTTAAGTTGATTTTAAAACTTCCAAATCTCACTCACACATCTGCATATTAGTGCTGTTTAACAATTAATTGCATACAAAATAGACCGTTTTAACAAAAACTGTAAAATGTAGATTTTTTTTTAATCATGTATTAATGCTAAAAGTCTTATTTAATTTATGTATTAATTTGTTTGTTGTTTTTAATTGTATTTTTATTATTGAAATGTCCTTGCCACGGAAGTAGCCTTGGTTGCTGACATGGCATTAAAGAAAAGTTTGCATATACATAACAAATATATACAGTACACAAACAATTAAATAGGAATATATCTGTAACAAATTTATAAAATTAATCAAATATTATGTAAATATTTTATGTGTATATACATGTATTTGTGTGCATTTATACACTCACTGGCCACTTTATTAGGTACACCTTACTAGTACCGGGTTGGACCCCCTTTTGCCTTCAGAACTGCCTTAATCCTTTGTGTCATAGATTCAACAAGGTACTGGAAATATTCCTCAGAGATTTTGCTCCATATTGACATGATAGCATCATGCAGTTGCTACAGATTTGTCGGCTGCACATCCATGATGCCAATCTCCCGTTCCACCACATCATAAAGGTGCTCTATTGGATTGAGATCTGCTGACTGTGGAGGCCATTTGAGTACAGTGAACTCATTGTCATGTTCAAGAAACCAGTCTGAGATGATTCACACTTTATGACATGGTGTGTTATCCCCTTCTGATGGGAAGTAGCCATCAGAAGATGGAGACACTGTGGCCATAAAGGGATGGACATGGTCAGCAACAATACTCAGGTAGGCTGTGGCATTGACACGATGCTCAATTGGTACTAATGAGCCCAAAGTGTGCCAAGAAAATATCCCCCACACCATTACACCATCACCACCAGCCTGAACCGTTGATACAAGGCAGGATGGATCCATGCTTTCATGTTGTTGACGCCAAATTCTGACTCGACCATCCGAATGTGGCAGCAGAAATCGAGACTCATCAGACCAGTTTCTGCCATGTGATTGGCTGATTAGAAATTTGTGTTAACAAGCAGTTGACCAGGTGTACCTAATAAAGTGGCCAGTGAGTGTATATCAACTGAACACACATAACATGTAAATACAAACTTTTATTTTGTATCTGATGAGTTGTTAAGTAGCACTAATATGCAGATTTTGGAGCTTTAAAATCAACTTAAATCAGTCAATAAATTAGTTTCTGTTCCTAAAACAAAGATATTGCATCATATTATTAAGATCTGGGATAAAATCTTCATATTAAAAAAAGTTGGTGCATAAAAATAATTTGTATAAAATATTGAATTTAAGCTAATAATAATTTAAAACTATTAATATAAAACTTTTTTTTTTATTTACATTCCTGGAGGCACACCAACAGTACATATTTTGGATTTCTCCCTTATCTGACCCATTAACTTCAGATTTTGGAGTCTCCTCTAATGTTCTGATGAGTTGATTTAGGTGTGTTTGATTAGGGAGAGGTTGAAAATGTGTACTGTTGGTGTGCCTTCAGGAACAGGGTTGGGAAACACTGCGGTATAACACACGTATTTGCACGTGTTAAAGTACTGACTTATTTTCCACGCATCAAACAACACTTCTAAGCACCTATCTCAGATGTGGGCGTAACTGACATTATGCAGATTTAATATGTGACATGCCTTCAGATGGTTTTTCTCATTCACTTACATCGCTTTTTGGGTTGCCAGGTATGCATTTTGGCACTAATAGGCAGATTTGGGAGCTTTTAAAATCAACTTAAATCATTAAAAAAACTACTTTCTGTTCCAAAAACAAACATCATATTCAGATCTGGTATAAGTTTTGCATATTAAAAACTTGGTGCATAAAAGTTATTTGCATAAAATGTTGAAATTAAGCTAATGAGATAAAAAAAAAAAAAAACAGTTTGAATTAAAATATATGTAAATATTGTTTTTTTTATATATATATATATATATATAAATTGGCAGGTTTTCCATAAGATCATCACCAGTGGACATCAGCGATTGCAGCCGCTGTATGACTGTCTTCTCACTATTATAGTCAATGGTAGATCAATTTGCTCACTAAAAATTACAATATAATGATCAAAAGTACAATACACTTCCTTACAACTCTTTGTTGTTATTTTTCCAGTGTCTCCTTACCTGAAAAGTCTGTCTATGGTAGCAGCCAACAAACTTCTCCACCTGCTGGAGGTTTTCTCCAGTCCCTGGTTTCTGTTCAGCTCTCCTGTTCAGCATCACCTGGTCTTCTTTCTGCTAGAGGTTTTCAACAACATCATTCAGTACCAGTTTGATGGTAAGCTGCTTATATTTTCACTACCAGTCTAAAGTTTGAAAACCGTAAGATTTGTTAATGTTTTAAAAGGCAATTCTGTTTCCCAATGCTGCATTTTTTTTTATCCAGAATACAATAAAAGCTGTTAAATTGTGAAATATTATTTCAATTTTAAGTAACCGTTTTCTTAGTGGATGTAATTTCATATTTAATTTATTTTTGTGATTCAAAGCTGAATTTCCATCATCTTTACTCCCGACTTTAGTGTCACATGATCTTTCAGAAATCATAATAATATTATTATTATGGTTATTATTGATATTAAATCACCAAAGATTCTTTTAATCGTCAGTGCTAAAAAGAATTTTTTGGAAATGCATTTTACTCTGAAAATTTGTTGTTTTAATAACTCCTCTCTAATAACTGATTTATTTTATCTTTGCTGTGATGACAGCACATAATATTTGACTAGATATTTTTCAAGATACTAGTATTCAGCTTAAAGTGACATTTAAAGGCTTAACTAGGGTAATTAGGGTAAAGTTAGGGTAATTAGGCAAGTCATTGTATAACAGGGGTTTGTTCTGGAGACTATCCAAAAAAATATTGCTTAAGGGGGCTAATAATATTGACCTTAAAATAGGTTTAAAACAATAAAAACTGCTTTTATTCTGGCTGAAATAAAACAAATAAGACTTTCTCCAGAAGAAAAAATATTATAGGAAATACTGTGAAAATTTGTTAAACATCATTTGGGAAATATTTGAAAAATAAAGAGAAATTCACAGGAGGGCGAATAATTCTGACTTCAACTGTTTGTGAGCCTGGAATAACAATATTTTTGTTAATAATCTATTTATTTTGTTGATTAAGTTTCTCATAAGTGTAAATTTTTTAACAATAATTGCTGTTTTACAAGGAATTTAATAATTACATCTGTACTATTCAATCTACCACTAATAGAAAGACATCCATTTGTGTTCTAGTTTCAAGCTTCTTTCAAAAAGGTCTTGCTTGTCTATAATTGTAAGAATTGTATTTATTATTAATTAATTATTTATTAAATATCTATTTATTTACTTGTTTTTGTATGTATTTTTTAAAATTCTTTTTATTTTGTACTTTTATTATTAATTTAAAGGCTTAACTAGGTTAATTAGGGTAAAGTTAGGGTAATTAGGCAAGTCATTGTATAACAGTGGTTTGTTCTATAATCCAAAACAAATATTGCTTAAGGGGGCTAATAATATTGACCTTAAAATAGGTATAATAAAATTAAAAACTGCTTTTATTCTAGCCAAAATAAAACAAATAAGACTTTCTCTAGAAGAAAAAATATTATAGGAAGTACTTTGAAATATTCCATGCTCTGGTAAACATCGTTTGGGAAATATTTGACAAGGAAATTCACAGGAGGGCGAATAATTCTCACTTTAACTGTATATGAATTATTGATAAGTCTTACAATAAGTGCTTGTACATGTCTGTAAATATCAGGGAACTCTAACCTGGTGTACGGCATCATCCGCAAGCGCAGCCTCTTCCACCAGCTGGCTAACTTACCCACAGACATCATCCTCATCCAGAAAGCCCTGCAGAGGAAAAAGAGCAGGAGCAACAGCACCCATAATGCGGTTTTCATGGAGATCAGCAACCCTTACAGCAGCGAGGGTCTGAATAAAACCACACCGGTTCAAACGGGCACTCTGAACGCAAGCTTGAAGGACATACCACGTATGTAAATCACAGCTTCTCTATGTTAATAAGCAAACACAAAATACAACACAAGTGTTGCCAGGTCCAATAAAAGTTTTCACACCATTGACAACTCGAAACTGTGCAAAAACAAATTAATAGTAGCCTGATTTATTTATTTTTTGTTAGTTTTGTTTGTTTGTTTTTTTGTTAGTTTTTTTTGCTCAGACAAATACTGTACATTTTCAGCCATTTTAATGAATTAATATATTTTGTATTAAACAAAAGTGAAGTGTTGCCGAATATCTCACTGGACTGCACTTTGTTTTGATTTGATTTTTGTTTTAAAGGATTAAGATTTAATTCAGAGATATTTTAAGTGACTTCTTTTTAGAAAAGTATTACGGGAATGCATTTTTGAAGATATTGCTTTAAAAAAAAATGTATTTTTTTTTTTTTGTTTTTTTATGAAATGCACATCAAAAATATATACTCAGTTGAGACAAAAGAAATGCATATATGTGTATGTATTTGTATCTGTATGTATGCATGTATCTGTTTTTGTGTGTGTGTGGTTTGTTTGTGTGTGTATTTACATTGTGTATGTTTGTCTGTGTATATAGACCGTATAAAAAGGGTCACCTGAATGCATAAAGATAATCTTTCTGCTAACATGGTCTTAAATTAAGTTGTGTTGTTCTGCTGCAGGCATTGATAAACTGACAGAAACGTCACAGGTTTCTGAAGATGGAACCACACTGTTAATCCAGCATAGTGAATCAGCCAGCAGCCAATCAGATCACAGCTCTGAGACACGGGTTCAACACAATGAGCCGACCTCAGGTGATGAAGACAAGGTACAGCATCATCCCTGACCTTCAGCATCCACACACACATTTGCTGTTTATATCAGTCAAATATGTAGCTTTTTGTATTTTTAATACACAAAGACATCACTTACAGACCATTTTAAGGATGTAAACAAAAACAAATGGTCCCAATTTATTTCCTGTTTTACATTAATTTTTAATTTCTATAGCTTCCAAGAGTCCAAAAAGAGCCTCATATTGATTAATAATGTTATGACAGCTGTTTTAACATTAAGTTATAATTGAATTGCCTCTTGTTACAGTTATGAAGTAGTTTGATAATAAGCAGGAAATGTTCATGGGCCAATGACATGACCACATTGAAATAGTCCATATGCTATAAGATTGCAGGTTAACTATGTCTGTATATAATAATAATAATAATAATAATAATAATAATAATAATTCATTTTATTTGTAAATGGCGCCTTTCTAGACACCCAAGGTCGCCTTACAATAAGCATCAACAGCCATGCTAGAACAATTTAAAACAAATAATAAACATTACCAAACATGCATTGACCAAAAGTATAAATCCACATCGCGAATATAAAATAACATAATAAAAAACATGATAAAAAAATTGTTAAAGGAAAGCCTGCTTAAAAAGATGGGTCTTTAGATGAGATTTAAATGTGTCAAGACTATCAATGCTCTATAGATCCAGGGGAAGCGAGTTCCATAGCCGAGGAGCCATAGAGCTAAAAGATCTGTCTCCCATCGTGCTTAATCGAGTGCGAGGTGGTACCAGGGAGAAAGAGTTGACGGATCTAAGAGTGCGAGAAGGGTTATAAATATGTTCGGTGAGATATTGAGGAGCAAGATTATGAAGTGCCTTGAAAGTTAGAAGTAATATTTTAAAATCAATACGAAACTTTACCGGAAGCCAGTGAAGCTGATAAAGAAGTGGTGTGACATGCTCATGAGATGGGGTCCTAGAGATGACACGAGCTGCATGGTTCTGAATCCGTTGGAGTTTATGGAAAAGTTTAGAGGGAAGCCCAGAAAGTAGTGCATTACAGTAGTCAAGACATGAAGTAACTAATGCATGGATAAGAATTGCTGTGTTGGTTGTGAGAGAAGGGCAGAGACGAGTGATTTTACACAGGTGGAAATATGCAGTACACGTAATATAATTGATGTGACCTTCAAATGAGAGTGTGCTGTCCAAGATGACACCCAAACTCTTTACCTGCACAGAGGGAAAAATTGTGCTATTATCAATGTCTATTGTGAAATAATAACTTCTATTTGATTGTAATGCAGTAATGTTCACCTTTTGTAAAGCTGCTTTGAAACAATAATTTTTGTAAGAGCGCTTTACAAATAAACTTGATTTGAATTGATTTTTCAGAATTCTGCTAACGGGGATTGTGATGGAAGTCAGAAAAGTGTCATATCTTCATCTGACTGGGCTCCGACTCCAGACTGGGTGAGTTATGAGTCCTCAATCACATTAAAAAAAGAAGTAAATGTGTATTATACTCTAAAACACGACGATCTTCAGTGTTGGGGAAAGTTACGTTTGAAAGTAATGCATTACAATATTGAGTCTCTCCCCAAAAAAGTAACTAGTTGCATTACTTATTTACTCTTTATGATGAGTACTCTTTATAATAAGTTACTTTTCCTTACCTGGCTGAGACTTGATCTCTTTCAGAACCTGCAGGGTTTTTTATTCTTCTTTTTTAATTAGAGGAGCTCTGCAATTAACAGCACACTGTATAATACATTTTATTTCTAATACTGTAAGCTATGACATCATCTTGCTTTTTACTACAAAGACACCATTTTCACACATAAGTAACATGGTAAACATTGTTGTAAACAATAGGTCTCTGAAAGAAACAGTGACAAATGAATAGTGCGTGTGTGTCTTGTTATTACGATAAGTATATCGTAAGAATTATAAGAATCTATCGTTAGAATTATAAGGTTGTATCTGCGTTTTGAATGATTTTGAGATATTGAGCTTTAAAGTTTTTGCATTCCATAGCAAACAGTACGTGTGTGACATTTGTTTTTTTTAAATAAAAAGGTCTTAAAATGTAAACAACTTATAAAAAAAACATCCCATAATGTAAATAAGTTGTCATTTAATAAGAATATGTCAATAACTCAATTTCGACAAAAATGTCAGATAGAACCTTATAATTCTAAGGTGACGATATCTAAAGCATGTTTTGTACAACTTGCACAAATATAGCAAATACATTCTTTATAGTAAGCTACCAATTGAAAAAACAACTACAATGGCTGCTTGAGGGTCAGTTGAAGTCAGAATTATTAGCCCCCCTGAAATATTAGTCCCCCCTATTTATTTTTTTTTCCCCAATTTCTGTTTAATGGAGAAGATTTTTTTTTTAACACATTTCTAATCATAATAGTTTTAATAACTCATTTCTAATAACTGATTTCTTTTATCTTTGCCATGATGGCAGTAAATAATATTTGACTAGATATTCTTCAAGACACTTCTATACAGCTTAAAGTGACATTTAAAGGCTTAACTAGGTTAATTAGGTTAACTAGGCAGTTTAGGGTAATTAGGCAAGTTATTGTATAATGATGGTTTGTTCTGTAGACTATCGGAAAAAATATAGCTTAAAGGGGCTAATAATTTTGACCTTAAAATGGTTTTTAAGAGAATGCTTTTATTATGGTCGAAATAAAACAAATAAGACTTTCTCCGGAAGAAAAAATAGAAAAAATAAAAAGGAGGCTAATAATATATATATATATATATATATATATATATATATATACAGTTGAAGTCAGAATTATTAGCGCCCCTTTGAATTTTTTTTTTTTTTTTTTTTTATTTCCCAAATGATGTTTAACAGAGCAAGGAAATTTTCACAGTATGTCTGATAATATGTTTTCTTCTGGAGAAAGTCTTATTTGTTTTATTTCGACTAGAATAAAAGCAGTTTTTAATTTTTTTAAAACCATTTTAAGGTCAATATTATTAGTCCCGGTCGGCGCCAGTGGTGTAGTGGTTAGTGCGTCGACACATGCACTCCGGTGCTCGCGGCGACCCGAGTTCGATTCCCGCCTCGTTGTCCTATGCCGATCCTTCCCCTCTCTCTGCTCCCCACACTTTCCTGTCAATACTCTCTCTACTGTCCTATCCATTAAAGGTGAAAACCCCTAAAAAATAATTATAAAAAAAAAAAAAAAAAAAAATATTATTAGTCCCTTTAAGCTATTTTTTTTTTCGATAGTCTACAGAACAAACCATCGTTATACAATAACTTGCCTAATTACCTTAACCTGCCTAGTTAACCTAATTAACCTAGTTAAGCCTTTAAATGTCACTTTAAGCTGTATAGAAGTGTCTTGAAGAATATCTAGTCAAATATTATTTACTGTCATCATGGCAAAGATAAAAGAAATCAGTTAATAGAAATTAGTTATTAAAACTATTATGATTAGAAATGTCTTGAAGAAATCTTCTCTCCGTTAAACAGAAATTGGGGAAAAAAATTAACAGGGGGGCTAATAATTCAGGAGGGCTAATAATTTTCACTTCAACTGTATATAGTTTGTAAAGATTACTCATGTTCTTCAATTCGTAAACACTGACATGTTAAAAAAAACAGCACCCAGTGCACCCACGTCCTATTTACATTTAAAATAAAATTCAAAATGATTTAGGATAATGTTCTTCTGAGAACTTTGACACCACAGCTATACTTGTTGTATATTCAGATTAATGACAGTTTAAAGCAATGTGTGTTTGCTCCTTTTGTACTTTTTGTGTTATTAGTGCAGTAAAATCACTGTTCATTGAGACTAAAATCCCCTTTTCTTCAATGCATTCAAAATAATGAATGCATTCTCTCATTGAGAGCGTATTTTGCGTATACTGTTAAATTTTAATTATAAAATATTTTAATTCAGAAATTTAAGTAAAATATGTTACTTGCTACTTAGAAAAGTAATATTGTTATGTAACTGACTTTATTTGTAACGCGTTACCCCTAACTCTGATTATATTTGCTGTTTTTGTATTAGAGCTTTAATATTTAATGCTTGTTAAAATTTAGCAACTGCTACATGCTCTTTCAGATCCTCTCCTGGAAAAGCAAACTTCCTCTACAGACTATAATGAGGCTCCTTCAGGTTCTGGTGCCTCAAGTGGAGAAAATCTGCATAGACAAGTGAGGACTAAAGTATACTTTAATTCCAAATCTCTCATTTTGTTGGTCTGAGTGTGTTTGCGATGCACTTTACAGATTTTCACCTTGAAAAGATAGTTCACTCAAAATTTAATAAAATCTGTCATTTATTCAGCCTTCGTTTGTTCCAAACCTTAACATCGTAAACCTCATAAAAGTAAATGGTAAAAAACATATTCTTGTTTTTTCCACCAGAGGTTTGACGGATGAGTCTGAGATCCTGAAGTTCCTCCAGCATGGGACTCTGGTGGGTTTGCTGCCAGTTCCTCATCCCATTCTCATCCGCAAATATCAGGCCAATGAGGGAACAGCTCTGTGGTTCCGCACCTACATGTGGGGCATCATTTACTTACGGTGAGTCCTGCTCTCTGACCCCCTCTGCAGGACAATCTGGACATTATTCAATTCAAGTTTATTAGTATTTATCGCTTTTTATAATTAATATTCGTTTCAAAGCAGCTTTACAAGGAGGCACATTATTGCATTACAATCAAAATCAGTAAAGTTAAGGTTATTAATTACTATAACTTTATTAGTTACTAATAACTAGGCATATTTTTTGCCCATCATTGAATCTATTTACTTGTGTAAATGTGTGTAAATGTATATTTATTCAGTTTTTAAATTAATTTCAGTAATATTATTGACTAATTCACAAATGTTCATGTGGTTTATTTACAATACAGTATGTAAAGTCATATTTTCTGTCTTTTAGTAGATATAATATACGAGAGACTTGCTTTGTGGATCTAATTGGATTTGCTTTGTAAACATTAAATAAAAGTTATTGTTTTTTTATTTCATACATTAAGTTTTTAAGTTACGATGCTCCCAAAACCATCCCACATAAATCCGCAACAAAATTCTGCACAGAAATAGCAAACAAGCCTGGCCCTACTAATAACTTTAACTAGTATTTAACTAATAACAACTAACCAATAGCATTTACCAGGTAAAGTTATTATATATAAACATAGTTACCTGCAGTTATATAGTATAAAAAATTATTCATTTGATTTAGTAATGTTCTTTAAGGTAAACTGTTGCAAACAAATTATATGGGCTGAATTTAAACTAATAAATGAGGTTGAACATAACTACATTTAATTTCTTTGTTTAAACTCAGCCCATATAAATTGTTTACAATCACTCATCTTAAAGTAAATCCAATGAATCATTTTTTTTCAGTGTATGTGGGCATGTTCAATGAGGTGTATTAAGTGTACATTACTTCATCACATCCAAAAGCATGAATGCAAAAAGTAGCACAAGTTAACTGTAATATAATCAGCTCTCTTTTGAATGCAGGTAATAGAACATGTATAACATGGTGTGTTTGTTCTTGTTTTAGTAATGTGGATCCTCCTGTTTGGTACGACACTGATGTCAAGCTGTTTGAGATCCAGAGAGTTTAATGACAACTAAAGAAGAAACTCTGCAAAGCCTCTTTCTTCAATCTCAACACATTCTGGAAGAGGAATTTCACTGTTCTCCAAAATCTAGTTCAATGAAGTCTAAGCTTCCCTCTCTTTTTTTGCTTTGTTTCTGGTGTATATATGAGTGTATGTATTGGCACTGCTCAGTCTGTTATTTCTGAAACATGCTACTTTATTTTCCACTAAGTCGAAGCATGAGATAAGACACAAACTTCATAAGCAATGGTGTCTGTCTGTCTGTCTGTCTGTGTTATTTTTACTGTAAAACTCTTCTGTATGTGGAGGACTGAGAGTGAATTCTGCATAAATGAAGTACAAAAAAATGAGCAAAAAGTTGTAAACTTAAACGCTGTATGTATAGAAATACTATAAAAACTTATATAAATGGCATTTTGTCCACTTTGTTTTGCGAATACAATATAGAGCGGAAGATAAAATCGTTCGCTCTCCTGTATTATTTTTCAAATCTTTTCCGAAGCAGATACATTTTTTCAAGTATTTCCTATTATGTGTTTTTCTTCTGAATAAGGTCTTATTTCTTTTAGTTTGGTTGAAATAAAATATATATTAGGAAAAGAATGTAAAAAAAAAAACTGTATCTTTGAGAAATTGTTTTGATTCGCTACAGAACAATCTGCTGTTGTCCAATGACTTGCCTAATGAACTTACCAAAGCCTTTAAATTTCAATTTAAGCTTGCAAAAATACTGTGCACCGTCATCATGGCAAGGACAAAAGAAATAAGTCATTAGAAATTAGTTATTAAAACTATTGTTTAAAATCTCTCTGTTAAACATCATTTGGGGAACACTGGAAAAACTATTTAGATTTCCAATAATTGTCTTCAATGCTGACTGAATATTGACTGTGACATATTTGAGTGCTCTTTTTAAGCTGATTAAATTTAAAAGTGTGTTTAGTGGATCCAGTGGCGCCCCCAGAAAATTTTCTTAGGGGTGGCCAGAAGAGGCCACACCAAATCTTGGGTTGGCACACAAAAAAATAATGACTTCAGTGCAACGTTATATTTTTGTTTCTGGTAAATGAAATGATGCGTTTTTAATTCATTTAATTAATTACTCTTAAAATATTGCAATTTATTCCTTGAAATAATTCAGCAAGTACATGTGCAAACCAAATAAAAATCTGTATTTAGTTTAAAAACACTTTTCATATATATATATATATAAACTTTTCAGTTATTTTTCACATAATTTTATTGTACAGCATATAGTATATGCCATGTCTAAAATTAATGAAGATTAATGAGTTAATTAATAAAACAAACACATGAACAAACTGAACAAAAGGCATTACTATATACACACACACTCACTATACAGACCCTAATAATATCATTTATCCATATTCCTTTTTGAGCCACAATTTTATTAATGCAGCTTCTTCTATTGCTACCTTAAGGTAAATATGAAATTGCCATTGCTGTCTACTGAAAGTGTGTGCGTGCTGTCAACGACGATCGGGGAGGGCAGTGGTGGTTCTAGTTTAAATGACACCTTGGGCGAACCACCCCATAAAACCCTCCACCCCCCTTAAATTGTTTGATTTATTTTTCAGTAAATATAACAATTATTCATTCATTCATTCATTTTCTTTTCGGCTTAGTCCCTTTATTAATCTGGGGTCGCCACAGCGGAATGAACCGCCAACTTATCCAGCATGTTTTTACGCAGCGGATGCCCTTCCAGCTGCAATCAATCTCTGGGAAAACAATTTATTTATATTTATTCTAAATAAATACAATTATAATTAATATTATTATACAACTATTATTCTAAATAAATAACAGAAATCCATCCTAAATGTTACTGGAAAACAATGTAACAACTGGAGTAATATGCTAAGATCACTTAAGAAATCTTTTGCATGATTATTAGTTATATGACAGTTCTATATAATATAAAAAAAGAAATGTTTTATAGAATTATCTGTGGTCTTAGACCCGACTCATGGCCAAGAAGTAATGTTTAAAAAAGTCTAACCTCGCTGACTCTTTATCCCTCCTTTCTGCTTTATAGCCATGCTTATTGAAAGTAACATCATCATATTATATAAACTTTAGTTTTGTCGACTTTCAAAACTCGCTGCGTGCCGACACCTCTGTACAAAAGGCTGTTACTCCGGTTTCACGACGCATGCGGCGCATATTTTATCGGCGTGCATGCAAACAACCGGGATTCACACAGGAGTGCGTGAGGCGCACGGGAATGGTTTTCTGCGCGAATGCATCAATTTGGTTTCACCAGCGTTGTTTCGGTTGCACATAGAGAACGCGTGCAAAAGATGCCAACTGTGAACGGCCCCTAATGTCGTTATTCTGGGATTGCCACTCTAAGTTAATACACTTGCATAAAGTAAATCGTATCCCAATGCTTTTAATAGAGGATTGTTTTTTGCACCGTGTGCGCGTGCCGCCCCCAGCAGGATGCCGCCCTGGCATTAGGCATATTGCCCATGCCTAAATCCGCCACTGGGGGAGGGAGAGGGGCAGTGAATGAGCTACGTCAGTTGGCACCAACAATAATTTAGTGGCTGCATTTTATTTATTTATTTATAGAAACATTGGGAATTTACACAAGTACATTTAAATTAATAATATGAACAGCAAAATCATATTGGGGTGGCCACAGGGGTCCACGGCCACGGCCACCCCTGGCCACCCCTTGGGGGCGCCCCTGAGTGAATCACATAAAAATATGCCAACTAATACCGTATTACGGTGGCCGGGAAGTGCAAAACAACATTACAAAGTGTGAAACACTTTTACAAAGTTCGAGACAAATGTACATTTTGAAAAACATTTTTAACTATCATAAGACACAATTACATAGGAAAAATGATTTTACCATGGACGAAACAAATTTACATTTTAGAAAAAAATTAACAAGACGCAAAACACTTTTACCAGTCACGAAACAAATTTACAATTACAGATTCCTTACGGAAAGGGAATGTACCACACACCGGAAGTGACGCGGGGAAACGTGTTGTTGTCGTTGGTGGTGAGCGCGGTTAATTCGTGTTGTGGCGTACATGGTGTAAATACAGTTTATGGTGACCGAACATGGCCTGCGATCGAGGGTTGTTTTGCCCGTTTTGTGGCAAACACATGAGCAGCTTAACGCGGTTTGCTTTACGTGTGGTCGGTGTTTGGAGCTTCTAAAGGACGCGGACCAGACGGAGACACCAGACATACTGCATCAATGTGTCCAATATGTTAACGAGGGCCACTCGTACGCTGTAATCGTGGACATGATGTCAAGTCTACACAGTGTAAACATCTGCTTGAGGACTCTTAAAAGTAAACTGAACGAAGCCGGTGTTACGGTTTAACTGGTGTCCATGTTAACTGGTGACCCTTTCCAGATGTAAACTATTCACGTTTGCAGATTGGCAGATTCGTCACTTTTTCACATCAACAAAACATGCCCATACCAAATAAAGATTCTTATTACTTGGTGTCAGTGTCATTGTAAGCATTATTTATCTTAATATTTGTGTGGCAGAACAGTATATAACCAAAAGTAATGTAAAGAGATGATTATAATTTATGTGTCATCAACGAGATTCGAACCCAAGTTAAAAGGTTCGGAACAAGTATCCAGCGACCTATCTAACTGGGCTACTCAGGACTACACACTGATGTCGGTTGTGATATTTTTATCATGGTTGATGGTTGTTAACTCGTGTTAGCTTGTTTCCTCTGTACTTGCGTTTACATGTTTCTACAAACTCTCACTATGATATTTTCTCAGAATAGCTCTAAATGACAAAACAATGTTTTATCGCCGTTGGTCAAACCATGAATTTTATAGTTGTAGACTCATATTATACTCATACTCATATTATCCTTAAGTACATTCCGCGTCACTTCCGGTGTGTGGTACATTCCCTTTCCGTAAGGAATCTGTAATTGTAAATGTGTTTCGTGACTGGTAAAAGTGTTTTGCGTCTTGTTAATTTTTTTCTAAAATGTAAATTTGTTTCGTCCATGGTAAAATCGTTTTTCCTATGTAATTGTGTCTTAAGATAGGTAAAAATGTTTTTCAAAATGTACATTTGTCTCGAACTTTGTAAAAGTGTTTCACACTTTGTAATGTTGTTTTGCACTTCCCGGCCACCGTACATAATAGTAACTAATAATAATGTCAACTAAAGTCGATTCGGATGCAGAGCGAGTTTATTATTATTACAGATCATAAATGCAAATTTGTGATAAAAGATGTAACAAAATCTCAGTGAATAAATTAATTGTATATGGATTTAGACTGCTTAATTTAGATGATATAGACCAGTGTTTCTCAACCATATACATATTTATTACACTCATGACTGATTTTGTTGTCACTTTGTTTTATTATGCTTTAAAAACAGATATATAGAACAAACAATATGCCGGGGTGGTAGATGGTAAATTAATAATAAAAGTACAAAATAAAAAGAATTTAAAAAAAACACATACAAAAACAAGTAAATAAATAGATATTTAATAAATAATTAATTAATAATAAATAAAATTCTTACAATTATAGACAAGCAAGACCTTTACATGAATGTAGAAGTTTGAAACTAGAACACACATGGACAGTTTTAATGGTCTTTCTATTAGTGGTACACTGAATAATACAGATGTAATTATTCAATTGCTTATCAAACACAGTACAATAGCAATTATTGTTAGAGAATGTACACTTATGACAAACTTAATCAACAAAATAAATAGATTATTAACAAAAATATTGTAATTCCATGATCACAAACAGTTGAAGTCAGAATTATTCGCCCTCCTGTGAATTACTCTTTATTTTTCAAATATTTCCCAAATGACGTTTAACAAATTTTCACAGTATTTACTATTATATTTTTTCTTCTGGAGAAAGTCTTATTTGTTTTATTTCGGCTAGACCTTTTTATTGTTTTAAACCCATTTTAAGGTCAATATTATTAGCCCCCTTAAGCAATATTTGTTTTGGATTGTCTCCAGAACAAACCACTGTTATACAATGACTTGCCTAATTACCCTAACTTTACCCTAATTAACCTAGTTAAGCCTTTAAATGTCACTTTAAGCTGAATACTAGTATCTTGAAGAATATCTAGTCAAATATTATGTGCTGTCATCATGGCAAAGAGAAAAGAAATCAGTTATTAGAAATGAGTTACTAAAACTATTATGATTAGAAATGTGCTGAAGAAAGTCTCTCTGTTAAACAGAAATTGGAGGGAAATATAATAATTATATATCATGATTATTCCTGTAAGAGAGTGAGTCAGTTGTGCTTCTCATCTCAGGTGTGCGCTGATCGGAAGTGGGCGTTCTATTATTGCACGACTCCTCCCATAGCAACCAGTCAAGCAAACCAGCAGAGGCTCTGGAGTAAAGCAGACAGAAGCGCACGTGAAATCTCTCCAGCGCTACACACACAGCCGCCAAATGCGCATCCGTGAGCCGGGATAGAGAGATCCGTGAGCCTCCGCCATGGACGACAGATTCCACCGGGCGGCTCGGGACGGGCACCTGCTGCTGCTGAAAGAAGCCACGCGCAAACACTTGAACGCGCCGGATGAGGATGGCATGACGCCGACACTCTGGGCCGCGCAGCACGGCAACGTGGACGCGCTCAGGCTTATAGTGGGACGAGGGTGAGCCGTGCATCTGTTATTTATGCTGGAATTATTGGTATTAGAATAATTCTTCATGCATTTATTTTTTTTAAAGCGTGCTTTTATTTTAAACTGACCTTTTTGAGACTCCTGGTGAGAGTGCATCAATTATTTATGCAGGAATTGTTAGTATTAGAATAATTCTTCATGCATTTATTTATTTAAATACTACCTTTATTTGAAATTTACATCGTTTTAGTCTCCTGACGAGGGTGCATCAATTATTTATGCAGCAGTGATTAGTATTAGAATTATTTTACATGCATTAGTTTCTTTAACGTGCTTTTATTTTAAAATGACATTTTTAAGACTCTTGGTGAGAGGGCATCAATTATTTATGCAGCAATTATTAGTTTTAGAATAATTATTCATGCAATTATTTTTTTTAAATGTGCTTTATTTTTTTTTATAATATTTTTGACACACCTGCTGAGAGTGCAAAATTTATTTTTCCAAGAATTGTTGGTATTATAATAATTTTTAATGCATTTATTTATTTTTGAAACTTTTAAAGTTTTATTTAAAAAAAAATTTGAGACATCTGATAAGGGTGCATTAATCATTTATGTTTAATATATACTGTAGATATTAGAATACATATTTATGCATTTCTTTTTAAAAACATAATTTTATTTTAAAATTACATTTTTATATTCCTGGTGAGGGTGCATCTATTATTTATGCAGGAATTATTGGTATTAGAATAATTAATCATACATTATTTATTTATTTATTTATTTATTTATTTATTTATTTATTTATTACTTTTTATTAATAATACAAATTTTGAAACTCCTGGTGAGGGTGCATCTATTATTTATGCAGGAATTATTTGTATTAGAATAATTATTCATGCATTTATTTTTTTAAATAATATTTTTGACACACCTGATGAGAGGACATAATTTATTTATGCAGGACTTGTTGGTATTATAATAATACTTCATGCATTTATTTTTTGTAAACTTTTTTTTTTTAAATTACAGTTTTGAGATTTCTGATGAGGGTGCATTAATTATTTATGTTTAATATATATATTAGAATACATATTTATGCATTTCTTTTTAAAACATACTTTTATTTTAAAATGACAGATATTAGAACAATCTTTATGCATTTTGTTAAACATTTTATTTATTAAATTTTAAGATTCCTGATGAGGGTGTATCAATTATTAATGCAGGAATTATTGGTATTAGAATAATACATCATGAATTTATTTCTTTAACTTATATTTTAAAATTACATTTTTGAGACTTCAGGGTGCATCAATTATTTAAGTTTAATCTACAGTTATTATAATAAATATTTATGCATTTTTTTTAAAAACATACTTTTAATTTTAAATTACAGATATTTTGCATTTTTTTTTAAACATTTCTTTTAAATAAAATGTTAAGACTCCTGATGAGGGTGCCTTAATTATTAATGCAGGAATTATTGGTATTAGAATAATACTTTCTGAATTATTTTTTAAAACATTCTTTTATGTTAAAACTACATTTCTGAGACCTCTTATGAGGGTGCATCAATTATGTTGAATATAGATATTAGAATATTGTATGCATTCTTGAACATACTTTTATTTTAAAATGATTTTTTTTTTTTTACTTCTAATGAGGGTGCATCAAATATGTATGCTAAATATACAGATTTTAGAATAATCCTTCATGCATTTATTTTTTTTAAACATACTTTTATTTTAAAATGACATTTTGACACTTTTTTTTAGATTTTTGTCATTTAGTTTTTCATGTTAAATGTTGTTCATCTTCTTATTCTTGTTAATAATAGTCAGATTGCAGTTGTTTTGAGATAGTATGCATGTTTTAGTACCAACAACGCTTCTGTCGGGTCAGATTAACTCTACACTACAACAAGACAACTGACATTGTGATGCACAGCATTCTGAAGATCTTCCCACATCAATACTATACTATTATATTTACTATAGTCATCTATCATAAGTACGGTAATGTTTTTAAATGAATCTGTTGTGCTGGGTATTCTATATTTGCTACGATAACACAACACCTATAGTAATAATAACAAATCACCCAGTACTATACTGTAACTATAGGGTATATTATACCACAATACATCACAGTTTACTGTAAGTAAAAACTAGAGTATACTACAGTATTCATTGCAGTTTATCAGTTAAGTATGCTGGAGCATTATTATACTGTAAACACTATACACAAAACACTATATTATTATTTACTATAAATTACTATAGTATTTTTGCAGGTGGGTTAACATACAAACATTTTATAATTGAATTGTTTTAATCCCGGGGGTCCCTGAGAGCTTTAGCGATGCAGTATTTTATCAGATATGTGATGTTTAGTGAATGTAGTAAACAGTTGGTTTCTCTGAGGAGCATACAGTATGTAATTCTTGGTGAAGTTTTCAATGGTTATATCCTCTGTTTTGGTTCAGTTTAATTTTAATATTCAGAGTTGCTGCATTTTTAAAAGAATTAATATGATCTCCGACCCTCTCAGGTCTGGTTATGTTTTGGCATATACAGTTTCATTAAGAGGATGGCAGTTCTGTGTTCTGCTGTATCAGATCACATCTGCACTGAGATCATTTAGTCCTCCTGATGGATATCTGCTCTGTTTTATTAGCATTTTTACTGCTCCCGTCTAATTAAAACAAAGGTCAGCCAGGAGAATGATGCAGCTTTCTGTTTGACTGATGCTTTTCTCTTTAAAACCACTTAAAGGGGACCTAGTGTGCAAAAATCTGTTTGATAAGGGGTTTAAGCACAGTTGTGTGGAAACAATTTAACCAGCGTCTAATGGTAATTAATTTAAGGCTTGGTAAAAACTGTCTGCAGAAACACTTTGATTGACATTCTCCCTTTGTCGTGTCATCAGAGGGGGAAAGCCATTATTATCATCATTTTCAAACAATTCAAATATAAAAAGCAAAAGCACAGAAAGAGTTCATTCTTCAGGCTGTGTTTGGCTCCGAGATCTGGATCTGAAGGGACTGATGCAGAACACTAATTAGTGAACAGTGAGGGTGTTCACAGAGCAGAACATTTAGCTTCCATTATTAACCTTGTCCTGAGATAAGAGACGGGTTATTCAGCTCTAATTACCTAATGACTTGATCAACATCACTCTGGTGCTTTCTCCTAAAGGCAGTTCCCCTTAAAGAAGAGTTCACAGAAAATGATTTACTTTCCCTCATGATGAGACAAAGACAGGTGCTGCGTCCCAATTCGCATACTTATACTACGACCTAAAAGTATGTACTTTTTTGTGGAGGAAAAATATATACTTCTGAGTGTGTAACAGAAAAGTATGCAAGCTTTGGGACATACTACTTCCTCGTTACACAGATCGTTGTGTTGCTTAGTTAGAGCCCTGTCAATCATCCACATTTCTGTCGTATTTAATTTCCTACCTTATTGGAGAAGCAGCAGCAGGATAATCTCCCATTCACGAGTCTTTCATGCAGAGAAATCTCCTCAGGTCTTTGGATAATTCTGCATTCAGACGGTAATGTCCAAACACGTCTTTATATAAGTTCAGTATTGTTGTTGCAGATGAAATATAACACAGACAACGCTATTTAAATATTCTCCAGTGGGCTAGATAATAATTAACAGTCATACAAACATCTTTACCGAAGCCTCTCTGCTTGATGGTTTGCCATCATGTTTGTAGTTTGTTTACACTTTTCACCCGCGTTTTGTAGTTCTAATCCAATTCACGTCAATGCGCAATGTACTGTGGGTAATATCAGCGGTTAGAGTATGGACGCTTCTACACTTAAAATTTTGACCGGAAATAGTAAACCATCCGGGAATCTTTGGCATACTCTTT
>LR812530.1:53847916-54057916 GCA_903798195.1 Danio kyathit
TCTCTCCATGTCTATCTATCTCTCCATCTGTCTATCCATCTGTCTGTCTATCCATCTGTCTATCTATCTGTCTGTCTATCTCTCCATGTCTATCTATCTTACCATCTGTCTATCTACTGTATCTCTCCATCTGTCTGTCTATCTATTTGTCTGTCTATTCATCTGTCTATCTCTCCATGTCTATCTATCTCTCCATCTGTCTATCTACTGTATCTCTCCATCTGTCTATCTATCCATCTCTCTATCTCTCCATATGTCTATCTATCTCTCCATCTGTCTATCCATCTGTCTGTCTATCCATCTGCCTATCTCTCCATCTGTCTATCTACTGTATCTCTCCATCTGTCTATCTATCCATCTGTCTATCTATATAAAGTGTTGTAAGAAAGGCACCAAAGCCACTGAGAAAAACTGTCATTAACAGATATTTTTTACAATGTATTTAGTAAGATAAATTAAAGTGTGAGCAACACAAGAACACTTTCAAGCACTTTATCCAAAATCTAGCCACTTTTCAAACCTTGAAAACACTTAACTCAAAACTCAAGGATTGCCAGCACCCGTATGAACCCTACTTATGACACACTTTTCATTAAGTTTTTCATTTAATTAACAGAGTATATATTCTAGCCTTCTTCTGCTGCTGATGATTTGAGCGTCAGGGCTCCAGTGTGTCTAGACTCTAAATGCAGTGCTCAATCTCTAATGTGCAGTTATTTAAATGCTTTTAAAAGAGTTGATGCACATTCACAGAGAGGAGTCTGACACGAGGCCAGACAGAGAGAAAGATGTTAATGTTCTCAGTTAAAGGTCAATATCATGAGTTAGGGCTGTTCCTCTTCCTCCTGCATTCTCTGCCTGTTGGCATTTGTTAACTTGAATGTCAGAAGGGTTTTACGCTTTCATTAGTCTTTCAGGTTTTGCTCTCTGCTGTTTTCGATCCTTCCACCAATATCTAAGATATCTGCTTGTCTCTGCTAATGTGTTGTTCTCATTAAAGGGCACCTATTATGCAAACATCACTTTTATAAGGGGTTTAAACACAGTTGTGTGGACACATCTGTGAATATATCTAGCCTCTAATAGTTAATATTAATTAATTCTATTTGTTATAATCAGACTTGATAAAAACAGTCCGCAGAAACACTTTGATTGACATTCTCCCTTTGTACGTGTCATCAAAGGGGGAAAGCCACGCCCACTAGTGACCATCTCTCCCTCATTAGCATAAACAGCCCTTAGTGAGAAGCCCTGCCATTAAAGTTTTGAATCTGCCACTATGCTGACACACAGGCATTTGTAGCTCCGCCCTCTTTTAAAAAGAGCACTATCTCATTTGAATTTAAAGCGACAGTCACCAAAACATGACAATCCAAACCTGAAAGGGTTAGTTTCAGAGAGTTATTAAACATTATTTGTGTGGTATTTTGAGCTTATTTTTTACATACTCTAGGGACGTCACTCTATTTTACATCTTGTAAAAAGGGGCATAATAGGTCACCATTAATATCGCAGAAACTCTTCACATTTGTTTTTTTGTAGAGCCTAAGAATTTGAGACTAGACTTTATGCCAATTCATTGCATACATGAATAATTTGCATGTTACATTGGCTGAAATTGCTGATGTGACAGGGATTTTTTATATTTATTTAACTGCTTTGTCATTTATATTGTTATTTATTTATGTATTTATGTTTATTATTATTTAGTTTTTATTTATTGATTTTTTTTTTCCTTCCTATATTACGTTTTTTGGCTCAGTGCCTTGCAATGAGGTCCATTAATAGGGTGTTAAGTCGGTTACAAATAATGTTTACTTGTATATTGAATTGATCCTGTAAATTGCTGATGTGAAAATAATAAATATATTGACGCTAATAAAAATAATTTGTGACACTGGAGCACAAAATAAGTCATAAGTGTACATTTGTGGGAATTTACATTTGTGCATTATTTGACAGCTAAATAAAGGAGCTTTCTATTGATGTAGGACAATATTTGTCTGAGATATTAAAAAAACTTTTCCCAGAGATGGGTTGTGGCTGGAAGGGCATCCGCTGCGTAAAAACGTGCTGGATAAGTTGGTGGTTCATTCCGCTGTGGCGACCCCGGATTAATAAAGGGACTAAGCCGAAATGAAAATGAATGAATATTAAAAAACTATTAAAATCTGGGGTGTGTTTCCCAAACAACAACGTAACTCGCGGCTGAACTATCATAGTACGATGCATCGTTTGGGGAAAAGAACGATGTAGTGACGAGTGTTTCCCAAAACCCATAGTTTCTCTGTCGCAGATCCATCGCTTGAACCACGTTAGTTATAACGTAAAACGCCCATAATGATGCTCTAAACGGGGTGGAGTAACTTCTTTAGAGAACAACCCCATCATTTCTTTGTGCAAATTATATTGTTTTACACGCACACGCATTTAAAATAAAATCCAATATTAGTTTTGGTAAAAACATGCACTCGCTTTCCATATTAATTGAAATATATGTAAATGAATGACACAAATATGGCCTGTGTTTGCTGTACTAATATTATTGAGAAGTTGAACATTACATATTCTATTCTAAAACATAAAATCACTTACAAAAGCTAACACTATTCTAATATCATATATAAATCATATAAATAAATAAATAAATAAATAATCAGGCGATTTATTAAAAAAATATTTACTTTAATAATTATATTATTATTATTAATGATGATGATGATGATGATGATGATGATGATTATTATTTAGTAGGATATTGTTTATTTATTTATTTATTTATTTTTTTGAAAAGTCTACTTTTACAATTTTATCACGTGCAAACCACTGCAGAAAGTTTTAACCAACAGGCCCATGTCATATACAGTACAGATACTTAATAAATAATCTACTATAAATTAAAGAATTAACGTATGCTATGTTTTTTGTTTTCACAAGCTTTGTAGACGCAACATAAAATCCGCTTTTAAATAATAGGTCACCTATAGCTTTGGCCATGAGGCTGTGTTCAAAATGATATCAATGTTTTCAAAGTGCACTGCGAAGGGAGCACAATTGTAAGCCTGAAGATCGCTAAAACTGAACTGTAAAAATACTTTGAAAGTAAATTACACCTAAGAGAGATGAGCTTAATGCTTTTTTATTTTTAATAATTCCAACTTTGAATGTTAGAATGTTCTAAATGAATAGGGCATAGGGAGGATAAGTGGGAATAGAACACAGCCAGGAACTATGTTTCTAACTACAGCTCCAGAGGTGTCGTTTCAAGTGCTCAAGTTTGCAACGCAGTTTGCAAATGTTCGTTGGTGCGATGGATTTGGGAAACGACAAATCAACAAACTATATTTGTAACGACGGAACTTGCGACCTTAGTTAGCTAACGATGGTTTTCGGAAACGCACCCCTGGATGGGTAGATGGATGGATGGATGAATAGATAGAAAGAAAGAAATCTGGATTCTGATGATTAAAAAAATAGTAAGAAAAATCACATCTAAAGTTATATGAAGTGCTAAGCAATGCGCATTGCTAATAATACATAAATTTTTGATATATTTACATTAGGAAATGTACAAAATATCATCATGAAACATGATTTTTATGGAATATTCTAATAATTTTGGGCATTAAAGACAAATCTATAGTTTTGACCCATGCAATCTGTTTGTGTCTATTGCCAAATATATTCCCATGCAACATTAAAGATGGTTTTGTGGTCCAGACCAAAATAGAAAACTAATGGACCTTAGTGAAGCCAGACAGCTTATTAAATATGCATCAGCATTTTTATATACACCATAATCCCATCAATGCATTTATTTAAAGTCTGTTGCACCTTACTCTGTTTAAAAGCCATTGGAAACACATAACCACTTTTCACTGGTGATTTGCAGGTACTACAATTAATGCTGACAACACACAAAAGATTTTGCATTTGTGTTAAATTGTCAAATGCATCATATAAGAAACACAAAGAGCATTAGTCTGTAAATATCAGTTTAGTAATGAATACATCAGGCGTCTTTCAGTGCACTGGATGAATGCATTACATGCTGCACAGTTTTTAATGACTTCGAGAGGTGAGTCACTAAAGCAGTTTGCATAATGTGTGTGTACATGTGTGTTACACTGGGTAAGTGGAGCTGATGAGCATCGTGTTACGCATTTAGTTCAACACCTTACTGCACAACAGAACATGAACTCATGCAACCACATGCACACATGTATTCTTGCACACTATATTTTCACTAGTGAATAGATCAGTGCGTTGGATAGGCTGATATTTGGTCATTATATGAACTGGCAGTTTCCATAATTAATCTGTATTACAAGTTAATGCAACCAGCATCCTTACTCTAAATATGACACGGTAGCATTATCTGAAAGCTGAATAAATAATATCTTTATAGATGTATACTTCTTTTGAAAATTATAATTTGAAAACTCTCTAATGGCGGACGGCTGCTTCTCACTCAGAGCTGTAAATCTCTCAGTAGTTCTTCGGGAACCCTCTGCTCTTCCTCAGTGTAAATGAATATCAGCTGCTTCAGTCCAACATCTACATTAGCAGGAGGATGAAGATGAAACCAGGGTGGACATTTCAGAAAGACAATGATCCAAAACACAGCCAAGGAAACTCTCAGATGCTTTCAGGGAAAGAAAATCAAGCTGTAGAATGGCCCAACCAATCACCTGAGCCGAATCCAATAGGAAATACAAAATAAAGCTCAGATTTGATAGCTGAGACCCACAGAACCATCAGGATTTTGACACTCTGTTGAAGTCTGTGAGAAACTCACACCTGAGCGATGCATGTGACTTCATTCCTCATATGAGAGGCGTCTTTAAGCTGCCAGCACCGAAAAAGACTTTTCAAGAGTTCACACTTAGCTGATGATTGATTATAAAGCTTGTTTGGCGTGCTGTCCCGGGAGAGAGGCCTGAGCTCATGAGCTCCTCGAGCCCTGGGCTCCCTCCCATTTGCAGACTGAGAGGGCAGTTTGAGCCCAGGTAGATCTTGATAAACTCATCGACTTATTTCTGGCTAATAGAATGGCTAAGAAGAGATAAGAGCTGGGCTATGGTATCGATTTGGTATCTTCAATTTACTTAGGTTGCGTGTTTTTGGACTGTGGAAGGAAACCGGAGAACCCGGGGAAAACCCACACGAGCACAGGGAGAACGAGCAAACTCCGCACAGAAATGCCAACTGGTTTAGTAGGGACTTTAACCAGAGACATTCTTGCTGTGAGGCAATATATATATCATCTCCAATGAATCAAAGAAGCATTGACTTTCGTCGTTTCTTTGCCTACTTTCATTTAAAATTTGGGTCGGGTGCAATAGTACACCACCTACAGGACTACACCACTGGTTGTCCTGGGTTATTTCCTAATTTATTTAATAATGTTTGAAAAAAGATTACAGATTTTTTTACATGTAATAATAAACTTATTACAATAAAAACAAAATAATCTCATTTATAACAGAATTACCCTAGTTTTTGCCTTGAGTTGCTTGCCGGTGTCTTCTGCGTTTCCTTCAAGTGACAGTATTTACATTTTTAAAAATCAGTTTCATCTACAACATTTAATTGAACCATTTAATTTCAGTTTGCTTTTTAAGCAATAAAGCAAACAATAAAGGTTACGTCAAATTAGAAATGACGATCTCTGTGTTAAAGGCGTTCGTCGCAACCCTCTCCATCATACTCACTTGTCCTCTCAGATAGGATGGTGGGCGTACCTGTCAACCCTGTCGTTTTTCCCGGGATTCTCCCGTATTTACAGTTCTATCCCGCTATCATCCCGTAAAGGTATTTTCCCGTATTTCTCACGTATTTTCAGTCTTTCTCTGAAGGGTGGCAAATAAACATTAAAGAGCCGAACCTCCTTATACGCAAACCATACCGCCGAACCACAAGGGGCCACCCTTTGCTCTTAAATGTGAGTCTGTTCTGTGCTTTCGCTTTGTTTAGGCATGAAAACACTTTAAAATAAATATAAAAATGGCGGGATTCTCTTTCCTTTTTATTACAGGTGACGTCTCCCCTTCATATGCAATCCTCAAAACAGTCATATAGCGGTGCGTGACTGTCAGCTGACGCGCTCCATAGTGATAAATAGACGCTGTTTCCCAAACAGATTCTGTACACGCGATTTAAAGCAGAGACTGGGTTTTGGGTGCGTGTTTAAACAGACATATACACATAATTAATAATATCTTAAGATGTCGATCTTGGGTTTTTTTCAAACACAACTAATTTTGTCCTAAATGAGCATAAAAAGTTAGGAAAGCAATCGAATGCTTTCTTTATAACGTTAGATGTGAGCATTTTTAAAGTGACACCTGTTATTTAATGTAATCACACGAAAAAAATCTAAATAAATAAGAGATTCATGCATTGCTCTTTAATCAGAATGTGTCAGTTCAACGCTATCTCACGGCAATTCGTAACTTTTTGATTAGTGGCTAATTCGTACGATCTAGTTCGTACAAATTAGTACGATTTGCCCATCACCCAATGACGGTTGGGGTTAGGGGTGGGGTTAGGTGCCACGCCTCCTTTTTAAAATCGTACATTTTCGTACGACTGAACTCGTACGAATTCGTACGAATTAGAAACTAAACTGACAAAACGTAAAATACTTACATTTCCTCGTGAGATCAGGCTGGTCAGTTATACAGTGAAGAAACGGCTAATGAGATTTGATAGCTTGATTTTTATTTCATTATAATAGCTATTAATTTGAATAAGCTGAACTTTTGGTTATGTATTTGCTGCTAATGTATAATATTTATTTTTTATTTTGTAAATAAAAAATAATAAAACATATTACTGACCATTTAACTGTTTATTTACAATGAAACAGCTCCAAATCAACATATTTAGTAATTTGAGGATTTTTTTTAGGGGGGGTTGGAGTAATCCCTAATTATGGTGGGCATATCCCTTATTTTTACATCCCAATGTTAACAGGTATGATGGTGGGCCAAATCAAAGGTTACAATAGGCCAACTTTGACCTTTGGGCCCTACTTTGGGCATCTCTGATATAAAGTATTAAATACATTTCAGTAGTTCAGTTCTTTCTCCTTGTGTAATTGCATTATTATTACACAACTCCTTTTTCAGAATTTGTTTTGTTTTATTTTTATCTCTGTATTGTTTGGCTTTTACCAAAATCTGGTTCAATTCCATGCTGTATAAAACTGTAAATAACCGCATGCACTTTTGTTGTTATCTCCACAGAGGTGATCCAGATATATGTGATATTTGGGGAAACACTCCTCTTCACCTGGCAGCAGCAAACGGTCACCTGAGCTGTCTGTCCTTTCTGGTGTCGTTCGGCGCAAACGTGTGGTGTCTGGACAATGATTACCACACACCGCTGGACATGGCGGCCTCCAGGAGCCACATGGACTGCGTTCGATATCTGGACTCGATCGCCGCCAAACAAATCACCATTAATCCCAAGCTGGTGAGCAAGCTGAAGGAGCGAGGCTTTCGCAATGCAGAGAAACGCATCAGGAACTGTGAAAAACTACAACGCAAGCATCACCAGCGCATGGAGAGGCATTTCATGAGGGAAAGTGCTGCGCTGGATACGTCGGATACTATGAGTTACAGCAGTTTCAGCAGCACGTTGAGTCGACGGATCCCTCAGTTTAACACACTTGACTCTATGACATACTCACAGGTACTGTGTCTGAACACGTAAGGGAATACAACTGGTAATATTAAAGGTCACATGAAGTGCTTTGAAATGTGCATTTTTAATTTGATGTTTGACAATCTGAGCTGAAACATGAAAAGAAGGCGGGACATAGAGTAGCTCCTCCCCTTTTTTAAAAATAGCCAATAGCGTTTCATTTTATCACAGCTCATCTTATTGCGTCACCATGCTATCCACATTTCCTCCAGAGTTTCATGTAATTTTGGGGTTTTTTATTTCTAATTTGTCAACTTTAACTGCAGTTTGGCACTTTCACTTTTATTCAGGAACATTTCATGCATGCCCCCCGTGACAAACGAGATATTGGATGCGAGGAACTGCTGGAAGTGTTGTTTTAATGAAATTCGGCATGCCGAATGGGAGAAAAAAACCTTAGCATTTCGCAGAGTGTGTGTCTGTGGTTCTTCACTAGGTGCAAAGGATAGTGTCAATCAGCCGTGTGTGTGTATGGAATATCCTGTCACAAAATGCAGTGAAAATCCTACATGACGGTAATAGTTTGATTGCAGTGTTTCCATGTTTGTACTGCACTTCAATAATGCCACTAAAATTAGCATACTCCACATGTCTTAATTCCATTTCTGTTTAGTTTATGACCTTAATCAGATTAAATGAATCAAAAATCACTGTTTACATGGTAGACTCTTAATCAGAGTATTGTCTTAATCGTATTAAAATAGGATTATTGGTGTATACAGTTGAAGTCAGAATTATTAGCCCCCCAGAATTATTAGCCCCCTGTTTATTTTTTCCCCAATTTCTGTTTAACAAAGATATTTTTTTCAACACATTTCTTAACATAATAGTTTTAATAACTCATCTCTGATTTATTTTATCTTTGCCATGATGACAGTAAATAATATTTGACTAGATATTCTTCAAGACACTTCTATACAGCTTAAAGTGGCATTTAAAGGCTTAACTAGGTTAATTAGGTTAACTAGGCAGGTTAGGGTAATTAGGCAAGTTATTGTATAATGATGGTTTGTTCTGTAGAATATCGAAAGAAAATCTAGCTTAAAGAGGCTAATAATTTTGACCTTAAAATGGATTTTAAAAAATTAAAAACTGCTTTTATTCTAGCTGAAATAAAACAAATAAGACTTTCTCCAGAAGAAAAAATATTATCAGACATACTGTGAAAATTTCCTTGCTCTGTTAAAAATAATTTGGGAAATATTTAAAAAAGAAAAAAAAAATTAAAGAGGGGCTAATATAAACGTACTCCGTTGCTGTGTCTCATTTTAGAGGCTGCATTAGAGCTGTAATCGGGCCATAAAAGTTAGGCCCAATAGGGCCCGAGCCTGACAGAATTCGGCCCGAGCCCGAAAGGTACATTTTGTTTGACCGCTTTATAAAGCCCGAACTCGTTTATAGCCCGATATTATTCAAGTGTGCACATGCACACAGCTCTTTTGCCTTTTTTCAAGAATGAGTCATTTATATTTTTTAACATAATTTATTCATAACAAACGAAGGCTACAGGCTACTTGGAAGTACAAAGAAATAAAATAACATCGTAACATCTCAGCACTCTAAATAGGCCTAGGTACATAGACTTAGCCTTTAAATTGGCCAACACACCAATAAAAATAAGTCTGTCTCAACAAATTAAATTAAAATAAGTTCTAACTGATGATGGGTATTTGGCAATAATAAAATTAAGATAAAGGCTCTGCTGGATTTGTTTCTACACTTCTCTTCACAATCTGGCATTAAGGCGACGGTGAAGCTGAATAATAAAAGAATAGCCTAATGCCAACATTAGCCTGTATACCCTGTCTACATTATGATTTTATGGTTTAATTCATATTTATTTATAATTTAAAAACTCTTTTCTCACCAAGATTAGGCTACGTGTTTTTGTGGAGGAACATTATTGAATCCACTGTAAATGGCTTTAGCGCAGTCCTGCACTCAGGATGGTGCGTCCAGCAGCACCGAACACCCTTTCACTGCTGCTGCTACAGGCCGAGATGCAGAGTTCTGATCTGGCTAATTTAGCATGTTTTGGATATGATTGTTTGTTCATCTTCTAGCAGCAAAGAACATCTATTTAATTTTCCATGACAGCAGTCTTAATGTAGCGAGTGATCTCGTCATCTTGCCTGTCAGCTTGCTGTACATACATTGCTGTTTAGCGATCTACCGTATTACGCAGTTTATGAGTGACTGCCGAAATAATTTGGTGGCTAGAATGATCGTTCTTTGTGAACTGGCAGCTGGCTTTTTTGATTACTCATTCTGATTTGATTACTTTCTCATGCTAATCGAAATGCATCACATGACTGTTCATTTACTGCGCAAGCCAAGCCCGACCCAACCCAGTCTAAAATGATAGAAATAAAACCCAAACCCACCCGAACCTGTCGGGTCCCTCCGAAGGATGCATTCAAAATGCACTGCGTCATCGTGGCGCGACGAAGTCTGTGTCATTTCAAAAAAATTCGAAGGCTTCTTTAAATGCAGCCTCCAAATGTGTCCTTCGTTTACCAGGTAATGAAGGACACAACCGATGGATCCTTCACGGCCTCGAACGTCCAAAGATTCGATGCGCACTGATGACGGCAGGGTGCTTTTAAAAGAAAACTCTGGTGTAAATGTATGAATTCGGCTTATTTTACGTGGATATGTAAACACATGTTAAAAAACAAAAAAAGTATGACACGTCTTACTAAAGAGTGATTTTACAGACAGTTTACATGTTTATGTCTACATCGATAAATCAAAGGAAATATATTTCCAGCTTTTCTAAACCTCATTTTGCCTTCAGATCGCTTAAAGTAAGTTTTAAAATCACTTTGAAAAAAGTCATTACTAATTTTATTACCGCTTATTAACAGCAGCTGTTATGGTTGATAGGTGACGAGATCTGTCCTCTGTAGGTTAGATCGTCTCATTTCAAAACACTCGGTTCGGCCTGTGTGGACTTCCAAGGATTCGCATTTGAAGTCTGCATCCTTCAGACTCAGAGGATGCAGCCTCTGAAATGAGACACAGCTAGTGTTAAGCAGTGCAAACAAGTTTGTATCCAGTGTGAAGTATAACAAAGTGTGACTTCCATAAGCTTTTCTTTACAGGCAACGCTTCAGTCCACGGCTAGAGGCCGGACAAAGATTCAGAGGAAGCTTGAGAAGAAGAAGCAAGTTGAAGGAACGTTCAAGATTTCTGAAGACGGGCGAAAGAGTGTTCGTTCTCTCTCTGGTCTTCAACTAGGAAATGATGTCATGTTTTTAAAGCAGGGAACATTTGTGGACCGACGCCATCAGTCCAGCCCTCGACTCAACATCCGCAACATGTTTTCAGGTAAAGCGGACATCAGGCTGGATGATGTAGATGATGAGGAAGACACTGTTTCCAGAGCGCTCAGTGATCCGGGTCTATATGAAGCCGCGTACTCTGAAATCAGCACAGATTCAGGTCGGGACTCTTGTTCAACCGCCCGGGACTCGGCACTATGGTTTTCCGTCGGAATTATGCGACTGATGGGGTTTTCCGGACAGGACGGGGTGAGGGCAGTGTGGCGGGGAGTGAACCAGTGGGACGGGCCCCCAACATCCACTTACGGGGCAGACTGCCGCTACGGTCACCCAGTCTGGATGAAGTCAGCATTGGCAGCTCTCTGAGCCTCCAGGAGAAGAACTTGCAGGTACAAAAACTAATCAGTAGATACCATATTGACCTTATTCTGCAATGCGGAAGTGCACTCGTGTTTATGATAATTTTAGAACAGAGATCACCAACACAGTTCCTGGAAATCTACCTTCCTGCCGAGTTTAGCTCCAATCCTTAGCTCCAAACACACCTGAACCAATTAATTAGTACCTGAAAAGGCAATTGATAATTAAAGACAGCTGTGTTTGATCAGGGTTGCAACTGAAAACTGCAGCAAGGTAGATCTCCAGAAACAGGGTGGGTGACTCCTGTTTTAGAACGTCCGATTATTTAATATTATATATATATATTTTTTTTTTCAGATATTCTTATAGTTGTAACTAGGGCTGGCCGATAAAATCAGTATTGGTATTTTTTTTGACTGAACGCCATTGTCAATATCGATAAAAAAAAAAAAAGTTCGATATGAAGGGTATAGCTTTATTAAAATGTGGCTGTTGAGCACGCACCTTTGAAGCAGTGCCAATAAGCTAAGGGTGTAAGTTTGTCATTTCCAATGAAGGCACGTGTTGCACGACGCACATATGGGAGTGACGCGCACATGTTGTGCAAGATTCCACCCTGATTTCCAGGCGCACTTAGTTGAAAACATCTCAGGCAGGCAGGGGAACGCGAGCGCAAATGAAGGAAACCACACACTCGCGCTTGTCACTTCTTCAAGTCAGAATAACAACACACATGAAAATGTGGTTTACTGAATGATTATTATTCACACCTTAAAGTTTGCTTTTATTGTTTAGCATTTACATTTTACCATTGCACACACTTTGTGAAGTTGCACAAACTCCTTTTGAGAGGAGCATGTGATAGGATTGACCACGGTTGTTGCTGGATCAGATACGGTTGCGGCTGGAATTCAACAAGAATTATTTATTATTATTATTTTATTTATTAAATTTCCCGTTTATTGTATTTTATTATCGTCTACTCCCACCCCAACCCTAAACCCAACCGTCACAGTAACATAAAAACAGTAGTTGTACCGAGTATTATTTATGTTATTTATTGAATTACCCAACAAATTGTATTTTTTAATGACTACCCCCACCCTAACCTTAAACCCAACTGTCACAGTGCTGTAAAAATATTAATTATTGTTATACAGTGTCATAAAAAATGCTGCTATATTAATGTGCATATCGCACTTCCGGCCGGCCACATATCCGATCTAGACTTTACCGTTGACCGCAGCTGGTCCCTATCGCTAATCATTAGTTAGCCAATCAGATCATTCTAAATTTAACATACTGTAAATATTCAGCCTAACTTCATTCCTTATCTTCGTTTTGGAAGACCCAGATATTTGCAATTAAATATTTTTGTTTTTGACTATTAAAACTATTTGCTTAGTAATGTTGGTAAATTAAAATAAAGTGGTAAAAAAAAAATCCTAATATATACCTAAATGGATTGTTTAAAAATATTCAATAATTATCGATAGCGAATATGATATTTCTTTTTTTTTTTTTTTTTTTTGCAATATCGCCCAGCCCTAGTTGTAACTCAACCAAACGTCGTCCTATTATATCAAACAATACATTAAGGGAAAGATTATTTACTC
Source organism: Danio kyathit (assembly GCA_903798195.1). Lineage (NCBI taxonomy): Eukaryota > Metazoa > Chordata > Actinopteri > Cypriniformes > Danionidae > Danio > Danio kyathit. Next base: position 53,860,887 of record LR812530.1, read on the forward strand.
TGCTTTAATATGATATAGAAGACGCAGTGGCGCAGTAGGTAGTGCTGTCGCCTCACAGCAAGAAGGTCGCTGGTTCGAGCCTCGGCTGGGTCAGTTGCCGTTTCTGTCTGGAGTTTGCATGTTCCCCCTGCGTTCGCGTGGGTTTCCTCCGGGTGCTCCGGTTTCCCCCACAGTCCAAAAACATGTGGTACAGGTGAATTGGGTACGATAAATTGTCCGTAGTGTATGAGTGTGAATGAGTGTGCGTGGATGTTTCCCAAAGATGGAAGGGCATCCACTGCGTAAAACAAATGCTGGATAAGTTGACGGTTCATTCCGCTGTGGCGACCCCAGATTAATAAAGGGACTAAGCCGAAAAGAAAATGAATGAATGAATAATATGATATAAATCTCATTTTCAGAAAATTGACTCTTATGATTAGATTTGTGGCCCATGGTCACATTTGTAAACATCTTTTGTATAAAATATCTCACTCAGGACAGTACTACAAAAAAAAAAAACATGCAAATTACTAAGGGTTCCTAAACATTTGCATAGCACTGTATCTAAAATATGCAGATCTATTAAAGAGATATTCACCCAAAAATGAAAATGTACTCACTATTTGCTCTCCTTTAAGTGGTTCCAAACCTTTATGAGTTTCTTTCTTCAGGTTAAACACATACGAATATATTTTGAAGAAAGCTGAAAACCTGTAACCGTTGAATTCCATAGTCGATGTCGATGGTTACAGGTTTTCAGCTTTCTTCAAAATATATTCGTATGTGTTTAACCCGAAGAAAGAAACTCATAAAGGTTTGGAACCAACTGAAGAAGAGTAAATAATATTTCTACATTCTTCAAAGTATCTTCTTTTGTGTTTAACAGATGTTAGAAACTTGCAAATGATGACAGAATTGTAATTTTTGCGTGAAATATACCTTTAAATATGGTTATAAAGGAATGTAAATCTGTCCATGCTGCATTTCGATGTGTGATTCTGATGCTAGTGTTGATTGTGTCCTGCAGGATTTGCCATGGGAGGAAGGAGATCTGGGTCTTGAGGAGGAGGACGATGAGCTTCAGCCTTCTTCTGCTCCTCTGGAAGTGTTTCTGGCGTCTCAGGGACTCAGTGATTTCGTCTCCATCTTCCAGCGGGAGCAGATGGATCTGGAGGCGTTACTCTTGTGTTCGGAGCAGGACCTCATCAGCATCCACATCCCGCTCGGACCACGCAAAAAACTCTTGGATGCTTGTAGAAGACGCAACAGTGTTATGGAGGAAGCTGAGGGCATGCTGGACACCACGCTGTGAAAGAGTACAATCCCTGTTTTTTCCCCACACCATCTCCTTGCACATTGAAACAAATAGGATTGGGCGTGTATGTATGTCTGTTTCTGACTCTCTTCAAAAGTTCACTTTTCTACAGCGCTGCCTTCATAAGCAGAAGATGTTCAAAGGTGTGAGTACATGATGCAATGTTTTATTATTTTTTTATTTAAATTTTTTTGCTGTCGTATGAGCTCGAACTGACTTTTGTTTCTTAGTTTTCCCATCTGGAGAAGTTCGTTGGCCCAGTAGTACACAATAACATTTCAGAAAGCAAGCATTACTCTCACAAGACCACAACATTAACAACATTTCAAAAAAGAAAACATTAATCTCAATCCCTATTTTGTCTCACGTTTTCTCTTTGGCCATCGAAACAAATAGGATTGGTCCTGTGTGTGTCTGTTTCTGCCCCCCCCCCCAACAGGAGAAGTTTGGTGGCCCAGTAACGTAGAACTCAGCGACATTTAAAACAGCAAACATTGTCAACACAACAACATTAGGATCAGAACACGACTACATTTTAAAAAGCAAACATTGATCTCACAACTCAACAACATTAAGATCACAACCAGTGTTGGGCACGTCCCTTTAAAAGAGTAATTCAAGAGTCAGCTGATGATTGGGGGAGAGATCCGAGCTTATGAGATCCTCGAGCACCGGGCTCCCTCCCGTTGCAGGGCGAGAGGGGAGTTTGAGCTCAGGTGGATCTCGAGAACTCCCCCGCTGTAGTAGCTAATGAACAGATAGAGATCGCTCTTAAGAGATAACTACTTACTAGGAGCACATCTATGATGCCGATTTGGATTTAGTCAATTGACTTAAGTTGTGTGTTTATGGACTGTGGGAGGAAACCAGGGGGCCTGGAGGAAACCCACATGAGCAGCAGGACAACGTGTAAACTCCGCACAGAAACGTCGACTGGCTTAGTAAAGACCAGTGACGTTCTTGCTGTGAGGTGACAGTGCTAACCACTGGGCCACCCATCTAAGAAACGACAAGGAGTAGTGGTGGAAGAGGGGATTCTTCAAAACGAAGATGGCTGTGATATGTAACTTAGGGTATTTACAGTATAGTGACTAATGAATCGCCTGATTGGTGAATCATAAATTGGCTAATGCATGACCAGCTGTGTTCAATCATAAGCACGTGATCCTCTCGAAACAAAATAGTTACTTCTCACAAATAGTATCTGAGTTAGTAACTGAGTTACATGATAGACCTTTATCACAGCGTAATTGAACAGCGGAAGTGCCCTTCAAAGCAATGTATCACTTTTTCCGGTTTCGCTAGCAGTCGCAGAACATGGCACCCTTAAGCTATGTTCAGACAAATAACATTCACTTTTAGAAACCGCAGAGTCGGGTCCGTTTATTTGTCTTTATTTTTTTTTTGTGTCGTTTTTCTTTTTTTTTTTATCACCCAAAAATGTGAAGCCAACTACCTCGGAGTGGACCCACAGAAAAATAATAAACAAAAAGAACACGCCAAATAAACACCCAGATGAAACTAACTAAACTTAACAAAACAACAGAAATAAAAACACAAAAGCTACCCCTACCTCCCTAACTAGGTATAAAAACAGGAGAAAATATTTACAGAAAGAAAAGTGTGGTGTCCAACCCCTACTGCCTCTTACCGTATACAATATTCAATATTTACAATATTCACAGTGATGACGAAGTAAAAAAAAAAAAACTTAAAAGGGGGGAAACACCGGAGGGATCACAATAACACGAAAAATCAAAGTTTACACACAACACAGGAATACGCAATCAACAAGTATCACAAACAATAATATTTTTCCAACAATTCAATTTCGCAACTAGACGCCAGCAACTCCCCCCCCTCTGCTCTCCCCGACCGTTTCACTTTTAAAAGAAGCCCGATGTCACTCCAGCCAATCCCCGGTGACGTCGCTGACGTAATTAGGGCGGGACCTGTGGTGTAAACAAAAGCGGGAGACGAGAGAGAGAGAGAACACGGGGGAAAACAGACACACACACACCCACACAGACTTGCGAACGCAACAATTTGCACCGTGTGTGCCCACCTTAAAGCAGCATCCTTCCTGAATAGATCTCGCACAAAATGCATGGGAAACTTGACTCTGATTCAAGGAGAATCTATTGTTGGCATGTTGCTAAGTCAATGCAATATTATACAAGCAAAAAATATAAATATGAAGTAAATGCATTGTAATTAGTACATTCAGTCATTTTGTAGACACTTTTGTCTAAAGCGACTTACAATTGAGGAGGCGTTCAGCGATTCAACAAGAAGAGGCAATACACACAACAAGTGCTGATTATACAGAGAAAGTGTTTGTGCTCAGAGAATTAAGTGCTAGAGTAAGAGGGAGTGTTTTGGGTTTTTTTAGAGAGAGAAAAGTGTTTCTAACACAGGTGAGTGTTTGTCAAGCCCACTCACCTGTGTGAGGCACGCTTCATAAATGCACTATGTTTTTTTTAAGAGATCTGGAGCGATTGTAAGAAAGTGTCTGGTGCAAGTGTGGGATAAAGTGTCAGACCAGTGAAGAGTGTGTTTTCTACAGGTGGTTTGTCAAGCCCACTCACCTGTGTGAGGCACATTCAGAAATGCATAGTGTATGTAGTATTTTTATTAGTACAGTATAACATACTTTTGGTTTTGTTTTTTGTTCACCATCTTCTGAACTTGCCTTCGTCACTTCCTCAAAACATAACTTTGTTTTTCTGCTGGCATCGGTGCAGGATTATTTAACAATCTTAATAACAGCCAAATAACTGCTTGTGGGTTGTTTTAGGAAACTCTCATTTGCTTTGTCTCCTTTCTGGAATGCAGCACGGTCTATAAAAACCAGTTCGGTCAATTCCAAATTGATAAAATCACGTCTCCACCCTCTCTGCTTTCACTTTGGAAGGTATGAAAGAAATATTTAGCTTGCGCAATATTGCACTTGGCATATTTCAAATACTGCTAATACCTGCAGTTGGAACGGAGCCAGTGTGTGTGTGTGTTTTGTGAGTGTGTGTTGCCTCCTCGTGGTTGGGTGAAAGACTGCAGATCTTCAGTGTTTTTTTCCATCCAGAACTGCTTTATTATTGAAGCTCTTGTGCACATGCAGCTACAAATGTGTACATGCCATTGCAGTCAGTTTTGAGGTTTAATTGACAAGAACTATTACACTGTAAAAAAATGCAGGGTTCCACACAATTCATTCACGTTGTCCCAACACAAATCAATTAAGTTAACACGTTTAACAAATTTATGTGAGTTGAACATACAAAAAATTAAGTTGTCCCAATGATATCTCAAGAATTGTGTTGATTCAGCTCATTTTAAATAAGTAGTTTGAACAAGCAAAAAGATTATTGTTTTGAGTGTACTTTGACCCACTGTTCACCAACTCGAGCGACACCACTGATACACAGTAGTGCTTCCTGATGCACTCTATTTTTATCTTGCATTTATATATTGTATTTTAAAATCTAAGGTCAATTGGAGTCATTTGCAGTATTTATTAAAAGCATAAATGCAGTATACATGACAGGTATCAGCTGTAAGGATTGAAGCAAAGAAATAAGGCCTGCTTAAATATGTCAATGTTAACATATATTTGCTATTGATGGAGCAAAATAAGTGTCCTGTATTTGCCAGATTGCAGTAAATCACTCATTTATTTATTTATTTATTTATTTATTTATTTATTTATTTATTTATTTATTTATTTATTTATTTATTTTCTGTAGAGAATCAACATGTTAAAGACTAAATTATAGCTCTCCTGTGAAATATTAATATTAATATTCAAATATTTCCCAAGTTATGTTTAACAGAACAAGGACAGTACTTCCTATAATATTTTTCTTCTAGAGAAAAAACCTGCTAAGGCCCATATTTTTAGATAATATTTAATATCATGATTTTTTTTCGATTGGTTACAGAAGTCCTTTAATCCTTATTTATTATTATTTTTATTATTAAAGCTAGGTTGCTGCCGAAAGTGGTGCTAGTGAGACCAGCAGGGGGCGCTCAACCTGTGGTCTGTGTGAATCCTAAGGCCCCAGTATATTGATGGGGACTCTATACTGCTCAGTGAGCGCTGTCTTTAGGATGAGACGTTAAACCGAGGTCCTGACTGTGGTTGTTAAAAATCCCAAGATGTCCTTGGAAAAAGAGTAGGGGTTTAACCGCGGCATCCTGGCCAAAATTTGCCCACTGGCCTCTGTCGATCATGGCCTCCTAACCATCCTCATATCATAATTGGCTTCATCACTCTACATGCCTAAATGCATTGAGTTGCTGCCATGTGATTGGCTGATTAGAAATTTGCGTTAACGAGCGGTTGGACAGGTGTACCTAATAAAGTGGCCAGTGAGTGTAAGTCAGTAAAATAACAGAAAATGTTCTCGCAGTTTATTACAAGGTTTCTGTAGAGTAATATACAACACTAACTCAGACAATATAGCCCTGCAAACTATTAAAAATATTCATAAAGTCACTTTTTCCAACTTTTCAAGGTCCCAACTCTCAGGATCCCAGGATGTCCTTCGAAAAAAAGTATGGGTTTAACCCTGGCATCCTGGCCAAATTTGCTCACTGGCTCATGGCCTCCTAACCATCCCCATATCATAATTGGCTTCATCACTCAGTCTCCTTTCCACTAATCAGCTGGTGTGTGGTGTGAGGTCTGGTGCAATATGGCTGCTGTCGCTATATATATATATATATTCATTCATTCATTCATTTTCTTTTTAGCTTAGTCTCTTTATTAATCTGGGGTCGCCACAGCAGACTGAACCGCCAACTTGTCCAGCATGTGTTTTACGCAGCGGATGCCCTTCCAGCTGCAACCCATCACTGGGAAACATCCATACTCAAATCAAATCACTTTTATTGTCACATCATCAGCAGCACGTGTGCTATGATGAGTGAAAAGCTTAGGTGCTGGCTCCAGACAGTGCAAAATACAGACAGTGCAAAATACAGACAACATACTCACAAAAAAACAAGACAATGTAAAATTGACAGTGTTGACAGCGATACGTACGATGGATAGGTCGGTGTACACATAGTTGTAGGCAGTAATGTTTTAAGTATGGATTTGGTAAAGTGCAGTGCATGCTACATCTTGATGGTGTGCAGTGCGGGGTGTGGAAGAGTTTGTGTGGGCTCATTCACACTCATACACTACGGACAATTTAGCTTACCCAATTTACCTGTACCACATGTGTTTGGACTGTGAGGGTAACCGGAGCACCCGAAGGAAACCCACACCAACACAGGAGAACATGCAAACCCCACACAGACATGCCAACTGACCCAGCCGAGGCTCAAACCAGCGACCTTGCTGTGAAGCGACCGTGCTACCCACTGCGCCACCGTGCAGCCTTATATATATACAGTTGAAGTCAGAATTATTAGCCCCCCTGAATTATTCGCCCCCCTGTTTATTTTTTCCCCAATTTCTGTTTAACGGAGAGCAGATTTTTTTAACACATTCCTAAACATGATAGTTTTAATAACTGATTAATTTTATCTTTTCCATGATGACAGCACAAAATATATATTATATATTCTTTTATAATTATTTTTTAGGGTTTTTACCTTTAATGGATAGGACAGTGGAGAGTATTAACAGGAAAGCATGGAGAACAGGGAGAGGGGAAGGATCAGCATAGGACCGCGAGGCGGGAATCGAACTCGAGTCACCGTGAGCACCGGAGGTGAACACCACTGGTGCCGACAGCACAAAATATTTGACTAGATATTTTTCAAGACACTTAAAGTGACATTTAAAGGCTTAACTAGGTTAATTAGGTTAACTAGGCAGGTTAGGGTAATTAAGCAAGTTGTTGTATAATGATGGTCACATAATTTGGGAAATATTTAAAAAAGGAAATCAAAGAGTGGCTAATAATTCTGACTTCAACTATATATATATGTAATTTAAAAAGATAATAATAATAATGATAAATAAAAACCCACCCACATAACAAGCCATTCCTAAAAATTTGTTTACAAAGACCTGTTTGAACAGCAGAGTATGATGAAAAGGAATATTAAAACTTACATAAAATGATACAGTAGTCCACACTGTGTCAAATTGTTCAAGTTTTCTTTTCAAATAGCACCTAATTTGCTCCAAATGTAACGTTAAAGTCATTTCTCCAAACCACAGTTTATAATTAGGAGACTCCTTTTACTTCCATTAGTCCTTTATTAGTAAGCTGAATACAAGTATCTCACAAAATAACTAGCAAAATATAATACACTGTAATCATGGCAGAGACTTTAATTAATTGATTTATTTATTTATCAATTAGAAATTTAGTTACTAAAACTATTGTTTAAAAATGTGAAAGAAAAATCTATACTGTATATAAGGGTAAAGTTAGGGTAATTAGGCAAGTCATTATATAACAGTGGTTTGTTCTGTAGACAATCCAAAACTGATATTGCTTAAGGGGGCTAATAATTAAAATGGGTTTAATAAAATTAAGAACTGCTTTTATTCTAGCCGAAATAAAACAAATAAGACTTTCTCCAGAAGAAAAAATATTATAGGAAATACTGTGAAAAATTGAATTGAATTGAATTGAATCTGTTCAACATCATTTGGGAAATATTTGACAAAAAATAGAAAATTTACAGGAGGGCGAATCATTCTGACTTCCACTTTACATTTTAAAAAAAGTGTTAAACAGTTAATGATAACACAGTTAATGATAAACTTTATTTTGTGTGTGTGTGTGTGTGTTGACATTGACCTTCCATTTACAGCTCCAGCATCTATAGCCAAAACACAGCGCAGTGCTTTTGATAAGAAAGTTACAGTCTGTTAGTGATTTCAAGTTCCTCTTCTCGGTTTTTGAGGATGATAATGATTGTAGATATTGCAGGACTCCAGCTGAGAGGCTGTTGGAGATTGGGTGTGTGTGAGATGATTTGATTGGCCGCCTGATGTTTGCACAGTTTTATTGATGCACGCTTGTGTTTGTGTAATTGATCAGCGGCAGTCAAAGCTTGGCTCTCAGCGGGTGACATGTTTGCTCTGGGTACTGTGTGTTCCTCTGCTATCTGCTCTTTCAGGGTGTGTGAAGAGGCTGAAAGCTGATATAACTGCTGTTACTTTATCTCCACTCCATCTCCACACTATTCATGCATGCATAGACACACGTACAGCGACACACAACTTACCCTTAATACACCAATACATGCACTGTAAAAAAAAAATACACAGTGTCTGTATTTTGTGTGAACTGCATTATGGGATGTTGATCTCTGCCGAGTTTTGATGTCGAAAATTCAACTCTATAGTTTAACAAAGTAACTTTAATTTTTTGCCATTTTAGTAGTTTGAAGTACCCTCACCGGCCACTTTATTAGGTACACCTTACTAGTATCGGGTTGGACCCCCTTTTGCCTTCAGAAAATATCCCCCACACTTTTACACCACCACCAGCAGCCTGAACCATTGATACAAGCCAGGATGGATCAATGCTTTCATGTTGTTGATGCCAAATTCTGTTGTGCGTTCGGAGATGCTCTTCTGCAGACCTCGGTTGTAACGAGTGCTTATTTGAGTTACCGTTGCCTTTCTATCAGCTGGAACCAGTCTGGCCATTCTCCTCTGACATCAACAAGGCATTTGCGCCCACAGAACTGCCGCTCACTGGATATTTCCTCTTTTTCGGACCATTCTCTGTAAACCCAAGAGATGGTTGTGCGTGAAAATCCCAGTAGATCAGCAGTTTCTGAAATACTCAGACCAGCCCATCTGGCACCAACAACCATGCCACATTCAAAATCACTTAAATCACCTTTCTTCCCCATTCTGATGCTCGGTTTGACCATGTCTACATGCCTAAATGGATTGAGTTGCTGCCATGTGATTGGCTGATTAGAAATTTGTCATTAAGGACCGCTTGGACAGGTATACCTAATAAAGTGGCCGGTGAGTGCAAGTTAGTAAAATAACAGAAAATGTACTCGCAGTTTATTACAAGGTTTCTGCATCAAATATACAACACCAACCCGGACGATATAGCCCTGCAAACTATTAAAAATATTCATAAAAGTCAACTTATCAAGGTAAAGATCAAAGTCCCGTCATGCAGTGGTCCCCAACTTTTTTTATCACCACAGACTGGTCAACATTTGACAATTTTGCCTCGGCCTAGAGGGCGGGTGGGGGTCAGTGTGCTAGGGGACCATCAGCCATTTTCTCAAAGGATGACAAACTGACAAAGCATTGCTGCAGCTCTGATACAAGTTAAACAGTGCTCAGCATATATAAGTACACCCCTCACAAATCTGTCTTTTAAATTCATATTTGGTAACACTTTCAAATAATGGTCCATTAGTCAATGTGTTCATTAACATTAAGTATGAATAATCTTGTAAAGCATTAACTAATAACTAAATAATTAAATCCAAAGCTATCCTTATTAACATTAGCTAGTGTAAGTTAACATGAACTAACGTTAACAAACATGAATAAATACTGTAATAAATGTACTACTAATAGTTTGTTCATGTTAGTAAATACATTAACATTAATTAATGGACCATTATTATAAAGTGTTACCTCATATTTTTAATTGGAAGCTTTACCAGTGGTGTAAAGTACTTGAGTAATGGACTTCGTTACTTTACTTAAGTATTTTTTTGGCTACTTTGTACTTGTACTGAGTATCAAAAATATAAGCAACTTTTACTCTTTACTTGACTACAATTTTGATTGAATATATGTACTCTTTACTCCACTACATTTGAACAGATGCTTACCGTTACTCATTACATTGTGATTGTGCACGACAAGTCGGCATCTTTATCTACCACAGCAAATTTGTTGGGCGGATGAGGCGATATCGCCATCTGCAGGGTGCTGAAGGTACTGTATGCTATTTATGGGCTAAATCATGTAAACGTGAATTAGCAGCTTGCATAATACCAGGTGTTTAATTTGCAACATGGCTGCAGTCAGTGATGAAGCCGAAGCTTGAATTTATGTGTAGTTTACTAAGTTGAAAAATAACACTGCTCATCTTTGTTTAATTTTAATACAGAGAAAACATCTTAATCAATTGAAAAACTACTCAAAATAAAAATATTGCCCCCTCTGATACTGAGAGATGAATCACAAAGTCAGCTCTGATTTTTTTTACTACGTTTTACTATTTTTTTTATATATATATATATATATATATATATATATATATATATATATATATATATATATATATATATATATATATATATATATATATAAATTGTTTGTGCCTTTTTTGAACATTTGAGTTTGACTGAGACTTTTTGTTCTATTTTTTAAATCTATTTTGTTCTGCCATTTTGAAACATTAAGGTGTTAAATTTCATTTATATATTAGGAAAATTAAACCTTTCTTGGTGTTCTTTGAGCCTACATTCAGTATGAGTAAAATACTTAAGTTCTTTTAAAATCGAATACTTTAATACTTTTACTCAAGTCTTATTGGAATTGGTGACTTGTAACTAGTAATGGAGTAATTTTTAAAGTAAGGTATCTGTACGTTTACTCAAGTATGGTTTTCAGGTACTCTTTACACCTCTGAGCTTTACAATATTATATTTGTGCATATACATTAGATTAGTCAGTACTGAAGCCAAATCTGGAGCTTATCTAACAAAAAAGACTTACGATAACTGTCCAAAAACTAGTACAGCCAAATTTATATGTTAGAGAAAAATATTAAATACAAATTTAAAAAAGAGGAAAAATCAAAAGAAGCAAAAAATGGGAAAAATTTAGTTGAAAATTTGAAGGTAGTCATTTATTTTTCAATATTTAGCTTGAATTTTATTGTATTATCTTTCAATTTCTAAATATGTTTGGTGAGTAAAATATTATTTTCATAAATATATCTGTTTAATAAATCTGTTTTGTTTAAATGCACTAAAACACATTGCCTATATTCACTGAGAAATGGAGAAAAATATTCATTTTCAAAACTCAATTATGCTGAGCACTGTATTTATGGAGAAAGTTAAAAAGCACTGCAGTGTTGGTCTGAGATAATATGAAATTGATCGGTCAGTTCTTGCCACGTGACTCGCGATGCGCTCGCAACATTCTGCAGATGTTTTCAACTAGGTGCACCTGGAAGGCACGAGTGCGTCGCAGCGCTCCCAATATGTGTGCACAAGCTGCACGCCTTTGGAAATAATGAACTTATGCACGGAAAAGACGGCTGCCGTCATTTGCGATCTCCAGCAGTTGATCTTTTTGCACAAACATGCTGGATTCACCTGATTTGTTAACAAACAGGTTGTGAATCCATTCCTTGGCAGTTCGTAATGAAGTTAATTAACTTAACTTAGTTCAGAACTAAACTGAACTTCAGCTCTGAAAACTGGACTGACACAGTTTCAGTTTACTAGAACTTCTATGTTAAGCTGCTTTGACACAATCTACATTGTAAAAGTGCTATACACATAAAGATGAGTTGAATTGAATTCTTGGGTCCTTCACCACAAAGAAACTTTCCAAAGACGTCAGGCCAAGATGTAACTGAGAGAATATGGTAATTTTTCAAAATAAAGAGCCTTCAGACTCAGATAATAAATAAACGAAAATAACTAATTTCTTGTGCGGCCTGGTACCAATTGATCCATGGACTGGTACCGGTTCGCAGCTCGGGGGTTGGGGATCACTGCTGTAATGCAATTCAAAAGCATAAATAAATGGCAAAAATTAAAACATGAATCACAAAATACAGAAAACTGTAAATGTACAGATATGTTTTACAGTGTGTGTGTGTTCAGTGTCCTTTCCTTATTTTTTTACCTCATAGTCTTGAAGTAAGCAGAAGAAATGTCAGTGTTAACGTAAAAGCTTTCCTGTGTACGTTGTTGCATGATTTTATAATTGTTTATTAAATATAAAAGTTTATAAAAATGAAATTTCTGTTCTTTGTAAAACATTATCTTAAATGGAAACTGTTGGAAAATGAATGCGAAAGTTCTTATGAAATCCCTTTTTAAGATATTCATAAGAAACTTGCTCTGATTGCTATTTTTATTTGTAAATATTGTTTATGATGCATGTTTTCTTTTTGCTTCATCACTGCTTCATCTCCTCTTTGGTCTTTTTTTATGATATTCAAAGTTGTTGTCGTTTTATGATTCTCCCCTCACTCTGTCAGGCCGTGTTTCGCTATAAAATCAAATGATGTATGATATATGACACTTTTACATTTTCAGGGTAGACAAATGCCAATGTTTCCAGTGACAAAATGTAGATTTTAATAAACTTGTCATTATTAATTGCTGAGTTATAGTTTGTTTTCATTATAGAATTCCTCTTGACCTTCATGCCCTTGTTTTTATAACGGAGAGAAATGTGATTTTCTTTTTTGCAGAATATTATGAAAATTGTTAATCTGCCAAAAAAAAATCCCTAATGATATATACAGTAAAAGCCCTGTTGATATATAAATTATTATGTAAGCATGACATTTTAATATTTATACACACACACACACACAGCTTAAAGTGACATTTAAAGGCTTAACTAGGTTAATTAGGTTAACTAGGCAGGTTAGAGTAATTAGGCAAGTTTTTGTATAACGATGGTTTGGTCTGTAGATAGTTTTTAAAAAAATAGCTTAAAGGGGCTAATAATATTGACCTTAAAATGTTTTGTAAAAAAAATTTAAGAAGAAAAAATATTATCAGACATACTGTGAAAATTTCCTTGCTCTGTTAAACATAATTTGGGAAATATTTAAAAATGAAAAAAAAAAAATCTAATAATTCTGACTTCAACTATAGTATGTACTGTATATATATGAGCAATATCACACAAGTAGCAGTGCAATGTGGCTGTATATTGGCACTGGTGGGAGGGTGTGAGGTGGTTCGAGGCCATAGGCTAAGTGCCCTAGTGTCCCACCAGTGCCAATATACAGCCGTATTGCACTGCTACAAGTGTGATATTGCGTTTATACAACAGTTCGACGGCATAATCGTGTGTATAAAACAAAAATTAACCACGGAGAGTCTCAAAATCCTTTTGTATGAGGAACTACTTTCTTTCACCATTCATTCACATCTGCAGCTGACGTCAGAACAGCTATGTTTGAATGATTCTCCTGTGTAATGTCTAAAGTGATGACAAAACAGCTGATTTTGCTCACATTTTAGGATTATAAGCCTGAACGGCATGAAATGCCATCAGTCTACAGAAATTTCCCAGCATTTCTCTGTTGCAATCAGAAGATCACAATAATTAACCCCGAAAATCCAAAGCAAAGCAAACACTAGCAGATTACTATAAAATAAATACAGCACATACAAACGAGAGATTGACTTAGTGTCACTTACCTGCTTTATAATGATTTGATCATCTGTAGTTTGAAATTATGCTGAGTTTTAGGTGCTAATATATAATTTCGTAAAGTACAATTGTGTACCTGAGAGTGTCCTATAGGCTATTGTATCCTCCACAATAACTACACTATATGGCACAAAGACACAACTGAAAAAAATAATATTGTCCACACCTGCCAATATACTTAGACAAAATGTACCATCTCTTATTCTGGGAATGCATGAAATTATTATTATTATTATTATTTTCCAGGTGTGTGTTTGTGTTCTGCACCGTAGTTGTTGTGGAGGAGGTGACGCAGCATTGAGGACACTCCTGCCAAAGGCATCGCCGAGGGAACCTGAAACGCGCACACACACATGCACAGAGAGAGAGAGAGCGGGAGAGAAAGAGAGAGAGTGTGTGTGTGTGTGTGTTTCGGGCGCAGTCAGCACTAAACTCCTCCACTGCCTTGACTCGCGGACGGGACGCAGAGTGTGTTTGTGTGTGAATGTGTGTGTGCGGTGCGCCATGAGTGTGTGAGGTGAGCTCCAGCATGCAGATGAAGAGCAGAAACTCCGGCGCGGCAGGAGGAGGCTCTGCGGCCGGGCATGAGCAGCTGAAGCCGGGGGAGCAGGCGGAGCGGGAGACGCTGATAATGGAGCTCTCGCGCCGGGTGCAGGAGACCGTCAGACACAGCAGCTGGTGGGAGAGGAGAGGCATCGACTGCACCATCCTCACTGCAGCCTTCATCAGCCTGCCTGCGGGTACTTACACACACAACTACTGTTTAGACGAAGATGGGACATAGCTACCTAATATACAGTTAAACTCACAATTGTTAGCGCTGCTGCACTGGAAAAAAAGATTATTGGATTAACTTTTTTAAGGTATAGTGTTTGCAAACAATTTATATAGGATGAATTAAAACGAACAGATTAAATTTAGTAATATACAGCTTGATTTGTTTGTGTAAATTCATCCCATATAAATTGTTTGCAACCGCTTACCTTAAAACAATTAGTAAATCCAATGAATATTTTTTTTTCAGTGATTTTTTTTTTTTCTTTTTCAGATTCTTAGCAAATGATGTTTAACAGAGCAATGAATTGTTCACAGTAGTTCGTATAATATTTTGGTAACACTTTTAGGAACCAATTTTGATGGTTCCTATTGCATATTTTGTTGACTAAAAGTTGCATTGCAACTACATGCCAGTTACTTCTCATTTGAGTATTAGTCTGCTTAATATCTGCTGATACTGCTCCTTCAACAGACATTTAACTGATTCTAAAAAAAATTTGCAAGTATGGCAACTTACACTAACCCCAACCTAACAGTCTACTTATAATCAAATGAGAATAGTTGGCATGTAGATGCAATGTAACTTAAATTCAACAAAATGCATCAAAATAAAGTGATACCAATAGTTTTTCTTCTGGAGAAAGTCTTATTTGTTTTGTTTCGGTTAGAATAAAAGCAGTTTTAAATTTTTTTAAACCCATTTTAAGGTCAATATTATTAGCCCCTTTAAGCAATATTTGTTTTGGATTGTCTACACTCTCAGAAATAAAGGTACACACAAGCGGCAACCTCCCGCTCTCCCTCGGGAAGCCAATATGGAAGTAACTGACACTGCAATTCATCTGAAATTCCGCTAGTCCTGGCTCCATAATAGAGCAAATTTCTATTGAGCCAACTGTTATTGAGTAATGGCCAACTTTACAGCAGAAAAAAGGTGTTTACAGCCTGGTACAAAGAACGATTTTGGTTCATATAGCTACTATTACCCTTCGTGACAACTGTGAGGGGGGTGAATGTTTTTATAACTCATCCGTTTCCTTTATATTAGGTTATATTAGGTTTGCATAATTAAGGGCGTGGCCACTTGAGTGACAGCTAGGTCTCGCTGGTCGCCGTCACTTCGCCTCAGCTGATTCCGGCTGATTAGCTGCTGATCTCGGCATATACATCGTATTTTTGTGTTGTTTTATGTGACTATACACAGTTTGCTGCCTTTTGGAATTATTTCCTACAATTATCAGATGATATAGCATACTGTGTGCACTTAATTGTGCTCACAAGCCATTCACGTGGCCTCAATTTGCCAGGTGAGTGAAATTATATACCATCTCTATGAATGTATTTGTTTTATTTAAGATCATTTATAATGTTCTTTAGACCTGTTATGCACTCCAGAATCTGACAGATTGATTAGCTGTAGGCTCTAGAACAGTCATCTGAAGCGTTGTCATACAGTGTTCTGCCTGGACTTCATAATTAGCCTTGCATTTACTAACACAGACTATATCTGAAGTTTTTGGAAGTAATTCGCACTTTCCTCCTGTTGAAAAACGTCATAAGCACAATGCTTAGTGGCTCAATGTGTAATGCATTGAACACAAACGAGTCGCAGGTGATGAAGTATTAAGCGTTTCTCCCTTAGGAAAGCCCGTCTAAGCAGAATGCCAGCATGCGTCTGTAGCTCCGCTCACGCTCCGCCTCTTTGCCTTTGTATGGTATGCCCGGGGTTGGTGCGATGACGCGCGAACAAAATGGCGACGGTTTCACTGGGGTGGTACCTTTTCAAAAGGTACAAATTTGTACCTAAAAGGTCCATATTAATACCTCAAGGTTACATATTGGTACCTAAAAAGTACAAAAGTGTTCCTCGTAAAGTTTGTAGGTACTAATATGTACTTTTGAGGTACCAATGGACCCTTCAAGTACAAATGTGTAAAAAGGTACCACCCCAGTGACAGCTCTCGTACCTTTATTTCTGAGAGTGTACAGAACAAACCACTGTTATACAATGACATGCCTAATCACCCTAACTTTATCTTAATTAACCTAGTTAAGCCTTTAAATGTCACTTTACGCTAAATACGAGTATCTTGAAAAATATCTATTAAAAGGAATCTCACGCAAATGGCTACAACAAGAGCGACCAAGCTTAAATAATAGATGCGACTATTGCGATTTATACAATGGACTACTTCTGTAGTCCACTTGAAGGATATATTTCTGAGAAGATGGAGGAAATGCATTGAATATATTTCAGAAAGAAGATTCTCATTCATTCATTCAATTTCCTTCGTCTTAGTCCCTGATTTATCAGGGGTCTCCACAGCGGAATGAACCACCAACATATCCAGCATATGCCCTTCCAGCTGCAACCCAGTACTGGGAAACACCCGTACACACTCATTCACACTCATACACTTCGGCCAATTTAGCCTACCCAATTCCACTATAGTGCATGTGTTTGGACTGTGGGGGATACCGGAGCACCCGGAGGAAACCCACGCCAACACGGGGAGAACATCCAAACTCCACACAGAAATACAACTGGCCCAGCCGGGACTCGAACCAACGACCTTCTTGCTGTGAGGCCACAGTGCTAACCACTGAGTGGCCCAGACCTGATTGTGTTGCTGTAAATGAATAGAAGATGCTCAACTGACATTGTAATATGTATATGGTTATATACGTATATATTCACAATGTATTCTGTGTAACTCCTATGTGTATACTGAAGGTGGTTTTTCTGGAAGGAATCATATTAGGACACACGTTCTCACCCTGGATGTAAATAGTCTATGAATAGTTAGTATGGGGTGACACGGTGGCTCAGTGCTTAGCACTGTCGCCTCACAGCAAGAAGGTCACTGGTTCGAGTCCTGGCTGGGCCAGTTGGCTTTCTGTGCATGTTCTCCCGTGTTGGCGTGGGTTTCCTCCGGGTGCTCTGGTTTCCCCCACAGTCCAAACACATGCACTATAGGGGAATTGATTAACTAAATTGGCCGTAGTGTATGAGTGTGTATTGATGTTTTCCAGTACAACTTGCAGTTGAAAGAGCATCCGCTGCCTAAAGCATATGCTGGAATAGTTGGTGGTTCATTCCGCTGTGGCAACTCCTATTAAATAAAGGGACTAAGTCGAAGGAAAATTAATGAATGAGTATTTGGTACACCTGCCAATAATGTATGTAAATTGTATGTCATTTAAGGTCACATACTGAGATCTAAATGTAACTTTAAATACTGTATGATTGTACTCAAGTGAGTGTTAACGTTCATTCATTCATTTTCCTTCGGCTTAGTACCTTTATTCATCAGGGATCGCCACAGCGGAATGAACCGCCAACTATTACAGCATAGGTTTTTACACAGCGGATGCCCTTCCAGCTGCAACCCAGTACTGGGATGAGTGTTAGCAATAAACATGCAATTAAAAAAAGTAGAATATCTAGTCAAATATTATGTGCTGTCATCATGGCAAAGATAAAATAAATCAGTTATTAGAGATGAGTTATTAAAACTATTGTGATTAATAATGTGTTGAAGAAATCTTCTCTTTATTAAGGATAATTATGCAATTATGTGTCTGAGAGGTGTGTGGTGTTGTTCACAGGGAGTGGTTCATTGAGAACAATTAGTTAAGCTGTTTAGCCTGTGTGTGCCAGCAGGTTATTGGGTCAGGGCTTCAACACTCACACAGAAACTGAAACTCCAGTTGTTTGCCAAATCCTCTTTGACTTCTGACTTTAATGAGCAGCTTGTTAGATATATTAAAGCGTTTATATATTTCAGATGTTGAATATAGTTCATATCCTACTGAGCGAGGCGCTCCTGTGGTGCTGGTTGTCATGGTGAGCGGCTGCTGCTCTCCCATTGGGCAGATCCAGTTTCCCCTCAGCACTCAAACCCCTGACTCGTCTTTCAGAGAGAGACTATATGATCCCACACAAAATTATCTCTTAATTCAATTCAGTTCCGTTCGTTTGCATTTGCGTGAAGTTACTACAGGCGGCGCGGTGGTTTCACAGCAAGAAGGTTGCTATTTCGAGTCCCAGCTGGCTCAGTTGGCATTTGGAGTTTGCATGTTCTCTTCGTGTTGGCGTGGGTTTCCTCCGGGTGGTCCGGTTTTCCCCATGGTCCAAACACATGCGCTATAGGGGAATTGAATAAGCTAAATATGCCGTAGTCGTGTATGTGTGTGTGTGTGTGTGAATAAGTGTGTATGGGTGTTTCCCAGTACTGGGTTGCAGCTGGAAGGGCATCCGCTGTGTAAAAAATACATATACTGGATAAGTTGGCAGTTCATTGCACTGTGTCGATAAATAATGGGACTAAGCCGAAGCAAAATGAATGAAGTTGTTACAAAGATTCTACTTAATATCTACAATAGCTGGAGTAAAATGGTGTATATTTCACTTAAACATGATGCAAACAATGTAGAACAATTTTAAAAAATAATAATAATTATGAAGGGGAGATGCGGTGGCGCAGTAGGTAGCACGATCGCCTCACAGCAAGAAGGTCCCTGGTTTAAGCCTCAGCTGGGTCAGTTGGCATTTCTGTGTGGAGTTTGCATGTTCTCCCCGTGTTCCCGTGGGTTTCCTCCGGGTGCTCCAGTTTCCCCCACAAGTCCAAAAACATGCAGTACAGATGAATTGAGTAGGCTAAATTGTCTGTAGTGTATGAGTGTGTGTGGATGTTTCCCAGTGATGAGTTGCAGCTGGAAGGGCATGCGTTGCATAAAACATACTGGATAAGTTGGCGGTTCATTCCGCTGTGGCGACCCCTGATTAATAAAGGGACTAAGCCGAAAAGAAAATGAATGAATGAATAAATAATAATTATGAAACAAATACTATGCAGGATTGAAAAAAATTATAATAATCAATATGTTTTCATTGAAGATCTATTAAATAATTGTAGATTAAACATTAAACTAATTAAAATTTAATAAAAATCCTTGCCTAATTGCTTAAAATGTATTTAAATTAATATGAAATATAATTAATTTATTTATAAATCATTTAAAAAGCTATATATTAAGCATATTTTTGTTCATTCATTCATTCATTTTCTTTTCGGCTTAGTCCCTTTATTAATCTGGGGTCGCCACAGCGGAATGAACCGCCAACTTATCCAGCACATGTTTTACGCAGCGGATGCCCTTCCAGCTGCAACCTATCTCTGGGAAACACCCATACACATTCATTCACACTCATACACTACGGACAATTTAGCCTACCCAATTCACCTGTACCGCATGTTTTTGGACTGTACCCGGAGGAAACCCATGCGAACACAGGGAAAACATGCAAACTCCACACAGAAACGCCAACTGACCCAGCTGAGGCTCGAACCAGCGACCTTCTTGCTGTGAGGTGACAGCACTACCTACTGCACCACTGCGTCGCCCCATATTTTTGTTATTTATTATTATTATTATTATTATATACTATTAGGAATTGTAACCATATATCAGGCTTATAATAAAATAGCTATCTTGGTATCACTTTACAATAAGGTCTCATTTGTTGACCTGTACTAATATAAACTGGACATTTATAGTTGAAGTCAGAATTATTAGCCCCCTTTTGAATTTATTTTCCTTGTTTAAATATTTCCCAAATGATGTTTAACAGAGCATGGAAATTTTCACAGTATGTCTGATAATATTTTTTCTTCTGGAGAAAGTCTTATTTGTTTTATTTCGGCTAGAATAAAAGCAGTTTTTAAATTTTTTTAACATCATTTTAAGGTCAATATTATTAGCCCCTTTAAGCTATTTTTTTTTTCAATAGTCTACAGAACAAACCATCATTATACAATAACTTGGCTAATTACCCTAACCTGCCTAGTTAACCTAATTAACCTAGTTAAGCCTTTAAATGTCACTTTAAGCTGTATAGAAGTGTCTTGAAGAATATCTAGTCAAATATTATTTACTGTCATCATGGCAAAGATAAAATAAATCAGTTATTAGAGATGAGTTATTAAAACTATTATGTTTAGAAATGTGTTGAAAAAAATCTGCCCTCCGTTAAACAGAAATTGGGGTAAAAAAAAATTAACGGGGGCTAATAATTCTGACTTCAACTGTGTATGTATTAGTAATTATTATCCATGATAGTTATTAAAAGTCATTGTTAGTGTCAGTTTCAAATAAGTTCACTATTTTACAATTTTTAAATGCATTAATAAAATGCATAAAAAATAACAAGATAAATAAAAAATACACATATTTAATTCAACAAAATATGATTATAAATTCGGTTAATTAGGGGCATCACATTTACACTCATGTCCTCGGTCTGGGAGACTCTAGCACCTGAAAAATACCCTTCCTGTCACAATCAGTCTAGTTCAGGGGTGGTCAACCCTATTCCTGGCGATCGACCGTCCTGCAGTTTTCAGTTGCAGCCCATATCAAACACACCTGCCTGTAATTATCAAGCGCTCCTCAGGTTCTAATTAATTGGTTCAGGTGTGTTTGATCGGAGTTGGAGCTGTAATGTGCAGGAAGTGGATCGCCAGGAACAAGGTTGGTCACCCTTGGTCTAGTTCAGGGGTGACCAACCCTGATCCTGGAGATCTACCGTCCTGCAGATTTCAGTTGCAACCCATATCAAACACACCTGCCTGTAATTATCAAGTGCTGTTCAGGTCCTAATTAATTGGTTCAGGTGTGTTTGATTAGGGTAGGAGCTGAAATCTGCAGGAAGGTCGATCGCCAGGAACAGGGTTGGTCACCCTTGGTCTAGTTGTTTAGCACTGTGGCCTCACAGCAAGAAAGTCGCTGGTTCGAGTCCCGGCTGGGTCAGTTGGCATTTCTGTGTGGAGTTTGCATGTTCTCCCCGTGTTGGCGTGGGTTTCCTCCGGGTGCTCCGGTTTACCCCACAAGTCCAAACACATTCGCTATAGGGGAATGGAATAAGCTAAATTGGCCGTAGTGTATAAGTGTGTGTGTGAATGTGAGAGTGTATGGGTGTTTCCCAGTACTGGGCGTGACTGGAAGAGCATCCGCTCTGTAAAACATATGCTGGATAAGTTGGCGATTCATTCTGCTGTGGCAACCCTTAATAAATAAGGGTCTAAGCCGAAGGAAAATGTAACGAATGAATGTTTACTGCTGCAAAACATTTTAAATGTGTCTTAAAATCAAATATATTGTGTTCAATGGGGAACAAAAGTTTTTGTTTGTTATCCAGACATTTAAAAGGCACATTTTAGAGCAGTAATCACAAAAAAGATATTTTTATCCAATACCGTCAGAATCTTATACCGGCACATGCCTAGTAAGTAGCTCACGGGAGTCATACTGTTAATTTGTCAATGTTATTTAAAAAACAAATAGTACAGTTTTAAACTCAACTCTAAAATGAACAGGCAGCCAGTGTAAAGACTGGGGTAATATGCTCTCTCTTTTTAGTCCCAGTCTGACAGGTTGTAGCCTGGAAAGAGCTGACAGTGATGTGCTTATCCTGTGTTCAGGCTTTCTGCTGTTGTCTTCATCGGAGCCGCTGTGTTTTCTGCTGGGTCTGCTGATCATGGGCTTCGCTCACGCCGCCATCACTGTGAAAGGGACTCATCTGGCCAGTCACGGGGCCCTCAGCGAGTCTCCGGCCTGGACGGACTTCTGGGCCGTCTTCTTCATCGAGGTAAAGCACACAACAGAGAGAATACAGGGAAATACTGGAGAGCTGAAGACAATATTATTAGCCCTCCTCCCAAATTTTATATAATGCCCCATTTTACAAGGTCTGATGTCTCTAGTGTGTGTGTGTGAAGTTTCAACTTAAAATACCACACAAATAATGTGTTCTAACTCTCTGAAACTGCCCCTTTTAGGCTTTGATCCTAATTGTGCTGTTTTGGTGACTGTCGCTTTAAATTCAGATTGTGCTCTTTTTCAAAAGTGGGCGGAGCTACAAATGCCTGTGTGTCAGCATAGTGGCAGATTCAAAAACAGCACTAACGTTATCTCTGTGAAAATGTGAGATGTTTCATCCTATGGAGACTCCTGTCGCTGTTCATTTGTGCTTCATCTGAAACTCCACATCTATAATCCTCTTAGTCTATGCTGACATTATCTTCAGCAGCTCAAACACTCTAATGGCTAATGGACAGACGGCTGCTTCTCACTCAGGGCTGTTTAGTGAGAGATATTCACTAGTGGGCGGGGCTTTCACCCTCTGATGACATGTACAAAGGGAGAATGTCAATCAAAGTGTTTCTGCAGACTGTTTTTATCAAGTTTGATTATAAAACATTACCGGCCACTTTATTAGGTACACCTGTCCAACTGTTTATTAATGCAAATTTCTAATCAGCCAATCACATGGCAGCAACTCAGTGCATTTAGGCATGTAGATATGGTCAAGACGATCTGCTGCAGTTCAAATCGAGCATCAGAATGGGGAAGAAAGGGGATTTAAGTGACTTTGAATGTGGCATGGTTGTTGGTGCCAGACGGGCTGGTCTGAGTATTTCAGAAACTGCTGATCTACTGGGATTTTCACGCACAACCATCTCTAGGGTTTACAGAGAATGATCTGAAAAAGAGGAAATATCCAGTGAGCGGCAGTTCTGTGGGCGCAAATGCCTTGTTGATGCCAGAGGTCAGAGGAGAATGGCCAGACTGGGTCCAGCTGATAGAAAGGCAACAGTAACTCAAATAACCACAACCGAGGTCTGCAGAAGAGCATCTCTGAACACACAACAACGTCCAAGCTTGAGGCAGATGGGCTACAGCAGCAGAAGACCACACCGGGTGCCACTCCTGCCAGCTAAGAACAGGAAACTGAGGCTACAATTCACACAGGCTCACCAAAATTAGACAATAGAAGATTGGAGAAATGTTGCCTGGTCTGATGAGTCTCCATTTCTGCTGCCACATTCGGATGATCAGGTCAGAATTTGGTGTCAACAACATGAAAGCATGGATCTGTCCTGCCTTGTATCAACGGTTCAGGCTGGTGGTGGTGGTGTAATGGTGTGGGGGGATATTTTCTTGGCACACTTTGGGCTCATTAGTACCAATTGAGCATCGTGTCAACGCCACAGCCTACCTGAGTATTGTTGCTGACCATGTCCATCCCTTTATGACCACAGTCTACACATCTTCTGATGGCTACCTCCGCGCCATGTCATAAAGCGTGAATCATCTCAGACTGGTTTCTTGAACATGACAATGAGTTCACTGTACTTAAATGGCCAGATCACCAGAGCTCAATCCAATAGAGCACCTTTGGGATGTGGTGAAACGGGAGATTGGCATCATGGATGTGCAGCCGACAAATCTGCAGCAACTGTGTGATGCTATCATGTCAATATGGAGCAAAATCTCTGAGGAATATTTCCAGTAGCTTGTTGAATCTATGCCACGAAGGATTAAGGCAGTTCTGAAAGCAAAAGAGGGTCCAACCCGGTACTAGTAAGGTGTACCTAATAAAGTGTCCGGTGAGTGTATATAAACTATAATATTTATTTGTAAATATTATCATTTCTGTGGTGAAACAATAAAACATAATAGACAGTTTAGAACTATTAATATTTACCACAACTGGTCACTATCCATGTGATGAAAGTTTAACTAGGCATTGCTCGGCACACTTTCTTTTCAAACCTTATAAACAGCAACTTAAAAGAACTCACAATCAGTTAATAATGCACGATATATTGTGCATTAATGTCTACATCAGTGGTGTTTTCAGTGCGGTGTGTCTCCAGTGCTGATAATTCTCTGCTACATAAATGCCAAAGAATGGAAAGAATTTAGCAGATTAATTCTTCATGAATTAACTTTAAGATTATAGGATTTATAGCAATTTACAGTCTTCATCCTCTCAAGAATGTAAAGGAGTCATAATGTTGATCGTATTCCATGGTAACAGTTTGCACACATATCTACTGTATTTAGTGGGCTTTAGTATTTGTTTTGTATTTTAGCGTTTGTGTGTGTGTGTTTTGGTGGGATTAGTATTTGTTTTCTCCTACTATTGCTTTAAATGGAAAGTTAATCCCAAAAATAAAAAGATATATAGTCATTTTCAAGATGTTCCAAGTCTATGTGAGTTTGTTTTTTTCTGTTGAACACAAAATCAGATGAGATATTGATTTTCATGGTATTTTTTTCAACTTTGGAAGTCACCCTTAAACTTATAAAGGTTTAAAACTTATTTAAATGCTAAAGTGTGTGTGTGTTTGTATCTGTCTGTATATCAGGTGTGTGGGTCATTCTCTGCAAGGGCTGGTGTTCAGGCTCATGTGAAGATGCACCACGCTCACACTAATGTCATCGGTCTGGGAGACTCCAGCACCTGGAAAATACCCTTCCTGCCACGATCCGTCTACCTGTTCATTGCGCCCCTTGCCGTCCCCATCATCACTCCCATTGTTGCATTTGGTGAGCATTTCAATGCACATGTCAGAGCTTTTCGATGCATTAGCTTGAGATATTCAATACACCAGCTTGAGTTTTTCAATGCACCAACCATAGTTTTTCAATGCATCAATCTTTTCAATGCTCCACAGTTTTTCAATGCACCAGCCAGAGTTTTTCAATGCACCAACCTGAGTTTTTCAATGCATCAATCTTTTCAATGCTCCACAGTTTTTCAATGCACCAACCAGAGTTTTTCAATGCACTAACCAGAGTTTTTCAATGCACCAACCAGAATTTTTCAATGCACTAACCAGAGTTTTTCAATGCACCAACCAGAATTTTTCAATGCACCAACCAGAATTTTTCAATGCACCAACCAGAATTTTTCAATGCACTAACCAGAGTTTTTCAATGCACTAACCAGAATTTTTCAATGCACCAACCAGAATTTTTCAATGCACTAACCAGAGTTTTTCAATGCACCAACCAGAGTTTTTCAATGCACTAACCAGAGTTTTTCAATGCACCAACCAGAGTTTTTCAATACACCAGCCAGTTTTTCAATGCACCAACCAGAGTTTTTCAATGCACTAACCAGAGTTTTTCAATGCACCAACCAGAGTTTTTCAATGCACTAACCAGAGTTTTTCAATGCACTAACCAGAGTTTTTCAATGCACCAGCCAGAGTTTTTCAATGCACCAGCCAGAGTTTTTCAATGCACTAACCAGAGTTTTTCAATGCACTAACCAGAGTTTTTCAATGCACTAACCAGAGTTTTTCAATGCACCAACCAGAGTTTTTCAATGCACTAACCAGAGTTTATCAATGCACTAACCAGAGTTTTTCAATGCACCAACCAGAGTTTTTCAGTGCACCAACCAGAGTTTTTCAATGCACCAACCAGAGTTTTTCAATGCACCAACCAGAGTTTTTCAATACACCAGCCAGAGTTTTTCAATGCACCAGCCAGAGTTTTTCAATGCACTAACCAGAGTTTTTCAATGCACCAGCCAGAGTTTTTCAATGCACCACCCAGAGTTTTTCAATGCACCAACCAGAGTTTTTCAATGCACCAGCCAGAGTTTTTCAATGCACTAACCAGAGTTTTTCAATGCACCAGCCAGAGTTTTTCAATGCACCAACCAGAGTTTTTCAATGCACTAACCAGAGTTTTTCAATGCACCAGCCAGAGTTTTTCAATACACCAGCCAGATTTATTTTAATGCAACATCAAGATTTTTTCAATGCACTAGCCAGAGCTTTTAAATACACCAGCCTGTTTCTCAATGCAACAATCAAATTTTTTCAATGCACCCGTCACGTTATTTCAATACACCAATCTGTTTTTCAATGTACCAGGCAGTTTTACAATACACTAGATTTTTTCAGTGCACAAATCAATTTTTTCAATGCACCAGTTTTTTAATACACTAGCCAAAGTTTTTCAATGCATCAACCAGTTTTTTAATGCACTGGCCCAGGTTTTTCAATGCATTAACAAGTTTGTCAATGCACCAACCATAGTTTTTCAATGCATCAATATTTTCAATGCTTTGCAATTTTTTCAGTAGACTAGCAACATTTTCCAATGCACCAGCCAGAGTTTTTCAATGCACCAACCAGTTTTTCTATGTACTAGCCCAGGTTTTTCAATGCATTAGCCAGTTTTTTTAATGCAGTAGCCCAAGTTATTCAATGCACCAACCATTTTCTTATGCACTAGCCCCCAAGTTTTTCAATGCATCAACAAGTTTGTCAATGCATCAACCATAGTTTTTCAATGCACCAATCAGTTTTTCAATGCAGCAGCCAGTCTTTCAATGCACCGATCTTTTCAATGCTCCTGAGTTTTTCAGTAGACTAGCCAAAGTTTTTCAATGCACCAACCATAGTTTTTCAATGCACCAACCAGTTTTTCTATGTACTAGCCCAGGTTTTTCAATGCATTAGCCAGTTTTTTACTGCACTAGCCTGAGTTTTTTAATGCACCAACCAGTTTTTTAATATTCCAGCCAGAGTCTTTTAATGCACAAATTAGTTTTTCAATGCATCAGCCAGATTTTCAATGCACCAATCAATTTTTAATGCACCAATACATTTTTCAATACATTAGTATTTTTCTATGTAGCAGGCAGTTTTTCAATCTAAAAATCTGTTTTTAAATGCACCAGTTTTTCAATACACTAGCCAAAGTTTTTCAGTGCATCAACAAGTTTGTCAATGCACCAACCATTAGTTTTTCAATGCACCAATCAGTTTTTCAGTGCAGCAGCCAGTCTTTCAATGCACCAATCTTTTCAATGCTCCTGAGTTTTTCAGTAGACTAGCCAATGTTTTTCAATGCACCAACCATAGTTTTTCAATGCATCAACCGGTTTTCCTATGTACTAGCCCAAGTTTTTCAATGCATTAGCCAGTTTTTTACTGCGCTAGCCTGAGTTTTTTAATGCACCAACCAGTTTTTTAATATACCAGCCAAAGTTTTTTTTAATGCACCAATTAGTTTTTCAGTGCACCAGCTAGTTTTTCAATGAACCAATCAATTTTTAAATGCACCAATCAGTTTTTAAATGCACCTAGAATTTTTCAGTGCACCGATCTATTTTTCAATTCCTTAGCCAAAGTTTTTCAATGCATTCTAACATTATATGATAAAGAGACAAAGGATAAATCCTAAAAAAATCTTTAATTAGTTTTTCTCCACAACTATTTTTCTTAAATGTCACAAATGACTAGCACTGATTTCATTGTTTAAACATGTATTGTTTTTACTTTTCTTTTTTGCTTTCACTGAAGATGAAAACAGATGTAGGACACCACATGAACAAGTTTGTACTGTTGATAAATTCAGGCCAACTTTGGGATAAATTTGGACAAACCCATCTGCTGTGTTAAACATTTTATGAAAAATGTATATTATTCAAATTGATGGGTTTGCCAATATTTAGGCTAAATTTGGCTTGAAGCAACCCACAGCATTAATAAAGTACAGTTTCATCATTAGTAAAACCTTTGTGATGTGTCTCGTGTTTTCAGGTCAGCTGAAGGGTCAGTCTGGGTTCCAGATTGTACGGACCATCGTGTGTGTGTCTGTTGGTTTTTTCTCTCAGTATTACCTGCTCAGGAGTGTATCTGGACTGTCATGGAGCTCAGCTCTGATCGTCATGCATCTATGTCGAGCAATGTTCTCCCTACCCTACATACACGTCAACATCTTTCAGGTCAGATATTGCACCATTTTTTCACTTGTCACTGGGTCAAGAGCTTTATAAAGCAGTTGTCTGTAAGTTTTGTATGTTGTATATTTGTGGACTTTAAATCTTTTAGATGCTAGACCCTAAAATGTGATCATACAATTTATCGGTGTATACCATTTATTCTAAGAAAATATTACACGGCAGTTTTTGCCTGTCTGCTTGTTATTTCCATCCTCAGAAAATATTATTTACGTTATTGTCACTACTAATCTTCAATTATATTTACATGCTCAGGAAATATTCAGCTGTGCATGGCTCAAACTAGTATTATTCTGGTCTTAAACCAGAGTTTTGATCTAACAGAAACAACTTGTCAAGTCATTTTTCAATGCACCAATGAGAGTTTTCAATGCACAGATTCAGGTTTTTCAATGCACCAATCTGTTTTTCAATTCACCTGTCAATTTTTTTGTCAATGCAGCAATTCATCAATTTTTGTCGTGCATAAACAACCCAAACAATATAGTGTATACCATTTATCCTAAGAAAATATTATACATCAGTTTTAGCATTTCTGCTTTTTTATCCATCCTCAGAAAATGTTTATGTACACATAAATAAATATTAATAATTAAAATACATTATTTTCATCAATAATCTTTAGTTATTTTACATGCTCAGAAAAAATATATGTGTCTGTGCGTGGCTCAAATTAATGTTATTCTGATCTTAAACCTGAGTTTTAATTTAACAGAAACAACTAGTCAAGTCATTTTTCAATGCACCAATCAGAGTTATTTAATGCACCAATTTGTTTTTAAATTTACCAATCTGTGAATTTAAATGAACTGTTCTTTTCATTGAACCTGCCAGAATTTTTCAATGCACTAATCAGTTTTTAAATTCACCAGTTTTTCAATGTACCTGCTAGATTATTTTCAATGCAACAATCAGTTTTTTCAGTGCACCAGCCAGAGTTTTTCAATGCATCAATCCATTTTTGTCTTGCATAAACAACTCAAACAATATAGTGTGTAACTGTTATCCTAAGAAAATATTATACATCAGTTTTCAGCATTTCTACTTGTTTTTTCCATCCTCAGAAAATATTAATTACATTATTTTCTCTTCTAATTTTTTGTTATTTTTACATGCTCAAGAAATATTCTGTCTGTGCAGGGCTCAAACTAGTATTATTCTGTTTTTAAACCTAAGTTTTGATCTGACAGAAACTGTCACGGTTTGTGGTGGGGAAAAGGAGCGAGGACTCAGGTGCAGATTAATAAGGGTATTTATTAATAATAAAATAAAACAAACAGCAAAATAAACAACCCCGATGGGGAAAACATTAACAAAACATACAAACAAACTTTACTGGGCAGGCTGGCAGGGATCAGGACTGGAGGATAGGACAAGACAGGAAACGATGATGACGAACTGGCACAGGACAGCAGACATGAGGAGATTTTAAGCAGAACAGGTGAACCTAATAAACTAATAATGGGTTAAGGAGGGTGGGGCTAGACAATAGACGGGAGAGCACATGACACAAAGAGACAACACAAGCCATGCGCTCACATAAACGAGACTAGAACACGCAGCCAATGAGAGAACTCATTAACTGCGTGTTCATATGACAACACAAGCATGCGGTGCATGTAAACACAACACCAACAGAAGACTGAACACAAGACACGAGCACACGATAGATGAAAACACCTTACCGTGCGCTCACACATAAGCAACGCGCATGTTTCATCTCGGCGCCAACCGAAACCAAAACCAACCAGACTGAGACGCTGAGAATGAAACAGCGCGATGCCAACAGAACAAAACACAAACACGAGTACGAGAGCGCGCGCGTCTCAAGGGCGCACAGACCGCATCAAGCGGGAGCGCGCACAGTCTGCACGCAGTCACGACGGTGCGCACACTGAGATGACAGAACACACAATGACAGAACACAAGTGCCCGACCCGAGAAAACTCGAGCCGAGCACAACAGGGCATAAACAAGACAGAGCTAGTGTCCGGACTCTGCCACCAAAACAAGAATTTACAAGACCAGAGTGGCAGAACCCTGACAGAAACAACTAGTCAAGTCGTTTTTCAATGCACCAATCTGTTTTTAAATTTACCAGTTTTTCAATGCACCTGCCAGATTTTTTCAATGCAGCAATCAGTTTTTTTTAATGCACCAGAGATTTTCAATGCACCTGCCAGATTTTTTAATGCACCAGAGTTTTTCAATGCACCAATCAGAGTTTTCAATGCACCAATCTGTTTTTAAATTTACCAGTTTTTCAATGCACCTGCCAGATTTTTTAATGCACCAGAGTTTTTCAATGCACCAATCAGAGTTTTCAATGCACCAATCTGTTTTTAAATTTACCAGTTTTTCAATGCACCTGCCAGATTTTTTTCAATGCACCGATTTGTTTTTAAATGCACCAGTTTTTCAATGCACCTGCCAGATTTTTTTCAGTGCACCGATTTGTTTTTAAATGCACCAGTTTTTCAATGTTCCTGCCAGATTTTTTCAATGCAGCAATCAGTTTTTTTAATGCACCAGAGATTTTCAATGCACCTGCCAGATTTTTTGATGCACCAGAGTTTTTCAATGCACCAATAAGAGTTTTCAATGCACCAATCTGTTTTTAAATTCTTCAGTTTTTTAATGCACCTGCCAGATTTTTTAATGCACCAGAGTTTTTCAATGCACCAGTCAGAGTTTTCAATGCACCGATTTGTTTTTAAATGCACCAGTTTTTCAATGCACCTGCCAGATTTTTTTCAATGCACCGATTTGTTTTTAAATGCACCAGTTTTTCAATGTTCCTGTCAGATTTTTTCAATCCAGCAATCAGTTTTTTTTAATGCACCAGAGATTTTCAATGCACCTGCCAGATTTTTTAATGCACCAGAGTTTTTCAATGCACCAATCAGAGTTTTCAATGCACCAATCTGTTTTTAAATTGACCAGTTTTTCAATGCACCTGCCAGAGTTTTTCAATGCACCAGAGATTTCCAATGCACCTTCCAGAATTTTTAATGCACCAATCAGTTTTGTCAATGCACCAGAGTTTTTCAATGCACCAATCAGAATTTTTCAAAGCACCAATTAAGAGTTTTTCAATGCACCAATCTGTTTTTAAATTCACCAATTTTTCTATGTACCTGCCAGATTTTTTCAATCCAGCAATCAGTTTTTCAGTTCACCTGCTAGATTTTTTCAATGCACCAATAAACATTTTTTTCGTGTATAAACAACTCAAACAATATAGTGTATACCATTTATCCTAAGAAAGAGTTTTAATCTTAGAGAAACAACTAGTCAAGTCGTACAGTAACCCCCAGCAGTACATTACCCTGTCAGCTCTCTCCATCTCATAAGAGTGTATTGAGCTTGAGTCCATCCCACAGTGTGTGTATGTGTGTGTGTCCTCCACCGTTTCCCCTCAGAGACCCCTCAATGAGGCTTTGTTCTCCTCTCCTGCTCGCCGAGGTTCACAGGGTTCGCTTGTGCTAAAAAGGAGAACAGCGGAGAACAATTCATGCATGATTTTTTCTCAGGCAGAGTAAAGGGAGAATGTACTTTTGTGTTGTGCTGATCCTCTGAGGTATTTTTGCTGGTTTGAAGCTTTCTAAAGGGCAGCCATCAGCTCGCAGACCTCAAAAGCATGTGTGAGATCTTTGTTTCTGGTTCACGCTTGTGTAACATGTGCTGTGTTACTGTATTTGTGCCATTGTCTGCTGTGTTTGAGGCCGTTTGCTCTAGTTTGGGCCCCCTGTGGCGCTGGGAGCGTCTCTGTGGCATTTCAGACCTTTAGAGACCAGACGCACACATGCACACACACATACAGTACATACACACATACAGTGGTGGATAAAATACACAAATCAAGGCCTTAAGGACACAAACCCAAGCTATACTGATAACTGAAATATACTGATATCATACTGATAATTAATGATAAGTAATTGCAAACAGTTGAAAATAACAAAATATGTTCCATAACCTTGTATATAACACAAATAATTAAACCAAATCTATGTGAATGTGTGCTGACAAATATAAACAGAGTGCTCTATATAAATATATATATATATCTCATCTGAATCAGTGAATCATCAACTAGAGACTCATTCTGAATGGATCATTTGAGTCAATGAGTCATTAACTATAAACTTATTCTGAATGGACTATTTAAAACAGTGAGTTGTTAACTGGAGACTCGCTCCAAATGGATTGTTCGAATCAATGAGGCATTAACTATATACTTTAAATGGACCATTCGAATCAATAAGTCATTAATTATAGACTCCTTCTGAATGGATTATTTGAATCAGTGAGTTGTTAACTAGAGACTTGCTCTGAATGGATCATTTGAATCAGTGAGTTGTTAACTGGAGACTCGCTCCAAATGAATTGTTTGAATCAATGAGTCATTATCTATATACTCACTCTAAATGGATTGTTCGAATCAATGAGTAATTAATTACATACTCACTCTAAATGAACCATTAACTGGATGGATCATTTGAATTAGTGAGTTGTTAACTGGAGACTCGCTCCAAATTGATTGTTTGAATCGATGAGTCATTATCTATATACTCACTCTAAATTAATTGTTTAAATCAACGAGTCATTAACTATATACTCACTCTAAATGAACCATTTGAATCAATGAGTCATTAACTATAGACTAGCTCTAAATGGATAATTTGAATCAGTGAGT
Source organism: Danio kyathit (assembly GCA_903798195.1). Lineage (NCBI taxonomy): Eukaryota > Metazoa > Chordata > Actinopteri > Cypriniformes > Danionidae > Danio > Danio kyathit. Next base: position 53,893,648 of record LR812530.1, read on the forward strand.
AGTTAACTAGAGACTCACTCTAGATTGATCATTTGAATCAATGAGTCATTAACTATATACTCACTCTAAATGAACCATTCGAATCAATGAGTCATTAAATATATACTCGTTCTAAATGGATAATTTGAATCAGTGAGTTGTTAACTGGAGACTCGCTCTGAATGGATCATTTGAATCAGTGAGTTAACTGGAGACTCGCTCTGAATGGATCATTTGAATCAGTGAGTTGTTAACTGGAGACTCGCTCTAGATTGATCATTTGAATCAATGAGTCATTAACTATAGACTCACTCTAAATGAACCATTCGAATCAATGTGTCATTAGGTGCGTTCAACATGAAGCACAGCTGCAGCCGGTGATCAACAAGATTAGCGGTGCGCAGGCGGGGGCGGAGTTGAAAACGGAGCTGTCAAGCCGGACACTTCGGAGCTCGAAGTTGCTGCTGTCATGATGACCGATCACATGGCGGGATCATTTATTTATTTATTTATTTATTGCAATAACAACAAAAGGTTTACAGTACACATAAAACAGAATACAGTCTCTACAAACTATAATTCATCTTTAAACAAGGGAATTATGAATTAAATTTAAGTAGCCTATATAACAAACACATGAGAAATAAGTGGAAAACGAGAGAGCACATAAAAAGGAAATAAATATCCACAAATAGGCCTATTAAACAAAACAATAAGCACAAATTCTTGGAGTTTAAACATCAGTCTTTGGGCTACTAGATGTTGATTGGTATGTCAATACTGCTCCAGAGCTTGTTTGAATATGCTAAAAAGGGTTTACATTCATTTACATTTATAGATATAGAACTTTCCTATATATTAATGTAAAACCCAAAACAAGGTGTTTTGATTAAGTGTTAAACAATGATTATTTTGGATAATAAAAACATTTTTTAAAAAGCACTTTAATCCATAGAGATTGAACAAAAGGAGCACAATAAATGAGCTACACTGAATAGAAAATACCCAGAAAGAGCAGGTACATCAATGACACTTTTAACATTTCTGCATAAACGGCTTAAAAGGAAATAAAATATTTTATAATCATGTATTTTTATATTTATTAAATAATTTTTTCCTTAATTTGTTAAGAATTCTTTATAAGGGGTGTCAGGATCAATGATGATAATTATTATATTATAAGTCTGTAAGACTTATTTGAGTTAATATTGTGTCATTCACTAAATCTAGACATTATGAACAAATTATTTAACAAAAGATGATACTGCAGTAATATATTTGTAGTCTTTTAATAAGCATACAAGCATTACAAGATAGAGAGGGTATGAACATTTAATTCTTTGTTTTGAAATTTGTGAATCTGAAGTTGTCCAATAATAAACCCGAAACACACCTGGTTGTTGTCATGCTGTGAACTCGGCCAATCGTGTAACATCAGTGATGTCATCGTAGTTCCAGCAGGCGCTTTTCAGGTGCTGCGCGGTCTGACTCAATCGTCTGATCTCGGAGCGCTGTCGCGGTACTTTGATGCCACATGTGACAGTCACATGGCGTCAGCGCAGCGTCAATCCGGCCAAAATTTCTAACCGGCATGCACCGCTTTAAGACAGATTTCGATCGGTCTGCGCAGCGCTGCATGAAGTCGAACGCACCTATTAACTATAGACTCATTCTGAATGGATCATTTGAATCAGTGAGTTGTTAACTGGAGACTCGCTCCAAATGGATTGTTCGAATCAATAAGTCATTAACTATATACTCACTCTAAATGAACCATTTCAATCAATGAGTCATTAACTATAGACTCGTTCTGAATGGATCAATTGAATCAGTGAGTAGTTAACTAGAGACTCATTCCGAATGGATCATTTGAATCAGTAAATCGTTAACTGGAAACTTGCTCTGAACAGTCAATAGAATCAATCGAATCACTGAATTGTTAACAGTAGACTCGCTCTGAATGAATCATTCGAATCAGCAAATTCATAACTGTAGACTCACTCTGAATGTATCATTCGAATCAATGGGTCGTTAATTCATTCTAAATGAATCAATTGAATCAGTGAGTCTTTAACTATATACTCACTCTGAAAGTATTATTTGAGTCAGTCAATCGTTAACTAGAGACTCGTTCTGAATGGATCGATTGAATCAGAGAGTCGTTAACTAGAAACTTACTCTAAACTCATTGAAATCATTAACTAAATCGTTAATTGGAGACTCATTCTGAATGGATCATTTGAATCAGTGTGTTAACTATAGACTCGTTCTGAAATGATTGTTTGAATCAGTAAATCGTTAACTGGAAACTTTCTCTGAACAGTCAATAAAATCAATCGAATCACTGAATTGTTAACTCTAGACTGGCTCTGAATGAATCATTTAAATCAGTGAGTCATTAGATGGAGTCTCGCTCTGAAAAATAATTTGAATCCGCAAATTATTAACTGTAGACTTGCTCTGAATGGATCGTTTGAATCAGTGAATCATTAACTGGAGACTCGCTCTGAATGGATCATTTGAATCAATGGGTCATTAACTAAATACTCATTCTGAATGGACCATCTGAATCATTGACTCTTTAACTATATACTAGCTCTGAATGGATCATTTGAATCATTAAATCGTTTACTGGAGATTTGTTCTGAAAGGATCATTTGAATCAGTGAATTGTTTACTGGCGACTCACTATGAATGAATAATTGAATCAATGAGTTGTTATCTCGAAACTTGCTCTGAACAGATCAATCAAATCAGCAAATTATTAACTGTACACACACTCTAAATGGATCATTTGAATTAGTGAATCATTAACTATGGACTTGCTCTGAATGGATCAGTTGAATCAGTGAGTCATTAACTGTAGACTCGAGTTTGAATCAGTGAGTTGTGAGTCATGAACAGATGCAATCATTATCATGTTATGTAAAAGTTTCCTAAAATGAAATGCATTGTACAAGTGCTTTAAACAAAGTCCTTCTGTACAGTAGTGAGGTATAAATGTACACACAGCTGTAGTGTAGTTTGCACAAATAACTAGTAAGTTATTTGTTTTCCATGATTTGGCTTCATTCGATTGGTTCGTGTGTCTCTGTGTTTGCAGCACATTGGTCTGCCCATGTTTTCTGCCACAAGTCGTCCCAAACGCATCTATCAGATGACACACGGAGTCCTGAATCTCCCCCGAAACCCACTGCTGGACTGGACCTTCGGACACTCGCTCATCAACTGCCACGTGGAGCATCACCTTTTCCCATTCCTGTCCGACAACATGTGCCTGAAGGTGTGTGTTCATGCATCCAATTTAGCCTTTTCACATTTCTGGGTTTTTCAGTAGTGAAGTTGTCATAGTTGGTCAACTCAGAGCACAAAATGGAAGAGGACAACAAATCAGTTTTTTACAATCCAAATTGCTGAAATAATCAAATAAAAACTCCAGGATGGTGTTAGAAAGACTTTCAGAATAAGGAAAACAATAGTCTGAGACAGAGAACGGTAGCCAGAAGAGAGAATCATGTCAGATTTATTGTCCTGCCCTCATACACACTGCATTACAAACATCGTAGGATTCGGTGTAATGGTATAAGACAGGGGTCACCAATCTCGTTCCTGGAGGGCCGGTGCCCTGCAGGGTTTAGCTCCAACTTGCCTCAACACACCTGCCTGAGTGTTTCAAGTGTACCTAGTAAGACCTTGATTAGCTTGTTCAGGTGTGTTTGATTAGGGTTGGAGCTAAAATCTGCAGGACACCGGACCTCCAGGAACAAGTTTGGTGATCCCTGGTATAAGAGAACAGCTTGGTAGCTTTCAAACCTTGAACTGGTTATCATCCCATGCCTATATATATATATATATATATAAATGTGCATTTTTTTTAATCGAAATATTAAAAATAGGGCGACATGTTGGCTCAGTGGTTAGCACTGTCACCTCATAGCAAGAAGGTTGCTGGTTTGAGTCCTGGCTGGGTCAGTTGTCATTTCTGTGTGGAGTTTGCATGTTGGCGTGGGTTTCCTCTGGGTGCTCCGGTTTCCCTCACAGTCCAAACACATGCACTATGAGGAACTGGAGGAACTAAATTGGCCGTAGTGTATGAGTGTGTGTGTAAATGAGTGTGTATGGGTGTTTCCCAGTACTGGGTTGCAGCTGAAAGGGCGCTGTGTAAAACATATGCTGGAATAGTTGGCGGTTCATTCCGCTGTGGCGACCCCTGATGAATAAATGGATTAAGCCGAAGGAAAATTAATGAATGAATATTAAAAACTTTCTAAGATTAAGATGCAGATGAGCGTTAAAGGGTCACGAAACACCAAAACATATTTTTTGAGCTGTTGATAGTCATATATGTGTCCCACGCTGCTATAAAGGACACATATATTGCACTAAAAGGTGAAAATTGGTTGTTTTTGCGTTATTTTGAGCAAATTCGTTCTTCCGGTTTGAAACGAATTTTTGAAGCTGCGTCACGGCCATGAGATACATAGGGGTAAATCCAGCCTGGAGAGTGGCTGTCTGTCCTTTCGAGAACATTGTGACGTATCTGAGTGTGTGGCATTAATTCATGACAAAGACGTGCTTCAAACCAATCAGCGCGCTCTATTGTGTATGACGCAAAACTTCATTAATATGCATGATAGCTCCGGAGACCTGTTTACAGTGTTCAGACGGCAGAGAGACGCTTCCAGTAGTCGGTGTTGCATTTGTGCTGCAATGAAGGTTTTGTTTTCATTTTCCCTCTATGAGAGAGCTGCTGGACTCATGTGTGGATTACAGTGCACGCGACAGAAACGCGTTTGTAAGGAACATTTTTACCCGAGAGCTTTTCACATCTGGAAATGGTGAAATCCGGATTTGCCGCTTGTCTCCATTTAAAAAAAGACACAGCTCCAGTGTGATTGTCTGTCTACAGATTTGGTAAGTGTATGTGCAGTGCAGTGCCCTTTGTTTAACCCAGATGGCAAAGTTTGTATCGTCAGCAGTGCTCTTACAGTGTTTAAAGACATACCTCAGTCAACATGATTTAGTTACTCAGTTTACAGTACATTAATATCACTGCAATATTCATTCATTCATTCATTTTCTTGTCGGCTTTGTCCCTTGCGGGGTCGCCACAGCGGAATGAACCGCCAACTTATCCAGCACGATTTTACGCAGCGGATGCCCTTCCAGCCGCAACCCATCTCTGGGAACTTCCACACACACTCATTCACACTCATACACTATGGACAATTTAGCTTACCCAATTCACCTGTACTGCATGTCTTTGGACTGTGGGGGAAACCGGAGCACCCGGAGGAAACCCACGCGAACCCAGGGAGAACATGCAAACTCCACACAGAAACGCCAACTGACCCAGCCCAGCCGAGGTTCGAACCTGCGACCCAGCGACGTTCTTGCTGTGAGGCAACAGCACTACCTACTGCGCCACTGGGTTGCCCCACTGCAATATTATAGTACAATATTATAGACTGAAAGATCGGCTGTAAATGCTGCTCTCCGAGTGTAAACATGTTAACACAAACTATTACCGTCGTGCAGGTTTTTGCCGCATTTTGTGACAGGATAGTCTATACACACACGGCTTTCTGACGCTACCTACCGAGTGCATCTAAGTTACAGAGAAATGCGGAGGATTTTTTTCTTCCATTCGCCGTGCGGTATCAAACATATAATTAAAACTCCACACTCCAGCAGTTCCTCGCTTTCAATATCTCGTTTGTCACGGGCGACATGCAGGAAACGTTCCTGAATAAAAGTTAAAGTGCCAAACTGCAGTTAAAGTCGACAAATTAATAATGAGTCACTGTCTTTCTCCCCTGCGTCTGTGTGTTACTGTGTTTGTTTTACCTGTGAAATCAGCGCGTGCCCAAATGGAAACTCCCTTCTTTGCAAATCCTTCCCTCTTTCCCTCCCCCGACACTCCCACACTCCCAGAGCTGGGCACGCCCACTTTCCTGACTTTTTTCAAACTGGAGGTGTGAAAACACCCTGCTGACACTACATGCAGACATACAAGACTATACTCATTTACATGCCAAACTAAATCAAATGTACAACTGAAGTATTCTGTCAAATATTTCCCAAGTGTTGCTTAATAGAGAGGTTTTTTCAACACGTTATTAAACATAATAGTTTTAATAACTAATTTCTAGTAATAACTAATTACTAGTAATCAGTAACTAGGTTAGTTAGGGTAATTATGCAAGTCATCGTATAAGTGTTTTCTGTAGATCACAAGTGTCAAACTCAGTTCCTGGAGGGCCGCAGCTCTGCACAGTTTAGTTCCAACCCTAAATAAACACACCTGATCCAACTAATTGAGTCCTTCAGGCTTGTTTGAAATCTACAGGTAAGTGTGTTGAAGCAGGGTTGGAACTAAACTGTGCAGGGCTGCGGCCCTCCAGGAACTGAGTTTGACACCCCTGCTGTAGATAATTGAAAAAAAAAATATTTCTTAATAGAGCTAGAGTGGAGGAACTATGACGTCAATTTGGAAGCGAGTTAGCATTTTAGCAGTTCCGGTTACCTCGTCCCAAAGTCAATGGGTTTTTTCCATGGGATTTCAGTTAAATTGCTTAAATAAAGTCTGTGGCTAACACAAACTCAAGATACTTTCACGTTTTATTCTACGACAAAAAACACATCAGTTACAGCACACTCTTGAATTTTTTTAATCGGTTATGCTTCTTTAAAAAGACGGTTGCTTACAAGTTGCTATATGGGACTACAGGCGGTGTCGGAGACATTATACGTCATCGAGCTGATCTGGTCTGGAACGCAGCCCGCTTGTGTTGGCCATTTGGATTCATCTGTTATTTAAGTATTTTCATGAATAGTATTTTATAGTTTGTAGTATTTTTCTAATTGGAAATTCATATTGTGTGTAGATAATGCCTTCACTTGTAAAGACCGTCATTACAGATATGCTCACTGAATACAACCCTAACAGATCACTCAGATCTTTAGGAATATATAAACTACAATTAAGACATAATAGTGTGATCTGTGGGACGTAGCACAGTGCTCATTCAGTAAAGGCACAGCTAAACAGATGTGTTCTCAGTCTTGATGTGAATGTGCCTAATGTTGGAGCACATCTGATCATTTCTGGAAGCTGATTCCAGCAGCAGGGGGCGCTGTTAGTAGCTGAAGGCCGATTCACCCTGCTTTGACTGAACTCTTGGAGTTTCTAGTTTATATGATCCTAAAGATCTGAGTGATCTGTTAGGTTTGTATTCAGTGAGCATATCTGTAATATATTGGGGTCCTACACTGTAAAAAATAAATCTGTAAAATTTACGGTAAAAAACCGGCAGCTGTGTTTGCCAGTATTTAACCATAAAAAATATGGTACAAAACCGTAAAAGTAAATTGTCATTTTTACAGTAAATTACCGTATTATATTAATTTTAAAGAGGTAATATGTCTGTATTTTAAATTAGCAACATCTACAGTACATATCTTTTGTTACACAGATAGACAGGTTAACACAGCCATATGCAGGTGGTGATGAGAAAGTTCATACATAATGAACCAATGCTCATCACAAACAACTTTTCTCACAATCAGAAAAGCATATCAGTAAAGAAGGTGCTCGGTGTCATTCACACAGCTACTAAACACCAGTATGGTAACACGCATAAAATTAAAGTCAGGAAATAAACATTGTTTATCAACATTAGGTGTAACATAACTCACTAATATACATTACTGATGGAGAAACAACTAAAAAGATCCATAGTAATGTCAACAAAAAGCATAAAAAGTGATGTGCCATGCAGGGAATTCTGGGAAAGTCAATTTACGGTTATTCGCGTATATATTAAGGAAACATACTGTTAACCAGGTTACAGATTTGTACTGTAGCATTTTCACAGTTTTTTACCGTTGAAATCACGACCATTTTTTACAGTGTAGGCTATTTAGAGATTTATAGACAAGTAATAATACTTTAAAATCTATTCTGGATGTAACTGGGAGCCAGTGTAGCGACCTGAGGACAGATGTGCTCTGAGTTTCTGGTTCTGTTGATGCTAAATTAAAGCATTAACAAAACAACTAAAGCTAAACTGACATATAGAGCAAATAGTATCAAAATAAAGAGTCATTTTAAATGCTAAACTATAATGACATTGATATACAGTGCTGAAAGTTGAAAGTTTACCTGTGTGTGTCTCAGGTGAAACCTATCGTGTGTGAGTATCTGCAGGAGAAGAAGCTGCCATATCAGGAGGATGCTTACCTGTCCCGTCTGCGTCTCTTCTTCAACAACTACCAGCAGCTCATGGTGTTTGCTCCCCCAATTACTGAACTGGTGGGAGTGCAGTGAGGATGAGGATGAAAGAGAAAAAACTGACTAACTTCCAATTGGCTAAATGACATTATTGAATGTAAAGATCATTGCCTTATACAGTGGTGTGAAAAAGTGTTTGCCCCCTTAGCGATTACATATATTTTCACACTTCACACTTTAATGTTTCAGATGATCAAACAAACTTAAATATTAGTGGTTATTATTTACGAAAAACAAAAGCAAGAAGGTCGCTGGTTCAAGTCCCGGCTAGGTCCTTTGTGGAGTTTGCATGTTCTCCCCGTGTTGGTGTGGGTTTCCTCTGGGTGCTTCGGTTTCCCCCACAGTCCAAACACATGCGCTATAGGGGAATTGATGAACTAAATTGGCCGTAGTGTATGTGTGTGTGTGAATGTATGGGTGTTTCCCAGTACTGGGTTGCAGCTGGAAGGGCATCCGCTGCGTAAAAAATATGCTGGAATAGTTGGCGGTTCATTCCGCTGTGGCGACCCCTGATAAATAAAGGGACTAAGCCGAAGGAAAATGAATGAATAAATGAAAATACATGCAAAAAAGGGGCAAACTATTTTTCACACCACAGTATGCGCAGACCTCAGATCAGTGATGAAACCTCACTGCAGCTCTTGTCATATATGAGCTCTGATCTGAGATCAGCTTTCTGTCTGAACGCTAAAAAAAGAGGAATTCAATGCTTTAACTTTGTTACAGAGTTTAGTGAGTTGCAGGAAGCTTTAATTCAGCATCTTAACTAAAATAAATATTCATGTAGATTCAAAAAATGCATGAGATTGCCCAGATAATACTGTAGTCCTGCGGTTATTATGAATATACAGTAGAAGATTTGTTCAAAACTTTTCTATGTCTGGTTGCATTAACACTGTTCAAACTTGGCCAGCTAACAGCTAAATTTGTGGTAAAAAAAAATCTTATTTTTTCAGATTAAAGTCACTTAATCTACCTTTTGATCGCTGAATTGGGTAGCCTATATGCACAGCAAGTGTTTTTAAGCCACTGATAAACATCCGTTAAAAGGTTTGTGTGACTTTTTAATTTCATAAGGTTCCTTTTACAGCATCGACGTTATAATATAATTAAAATATAATCATTTAAATAGACTTTTATTCATTCATGTAGGTGTTCAAGTGTAAAATGAGATGAAAGACACACTTTATACACAAGTGTTGTCAGTAGCAGCAGGCAAACGCTGTAACTCCATTGAAAATACTGTGGTGACATACGCTCACCAGCCACTTTATAAGGTACACCTGTCCACTTGCACAACCGTCTCTAGGGTTTACAGAGAATTACCTGAAAAAGAGAAAATATCCAGTTGGTGTCAGTTCTGTGTGGAGCAAATGCCTTGTTGATGCCAGAGGTCAGAGGAGAATGGCCAGACTGGTTCCAGCTGATAGAAAGGCAACAGTAACTCAAATAAGCACTCGTTGCAACCGAGGTCTGCAGAAGAGCATCTCTGAACACACAACACGTCCAACCTTGAGGCGGATGGGCTACAGCAGCAGAAGACCACACCGGGTGCCACTCCTGTTAGCTAAGAACATGAAAATGATGCTACAATTCACACAGGATCACCAACACTGGACAATAGAAGATTGGAGAAACGTTGCCTGGTCTGATGAGTCTCCATTTCTGCTGCCACATTCGGATGGTCGGGTCAGAATTTGGCGTCAACAACATGAAATCATGGATCCATCCTGTCTTGTATCAACGGTTCGGGCTGGAGGTGGTGGTGTAATAGTGTGGGGGGTATTTTCTTGGCACACTTTGGGCCCATTAGTACCAATTGAGTATTGTTGCTGAACATGTCCATCCCTTTATGACCACTGTGTACACATCTTCTGATGGCTACTTCCAGCAGGATAACGCTCCATGCCATAAAACGTGAATCATCTCAGACTGGTTTCTTGAACATGACAATGAGTTCACTGTACTCAAATTACTCAAATGGCCTCCACAGTCAACTGCATGATGCTATCATGGCAATACGAAGCAAAATCTCTGAGGACTATTTCTAGTACCTCATTGAATCTATGCCACGAAGGATTAAGGCAGTTCTGAAGGCAAAAGGGGATCCAACCCGGTACTAGTAAGGTGTACCTAATAAAGTGGCCGGTGAGTGTAAATTTCCAAGCTTTAAAGACATGGCACAGAACAATTAAATTTAATGGAGTGCTTCTTGTTTGGTATGAGACCCACTTTATTTAGTTTATCAGCGAGGCAGTGAAGATCATTGATTTTTAAAGGAACCACATCTTAAACGTGGCGAATTTGTAATGGCGCAACATTCACTGGAAGCGCTTGAGCGACTAATAATTAAAAGTCCTTAGGAAAAAAACATTTCATGGCAAACTTTTGAAGCACTTCTGGCCACTGTTCTGTAATAATGTTTTGCAAAAATAGATTATGCATCAGTCATATGCGCCTTTAATTTACCAAAAACATTTGATGCTAATAAATGTTTGCAGAATGAGGGGAGATGTTTGTGTCACATAACAAAGATCTGCAAACTATCTTTAAAAATACAAAGAGCATTCAGAAATAGCATTTTTATAGCATGAGGACATAAGCAAAATATCGCTGGGTGTTTTCTCAGTAGCCTATATGTTGCATAATTATGCTGCTTTTAAAAATATCGGCCAAATGAAAGCGTACTGACAGTGATTTTGCTGTCTATCTTTTTGAAGCACTTCTCAATGCTGTCTAGGTAGGGAGCTTGATAGGTAGATGAACGCATTTGGAGACAGAAAGACTGATTTCTTTTTTTATTACACTTGTAGATGGACATTTACATTTGCTAACAACAGTCCTATGATCTGAGAACAATATTAATGTAGCACAAAGTAAATATGCGTACACATAACTGTTTAAAATGCAGTTACGTGGCCTGATTAATCATATTCACAGTATTGCAATAGTAATTATGCACTGATTTTTCCAATTGTATCTGGATGCAGCCTTGATGATGCAAGCTGAGACTGCATATCTCATTGATGCATTGTCAGACACAATGCAATTAATGGGGCTAGTGACGTCACTGTGAGGGGCTGGGGCACCGTTGGCACGGCTCTCTGTTTCGGGGATGAAATTGAAGACTGGGAGAAGGGGGGCTTTGGGTTGTCGCGGATGAAACTGAAGAGCGTTAAGTCGTTTGGGCCCCTAATAATATCTCTGAGGCCCCCAAAACTGTGTGGGCCCTTAGAATCGTCCTAACTTCCCCCCTCTAGTGGTGCCACTGGTCAGGGGTAGGTTTATGGGTGGGGTTAGGTGAGTGTATTTACTGTAAAAGCATTGGATGCAGCTCAGATTGCACTGTACCAGGTCTGCATCCAGACCCCTCTCGATTTTTCAGCCTTTTAACCAAAATCCCTCACATTTGATTTACTTTTACTGAATGCACATGAATGTTAATGCGATGTGTGTGTGTTTGAGAGACAGTGTTGTTCTCTTTTGGTTGATTGGACATTATGCACTGATTTTACTGACCAAATAAATTGAAGTAAACACTCAGCTGTGTTGATTTATAGTGTTACGTTGATTATGCAGGATTTTTATAAACAACAATTTTCTACCATTTTCACCTGCATTAAACTGAATGCGTATAGCAGTTTGGCAAACTGCAAACCCTGCTAAATTCATTCCTTAATTTTCGGCTTAGTCCCTTTATTAATCAGGGGTCGCCACAGCAGAATGAACCACCAGCTTATCCAGCATATGTTTTACACAGCGGATGCCCTTCCAGCTGCAACTCAGTACTGGGAAACACCCATACACACTCATTCACACACATATGGCCAATTTAGTTTAATTAATTCACCTATAGCGCATGTGTTTGGACTGTAGACCACGCCAACATGGGGAGAACATGCAAACTCCACACAGAAACGCCAACCTTTTGCATGTTCTCCCCGTGTTGGCGTGGGTTTCCTCCGGGTGCTCCCCCACAGTCAAAACACATGCGCTATAAGGGAATTGATTAACTAAATTGGCGGTAGTGTATAAGTATGTGTGTGTGAATGAGTGTGTATGGGTGTTTCCCAGTACTGGGTTGCAACTAGAAGGGCATCCACTGTGTAAAACATTTGCTGGAATAGTTGGCGGTTCATTCTGCTGTGGTGACCCCAGATGAATAAAAGGACTAAGCCGAAGGAAAATGAATGAATGATGTCGACATTTAAAATAGGTTTATTAAGATTATTAAACTTTTTTAATACAATATATTCATATGCAGCTTTTTAAATTTAAATAATATTTAATTATAAAATATAAAATGATAAATAAATTATTAATATTTCAAAATATGTATATGTATATATAGATATATATGTATATATTTTATTTTATATTATAATATATTTTATTTTATATTAGAATATATTTTTATTATATATATATATATATATATATATATATATATATATATATATATTTTTTTTTTTTTTTTTTTTTATAAATCGGTTCAAATAAATCAGATAATTTTAATTAAGTTTATAATGGAGCCAGGTATCACTATAAATTGCTGTTGTGTATAGAAAAGCATATTTATTTACATATTTTAAATTCTATTCTAGGGCAACACGGTGGCTCAGTGGTTAGAACTGTGGCCTCACAGCAAGAAGGTCGCTGGTTCGAGCCCCGGCTGGGTCCGTTAGCTTTTCTGTGTGGAGTTTGCATGTTCTCCCCATGTTGGTGTGGGTTTCCTCCGGGTGCTCCGGTTTCCCCCACAGTCCAAACACATGCTCTATAGGGGAATTGAATAACTAAATTGGCCTTTGTGTGTGTGTGAGTGTGCGTGTTAATGAGAGTGTATGGATGTTTCCCAGTACTGGGTTGCAGCTGAAAGGTCATCCACTCTGTAAAACATATGCTGGATAAGTTGGCGGTTCATTCTGCTGTGGCGACCCCTGATGAATAAAGGGAATAAGCCGAAGGAAAATGAATGCAGGAATGAATGAATGAATGATAATATAAATAATGTCATGATTTAAAATATGTTTATTAAAATTATTAAACTTTTTTAATACAGTATATTCATAATGTATGCTGCTATGTTAAATTTATTATATTATTGTATTATAAAACAATCCAAAAAATAATATTTAAAATGTGTTTATTTAATGGAGACAGGAGATAGAAATCACTATAAACTGCTAATGTGTAGAAAGGGCTTTTTAATTTATATTTTATATTAAACTATAATATATTTTTATTATATATATATATATATATATATATATATATATATATATATATATATATATATATATATATATATATATATCCCCTCCAAATAAATATATATTTTTAATTGGGTTTATCTATATCTCTATAAATGGCTAATGTGCATAAAAACCCTTTTTATTTACATATTTTATATTTATATAGCTATTAGTTTAGTTTATTTTTTACTATATATGAATAGTTTAAATGCAAAAACCTCTAAATGCCGTCTGAAATTTTCCTCTAAAATCAGCATATTTTTTTTTCAGGCTCCTGTGTGTATGTTCAGTAATTTCACTTTTATGGCAAAGAATAAGTCCTTTTCCTGGTCTTTTAAGTGAAATATCTCAACATAACCAAAGAAGACTGAGAAAAATGTTCATTTTCGATGGAAATTTCAGACTGCACAGAGGTTTTTGCATCTGAACTCTTCATGTATTTATTTCAATGTTTTTATTATGCAGCGTTTCTTTATGTCCAGCAGATGGCAGCCCTGACCTTTATCCTAAATATCTGCATCTTCATCTAAAAATTCTCATCTACAGTTAATGTCATCGCCTGTTCACTGCACTCGTTTGACATAATCTGATATTAGTTTACTTAAACTACACTTACTACAGGTACAATCATCTGAGGCATTTATTTACATCCACAGCCCTAATATCATAATCTGTAATTGTAGAAGAATGAGCTTGATAAGACTCATTTCTTGACAGTCAAACAGCTTTATGGATGAGTAAATCAACTATAACCACTATGGCACGAAAACTATATCAGTTTTTGCGTAATCAAATCACTAACCCCAAAACACTACCATAACAGAAACCACATGTCTGTAAGATTTGCATAACAACCCCGCCCATACCACACTCTAACCCCGCCCACCGCCACAGGCTGTATCAGTATGAGGAAATCCAGTTTCAGATGGGCGTGGCTTACACTCGCCTATTAAACTTTGGGTTTGGCTGCAAGTTTAGACTTCAGACTCAGACTCAAACCTGAAGAGACAGACATGAGCGCCCTGGTGCTGACACCTGACCTGCCAGCATGCAGTATGACTTCTGAAATACCCAAAGAGAAGAAAATAGAGGAGAACAGGCCAAAATACACGGAGGAGGAGGAGGAGAGGAAGATTCAGGTGAATGGATCTCCGCCAGAAAAACACACAGAAGGAGAAAAAGACGAGAAGACCATTGAAGAAGGCAAGATTCAGAAGGACCTCAAGGAGATTGAGGTAATTAAGGTAAAGTTGGCTTTATTCACACATATAATCATTCATTTTAAAGCTGCCTATATTGTTTACCACCTCAAAATTGAGGTAAAGTTGGTTTCATATTGACTCATTTGTTCAGTGACAGCTTGTGGCACTGTCCCTATATTGTTTACCACACTATTTTGAATGTTCAATATCAATATTGAGGTAAAGTTGCTTTTATATTCACACATTCAGACTTTCCCCTTAATAATATAGTTTCAGAAAAGTATAGCAAATAGGGAAATCATATTAGCAGACAAAGACTATCAGTACAAGATTGTTCAGAGTCAATGAAATAGTGCTGATGTTGTTTTGCAGTCACTCTTACATGAGGTTATTGTACTATAGTCATTTGTTGCTAATATGATTTCTATATTTTCAATATATTTAATTGAATAATATTATTTATATTTTTTTATGTTTTATTGTTTTATTTTCAAGGAGAATGTCTGAATGTGCAAATCTAAAGCAAACTTTGCCAGTGACACACAGACTATATTGTTTACCATGCTGATTTGTGTATCATGCCTGAAATCTCATGTAAGAATGCCTTCAAAACAACATTATTACTATTTCAATGACTGATCAATGTTGTACTTTCATAATCATTGGCTGCTAATATGATTTCCCTATTTGCAATACTTTTCTGAAGCTATATTATTAAGAAATAAGGTCTGAATGTGCGAATATAAAACCAACTTTACCTCAATATTGAGGTAAAGTTGGTTTTATATTCGCTCATTTGTTCAGTGACAACTTGTGACACGCTCCCAGCTCCCTACATCATTTACCACCCTACTTTGAATATTCTGAATAGATGTGTATATATTATTTCTGTATAAAACATTAGCACTGTTTGACTGAACAATGTTTTACAATAGTCATTGGCTGCTAATATGATTTCTCGATTTGAGGTAATTAAGGTAAAGTTTTATATTCACACATATAATCATTCATTTTAACGCTCCCTATATTGTTTACCACCTCCAAATTGAGGTAAAGTTGGTTTCATATTGACTCATTTGTTCAGTGGCAACTTGTGGCACTGTCCCTATATTGTTTACCACACTATTTTGAATGTTCAATATCAATATTGAGGTCAAGTTGCTTTTATATTCACACATTCAGACTTTCCCCTTAATGATATAGTTTCAGAAAAGTATATTAAATAGAGAAATCATATTAGCAGCTAAAGACTATCAGTACAAGATTGTTCAGAGTCATTTAAATAGTGCTAATGTTGTTTTGAAGTACATGAGATTGTTTTACTATAGTCATTGGTTGCAAATATGATTTCTATATTTTCAATATATTTAATTGAATAATATTTTTGTATATTTTATTGTTATATTTTCAAGGAGAAAGTCTGAATGTGCAAATCTAAAGCAAACTTTACCAGTGACACACAGACTATATTGTTTACCATGCTGATTTGTGTATCATGCCTCAAATCTCATGTAAGAATGACTTCAAAGCAACATTATCACTATTTCAATGACTGTAAACAATGTTCTACTATATTCATTGACTTCTAATATGATTTCCCTATTTGCTATACTTTTCGGAAACTATATTATTAAGGGGAAAGTCTGAATGTGTGAATATAAAACCAACTTTACCTCAATATTGAGGTAAAGTTGGTTTTATATTTGCTCATTTGTTCAGTGACAACTTGTGGCACTGTCCCTATAATGTTTACCACACTATTTTGAATGTTCAATATCAATATTGAGGTAAAGTTGCTTTTAAATTCACACATTCAGACTTTCCCCTTAATAATATAGTTTCAGAAAAGTATATTAAATAGGGAAATCATATTAGCAGACAAAGACTATCAGTACAAGATTGTTCAGAGTCATTTAAAAAGTCATAATGTTGTTTTGAAGTACATGAGATTGTTGTACTATAGTCATTGGTTGCAAATATGATTTCTATATTTTCAATATATTTAATTGAATAATATTTTTGTATATTTTATTGTTGTATTTTCAAGGAGAAAGTCTGAATGTGCGAATATAAAGCAAACGTTACCAGTGACACACAGACTATATTGTTTACCATGCTGATTTGTGTATCATGCCTGAAATCTCATGTAAGAATGCCTTCAAAACAACATTATTACTATTTCAATGACTGATCAAAGTTGTACTTTGATAATCATTGGCTGCTAATATGATTTCCCTATTTGCAATACTTTTCTGAAGCTATATTATTAAGAAATAAGGTCTGAATGTGCGAATATAAAACCAACTTTACCTCAATATTGAGGTCAAATTGGTTATATAGTCGCACATTCTTTCAGTGGCAACTTGTAGCACTGTCCTATATTGTTTACCACCCTATTTTGAATGTTCAATATCAATATTGAGGTAAAGTTGCTTTTATATTTACACATTCAGACTTTCCCCTTAATAATATAGTTTCAGAAAATTAATATTAATATTAATAAATTAATATTATTAATATTTTTGTATATTTTTTTCTATATTGTCTAGGAGAATGTCTGAATGTGCAAATATACTGCAAACTTTACCAGTGAGACACAGACTATATTGTTTACCATGCTGATTTGTATATTGTGTCGGAAATCTCATGCAAGTATGACTTCAAAAACAACATTAATACTATTTCAATGACTGTGATCAATGTACTTTGATAGTCATTGGCTGCTAATATGATTTCCCTATTTAGAATATGCAATACATTTCTGAAACTATTATTAAGGAGAAAGTCTGAATATGTGAGTGTATATAATCAACTTTACCTCTACATTTCATCAATGTTTAATTAGTGTTCATTTTTGACTAAAGTCATGGTTTGTTTTATAATGCTAAAGGTACGTGATTTATATGTAGAAAGTTTTTAGGAACACTATAAAGCAGGGGTGGTCAACCCTATTTCTGGAGATCGACCTTCCTGCAGTTTTCAGTTGCAGCCCATATCAAACACACCTGCCTGTAATTATCAAGCGCTCCTCAGGTTCTAATTAATTGGTTCAGGTGTGTTTGATCAGGGTTGCAGGTGAAATCTGCAGGAAGGTCGATCGCCAGAAACAGGGTTGGTCACCTATGCTGTAAAGAAATGCTGGGTCCCACACAATTCCTTCATGTTGTCCAAACACAAATTGATTAAGTTAACTTGATTGTTTTTACAAATTTAAGTGGATTGAACATAAAACAATTAAATTGTTTCAAAAAAAGCTCAGGAATTGTGTTGATTCAGCTCATTTTAAATATGTAGTTTGAACAAGCAGCAAAGATTATTTTTTGATTGAAGTCCATATTCGTAAAATTTAAAGTAGCCGATTTATTATTGTGTGAGTTTGGGGTCCCTTGGGGTTGGTCCCTGTGTTGTTTACTACGCTAATTTGAATATTTGGTCTGAAATCTAATGTAAGAATGACTTCAAAACAACGTAAGCACTATTTAATCGACTGTGAACAATGTTGTACTTTGATAGTCATTGACTACTAATATGATTTTTCGATTTAGATTTGGCAAACAATACTTTTCTAAAACTGTTATTAAAGAGAAAGTCTGAATATGCGAGTGTATATAATCAACTTTACCTCAATATTTCATCAATGTTTAATTAGTGTGCACTTTTTGACTGAAGTCACGGTTTGTTTTCTAATGCTAAAGGTACGTGACTATATGTAAAACATTTTTAGCAACACTGTAATGAATGCTGGGTCCCACACAATTCCTTCATGTTGTCCCAACACAAACTGATTAAGTTAACTTGATTGTTTTTACAAGTTAAAGTGGATTGAACATAAAACAATTAAAATTGTCTCAGGAAATGTGTTGATCCAGCTCATTTTAAATAAGTAGTTTGAACAAGCAGCAAAGTAGGGATGCACCGATACCATTTTTTCCCAACCGATCCGATCTCGATACCAAAATTCTGAATATCGATCGATACCGATCCGATCCCGATACTTTGCCGGTTTTTTTGTTGTCCCCAACGCTTTTTGCTTTGAGACTGATAGGTGCATCTTTTGCATGGTTTACTAATGTTTTGCCGTTGCGCGCTATGTGCTCTCCAGCGGAAAAAGCGTGTTACGTCAGTCTTGTCTTTTTCATTCAACCAAATGAAAGCAGAGGCGGGGTTGGGTTTTCTTTGAGGTGACAGCAGTGTCTGTGTTGTCAAGACGACTTCAGCGAGCTTTTAATGATGGAGGAGAGACTTGTGGTCGCTGTTTCAAGTCATTCAAAGCTGTATGACTTTACAAATCTTAAATATCATAATGCAATTAAAAATTACAATTACTGACAGGAACACTCGCGCACAATACGGCTCAGCTGATTCAGTCGTTTCCTAGTGACATAAAAAGAGCACCGCGCTCCTTTTTATCTTGTTATCAATAAAGGCAGTGCGCCTCGCGTTTTTGCAATGGAAAAGCGCGTGCAGTCACAGTAACGTGCAACCACACGTGCCTACATATTTTGTCAAAGAAGCTAAATGAAAGAAGGATATTTCTGCTCACAGTTTGACACAGAATTGTTGACAAACCAGCCGGCGCTGATGTGGATCGCCTCTGTGTTGCCAGAGCCGTATCATAAACTCAATAAATAGGCTATTGGTGATTTAGTGTTCAACTAACAAACCAACCTTTTTTCTATTTGGAAAATTACAGTTATTAATAGTTCTTATATAATATAATTTTCTAAATAGCCTACATAGCCTAATCTACCAATCAAACAAATCTAAAGTTTTTTTTTTTTTTTTGCATAGGCTAATGGACCTCGCACCAAACTGAGGCTTTCATTTTACAGTTAAAAAAAACATGTATGCAAATAATGCAATATCATATGTAAACAACAAAATTGTTATGTAGTAGCCAATACTTTACAAAAAGTCAACATAGAGCCTTTAGGGTCATTGTCTTTCTTTACACGCTTCGCGCGCACACGAACCGCGAATGAGACAGAGGAAATAAGTCATAATCGTAATTAAATACATAATCTTTAAACTAATGAATTATATTAAACATGTTGACAGGAGATTTGTAATATTTAACATTAATTAATTAACATTAATTAAATGCATATTTTGGAGCGATCTATTTGAGGTAGCCTGATATTTTTATTTGATGGAAGAAAAAAACATGATTGGACAAACAGACTGCCGGTTCTTAAAAAGTCAGTGTTTTCGTTTTGTAATTTAAACTTGTCATTTAAGGGAAAGATCTAGAGCAGGATTTATTTTATTATTTTTGTTTAGTTTCTGTTTTTCTATATGCTGCTAAAAACACAGCAGGTGAAGATGCTATTTTATGTTCTGTATGCTGTTTGCATTTAAAATAAATAAGTATTTTAAAATGCAATATTTAATGTGTCATACAAAATATAGGCACGTTAATTATTTTTTATTGATATTTTAATATTAATCTGTTAGCGGTGAACATTCGGTTAACGAGCCCGAATTAACCGAAATGAGCAGTTTCTATAGCTCTGGTGCTAAACTGAAATCATCTTCTTTAGTAAAAAAATAACAGACCTATAGGTATACATGACAGACTACATGACAGTCTAACTAAAAACATGCTTGCTGTAAAACTAGGCTACATTATTTGAGCATTCCTTGTGATATTGTCCTTTCCTTTTTAATATTAAGATTTTTCTTTGAAATCTGCAATAGGCTATTGGCATCATTGGTAAAATAATCAGCCTTTTATTAAATTTATTAATTATATTAAATTACAGCCTGATATTTTCCTGCAGGTTTGATGCAGATTAAACTAAACCGTCTGATGCCAGTTTTACTTAATAATTCCTCTCCAAATCTTATATGCTTCAGCGCCAAAACACAAACTGGTCTGTTTAATAAAATATTAATATATAAAATTACAGTGAAATGTTCACAGTTTCTGAATAGCCTATATTAGGCTAAATCATTTTCTGTTAATAACAATCCATATTGCGCCCGTCAGTTTCACCTTTAATTTATTTAATAAACTATTGACCACAATGGGCCATGCTTTAAAACTATTCGCAGCAATTAATGTATTCACCTTAGAAAAATAAACTCAATCTGAAGGATGGGAGAACAAACACATTGTAAGAATAATCTTATACGGAGTGGCGCACCTCGCCTCTGCGCATGCAGCCGGCACGTGAATGAAAGCGCTTGATGCATCGGAGACAGCGCGCAGCGCTCCGGTATCTGCAGACATTTGCAAAACAGCAACTCAAATGGAAGAAATAAGTGCGTTGAGGATCTGTTCAATGCATTATTGAGGCTTTTCTAAACATTTCAGGTAGGCCTACTTTGTGTGTGAAGAGCAGGTAATAACCGTCTCCACTCCAGTATTGCGAATGCGATCTGATCTAACACACACAGCAGCGCAAACATGATGAGATGAACTCCTGCTGCAGGTCAAAATGAACCCATTTAATGCAAAACTAAATGCATATCTCCACTAATTATTTAGACTAAAGGGAACAAATAGTCTTAGAGAAAGTTTTTCCTGTTGTCAAATGCGACAAGCAGACTGAATTGTGAATGAATGGAGAATGATTGACGGGCGCAGCCGCACAGCGGCGGGAAGGGCTGAACTGAACATGAATTTAAACACTTGAATATTCATCTGTACTTCACATTAAACTGTAGAATGGCTTCAGAACATTTCGGATATAGTGGGCCTACATGACAATGTTCTAGTGCCTTAAAATAGGCTTCATGTAGCCTATTAGTTGGCTTTTAAACACAGAATATAGCGCACGCGCAAGATCGGATTTGGATCGGTACCAGCTGGCCGATACCCGATCCAGCAAAAATATGTGATATCGAACCGATATCCGATCCAAGTATCGGCATCGGTGCATCCCTACAGCAAAGATTATTTTTTGAGTAAAGACAGTATTCTTAAAGTTTAAAATCTCTTGTTTTACTCCCTGTGTTGTTTATTACGCTAATTATAATATTCAATCTAAAATCTAATGTAAGTATGACTTCAAAACAACATTAGTACTATTTAACTGACTGTGAACCATGTTGTAATGATAGTCATTTACTGCTCATATGATTTCCCTATTTAGAAATGGCAAAGAATACTTTTCTGAAACTGTTATTAAGGAGAAAGTCTGAATGTGCGAATACAAAACCAACTTTACCTCAATGTTGAGGTCAAATTGGTTTAATTCATTTAGTGACAACTCGTGACACACTTCCTATATTGTTTACCTGGCTAACTTTGAATAGTCAGTCTGAAATTTCATGTAAGAATAACTTCAAAATGATATTAGTACTATTTAAATGACTGTAAACAATGTTCTACTACAGGGAGTGCAGAATTATTAGGCAAGTTGTATTTATGAGGGTTAATTTTATTATTGAACAACAACCATGTTCTCAATAAACCCAAAAAAACTCATTAATATCAAAGCTGAATATTTTTGGAAGTAGTTTTTAGTTTGTTTTTGGTTTGAGCTATTTTAGGAGGATATCTGTGTGTGCAGGTGACTATTACTGTGCAGAATTATTAGGCAACTTAACAAAACACAAATATATACCCATTTCAATGATTTATTTTCACCAGTGAAACCAATATAACATCTCAACATTCACAAATATACATTTCTGACAATCAAAAACAAAACAAAAACAAATCAGTGACCAATATAGCCACCTTTCTTTGCAAGGACACTCAAAAGCCTGCCATCCATGGATTCTGTCAGTGTTTTGATCTGTTCACCATCAACATTGCGTGCAGCAGCAACCACAGCCTCCCAGACACTGTTCAGAGAGGTGTACTGTTTTCCCTCCTTGTAAATCTCACATTTGATGATGGACCACAGGTTCTCTATGGGGTTCAGATCAGGTGAACAAGAAGGCCATGTCATTAGTTTTTCTTCTTTTAGACCCTTTCTTGCCAGCCACGCTGTGGAGTACTTGGACGCGTGTGATGGAGCATTGTCCTGCATGAAAATCATGTTTTTCTTGAAGGATGCAGACTTCTTCCTGTACCACTGCTTGAAGGTGTCTTCCAGAAACTGGCAGTAGGACTGGGAGTTGAGCTTGACTCCATCCTCAACCCGAAAAGGCCCCACAAGCTCATCTTTGATGATACCAGCCCAAACCAGTACTCCACCTCCACCTTGCTGGCGTCTGAGTCGGACTGGAGCTCTCTGCCCTTTACCGATCCAGCCACGGGCCCATCAAGACTCACTCTCATTTCATCAGTCCATAAAACCTTAGAAAAATCAGTCTTGAGATATTTCTTGGCCCAGTCTTGACGTTTCAGCTTGTGTGTCTTGTTCAGTGGTGGTCGTTTTTCAGCCTTTCTTACCTTGGCCATGTCTCTGAGTATTGCACACCTTGTGCTTTTGGGCACTCCAGTGATGTTGCAGCTCTGAAATATGGCAAAACTGGTGGCAAGTGGCATCTTGGCAGCTGCACGCTTGACTTTTCTCAGTTCATGGGCAGTTATTTTGCGCCTTGGTTTTTGGTTTGGTTTTTCCACACGCTTCTTGCGACCCTGTTGACTATTTTGTAGGGATGGCTGACGTGAAACTGACGTTTCGACACAGTGTCGAAATCCTGAAGCGCAAATGTTTCGAAACACTGCACCGAAGCATGATCCGAAACACCTGGTCACGTGACTAAAACGATTCAAAGCATCAATAAGTTCAGAAGCGTTTCGAGACCTGGCGAATCTGCATTTAACTGACAGGGTCAGAAAAAGACATCTGTTTCTTATGGCCTAGTGGACTGTACGTGTGCACGTTATTACTGTGCTTCAATTGTTTTTTTGGGTTCGAATCCCGACTTGTCAAAATACAACGAAATCATGATTTTTATGTATTTTAATCATGTTACTGTTTTATGGTGTAGTCTACATAGGATACAGCTGCTGATACGCCATCAATTTAGCATCATTTTTGTAACACTGTAAAACAATAATTAATATTTTTACAGTACTGTGATGGTTGGGTTTAGGTTTTGGGTAGACATTAATGAAATAGAACAAATGGGAAATTTAATGAGTAATATAAATAATTCTTGTTAACTTCTGGCCACAACCGTGTCTGATCTAGCAACAACCCTGTTTTATGACCAAAACAAGACATATTTATTCACAAAGTGTTTATTCGGATGTCAGACCAATGTTGAAACAGAACGATACAAGAACAGAGCAATTCAAACTGATATTAAAGCATTTCAAAATAGCTGTCTCAGTCTGGATTCGATCCCATTTTCCCCACATGGTGGTCAGGAACCCTTACCGCTCCACTAAATCACTTGAAGGTTCACGCCTGGAAAGTGGGGTTTATTACCTCAGTTTGTTCAACTGTTCTTTGCTGATGCTGTTCCAGTGCAATACATAAAAATGACCACTAGGTGTCACCGTAGAGTGGGGTTTCGAAACGTTTCGAAGCTTCGACACATTTGCTTCGACTGGTTCAGTGTTTCATGAAGCCTCGCTTTGCCCACCACTACTATTTTGAATGAAACGCTTGATTGTTGGATGATCACGCTTCAGAAGCTTGCCATTTTTAAGAGTGCTGCATCCCTCTGCAAGATATCTCACTATTTTTGACTTTTCGGAGCCTGTCAAGTCCTTCTTTTGGCCCATTTTGCCAAAGGAAAGGAAGTTGCCTAATAAATATGCACACCTGATATAGGGTGTTGATGTCATTAGACCACACCCCTTCTCATTACAGAGATGCACATCACCTAATATGCTTAATTGGTAGTAGGCTTTCGAGCCTATACAGCTTGGAGTAAGACAACATGCATAAAGAGGATGATGTGGTCAAAATACTCATTTGCCTAATAATTCTGCACTGCCTGTATATTCATTGGCTTCTAACATGATATATTCACATTCACTCAGTTGTTCAGTGACAACTTGTGACACTCTCCCTATATTGTTTTCCATGCTACTTTGTATATTCTGAATATATGTGTATATATTATTTCTGTATAAAACATTAGCACTGTTTAACTGACTGTGAACAATGTTCTACTATAGTCTTCGGCTGCTAATATGATTTCTCTATTTGCAATACTTTTCTAAAATCATATTATTAAGTCTGAATATGCAAGTGTACTCATCTTTACCTCATTCTCCAGGAGTCTAAAGATCCTCAGAAAGATGATGAAGATAAGGAGGAGGAGGAGGAGGTTCTGGGTCCAGATGTGGTCACCTGTGACTCCTGCATTGATAAGCCATGCAGAGCTAAAAAGTCTTGCCTCACCTGTCTGGTGTCGTACTGCGAGTCTCACCTGAGGCCACACCTGGAGAACGCCAAGTTCCAGAGCCACAGGCTGGTGGATCCACTGCGGGACATTGAGAGGCGGACCTGCGAGGCTCACCGCTGCCCGCTGGAGCTCTACTGCTGCATGTGCTGCCTCTGCCCGGCTTGCGTCACGGAGGAGCACATTGGACACCAAGCCCTGCCCATAGCCGAGGCGCGCAGGAATATAGAGGTAAACCACATGGAGGAGTTTGCTTTCTTCATGCACACACTCACTTGTGTGGCCTTAAGACGTAAATATGCTTTTGATATTGGTGGGGACCTAATTTAACCTTGACTTTAAGTAACATACTTTTCTTAGAAATGTTGCTCCTTATGTCCACGTCTGACCTGAGTCTTGCACAGTATGTGTTTTTTTTTTTTGGTTATAATATTGGTTGAGGGTGGCGTGGCGGTGCAGTGGGTAGCGCTGTCGCCTCACAGCAAGAAGGTTGCTGGTTCGAGCCTCGGCTGGGCCAGTTGGCATTTCTGTGTGGAATTTGCATGTTCTCCCCGTGTTGGCGTGGGTTTGCTCCAGGTGCTCCGGTTTCCCCCAAACACATGCGCTATAGGAAATTGGGTAAGCTAAATTTTCAGTAGTGTATGTGTATGAATGAGGGTGTATGGATGTTTCCCAGTACTGGGTTGCAGCTGGAAGGGCATCCAGTGTGTAAAACATATGCTGGATTAGTTGGCGGTTCATTCCGCTGTGGCGACCCCAGATTAATAAAGGAACTAAGCCGAAAAGAAAATGAATGAATGAATGAATATTGGTTGAATATAAAGTTGGTTAATATAAAGCAGGGGTGGTCAACCCTATTCCTGGAGATCGACCTACCTGCAGTTTTCAGTTGCAGCCCATATTAAACACACCTGCCTGTAATTATCAAGCGCTTCTCATGTTCTAATTAATTGGTTCAGGTGTGTTTGATCAGGGTTATAAATCTATTTTATAAATCTAATTTATATCCAACCAAAATATATATTATGATTATAACCAATATTATTCTTGGCAGTTTTGGTGCTGCGAATATCCAAGTGTACAGTAGCAGCAGCACATTTTACAGCAAGGAATGTATGTGTGTGTTTCAGTAGGACTCGAGTTGAGTGATTTAACACTTTCTGTACATATGCTCTAATGAGAGTTGACAGACCATTACGTTTTTTGAAGGTGAATAAATTATTGGTGGGGACATTTCAATAATCATTGAATATTGGTGGGGACCCGTTCCCTTTGTCCTTGCTAATTCCACACCCGTAATTCAGTATACTCTGTCTTCACCCCTGGCCATGCCCATAGCCGCAGAGGCATGCAGGAATACATTGTTTCTAGTCCAAATAAAACAAGCAAAATAATCTAGCAATAGTGCAAGCAAAATAATCTGTTGTTGAATGGGAAAACAATATTATTTTGCTGACCCCTTTGGCAAAATATTTAGCTTGTTTTAAGGAAAAAAACTTGCTTAATTTTGCCACATTAATTCTCAAAACAAAACTATTTTTTGCTTGTCTAGAAAGTTCTGGGAAATGCATTTAAGCATTTTGCATTATTTTACTTTTAAAAATGGATTCAGTTTTACTGTATTTGTACATTAGATATGTCATTCCAAAGAAAACGAATGGAAAATGCTTTAAATGTTTCTGGAATGAGTCGCATGTTTCTTCAGAACTGGAGGATGATTGATGTTATCTGTTAAACCCACATGAGCTTAGTACTGTGCCAGGGCCAGGACGCTCTTGCCAAGGAGATTTTCACTTTTCATTTTAATCTTACTGTGCTTCATTCCTGGTAAAATAACCGTGACGTGAGACTATTTTAATAAAAATGCAGTAGGAAAAATGTGAAATATTATTGCTATTCACATTATCTCCAGGATGCAACCTTATAATGTCTATTAAACTCCAAACCAGACTGAAAGAACTAACCGTGTATAGTAAAACATGGAAAACAGGAATAGAGAGGTAAACATGGAAGAGTTTGCTTTACTCACTCACTCTTTTTTTCACTTAACATGGTAGCGTTCTGTTGTGCTTGTACTCTTCAGAAAGGTTACCCAAAAAGTAGTACAGTACAGTTCGCTTTTTGGTACCTTTTGACAGTGGAAACAGACAAAATAGTGTACCGAACTGTACCGTACCATATAGCTCAGTGGAAATGGGCCATTAGAATTCTGTATA
Source organism: Danio kyathit (assembly GCA_903798195.1). NCBI lineage: Eukaryota > Metazoa > Chordata > Actinopteri > Cypriniformes > Danionidae > Danio > Danio kyathit. The sequence continues at coordinate 53,920,850 of LR812530.1, forward strand.
CTCTGTTTGTTCTATTGATCAAGAATGACATGTCCACCAAAAAATGCTTTTCTTACTTAGAGTTTCTGTCTTGTTTCTAGTCCAAATATCTACAAATTCTTAAGTCAAGAAGCATTTTCTAGACAAGCAAAAAATATTGTATTTTTTTAAGAAATAATGTGCAAAAATTAAGTGAGTTTTTCCTTAAAAACAAGCAAAATAATCTGCCAATGTGGTGAGCAAAGTAATTTTACGTTTTTTATATTTATCATAATTTTATATTAACAATAGATGCAGTGTTACTGTAAATTGTACATTTAATGTGTGTCATTCCATTTATTCCAAGGAAAATGAAAGGAAAATGCCTTAAATGTTTCTGCAATTCTGGAATGAGTCACATGTTTTTTCAGAACTGGAGGATGATTGATGTTATCTGTTATTTGTTAAACCTGCGTGAGACCAATAACCAATTACACTAGCTCAGTGGCCAATCAAAACTAGTCCAATGGTCAATTAAACTAGCCTAATGGCCAATCAAAACTAGTCAAATGGTCAATTAAACTAGCCCAATGGTAAATCAAAACTAGTCCAATGGCCAGTTAAACAATCCCAATGGCCAATCAAAAAAAGCCAAATGAACAAACAAAACTAACCCAATGGCCAATCAAAAGTAAATCAATGGCCAATTAAACTAGCCCAATGACCAATCAAATCTAGTCCAATGGCCAAATTAAACTAGTCCAGTGTCCAATTACACTAGCCCAATGTCCAATCAAAACTAGCCTAATGGCCGAATACACTAGCCCAATAAACAGTCAAAACTAACCCAATGGCCAATCAAAACTAGTCCAATAAGCAGGCAAAACTAACCCAAAGGCCAATTAAACTAGCCCAATGACCAATCAAATCTAGTCCAATGGCCAAATTAAACTAGTCCAGTATCTAATTACACTAGCCCAATGTCCAATTACACTAGACCAATGTCCAATCAATACTATCCCAATGGCAGAATACACCCCAGGGATGGGCAAACTCGGTCCTGGAGGGCCGGTGTCCTGCACAGTTTAGCTCCAACTCTGATCAAACACACCTGCTTATAGATAATTAGTGATATTGGAGGCAGTGGTTAGCATGTTCGGGTGTGTTTGATTAGACTTAGAGCTAAACTATGCAGGACACCGGCCCTCCAGGACCGAGTTTGCCCACCCCTGCACTAGCCCTATGACTAATCAAAACTAGTCCAATGGTCAATTAAACTAGTCCAATAGTCAATGAAAACTAGTCCAATTAAAAGTCAAACTAACCCAATAATGTCAGAATTCTGTCCTTGCTCATTCGTAAAATACATATTTTACATCACTGGACTGTAAAATAAATCTTGATGCCTAACTTTTTTTGGTTCAATCAAATTAACTTTACTAGTCATCTCTGCCGTCATCAATCATAATGAAAACTTTATTAATTAGGTTACCTGATTAATTTAATAAAATAAGTTAAAACAACAAAACAATTGTCCTGAATATTTGTCATGTCAAATCACGTCTCTTTTGTTTTGCTTTATATATATATATATATATATATATATATATATATATATATATATATATATATATATATATATATATATATATATATATATATATATATATATATATATATATATATATATATATATATATATATATATATAACATTTTTGAAAGATTAAATGAAAATCAAAAGGGCCAAATGTACACTGACTACACCCTAACGCACAATAAGTACAGAATAACCTAATAAAGATGGATCAGACGGTGCTAATAGGGTATATGCCGAGCTAGTGTTTCTTCCCATACTAATAAACTTCCGGCGACCGGTTATTGTGACTTTTTTTCCATTTTATACGGTTCCAGGGAAGGAGGATAATGCATTTCCATGCACACAAACACTCGCTTTTGTCAGGAATGCCCGTGCGGTCACATCCATCAATGTAGAAAAGTGATGTAAAATTAGAATATTTCGAAATTTAAAAAAATATTTGCATACAGACCACTGGGGAAAACTCCCGATCATAGATATATGTGTATTTCTCTGGCTTTGGATGGCCACAGTCCTCCACTTCACCTTAGTCCTGCATTCATTTCAATCGAGCGCTACCCTGTACTAAAATGGCGGCTCTATCGACGCATTCCTTCTAATAGACAACAGTAGGGTAGGCGACATCTAATGTATATATCTATGCTAGCACAGAAGCTCCATTGAATATACTGGGGTAAAATAAATGTTCATATTTTAAAGACATGGCGGGGATAAATGTAATTCAATTGCAGTGCTTCTGGTACAATCTGAGACCCACTTTATATTGGATATCACTCAGCCAGTGGAGATCGCTGATTTTTAAAGAAAACAGACCTTAAACACACCGATTTTGCAATGGCATACAGTTCACCGGAATCGCTTAATCCAGGTTTACTGGCAAATTAAAAGTCCTTTAGCATACTTCGGCATATACCTTATTACTCGCACAGCTTAAGGAAATGAATAATAAAAATATGAAATTAAGTAATTAAAATAAAGCCTCTCGCTGTGTACTGTAAAATAAATCTCAGTATGTCATGGATATACATGCTGGTTTCACTGATTTAATAATTAAAATAATTTGACTAATTTCAGCTTTTCAGGTTACACAACATAACTTTAAATATCATTCAAATGTTTAATTAGTATAGTATATATGTATATTTATACAGTACAATTTGTTACGCTGTTAAAAAAATCTTAAACTTTTGAGTTGAATCAAATGAAGTTTTCTAGTCATCCTAACTCACATACATCAATCAAACTGATGAACAATATTAAGTTAATATTTTCATAACTTAACAAAAATCCAGTTGAAACTCGATTAACTTATTAAAATAAGTTAAAGCAACAAAAAAACATTCGTTGTCACACTGTAAAAAAAAAATGCAGGGTTTCACACAATTCTTACATGCTGTCCCAACACAACTCGGTTAAGTTCACTTAATTCATTTATTCATTTTCCTTCGGCTTATTCCCTTATTTATCAGGGGTCATCACAGTGGAATGAACCGCCAACTATTCCAGCATATGTTTTGTGCAGCGGATGCCCTTTCAGCCGCAACCCAGTTCTGGGAAACACCCATACACACTCATTCACACACACTCATACAATATGGTCAATTTAGTTAATCAATTCCCCTGTAACGCATGTGTTTGGACTGTGGGGGAAACCGGAGCACCCGGAGGAAACCCACACCAACACAGGGAGAACATGCAAACTCCACACAGAAATGCCAACTGAGCTAGCCGGGACTTGAACCAGCGACCTTCTTGCTGTGAGGCGACAGTGCTAACCACTGAGCCACCATGCCACCCAACTTCACTTAATTGTATTTACAAATTTAAGTGCATTGAACATAAAACAATTAAGTTGTCCCAAAAAAAAAACTTAAGAACGGTGTTGCTTCCACTCATTTTAAATAAGTAGACTTTGAACAAGCACCAAGTCATTTCTTGAGTGCATGACTTTGTTTTACATAATTTTTTTTTTACAGTGTATGTGTAATCTGAAACGCTTTTTGTTTTTCTTCTTCTGGTTATGAACGTCAGCTTATGACGTCTCTTCAAGAATGCAAACACTTCACTAAAGCATGTGATTCACACAACGAGATATGACAAACTCACTGAAACACAGCGCACACACACATGGTTTAGGAAACAGACAAACATGCATGCTATTTAGTTAAAGACTAGTTACACAATGTGGCCATATTTAATGTGGCACGTGTCGTGTTTTCATTATGATGCAACAGCTGAAACAGTGCTTTAATATATCTTTAACATGCTTTCAACGTTCCTTTAAGTCTGCCTTATATTTTCTGGTATATTTGCATGTTAAACAAATAATGGTGCGTTCATTCAGGCATGTTTAAAAGCAGCCAACATGAGCGTTCACTATTGGCATCTAGTTTAAAAACTGGAAAAACAAGATTATTAAGAAATGAACAGTTCTGTCAACATTCACTCACCTTTACGTCAGTCAAAACTTAAAGGAGCTTCTGTCTTGTGAGCAGAGAGTGACCTGAGACTAAAAATGCAGGAGGAAAAACGTGAAATATTATTGCTAATCACAATATCTCCTTTTGTTTAAACTTGTTTTAAAATGTAATTTATTAATGTGGATGTAAACCTGAATTTTTAGCATCATAATATAATGCACAGTGTCCTTCAGAAATAATTCCATAATGCTGATTTGATAAACAACTTTAATTAGTATCAGTGTTGAAAACGGCTGTGTTTTTTCTGTATATTTTTTTCAAAATGAGTCAAGTTTTCAATAGAATATCGTTTATCGAAATAGAAATGTTTTGCGACATTACAATCTGAATTAAACTCCAAAACTGACTGAAAAAACGAACTATAATACTATAGTAAAAGATTGACAATGCGATTAAACTCTGTCTGCTTTTCACCTAAAGCTTCCGTATGACATGAAATATAATGCACACTTCATATGGACTGTTTTGTGACCTTATTTTCTTATGCTTTAAAATAATGTCACATCAAAAACACATGGTTTTAAAGTGTTTTATACTTAGGAGAGCTGCATGGAACAGCAATTTTAATTTGAATGTTTTTTTTAAGCGTACTTCATTTCTGTGATGTAAAAGCTGAATTTTCAGCATCATTATTAATCCTCTTCTGGGTCACATGATCTTTCAGAACTCATCCTGTTGTGCATTTCTGATTGTTATCAGTGTTGAAAACAGTGATGTAAACGGCTACAGTTAACATCAGAATTATTAAATTTATTTTCTTTTTTAAATATTTCCCAAATGCTGTTTAACAGAGCAAGGAAATTTTCACAGTATTTCCTTTTTTTTTTTTTTTTTTTTTTTTTTCTGGAGAAAGTCTTATTTGTTTTATGTCGGCTAGAATAAAAGCAGTTTTTAATTTTTTTAAAATAATTTTAAATAAAAAAATTAATAACTGCTTTTATTCTAGCCGACATAAAACAAATAAGATTTTCTCCAGAAGAAAAAATATTATCAGACATGCTGTGAAAATGTCCTGAATCTGTTAAACATCATTTAGGAAATATTTAAAAAAGTAAAAAAATATCAAAGGGGGGCGAATAAATCTGACTTAAACTGTAAATCATAATTAAAACTATTATGTTTAGAAATGTGTTGAAAAAATCTCTTCGTTAAACAGAAATTAGGGGAAAAAATAAACAGGGGGGTAATAATTCAGGGGGGCTAATAATTCTGACTTCAACGGTATGCTGTGCATTTTTATGGAAAGTTAATTAGAACAGCATTTATAGGTATTTTACTGTACAAATTTTTACCATAAAAGGTCTCTGAAAATAGCCATAGAGGCTGACATGTTAGAAAACAAAAAAAAATCAGTGTTTAAAGTTGTCTTATAATATATATATATATTTTTATGGAAACTGTGATGCGTGGCTTTCGGGATTCTTTAGTGAATAGAAAGTGCTAAAGAACAGAATTTCTTTGAGTTTAACTGTCAGAAACACTTTATAATAATGTCTTATTAGTTCATGTATTTACTAACATTAAGAATGAGGCGACACAGTGGCGCAGTAGGTAGTGCTGTTGCCTCACAGCAAGAAGGTCGCTGGTTCGAGCCTCGGCTGAGTCAGTTGGCGTTTCTGTGTGGAGTTTGCATGTTCTCCCTGCGTTCGCGTGGGTTTCCTCCGGATGCTCCGGTTTCCCCCACAGTCCAAACACATGCGGTACAGGTGAATTGGGTAAGCTAAAATGTCCGTAGTGTATGAGTGTGTGAATGAGTGTGTATGGATGTTTCCCAGAGATGGGTTGTGGCTGGAAGGGCATCCGCTGCGTAAAACATGTGCTGGATAAGTTGGCAGTTCATTCCGCTGTGGCGACCCCAGATTAATAAAGGGACTAAGCCGAAAAGAAAATGAATGAATGAATAATTAAGAATGAGGTGGTACGGTGGCTCAGTGTTTAGCACTGTGGCCTCACAGCAAGAAGGTCGCTGGTTCAAGTCCAGGCTGGGTCAGTTGTCATTTCTATGTGGAGTTTGCATGTTCTCCTCCGGGTGCTCTGGTTTCCCCCACAGTCCAAATACATGCGCTATAGGGGAATTGATTAACTAAATTGGCCGTAGTGTATGAGAATGTGAGTGTATGGGTGTTTTCCAGCATTGGGTTGCGGCTGGAAGGGCATCCGCTGCATACAACATATGCTGGACTAGTTAATTCACTAATATCATTGAAATGACAACTAAAAACGTAATTCTCTTCTTCACGCTAACAGTTCCTTTGTATAATCAGCACTTTATGAGTGTATTGCCTCTTGTTGTTGAATCGCTGAATGCCTCCTTAATTGAAAGTCACTTTAAATGACTAAATATAGGTGTAAATTTAATTAATTCACAGTTGTGCTTTTTAGCATTAGTTATTGCACAGTGAATTTACAATAAACAATTAATGGGAACAATACCTTTCTGTTCCATTCTTAAAACATATTGCTGCTGGGTATAAAGTCTAGGCCTGTCACAATAATCAATTCATCGACCTATCGTGAAATACTTGGAGATGACCTCAATCATTTTTGCCATTGCAATATATATTTACAAATTCACAAATAACGTTAAAGCCATTTAACAATGACATTTACATTAAAGCTCACTGCGGTCAAAGTTTAATATTGGACATTTACCTAATAGGACATTTAATAGTGGGGAGTGCAGAATTATTAGGCAAGTTGTATTTTTGAGGATTAATTTTATTATTGAACAACAACCATGTTCTCAATGAACCCAAAAAACTCATTAATATCAAAGCTGAATATTTTTGGAAGTAGTTTTTAGTTTGTTTTTAGTTTGAGCTATTTTAGGAGGATATCTGTGTGTGCAGGTGACTATTACTGTGCAGAATTATTAGGCAACTTAACAAAAAACAAATATATCCCCATTTCAATGATTTATTTTCACCAGTGAAACCAATATAACATCTCAACATTCACAAATATACATTTCTGACATTCAAAAACAAAACAAAAACAAATCAGTGACCAATATAGCCACCTTTCTTTGCAAGGACACTCAAAAGCCTGCCATCCATGGATTCTGTCAGTGTTTTGATCTGTTCACCATCAACATTGCGTGCAGCAGCAACCACAGCCTCCCAGACACTGTTCAGAGAGGTGTACTGTTTTCCCTCCTTGTAAATCTCACATTTGATGATGGACCACAGGTTCTCTATAGGGTTCAGTCCAGGTGAACAAGGAGGGCATGTCATTAGTTTTTCTTCTTTTACACCCTTTCTTGCCAGCCACGCTGTGGAGTACTTGGATGCGTGTGATGGAGCATTGTCCTGCCTGAAAATCATGTTTTTCTTGAAGGATGCAAACTTCTTCCTGTACCACTGCTTGAAGGTGTCTTCCAGAAACTGGCAGTAGGACTGGGAGTTGAGCTTGACTCCATCCTCAACCCGAAAAGGCCCCACAAGCTCATCTTTGATGATACCAGCCCAAACCAGTACTCCACCTCCACCTTGCTGGCGTCTGAGTCGGACTGGAGCTCTCTGCCCTTTACCGATCCAGCCACGGGCCCATCAAGACTCACTCTCATTTCATCAGTCCATAAAACCTTAGAAAAATCAGTCTTGAGATATTTCTTGGCCCAGTCTTGACGTTTCAGCTTGTGTGTCTTGTTCAGTGGTGGTCGTTTTTCAGCCTTTCTTACCTTGGCCATGTCTCTGAGTATTGCACACCTTGTGCTTTTGGGCACTCCAGTGATGTTGCAGCTCTGAAATATGGCAAAACTGGTGGCAAGTGGCATCTTGGCAGCTGCAATCTTGACTTTTCTCAGTTCATGGGCAGTTATTTTGCGCCTTGGTTTTTGGTTTGGTTTTTCCACACGCTTCTTGCGACCCTGTTGACTATTTTGAATGAAACGCTTGATTGTTCGATGATCACGCTTCAGAAGCTTGGGAATTTTAAGAGTGCTGCATCCCTCTGCAAGATATCTCACTATTTTTGACTTTTCGGAGCCTGTCAAGTCCTTCTTTTGACCCATTTGCCAAAGGAAAGGAAGTTGCCTAATAATTATGCACACCTGATATAGGGTGTTGATGTCATTAGACCACACCCCTTCTCATTACAGAGATGCACATCACCTAATATGCTTAATTAGTAGTAGGCTTTCGAGCCTATACAGCTTGGAGTAAGAGAACATGCATAAAGAGGATGATGTGCTCAAAATACTCATTTGCCTAATAATTCTGCACTCCCTGTATAATAGGACATTTACCTTTTGAACAAATTATAGAAGCTAAATAACCTTAAGAATGATAAGTATTTTAAAGTGTTTCAAGAGATCACACTTAGCAGATGATTGATTATAAAGCGTGTTTGGCATGCTGTCTCGGGGGAGAGCCCTGAGCTCATAAGATCCTCGAGTCCGGGGCTCCCTCCCGTTTGCAAGGCAAGAGGGGAGTTTGAGCTCAGGTAGATCTCGAGAACTCCCCTGCTGTAGTAGCTAATAAACATATAGTGATTGTTTTTAAGAGATAACTACTTACTAGGAGCATGTCTATGATGCTGATTTGTATTAGTCAGTTAACTTAAGTTGCATGTTTTTGGACTGTGGGATGAAACCGGGGAACCCGGGGGAAACCCATGTGAGCAAGTAGAGAACGTGTAAACTCCGCACAGAATTGTCGGCTGGCTTGGTAAGGACTAGAACCAGTGACGTTCTTGCTGTGAGGCAACAGTGCTAACCACTGACCCACTGTGCCACCCATCTAGTAAAGGAGGAGGAGTAGGGGTGGAAGGGGGAATTTTCAGAATGAAGATGGCTGTGATATGGAACTTAGGGTATTTATAGTGGTTTAGGAATCGTCTGATTGGTGAATCATAAATTGAATAATGTGGGACCGGCTGCAAGCAATCATAAGCACGTGATCCTCTCCAAATTAGTTTATAAATAAACTTCACTTATGGCAATTTGCATTATTCCACTACTGTTATATAGTCATTATTTAATCAGTAGCATGAAATGATCTCAAAATGACAAATGTCGCTTATCGCAACAATTTCTGTGACAATAAATCGCACAACAAAAATTCCTTATCATGACAGACCTAATAAAGTCAAGACTTTCAAGCTTAAAGGTCAAATACGAGAGAAAAAAATAGTTTGACCTTATGACAGTTTCCATTACTGATTAAACTAATCCAATAATGACCTTAACAGGAGACATCAGAAGCTGTTGTTTGACTGTAAACACAGGTTGAAGTCGTGTGTGTGTGTGTGTGTGTGTGTGTGTGTGTGTGTGTGTGTGTGTGTGTGTGTGTGTGGTGTGTGTGTGTGTGTGTGTGTGTGTGTGTGTGTGTGTGTGTGTGTGTGTGTGTGTGTGTGTGTGTGTGTGTGTGTGTGTGTTCTTGTTAGCAGAGTGATGTTATTGTTCTTTTGTTCAGAGCAGGGTGTGTCCGCAACTCTTTAGATGTCTGACGGGATGAAATTACACAACATGCATTATACCAAACAGCTTTGCCAGACACAACTAACTGTCCAGTCCAGTTTCCCTTACAGAAACATCCCAGATGATTAGCAGCTTAACTGTGACACACATTTCATTCACAGTTTCAGTTTAACCACTGCTGTGATTCTCTCAATGATGATGCTCAATGATTCTCTCAATCTCAATGATGCTGTGATCGACTCATTGATATTGGTTTGCATACTCTGATAAAGGCTTATTATTAAATTGCGTTGACATGATCATTTACATTCCAATGAGACTCGATGTTTCAGTGTCAGCATTTGATGTATAGTACTTCACATATTATAGACTGAAAAAAATATCTGTTAATAACAGTTTCTGTAAGGCGACGCAGTGGCGCAGTAGGTAGTGCTGTCGCCTCGCAGCAAGAAGGTCGCTGGTTCAAGCCTCGGCTGGTCAGTTGGCGTTTCTGTGTGGAGTTTGCATGTTCTCCCTGCGTTTGCGTGGGTTTCCTCCGGATGCTCCGGTTTCCCCCACAGTCCAAAGACATGCGGTACAGGTGAATTGGGTAGGCTGAATTGTCCGTAGTGTATGAGTGTGAATGAGATTGTATGGTTGTTTCCCAAAGATGGATTGCAGCTGGAAGGGCATCCGCTGCGTAAAAACAATGTGCTGGATAAGTTGGCGGTTCATTCCGCTGTGGCGACCCCGGATTAATAAAGGGACTAAGCCGAAAAGGAAATGAATGAATGATGAAGTTTCTGTATTTAGTGATTCACAAGTGTTTATTTCTGGTTGTGAATTGCATTATAGGATGTTGATCTCTGCTCTGTCGAGTTTTGATGTTGAAAATTCAACTCTACAGTTTAACAAAGTGACTTTTATTGACATTTTAGTAGTTTGAAATAAAATATAAGAAACAATATCTAGAGAAATAAGAGTTTAAAATAACAGAAAATGTACTGGCGGTTTATTACAAGGCTTGTGTAATATACACACCAACCCAGACAATATAGCACTGCAAACTATTACACATGTTCATAAAAGACACTTTTTCAAACTTTTTAAGGTTAAAAATTATTGGAGGAAAGATCAAGATCCCATAATGCAATTCAAAAGCAGAAATAATTGGGGGATAATAAAAACACAAATCACAAAATACAGAAAACTGCAACACAATCTCACGGCAATTCGTAACTTTTTGATTTAGTGGCTAATTCGTATGAATTCGTGTGATCTAATTTGTACCATTTAGTACGATTTGCTCATCACCCAGTTGGTATCCGGGTTTGCTCATGACGATTGGGTTTAGGGGCGGGGTTGGGTGCCACGCCTCCTTTTTAAAATTGTACATTTTCGTACGACTCAACTCATACGAATTCGTCACTAAACTGCCAAAACGTAAACGTTTCCTCGTGAGATCAGGCTGGAAAACTGCTATTTTATGGATATATTTTTAACAGTGTAGCTATAATAGTCAAATCATCTTTTATTTTTATAGTGCTTTTACATAAGTTGCTGGATAAGTTGGCGGTTCATTCTGCTGATGGGGCGACCCCTGATAAATAAAGGGACTGAACCAAAGGACGATGAGTGAACGAACAATAACATATTTACATGCATGTCATTTCCTTAGACTGTAAAAGATATGGACGTAGTATCGGTGACGTCACCCATAGGTTTCTATATAACACAAAAGAAGCTACACGTAGGCGTGGCCAACCGTCACCATTTTGTTCGTGCGTCATCGCACAGACTGCGGGATACCAAACAAGAGCAAAGAGGTGGAGCATGAGCGGAGCTACAGACGCCTGCTGCCATTTTGCGTAGATGGGCTTTTCTTAAGGAGGAACGCTTAATACTTCATTACCTGCAACTCGTTTGTGTTCTGACCACATGTGCTTGGTTGTATACTACAGCAATAAAGTGTTTAGTCTTTTAAAAACACTGCTGTAGCACATTGAGCCACTAAACATTGTTCTTATGATGCTTTTCTACAGGAGGAAAACGCAAATTACTTCAAATACTTCAGATATAGTCTGTGTTAGTAAATGTAAGGCTATTGATGAAATCCAGGCATAACACTGTATGACAACGCTTCAGATGACTGTTCTAGAGCCTACAGCTAATAATCTGTCAGATTCTGGAGTGCATTACAGCTCTTAAGAAAAATTTAAATGATAAATTATCTTAAATAAAACAAATACATTCATAGAGATGGTATATATGTATATAATTTCACTCACCTGGGAAATGGAGGCAACTGAAACGGTTTGTGAGCACAATTAAGTGCACACAGCATGCCATATCATCTGATAATTGTAGGAAATAATTCCAAAAGGCAACTGACTGTGTAAAGCCACATAAAACAACAGAAAAATACGATGTATATGCCGAGTTAAGCAGCTAATCAGCCGGAATCAGCTGAGGTGACGAGACAGCGATCAACGAGACCTAGCTGTCACTCAAGTGGCCACGCCTTTAATTATGCAGACTTAATAAAACTTAATAAAACTAAACGGATGAGTTATAAAAAATATTCACCCCCTCACAGTTGTCATGAAGGGTAATATTAGCTATATGCACCAAAATCATCTTTTGTACCAGGCTGTAAACATGTATTATCAGCTGTAAAATTGGCCAATTTAGCATTGCAGTCAGTGAACATCTGGAGTTTATGGAGCCAGCCCCCAAAGGCCAGTCGATGAATTGCAGTTTCAGTTACTTCTGTATTGGCTTCACGAGGAAGAGCGGGAGGTTGCCACTTGGTCATATCCTTACTGAAAGCAGTGCATTTTTAGACATTTTGTGAACATGTAAATGTTTGTTTAAAATGACTCAGCATCATTGCATGAATTAAACAGTTCATATTTCAGGACACACTGCTCTGTTAATACGCCCTTTTTCCTTTGAAATCTGGAGCTTGTCATAGCAGTACTGTGAACAGATGAGCAGATCTCAGCATGTTTGACTGGAGCAGTGTAGGGCAGGGTTCACATGCACTAAAAGATCCATAAGTTAACAGTTTTACATATATTGTGATTCATGTTTTTAATTTTCCGTTTATTTCTGCTTTTGAATTGCATTATGGGAGCTTGATCTATCTTCTGACAATTTTTTACCTTGAAAAGTTTGAAAAATAGACTTTTATTAACACTTTTAATAGTATAAAGTGCTATATTGTCTGAGTTGGTGTTGTATATTACGCTAAAACACCTTGTGATAAACTGGCATTACATATTGTACATTTTACAGACTTATTTCTCTAGGTTTTATTACTTCTATTATTTTAAACTACTAAACTCTCAATAAAAGTCACTTTGGTAAACTGCAGAGTTGAATTTTTGGCATCAAAACTCGACAGAGCAGAGATCAACATCCCTTAATGCAGTTCACAACCATAAATAAACAAAAAAAAAATAGGTAAACAATTAACAGATATTTATAACATGTAGAAACACTCGCAAGTTCTGCTTTCACTCATGAAGATCAGACTTTCTGATGCTCAGGGTGGAGGGAAACGCAATGCTTTTGCATGTATGAAAAGCTGTATTGTTCGAGGTGTTCGCTTTAGCAAAGCCATAGGAGAAGCATAACATATGTAGATCTTAAGCCCAGAGAGGAAGTTTCTGTCTGAACCTGTTGGAGGAATGCAGAGAAAAACACTGAACAAAGACTCTGAGGCCTGGGGCAGATTCAACAAAACCTTTTGTTTTTTTTTGTTTTTTTTAAGATAAATTAGGAAGAGCGTGTAAGAATTATCAGAAAGGGACAGTTCTACTAAAAATAAAAAAATGTTCACTGTTTAGGGCAGGGGTCATCAACTATATTTGTCAGAGGGCCAGAGTTTTACCAGACAGTCTCCTTGGGGGCCGGACCCCCAAGAAGAAAATCTAATTAAAATCTGAGAACATCTGTTTGAAACAGTAAATGCTTAACGCCGCATGGTCTGTCTGAGTCTGTCCTCATTTCGAAGTGTAGCCTAAATATAGTCATAAATGGTGGTTATTCTGACAAGAGACTCAGTTGTTGTTATTTTTAGTTGCTTTAATAGTGTGGACTAGGGCTGTGCGATTTGGTGGAAAATATCTAATTGCAATTTTATTTATTTTTTTGACAGATATTGCAATTTCGATTTGATTTGCGATTTAATTTTGTAGTCAAGTCAATAATTCAATAATCTGTATTTTAGCTTCTTACTGCTAAAATGCAGTGAGTGTAAAAAGGAGCTTAAAAGATATTAACTTATATTAGCAAACATCTCTGAAACTGTGTGTGCGTGTGTGTGCGTGTGCGTGTGTGTGTGTGTGTGTGTGTGTGTGTGTGTGTGTGTGTGTGTGTGTGTGTGTGTGTGTGTGTGTGTGTGTGTAATGAAATATAATAAATTTGTATATTAAAAGTATATTTTCATTTGTTTATTATAAATTTTCATTATTTTTTATAAAACTGTAATATTAAACTGACAGTTTAAATGCACATTTGTAAATAAACAGTTAAAATAGTAAAATAGTGTGATAAGCAATTTGACAAAACGGTTTAAAATATATTTTGGTACATCAAAAAGTGTGTTTATGATAACCATCCGACAAGATAATGCAGCAAAAATCAGTTCTTAAAATGTCACTAAAATGTAATATTTATACCTCATAATTAAATAGAAAATCAGGCGAATAACTGCAAAAATAACCCATTCAAAAAACTGGCTACAGGCCTGACAGTGTAACGTTAAAAGAATGTTTATTAACTGATAAAGAGAAAGTTTAATAAAGACTTCTGTTTATTTTAGCCGTAGTGCGCATACTCATATATAAGTATTAATATAAGATGGAGCACAGGCTGTAGTTTTTCTGACAAACTGTTTCAACCGAAATTGCACCTGTTACTCTGAGAGATCAGGAGAACTGGCAGGCAGGGATGATATACTTTTGCATTTAGCTGTTTATTCTGCGTTAAAGCGGGGAAAACACGAGCATTAACGCCATTATCATGATGGACTCATTCAGTAGCGAACTGGAGTTTATGTGACTTACACTTTTCGTTAAAAAAAAAAGCTCTTTATGTCCTTTTTTGCTGCCGCCATCCTCACCTGTGTGTGTGTCACAGACCTCACACACCTCATTCTTGCACGGGGAATTCACCTGCTGTTTAGGCGCTGCTTTCCTGAACCCAGCTACAGCCTCTCACATGACAGCAGGGAAAGGCACAGCCTTTCTAGGTTAACATGTCTAGGTTAATATTGACAGCGTGATTTTTTTATATATATATTTTTTTAAGTGAATTAAATTATTGGTGGGGACATTTCAATAGTTGGTCCTGCTCCGCGTCCCCTTCGTCCATGCTAAATCTACGCCCCTGCTTTTTAGCAAGACGCTCCTCGTGTAGCCGTTCGCGCTTTCCTGTTTGTTATTGTGAGCGTTCCGCATAGTTCAGTTGTGCAATTCTGATTGGGCAGTACGAAAGTGTGCTCACTCGATTGGCTAGTAAGGCTGTCACACACAGACGACTGTCACACACAGACGGCAGAGACATGCATTTGCTCTGAGCGGGGGAGGTTAAATAATATACATGTCATATCACAGCCTTTTGCGTAATCGCAACGTTCCAAATCGCGATTGCAATTCGATTTCGATTAATTGCACAGCCCTAGTGTGGACCACTATTTTCTTTTAGATCCTCACAATTTTGGAATCCAGTCGCGAGCCGGATTGAACGGCTCAGCGGGCCGCCAGTTGATGATCAGTGGTTTAGGGAAAAGCGGGGACAAAAGTAGTGTGAGACGAAAGTAACAAAGTGGTTTTCTGGAAGCCCTGAAAACATTTGCTTTCCAGGCTATAACAGCCCATTCAGCATGCAACCCTTGATGGAGCTGCCAAATATCAGCTGATTTCGGGAGCATGTCCCGCGGTTAGGTCTGACTGTCAGCTTTTAGGTGCAGAAAGTAAATAAATGATTGTAGCGGCTCTTTTTTTTTTCTTGTTTCTCTTTTCATGCATCACCCTGATGATCAATCTACAGACAAACTTTTAATTAGCAGATATCTTTCACAGTGTATACAATAATAATAATAATAATTTTAATAATAATTACTAATAATGTACAGGTAGTTATTTATAAAAAAAATTTTAAATAACAAGCTGTGTGTGTGTGTGTTTGTGTGTCTAGAAAGAGCTTCAGGACAAGCAGACAGAAATGCTGAAGACGATGACGGCCGCAGAAAACGCCATTAACAAGCTGCAGGTCAACACTGTGTCTATAGAGGTAAAACATCACATGCTGCACAAATACAGGTCATATTTACAAGTAAAACTGAATATTCAGTAACAAATGATGCTTCGTCCACACATTTACACAGAAGGCTTGATTTGAGGAAAACCTAAATCATTTACCTGCCAAATAATCTGCTGTGCAGTCCATATAGTTTTAAATATACAGCATTTCAGAGTTGTTTTACTGGTGCTTCACTAGTTTACATATTAACTGTAGCATAGTGGAAATGCTTCCTTGGTCAGTTTCTCTTTAATACAATTTACATAATGCTGGATATATTTATCCTTCTTGATGCATTTCAAATCTGTATACTGCTTTCTCTGCATCTACAGTACATCTACTTTGGACATAAAGAATTGTTATTTTTATGAAACAATTGAAGCTTAATATCTTTAAAAACTAAAGCCATATCGGAGTAGCAACTTCTCATTGATTAATGAATAAAAAGAAGAATATTACCATGTTTTTACAATGCTTTTCCTGCTTTTTAAATGTTATTTATAATTCATTTTTATAATTTTCTTATTTGTTTATTTTTATTTTATTTTTTGTTTATTGTTAAATACAGTATTTTACATGCTAAGGGTCTTAAAGTGTTATTTTATTACTAAAACAATGCATTTTTTAGACATTTTGTGAAAATGCCAATTTATGTTTATAAATGGTTATATTTATTACAAATTAAAAAGTCAAATAAAATAAAATATTTACACACTAAGGATCTTGAAGCATTTGCAAAGTCTCGTGTCCTTTCAAAAAAACAATACATTTTAGATGTAGATGTAAATGTTTGTTTAAAATAGGTTTTGTGACTTAAAGAATATATTTTTTTTAATAAGTAAAATAAAATATTTTTATGCTAAAGGACTTAAAGCATTTGCAAAGTGTCTTTATTAAAAAAAATTGTCATTGTTTTATATCATTTGTAAAAATGTAAATTTATGTTTAAAAATGGTGCAGTAGGTAGTGCTGTCGCCTCACAGCAAGAAGGTCGCTGGTTTGAGCCCTGGCTGGGTCAGTTGGCATTTTTGTGTGGAGTTTGCATGTTCTCCTCGTGTTGGCATGGATTTCCTCCGGGTGCTCCGGTTTCCCCCACAGTCCAAACACATGTGGTATAGGTGAATTGATTAACTAAATTGGCCATAGTGTATAAGTGTGTGTGTGAATGTGAGTGTGTATGGGTGTTTCCCAGTACTGGGTTGCGGCTGGAAGGATATTCGCTGTGTAAAACATATGCTGGAGTAGTTGGCGGTTTATTCCGCCATGGCGACTCCTGATGAATAAAGGGACTAAGCTGAAGGAAAATGAATGAATTAATGAATGTTCATTTGGTTTCTCAGTGATGAGTTGCAGCTGGAAGGGCATCCACTGCATAAAACATATGCTGGATAAGTTGGCGGTTCATTCCGCTGTGGCGACCCCGGATTAACGAAGGGACTAAGCCAAAAACAAAATAAATGAATGTTCATTTGGACCGGAAGAATTGTTCATTTTGTAAAAATGTCAATTTATATTTATAAATGGTTCTTTCTCTTAAAGATTATATTTTAAAAAGTTAAAATAAAATATATACATGCTAAAGATGTTAAAGTGATTGCAAAGTGTAACTTCCTTCCTTAAAACATAGCATTGTTTAGACTTCTACATGGCACAGCCTTCAGGATACCATTGGGTGCACATGGTCCTCCAGAATGGTTTGGTTCTTCTTTGGCAGTGATGCGTCAATCTAGCACAAGTCGTCACTTTGGAATTATAAGGTTCTTCTGCGTTCTGAATGATTTTGAGAAATTGAGCTTCAAAGTTTTTGCATTCCATAGCAAACAGTATGTGTGTAACATTTGTTTTTTAAATAAAATGTAAACAACTTATTAAAAAAAACATCCCATAATGTAAATAAGTTGCCATTTAATAAGAATGTCAACAACTCAATTTTGACAAAAATGTAATGTAATGTAATGTAATGTGTATTTATATAGCGCATTTATTGTGTATGGCTATACACCCAAAGCGCTTTACAATCATGAGGGGGGTCTCTCCACACCACCACCAGTGTGTAGCATCCACTTGGATGATGCGACGGCAGCCACAGGACAACGGCGCCAGTGCGCTCACCACACACCAGCTATTGATGGAGTGAAGCGATAGTGATAGAGCCAATTCAGTAGATGGGGATTATTAGGAGGCCATGATGGGTAAGTGCCGATTGAGGGACTTTGGCCTGGACACCGGGGTTACACCCCTACTCTTTACGAGAAGTGCCATGGGATTTTTTAATGACCACAGAGAGTCAGGACCTCGGTTTAACGTCTCATCCGAAAGACTGCGCCCACTGACAGTATAGTGTCCCCTTCACTTTTACTGGGGCAATAGGACTCACACAGACCACAGGTTGGGCGCCCCCTGCTGGCCTCTCTAACACCACTTCCAACAGCAACCTAGTTTTCCCATGTGGTCTCCCATCCAGGTAACCAGGCTCAGCCCTGCTTAGCTTCAGTGAGTAACCGGTCTTGGGCTGCAGGGTGATATGGCTGTGGTATATGAAATGAAAATGTCAGATAGAACCTTATAATTCTAAGGTGACGAAGTATTGGACCTAAAAAATGCCATAATATTGCAGCCCAAATCATCACTGATCCGCCCCCATGCTTCACTCTGGGCATGCAACAGTCTGGGTGGTATGCTTCTTTGAGGCTCTCCACACCGTAACTCTCCTGAATGTGGCAAAGACAGGACCGTGAAGGTGGACTCATCAGAGAACAATACATGTTTCACATTGTCCACAGTCCAAGGTTTTCGCTGCTGGCACCATGATCCCGATGTTTGGCATTGGCACAAGTGACCAAAGGTTTGGCTATAACAGCTTGGCCATGTATATTGACCCTGTGGAGCTCCAGATGAACAGTTTTGGTGGAAACAGTTGAGTTGAGATGCACATTTAATTCTGCAGTGAGTTGGGCAGCTAACATCCCTTTTAGACAGCTTCTTCTGTTGGATGTGGTTCTTCTTGGTGGTTGGGTGACTTTATTTTGGAGACTGCGGCTCTTGATAATCACAAAAACTGGCTGTCTTGGTCACAGATGCGCCAGCAAGATGCACATCTACAATTTGTCCTTTTTTAAACTCTGATGTGCCACCAATAGTGTTGTGTGCATTGCAATATTTTATGCCAGGAGTGTCCAAACTCCGTCTTGGAGGGCCAATGTCCTGCAAAGTTTAGTTCCAACCCCAATCAGACACACCTGGGCTAGCTAATCAAGCTCTTACTGGGCAGGACACCAGCCATCCAGGACTGAGTTTGGACACCCCTGTTTTAAGCAGAACTGCTATTACTCTGCACATTCCACCAGTAAGAGCAGAGTGTGAAGGTTTAATTAGCAATCAATGAAGATTGAACACTAGTATGATCAAATTTAGCCATGAAACCTCCAACACTAAATTGGCCAGAGTTTCAGTTTCATTGTGCAACCCTGTATATTTACATACTAAGGATCTTAAAGTGTTTGCCAAGTGTCATTTTCTTATTAAAAACAAAGCATTTTGTGTGTGCTTTAGGGCTCAGTGCAGGAGGTGCGGGCTGTGATGGAGGAGCAGTTCAGTATCCTGCAGGCTGCAGTGGAGCAGGTGAAGCGCGATGTGTGTGAGCTGCTGGAGGCGGAGGAAAGGCAGGCGCTGCGGCAGGCCGACGGCATACGGGTGCATCTGGAGCAGCGCTGCGCAGAACTCAAGAAAACACACAGCAGAGTCCAGAAGATCAGCAAGAGCAAACACGACATACACTTCCTGCAGGTACTGATGAGGTTTACTGGCTCCTGAGCTCACCTCACATGGGTGTTGGGTAAATACAGAAACATTTAAGGGGACAGTTCACCTCAAAATTTAAATTCTGTCATTATTTACTCATCCTCTACTTGTTTCAAACATGAGTTTCTTCAGTTAAACACAAAGCAAGATATACTGAAGAATGCTTGAAAAAATAAACAAAAGTCATTGATTTCTTTAGTATTTTTTGTTCATACAATAGATGTCAGTGACTATTTGTTTTTTGTTTTTTCAACATTCTTCATAATATGTTGTTTTGTTCAACAGTTTAGAGCCACTTGTGAGGAAATGGTGAGGACATTTTCGTTTTTGGGGGGTAAACTATTCCTTTAAGTGCATTTAAAGCAACAGGTAGTATTTTTTGTTAAGTGGAAGTAAAACTTTTTAAAACATTTTGGTTGAAGTCAGTGTTTTTGTAGTGTTGCTGTGATGCTTTTGTAATTTTTATTATTAAATTTTTATTAATTAAATGTTTTAATTAAAACCATTTTATTATTTTAGTTTTTATATATTTTAAAACATTAGCAGTAGTAAAATGAGAAATAGTTACTTTATTTCAACATCCTGAAATAAAAATAATTTAATAATTTAATTGTGTTTCTTTTCAGATTTTATTTTTATAATCATATCTGTTGGGAAATATGTAGAAAATTGTGTGTGTGTGTATATATATATATGTATATACGTATATGTATGTGTGTGTGTGTGTGTGTGTGTGTGTGTGTGTATGTGTATATATATATATATATATATATTTTATTTCAAGCAACAAGTGTGGGTTTATTTTTTTGGTTTTATTTTTAGTTTTTTAGAAAATAAAATGAAGGATAATTCAGAATATTATCATAAAATACTTCTTAAAACCCCTAAAATTGTACTGTTTTTAATAAAAAATAGTACATAAATAATACTATGGGCCCTATCATACACATGGCGCGTCAGGCAGGTACGTGATTTGTTGCTATTTTCATACGGGCGCAGGTTTCTTTTTCACTTTTTGTGCCACTTTGTTTAAATGACAAATCCATTTGTGGACTCAGGGGTGTGCCGGTCTAGGAAGGAGGTGTGTTAAGGCGCATTGTTGGCGCTATAATAGACCACGTCATTGACCAGCTAAAAGCTGCTTTAAAATCCAACGCTTTAAAATATGCGCTTAACAAAGGAAATTAAATATGTTGGCTAATATAGGGTTGGGCGATGTTGACAAATTTGGCATCGTACGATGTCTAATGTGAAACATCGCGATGAACAATGGCATCGTCGTCATAGGTAGGGGTTGGGGTGGTTGTTGTTAAATATCAATTAATTAATTGTAGCCTACTGTTTTCACTACCTGACCCCGTCTTTGCTTTACCCATAAATAAATAAAGTTACACACAAATTACCACCTGTCAATCACTTTTTTTCTGCAGGAATCTGGCATGAATAATCGGAGTGATCTGTGCTGTTATAATGGCTTTTTTCCACAGCTGGTGGAGGAGACGAGAGTTGGTTTGGAGTTTACTGTAATTTGTATTGTGATTGATGATAACTTCCTTATTTTATTATTATTATTATTATGAAATAATAACAAGTAAAGATGCTAGGGCTCGACCGTTTCGGCGTATGCGCCCGAAATTTTATGCGACCTAAAAATATATTTGGAAGCATTTGTGCTAGTGCATAAATTGTTGCCGTGCGATCTGTTTTCACTGCAGAATCCTCACCGCGTGCGCGGATTTAGGAGACATTTATGCAGAATGCATCTTTGCACCTAAAAACGCCAAACGCAGCGCTCAGGAACAGATTAAAACAGTTGTCATGTGAACTTGCTGAATAAAAAAAGCCCGCAATGCTTGCCCTGCCTTTATGCTCTTCTTATTAGCCCACTGCTCTAGAACTGAATGCGAATGGATTGGTTAATATCAGCTGTTAATCACTCAGTCAATGCCTTCTGCGTTCAGATGACAGGCGCTACAACCGCGAAAATGTAAAGCGCTGAAGATGAGAGAATGAAAATAACACTGACAGATTTACTTTTAGAAAGCACCTAAAGTTACTAATAATGGCACATCTGATTAGTGATCATGTGCTGAATGTTAATCCACCATTTACACTTTTCCAAGAGTGGATAAAAGACTTCCAGTGGCTTCAAGTCCGCTATGAAAATAACTAAAGCCATTCACTGTAAAGTCTGTGGGACGGGGTTTGCAGGTAACAGCGTTTGCCACTGAATCTACACATTTTAAGCGCGAGAGGTGCTGTATAATCCTTTATTTAATCCTCACGATGCTGTCAGGCGTGCAAGCGGCAGCTATATGTAACATTTAACACAGCTCATGAAAAGACCGTTATTGCTATTAAGATGACATGCAAATAATAAGTTATATATTAATGTAATTGTGGGGTGGGGCGATGGATCGCGATGCCGGCTCAGCATCGTGAAGTTTATCGACCATCAGCCCAACCCTAGGCTAATAGATGTCTTCAGTGGAGTGAGTTTCCACCATTTCCTTACTCCACCAAAGTAAAGGAGTAAAAGTAAAGACAAAGTAAGGAGGCTGAATGGAGGAGGCTGGTTCTTTATCCTTGCGCTGCAGATGCTCTGTTTAACTGTTTTCTTGCTAGTGAAGCATTCAGTTTTTACACTTACAAAGTCCGCCATGTAAAAAGCAAATGCACCATTGCGCAACGCAACTGACTCTTAAAGGGAATGTGAGATGAGACTCTGATGGGTTTAATGCACGTTATTCTCAAAACACACCCATAACTCATGAAGAGAATAAGCACAACCCTGTTAGACCATGCACCGCGGAGCTGAGCGCATGTTTCCGTTCTTAAAATAGCAGTGGACTCGGACATCCCTTAATGCTTTTGCGCCCTCGTTAAAATCGTTAAAACAGAGCCCTAAAACGTTCTAAACCTAAATGATCTCTATTAACATTTTAGTTAACTTTTTTCAGTACTGATGATATCAACATTCTATTTTCCAGGAGTATTCAGAGTGGAAGAAGGAGGCAGTGGACGTGTCTTTGCCTGGGGTTTATATCGGCCTCATGGATCGACTGCAGGCGTTCAGTCATGTCATCGTTCGCTCCACGAATAGGATGTGTGATAATCTGCAGAACTCATACACCAACAAACTCAAAGACACCTGTAAGAACGGTCAGTCTGCGCAACAATCAGCATCTCAACACAGACAGCCTTGTCTGGAAATACATTTAAGCATTCAGTAACATCACATCTTTAGTTGCTAACTTGCTCAATCTTCTTTTAATAATCACAGATAATGTGGGCATTAAGACGACGGTTTTTGCCATTATGGCGGCAAAGAAGAACATGACGATTCCAGACCCCAAAACCAGAGACGACTTCCTGCAGTGTAAGTGTTCATCAGGGGTTTTAGTGTTAATGAAAACTAAATACAATCCAAATCATCATTTCTGATGCCTAAAATAAAATGGATATCAACTGAAATAAAATATAACAACAACATTTATTTCTAAAGCACATTTAAACGCAATTGTGGCTCAGTGGTTAGCACTGTGGCCTCACAGCAAGAAGGTCGCTGGTTCGAGTCCCACCTGGGCCAGTTGTCATTTCTGTGTGGAGTTTGCATGTTCTCCCCGTGTTGGTGTGGGTTTATAGGTTTCCATTTCAGCATAAAATAACTTATTTATTCTCCTCATTAACTCTGTAATGTTTCTCCCCCACAGACGTCACTCCTCTGTCTCTGGATGCTGACACGGCGCATGTGTTTCTGCGCCTGACAGAAGAGCGTAAGAAAGTGACCAACACCACACCATGGCAGCACAGCTATCCAGATCTCCCAGAGCGCTTCCAGGACTTCAAGCAGGTGCTGACGCTGGAGAGCTTCTACCTGGGACGCCACTACTTCGAGGTGGACATGAAGGGTGAAGGGACACATGTGGGTCTGACCTACAAGAGCATTGATCGCAAGGGTTCACAGAGCAACAGCTGCATCGCTGGAAACAACTTCTCCTGGTGTTTGCAGTGGAACGGCCGCAGCTTCTCCGCCTGGCACAGCGATGTGGAGACGCCGCTCAGCTGCCCCAAAACCACCCGCATAGGCATCTACGTGGACTATTCCGCCGGTCTGCTGGCTTTCTATGACGTGGAGAACGGGATGACGCTCATCCACAAGTACCAGGCCGAGTTTCTGGAGCCGCTTTATCCTGCTTTCTGGCTCCCCAAGAAGGAGAACGTGGTGCTGCTGGAGCCTGAAGCTGCGTCTCCGCTGTCTTCTCCATCTCCGTCTACTGATGCTTCCACTAAATAATCTTTGCTGGATGTATCCATATCATTTCCATGTTTTGAGGTCCTGTTTACATCTGGGTTTAATATATAGTCATGGGGTCCGTTCTTCATACCTCGCTGTAATCATTAATGAAATGTTGCTATTTTCTATGCTTGTCGTCTTTTTTCTTGTGTATATTTTTTTCTTGATTTTTAGAGTTAAACAGCTGAAATTTGCCATTTTTTTTGACAAAAAATGAATAGTTGCTATTTTTAAGGGCGATATGTCTATAACAAGACCATAAAAGATGCAACCCATGACTGATATTAAAGTGTTATGACTGCTACAGTGCATTTGAATGAGATGCCTGTTGTAATGCCTTTACATAATATTTTTTATAATAGATAGATAGATAGATAGATATATATATATATATATATATATATATATATATATATATATATATATATATATATATATATACATACAGTTTAAGTCAGCATTATTAGCCCCTCTTGTATATTTTATTCCCCAATTTCTGTTTTAACAGAGTTTTTTTTTTCCAGCACATTTCTAATCATAATAGTTTTAATAACTGATTTATTTTATCTTTGCCATGATGACAGTAAATAATATTTGACTAGATATTCTTCAAGATACTAGTATTCAGCTTAAAGTGACATTTAAAAGCTTAATTAGGGTAAAGTTAGGGTAATTAGGCATGTCATTGTGTAACAGCGGTTTGTTCTGGAGACAATCCAAAACAAATATTGCTTAAAGAGGCTAATAATATTGACCTTAAAAAAATAAAAACTGCTTTTCTTCTAGCCGAAATAAAACAAATAAGACTTTCTCCAGAAGAAAAAATATTATAGGAAATACTGTGAAAAATTCCTTGCTCTGTTAATATTTGAAAAATAATAAACAACCACAGGAGGGAGGGCTAATAATTTCAATAGTATCTGGATGCAGCCTTTATGGTGCAAGCTGAGATTGCATCACTCAGCGATGCAATGTCAGACACAATGCACTCAAATGGAGTGAGTGACGTCACTGTGGCGGGTAGGGTTAGGGGTGGGGTTAGGTGAGCCCATTAAAAAGCATTGGATGCAGCTCAGATTGCACTGCACCAAGTCTGCATCCAGACCCCTCTCAATAAGTTTGACTTCAACTGTATATACAGTTAAAGTCACAATTATTAGCCGTCCTTTGAATTTAGTTTTCTTTTTTTTAATATTTCCCAAATTATGTTTAACAGAGCAAGGAAATTTTCACAGTATGTCTGATAATATTTTTTCTTCTGGAAAAAGTCTTATTTGTTTTATTTTGGCTAGAATAAAAGCAGTTTTTAATTTTTTAAAAAACATTTTAAGTTCAAAATTATTAGCCCCTTTAAGTTATATTTTTCTCGATAGTCTATAGACCAAACCATCATTATACAACAACTTGCCTAATTACCCTAACCTGCCTAGTTAACCTAATTAACCTAGTTAAGCCTTTAAATGTCACTTTAAGCTGTATAGAAGTGTCTTGAAGAATATCTAGTCTAAAATTATTTACTGTCATCATGGCAAAGATAAAATAAATCAGTTATTAGAGATGAGTTATTAAACTATTATGTTTAGAAATGAGCTAAAAAAATCTTTGGGGGGAAAATTGGGGAAGGAATAAACAGGGGGTGTAATAATTCAGGGGGGCTAATAATTCTGACTTCAACTGTATATACACCTTTTTTATTTGCTTAAATACGTAAGACAGAAGTTTCTGGTCTTCAGTACTGTTGCACAAGTGACCAAACCCATCTGACGTAGTTTATTCTATTGTGGTACATTTCACCAGGGTTTGGTCAGATTTAACAGCAGATATGATGACTCTACAATGACTCTTCAAGTCTGTTTGTCTTCTTGTGTTACACTTTATGATCCTATATGAATTGTGAGTTACTTCGCAAATAAACCATTGCTGCAGTGAAATGCTGGTGTTTGTCCACATTTTTTTGTTAAAGTTTGACAAAACCGGTTCCACAAGTCTGCAAAGCCTGAGGATATTATAATTCTGTTTGTCCTGTTAAAAGTTTTACAGTATATTTAACTGTAGACAAGAAATGGAAGAAAAAGAAAACATATGCATGAGGAAAGTGGAAAATATACATTCATAAAATAATATACTTTAGTGACAAATAAAAGTTTAGACAATTTTGAGATACTCACTGGCCACTTTATTAGGTACACCTGTCCAACTGCTTGTTAGCACAAATTTCTAATCAACCAATCACATGACAGCAACTCAATGCATTTAGGCATGTAGACATTCAGTCTGCTGCAGATCAAACTGAGACTGAACGTGGCATGGTTGATGGTGCCAGACGGGCTGGTCTGAGTATTTCAGAAACTGCTGATCTACTGGGATTTTCACGCACAACCATCTCTAGGGTTTACAGAGAATGCTCCGACAAAGAGGAAATATCCAGTGAGCGGCAGTTCTGTGGGTGCAAATGCCTTGTTGATGCCAGAGGTCAGAGGAGAATGGCCAGACTGGTTCCAGCTGATAGAAAGGCAACAGTAACTTAAATAACCACTTGTTACAACTGAGGTCTGCAGAAGAGCATCTCTGAACACACAACACGTCCAACCTTGAGGCAGATGGGCTACTGAGGCTACAATTCACACAGGCTCACCAAAACTGGACAATAGAAGATTGGAGAAACGTTGCCTGGTCTGATGAGTCTCCATTTCTGCTGCCACATTCGGATGGTCGGGTCAGAATTTGGCGCCAACAACATGAAAGCATGGAGCCATCCTGCCTTGTATCAGCAGTTCAGGCTGGTGGTGGTGGTGTAATGGTGTGGGGGAGATTTTCTTGGCACACTTTGGGCCCATTAGTACCAATTGAGCATCATGTCAACGCCACAGCCTACCTGAGTATTGTTGCTGACCATGTCCATCCCTTTATGACCACAGTGTACACATCTTCTGATGGCTACTTCCAGCAGGATATTGCACCATGTCATAAAGCGCGAATCATCTCAGTCTGGTTTCTTGAACATGACAATGAGTTCACTGTACTCAAATGGCCTCCACAGTCAGCAGAGCTCAATCCAATAGAGCACCTTTGGGATGTGTTGGAACTGGAGATTGTGCAGCTGACAAATCTGCAGCTACTGTGTGATGCTATGTCAATATGGAGCAAAGTCGCTAAGGAATATTTCCAGTAGCTTGTTGAATCTATGCCACGAAGGATTAAGGCAGTTCTGAAGGCAAAACCCAATACTAGTAAGGTGTACCTAATAAAGTGGCCGGCGAGTGTAAATGATGAATACAATAAATATAGGCCTAAAGCGTGTTAGTTTTATGTATAATGTTAACTATATTATTATAATTCCTATTATTTATCGTTCATAATACATAACGTATGCGTAACTGTGTATTATGTAATGGATAAGATATTTATTAATGCTGTAATGTGTATAGTATGTTTTCTGCTCAGGCGCTATGCAGTCAGCTATTGCAAACCCGGAAGTGACGTGTCGCATATTATAAGCAGCAGCTACAGCCGCAGCTATAATGAGGCGGGTGAGTGTAAAAATATGTTATTTGATTAATATAAATATATTTTTAACATAGCTTATGTGTATAGCATGTCTGTGTTCCTCTTATATGAATTTTAGGATGTGAACGACTTTAATAAACAACGAATATAGCTGGTTGAGCTTTGCCGGAATGTAAACAACTATTACAGTTAGCTTTCATACGTGTTTATTATTATTAATAAATCATATTTATGAAACCGACTGTTGTAATCTTCCCTCGTCTTTTCCAGGAATCAAACGATGATGACGACGTGTCTTTATTTGACGCTGAGGAAGATTCAGCCACCAGAAAGAACAAAATCAAGTCTGTCATCATTTAATTTAATGTGATTTAATACATTTTAGATTGTAACTTACAGAACTAATGCATATGTGTGACCTGTGCTTCATGAAGAGGGCTTCCGCGTGATTCCAAGTAATTCTTAAATAATAATGTACATTTTAGGAACATCCATGAAACATAAAGCAAATAATGTTTTGTGTTATTAAGGCAAGGCAAGTTTATTTCTATAACACATTTCATACACAATAGTAGTTCAAAGTTCTTTACATAAACGGGGATAAAAGAAACAAGTATAAGAAAATAAAAACAACAAAGAATAAAAGTGATTAACAAAAGATTAATATGTGTTAAACAGGTTATAAAAGAATGAAAAAGAAAAGAAAAACATAATAGTGTGATCTGTGGGTTGCAGCACAGTGCTCATTCAGTAAAGGCACAGCTAAACAGATGTGTTTTCAGTCTTGATGTGAATGTGCCTCATGTTGGAGCACATCTGATCATTTCTGGAAGCTGATTCCAGCAGCAGGGGGCGCTGTTAGTAGCTGAAGACTGATTCACCCTGCTTTGACTGAACTCTTGGAATTTCTAGTTTACCTAATCCTAAAGATCTGAGTGATCTGTTAGGTTTGTATTCAGTAAGCATATCTGTAATGTATTGAGGTTCTAGGCCATTTAGAGATTTATAGACAAGTAATAATACTTTAAAATCTATTCTGAATGTAACTGGGAGCCAGTGTAAAGACCTGAGGACAGGTGTGATGTGCTCTGATTTCCTGCTTCTGGTCAGAATCCTGGCAGCAGCGTTCTGGATCAGCTGTAACTGTCTGACTGATTAAATTAAATATTGTTGCATATTGCATTTATTATTAAGACAAGATGCTGCAGGTGAATGGAGAACATTAAAATACCTAATAGAAGGAACGTACACTCTTGCATAAAATACATTGGATGAAGTCAGGTTCAGAATTCTTGGTTTAACACTTTAGTTTAAGTAACAATTCACACTATTCACTACTGGCTTATTACCTACCTATTATTAAGACATTAACTGTTTATTAGCATTTGTTAAGGATTACATTCCTTATCCTACCTAATACCCAAATCCAACTACTATCTTACTAACTATTATTACGCAGCTAATTAGTCATTTATTGAGCTAAGGGTAAATAAAGTCAAATAAAGTGTGACCGAATATTTTTATATGTATTATTTTGGACTCAATTCAGAATATAGATGTAGTTTAATCTATTTGAGTGCTGCTGAAGTGGAGCTTTCTACAGTGCATCTAAACACAAACCGATGACTTGCAATAAAATGTGTATTTTGAATGCTGTCTTTACATTAGACTTAAAAAAAAAAACTCTCAAAATGTGTTTTTTTTTTTTTTCCTACAGCGTACAATTGCCTTAATACAGTAATTCTAAAATCATTCTCAAATCCAGCATGTTTTCATTACATCTATGGATTTGTTTTTTGTCTATAGTAATTATTACAGTGGAGGTTTATCTATACTTATTGTGAGGGACAATTGTCCTCACTTGAACAGTGAAAATATCATGCTAGTGTTGACATTTTATATACTGGTCACACATACTGATCCTCACTAGTTAAATAGGCCAGAACATGTTTTTAATATGTTTTTAATATGTTAACATTCATTCATTCATTGTCTTGTCGGCTTAGTCCCTTTATTAATCCGGGGTCGCCACAGCGGAATGAACCGCCAACTTATCCAGCACGATTTTACGCAGCGGATGTCCTTCCATCCGCAACCCATCTCTGGGAACATCCACACACACATTCACACTCTTACACTATGGACAATTTAGCCTACCCAATTCATCTGTACTGCATGTCTTTGGACTGTGGGGGAAACCGGAGCACCCGGAGGAAACCCACGCGAACGCAGGGAGAACATGCAAACTCCACACAGAAACGCCAACTGACCCAGCCCAGCCGAGGTTCGAACCTGCGACCCAGCGACGTTCTTGCTGTGAGGCAACAGCACTACCTACTGCGCCACTGCGTTGCCCATATGTTAACATGTTTTTTTTTTATTATTATTATTTTTTCACCTTTATTAGATAGGACAATAGAGAGAATTGACAGGAAAGCGTGGGGAGCAGAGAGAGAGGGAAAGGATCGGCATATGACCGCGAGGCAGAATCGAACTCTGGTCACTGTGGGCACTAACCACTACACCACTGGCACCGACTTGTCAGGAGATTTAATGAGAAACTGAATTAAGCTGTGGTCACACGAGAGTTTGTTTGTGCGAAATTCTGTTGTATGGTGCCTCGGAAAGGGGCGGGATTAGACATTAAAAAAGCGAGCAATTGCTCCATGTTTTAAACTTCTGTTCAGAGAGGTCATGATTTGATCCTCGATTGGTCTCACGCGGTCAAGTGATGCGACTTCACAGATCAGAGTTCACCAAGCTTGAACTTTGCACCGCAGTGAACTGCGAAACTTGACGCATGACCCTGCGTTTCCGGTCTGACGCATTCATGTGCATATGAATGGAAGTCTATGGGGAGAAAAGTCCAGTGCGACCGCAGCTTTATGAGGTGTTGATTTATTTAGGTGGGGGTAACAAACCACGCTTTTGGATGTTTATATCCGGTTTATGTCTTCTTAATGTGAATTTTGTAACTGTTTTGGAGCACAGTAGCTTATAGATATCTTTAAGGCATAACATAATGATACTAACGTCTACAAAACTTTCATTTAATTTCATGGGAACTTTAAGTTAATAAAAAAACTGTCTTAATCTATGCAAATTCATCACTAAGGTAATGAAACCAATTGAAATTGTGTGTATGTATGTGTGTGTAGGCATCCGGTGGCGTCTTTCTTCCACCTGTTCTTTCGGGTCAGTGCCATTCTGGTTTACCTGCTTTGTGGTTTAGTGGGCGGCAGCTTCATCGCCTGCATGGTGACCATCATCCTCCTGCTGTCATGTGACTTCTGGACTGTAAAGGTTTGAGCATAAATGATCAGACGTTATTCCTTCATCATCACAGTGGCGTTTGCTAAGTGAGCCTTTTACTCATACTTGTACAGTTGAAGTCAGAATTATTCGCCCCCTTTGATTTTTTTTTTTTCTTTTTGTAAATATTTCCCAAATAATGTTTAACAGATCAAGGAAATTTTCACAGTATGTCTGATAATATTTTTTCTTCTGGAGAAAGTCTTATTTGTTTTATTTCGGCTACAATAAAAGCAGTATTAAATTTTTTTAAAAACCATTTTAAGGCCAAAATTATTAGCCCCTTTAAACTTTCGATAGTCTACAGAACAAACCATTGTTATACAACAACTTGCCTAATTTCCCTAACCTGCCTAGTTAACCTAATTAACCTAGTTAAGCCTTTAAATGTCACTTTAAGCTGTATGGAAGTGTCTTGAAAAATATCTAGTCAAATATTATTTACTGTCATCGTGGCAAAGATAAAATAAATCAGTTATTAGAAATGAGTTAATAAAACTATTATGATTAGAAATGTGTTGAAAAAATCTGCTGTCCGTTAAACAGAAATTGGGGGGGGAATAAACAGGGGGGCTAATAATTCTGACTTCAACTGTATATGTCCTTGTCCTGCATATGTGTTTGTTTATTTTCTAGAATATCACCGGCCGTCTGATGGTGGGTTTGCGTTGGTGGAATCAGGTGGACGATGATGGAAAAAGCCACTGGGTGTTTGAGTCCAGAAAGGTACTATCACACAGCAGAACTGCTTTTTTAGTTTTTTGGGGGTTTGTTTGGTTTAGTTTTGCATATCAAATATCAGAGCTGTGGCAAAAAAAATCATTTAAAGAATCGATTCTGCATTGATTCTGAGATTTTGAAATTGCATATTGATTTTCTGTCAAATATGATGGATAGTGTTGTTTATTCTGCTCATCAGTGCTAAATTAAGTTGAATAAAGAGTACAAAAAAGAATAAAGGCCAGTGCACACCAGGATGCTTTTCACCAATGTTTAACAAATCAAAGGGTGCCAATGTGATCCTGCACACCAACGGGCAAAACAGCAGGCATAAAAAGTGTCATTTTTAAAGAAACACCTTGTGCTCTATTTTTTGTTTTGATACAGTACATGAAAATTTGCTCCATCAATGTGATTGGCACTTTTGTTCCATGCCTGGAGCTGCTAAAATAATAGGAGTGTTTCCTCTAGGATTTTTTCCAGCTGTGGCGGCAGGCTTTTTTTTTTTTTATTACACAGATCTGCCAACTATTTTAAAGACAAATATTACACACAGTATCAAATCGAGATCGCATTCATGTAATACGAGCATGCGAATCTCTTTGCTTGCGCGCCGATTTCCTCTGTTCGTGCACAAACGTCTTGCACGCCCTCAAATATACTCTGCTCAAGTGCAGATCTTTATGTGCGCTGTCAAATAAACACTGCTGAAGCGCGATTTAGTGCGTTTTTGTGTGTTTTGCGACATTAATGCTTCCTGAAGTAACGTGAAACGGCTATAAACTCCAGCAAGATAAAGTCATTGTATGCAGAGCCAATGACCTTTATCAATAAAGTATACTTATATGGAAACTGTGTTCATCTTAACTGAAAGCTACGCCGTGTTTGCTGGCACCCCACGCATCACGCACCTGTCAGTCAGTCATTCAGCATGTCACCTTAAAGGGTTGAACAAATAGCGCACAGCACTACGGTTACAGAAATGTTTGCGCTGTTATAATTCACTTACCTTTTAATATGTTTTGGTGCGATTATAACCTGCTATAAAAAAATACGACTAAATGTTTTAAATGAGAAGCTGTAATGTAGCCGTGGCGATATGAATTTTGGCGTGGCGGCCCGCCACGGATGAATGAATGTAGCGGAAACCTTGTAATAGTAATGTAATGTGTATTTATATAGCGCATTTATTGTGTATGGCCATATACCCAAAGCACTACCAGTGTGCAGCTCCATTTGGATTATGCGACGGCAGCCACAGGACAACGACGCCAGTGCTTCTCCACACACCAGCTATTGGTGGAGTGGAGAGAGTGATAGAGCCAATTCGGTGGATGGATTGG
Source organism: Danio kyathit (assembly GCA_903798195.1). NCBI lineage: Eukaryota > Metazoa > Chordata > Actinopteri > Cypriniformes > Danionidae > Danio > Danio kyathit. The sequence continues at coordinate 53,953,574 of LR812530.1, forward strand.
GAGACCATGATGGGTAAATTGAAGGGAATTCAGCCAGGACATCGGGGTTACACCCCTACTCTTTACGAGAAGTGTCATGGGATTTTTAATGACCACAGAGAGTCAGGACCTCGGTTTAACGTCTCATCTGAAAGACGGCGCTCATTGACACTTCACTATACTGGGGCATTAAGACTCACACATACCGCAAGTTGAGCGCCCCCTGCTGGCCTCACTAACACCACTTCCAACAGCAACCCGGTTTTCCCATGTGGTCTCCCATCCAGGTACTGACCAGGCTCAGCCCTGCTTAGCCTCAGTGAGCAACCGGTCTTGAGCTGCATGGTGATATGGTTGTGGCACTACACCACTAGTAAACACCACTTGGTGGCGAGCACAGTTTTACTCTCATTCAATGAAGATGAATGTGGAGCTGCTTTTTCATTGGTGTCTGAACACATAGAATGCAACAGCGACTACAATAATAATGTCAGCAGGAGAGAGTTATTATGGAGAGCAGCAAATATTGTCGATGAGTTTCATTTCACTTTTCTTTCTTGACTTGCAATGTCATTAATTGCCATGATCTAACGACAGGGTTTTTTTTTTTTTTTTTTTTTTGGATTTGATGATCCAGAAATATTATTAAATAATTAATTAATTAAATAATTATTTAAATAATAAAAAAAAATAATAATAATTTTAAAAAGTCCAAGCACTCAAAGTAAGTGAAAAATGTAAAAAGCCTTTATTAACATGACTATTCTATAAAACAGCACCTACGCGTTTCGGCACACTTGCCTTCATCAAGGTAACAACACTATGGTCACATGACCCAATTGAATATTTAAACAATACAGAAAATGATATATCAAACACAAAGTCAACTTAACAGTCGATATTCAGTAAAGGAAGCAAAGTTCAATATATTAAATGTATATACAGGGTTTCCACGGGGCCTTAAAAAGTCTAAAATTGAAAAATCGAAATTGTAGGCCTTAAAAAGTCTTAAATTCGCTGTTCTAGGTCTTAAATATTTTTGCACAGGTCTTATTTTTCCCATGTCCATGTAACTCTATCTAATGCTCATTTAAATTCTTTTTTGTTGTTGTTGCTTGGTTTTCGTGGTGTTGTAGTCCTTTACTTCACTAGTCCTAATGTAATTTGCGATATTACAACTACAAATGAGACCAGCATGCAATAGCCAATCAGCTTTCTGTTATTGGGCCCAGTGCACGCAGCGAATGTGACGTCATCACAGTGTTTACGGAGGTTCGCTTTCGGTGCACGCGACATGATTTCGGCTGGCAGAGTGAACAGATTTTGGGTGAACAGTTCAGACAATAATGTGTGAATTGTTGAGTGGGCAAAATAAAAAAAAACGTCAGTATTTTTAGTAAGTTTTTTTTTTCTTGCCATAATAAAAAATATATTTGTAGAGCAACCCATTTTCTCATGTCATTGATATTTAGCTTTAATAGGTAGAACTGTCCGAGATATAAACAAAAGCAAGTGATGCATCAAAGTTTGATTTAAAAAAATCTTGAATGGTTATAAAAAATCTTTATAATCATGATAATAAATTATAAAAATAATAAAAAACAATTTGTTTTAAAATCTTGAACAATATTAATGATATGGCGTAGTTCCGGAAACGTACTACATCTCTGTTTATCCGTCTGACTTTACAGTGGGTTTCTTTTGACCGGCCCCTGTCGTTTTAAAGAATATCAAAACGGCGAACGCATCAAGTATAAAAGCCTCGTCCGTTTCGTGAGGTGCGCGCACAGTCAGCGGAGGTGCGCGATGCGCCGCCAGCGAAAGTATAAATCAGCCTTAAGATGTTTTTTTTTGTAGTTCAGTGGTGCATCTAACCTGTCTTTAGAACTGTTCAATTTAAATAAATTTATTTTACCACTAATTTTGTGATTTTGCATTTTCTCTCGCATGTTTTTGATATTGTGATATAGGTCTTAAATTTAATACTTAATGGTCTTAAAAAGGTCTTAAAAAGTCTCAAATTTGACATTATGATATCTGCAGAAACCTTGTATATAGGAAATCACAGAAAATATGCATATGTAAGTAAATGCATGCATATACATACACAAACACTTTGGTTTAATTTTGGATTTAAAAAAAACTGTTAAGCAGCTTCTTTTGGATAAAAAATCCTTTAAGAAAACTAAATATGTGACATTTGTAATTTGCCTTTTTGTTTGCAATGTGTAATTTTCCGTCCTCTCTGTATGGATGTGTTTGTGATCAGGCCAGTGGGAATCAGTCTTCATCATCTCGGAGCTCAAACTCAGAGTCTCGTATCTTCTGGCTGGGTCTCGTCATCTGTCCTGTCATCTGGGTCATTTTTGCTTTCTCTACACTCATCTCCTTTAAGATTAAATGGCTGGTGAGTTATTGTTTTTTATTGCAAACTCCAAATCCAAAGAATAAAATCTTTCTTCCACCTTTTTTAAAGTCCCATATCACAATTATCACAATTTATTCAGGTTTTGCAATTACCTCAAGAGTTTCACCAGTAGTAATTATGGTGTTTATGATTAGTGCTTTTAAAGATGAATCCTGACTAGTCATATACAAAATAAAGGTTTGTTTTTTATGAAATGTGCATGTGTAGTGTATATTTATTTTGCATATATAAATACACACGCATTTAACAGCACTATTTATGATCATTTCAATGACGTGTGAAGGCAGCAGAACTATAAATTAGGGCTGCACAACATATTTCAGCGTCGATGTTGCAATGTGGAGTCTGGATTATAGTTGAGCCACAAAACACATGATTTTTACAGTCACTGCAAAGTTTAACCCTAATAGAGTGTGAAGGTTTATCATTTGCATGTGTTTATGGCCTGTGACTGTATGAGCATTTTAAGAGAGTTTAAATTTGGGCACAAGAAATTATGACCTTTTGAGGCGTAAGATTAATTGTATTTAATTATAGTAGGGCTACACAATATATAATTTCAGCATCGATATCGCAATGTGCGCATCCGCAATAATCACATCACAGGAGGTACAATGTTGACTTTATATGTTGGGATTATAGTTTACCAGGAGCCACAGTTCAGAACCAGAAGATGTTTGAAGAGTTTAACCATAATCGAGTAAAAGTTTATCATTTGCATGTGACTGTGTAAGCATTCAGACACCAGAGTTTAAAGTGTTCAGGCACAAGAAATTGTAACTCTAATGAAGATGTATTTATTGAATTATTTATACAATGAAGACTATACAGTGGTATTTTACATTTGATTATTCAATTTCTGTGCCTGAATACTGGGATGTAAAATATTTCACTTCTATCTTCCCAATAATAATCCAGAATAATTCCCATAATCTTTCAGAATAGTCCCAAATCAGTCAAATTTAAGGAATTCTTTCCAAATAGAGCTATTCAAGCTATCTGGTAAAATTGTATTCATATTGCAATATAAATCACAGCAAAACAAAATATTGCATTGTCAATTTTGTCCAATGTCATGCAGCTTTTTTTTTTTTTTTTTTACAAAAAATGCTTACATTTTTTTATATAGTTTCTTGTATAAATAGCTACAATTTAAACCTAAAACAAGATTATTTTGCTTCTTTTAAGGAAAATCTCACTTAATTTTGATTCATTAATTATTCAGTTCAATTCAAGTTTATTTTATAGTGCTTTTTACAATAACTATTGACTCAGAGCAGCTTTACAAAAGGTGCAAATTACTGCATTACAAGTTAAAGTTAGAATCAAATATAAGTTATTATTTATAGACATAATTAACCTGCAATTTTATAGTATAAAGGTGATGTCTATGTGTACATGTTTAATGAAGTTCATTAAGTGTGTGTTATTCTCGAAGTCCTTGATGGTTGGCATCATCTCTTCAAATGTGTCCTCCAAGTCTGTGATGGTTGAAAGTGAAAAGAAAACAATATTTGGACTAGAAATAGGTTGACACGGTGGCTCAGTGGTTAGCACTGTCGCCTCACAGCAAGAAGGTCGCTGGCTCGAGTCCCAGCTGGGTCAGTTGGCATTTCTGTGTGGAGTTTGCATGTTCTCCCCGTGTTGGTGTGGGTTTCCTCCAGTTGCTCCGGTTTCCCCCACAGTCCAAACACATGCGCTATAGGGGAATTGATGAACTAAATTGGCCGTAGTGTATGAGTGTGTGTGTGTATGAATGTGTGTTACCCAGTACTGTTGCAGCTGAAAGGGAATCCGCTGTGTAAAACATATGCTGGATAAGTTGGTGCTTCATTCCACTGTGGCGACTCCTGATGAATAAAGGGACTAAGCCAAAGGAAAATGAATGAATGAATGGACTAGAAATGAGACCACCTTTGAGAAAAGGCAATTTCTGCACCTGAATACTCTTAGACGTTTTTTCCTGAGAGTCTCCTGTATTTTACACGCATCTCCCGACACCCTCCCATTTTGTTATTTCTCCAGGAATTTCCCATAAGCTTTCTTACCTCAATCTGGCATCTCTGGGAACTTCCACACACTCATTCACACTCATACACTACGGACAATTTAGCTCACCCAATTCACCTGTACCGCATGTCTTTGGACTGTGGGGGAAACCGGAGCACCCGGAGGAAACCCACGCGAACGCGGGGAGAACATGCAAACTCCACACAGAAACGCCAACTGACCCAGCCCAGCCGAGGTTCGAACCTGCGACCCAACGACGTTCTTGCTGTGAGGCAACAGCACTACCTACTGCGCCACTGCGTTGCCCGCAGGCATATACAATATCGCAATATTAGATTTTTCCAATATCATGTAATAAATACAATTTTGATCTGATTGTTTATGAACTGATGCCATGATCTTGAATATGTGAGTGTCTGTGAGTAACGTTGATTTCTCTTTCAGGCGGTGGTGATTTTGGGTGTCGTGTTACAGGGAGCGAATCTGTACGGATATGTGCGCTGTAAAGTAGGAGCCCGAACAAACCTGAAGAACATGGCAACAAATTACTTCGGAAGGCAGTTTCTGAAACAGGTCTGTGACTAATTATTATTCATGAATATCATTTTAAAATCCTAATTTTGTTTGGTTAAAATGATGTGACATTGTTTAATTTTATTGCAGGCTTTCACAAAACAAGAGGAGTCTTAAAAAGGAGCAGACCTCCAGAAATCATCAGTGGACTTTTATTATGTTATTTTTAAAACGGACTAGTATTAAGTGGACTAAAATGGTCACTTGGCTGAATTGTGGTTTATTTTTCCCCCCTGTAGTTCAACAATTACAACCTGTAACTAATTCTTTTACATTTATAAATATCTTTAACGTTATATTATGTTTTTTTTTTTTTAATAATGAACTTAACACAGAGTGTTTTGTTACGTAACATTGCATGACACCATGCATTACGCTTCTGTTTTGTTGACAGATGTACATATTTATATACTGCTGTAAATTATTTTAAGAGGGGAGATTGTGTGCTTTATGAAAGTTTATGATTGTATCTCATGTTAAATGAATGAAAGAGAAATAAACTGAGTTTTGGGTAAAATAAAGAGAGTGTCCTGACATTTTATCCTACCCATCACATCACACTGTATTTAAATGGTTCTGAGGTTGGGGTTAGGGATTAGGTAGGTTAGGGTGATATTGGAAGCTTCATATCACACTACTCCACATACAATTTACACTGGTAGCAAAATCTGATGGGTACCATCATCAAAATGTGCTAGGTACTTTTTGAATAGGAGGTAGGACCAGTGTTGCCAGATGCTGATTGGGGGGGGGGGGGGGGGGGGGGGGGGGGGGTTGTCCAAGTCTTTGTCCCGCCCAAGTCATTTTTTTACCCGCACAATTGGATTCAAAACCGCCCAATCTGGCAACACTGGGTAGGACAGTGAAGGTGAAGCAACCAGTCATTGGAAGCAACCATCACACCATCTGTTTCTTTGTCAAAATAAAAGTCCCATGGATTTCGAAAGCATTTTTTGTGATTAAAGCATTGCTTGGTGTATGGTTAAAGGTGTATGCGTTTTAATGACTTCATGTGTTTTGACTAAGTGTATGTCTCTTTTCAGCAGTGTTTTTTTCTTGTATATCATGTTGGTCGCTAAGGATATTATAAAAATTCAATATATTATTATAGATGCATATATTTAGTCGTTAACTATAATATATCACTAGATTTTGAGAACTTTTCATACTTATTTTTCTCCTAATTGTGATATTGAACTATGATTACTATGTAATCAGGGACTAATTTAACCAATAAGCAAGGTAAGCGGCCGCTTAGGGCCCCAGGAAGTCTGTGGGCCCACAAATACCTAGAAGTTTTTATAAATTATTTATAATGACATTTTCTATCATATTTTATAGGTTATTACCTTAATTAGTACATCTGTGCAAATGTGTCCTCCCAATCCCAATCATGGATCAGTCAAGCAGTCAAATCAGATGAAAATTTAGTTTATTAATTATTTTTAGTTGAGAATTCATTTTAAATAAATCTTTTAAAATGTAGAGATTGCGTCAAGATAAAAATGTGAAAGCAAGACTGAGTGATATAAGAAAAAGACAGCTAAATAAATAAATAGATACAAATACAAAGTGTGCATATTACTGTAGGACTTCCAGGTCCCGAGGCTCAAATTGCTTAGGGCCCTCAAATAACTAAATCCGGCCCTGTATGTAATAATACTATAGTTTTGTAATATATTTATTTATAATATAAATATATACAGTTGTGATATAAATATTGTATATAAACTGAATATCATTGACTCTTTATGTTCTTATATATCATTTTATATCATTTTAATAGTTATAAATTCCTGCTGCACTTCATTCAAGTACACTTTTTACCTTTTTTTTTGTCTTCATATATGTATTTCTTTTTAATAGTGATTATGATTTTGCTTTGTTTTTATTTGATGGAATTAAATCCAAGACTGCATTTGGTTTAAATAGGACTTTTATTTTGTACTTCATCACTGGCTTCCGTTTGTGTCGTGTTGTTTATCGCTGTCTTCAGATTAATGTGATGATATTATTGTGTATTTTACGTTGATCCGGACGGTCCAGCTGTATTTTCCATCGTATTTGTGACTGTCAGGATGATCCCGACCGAAGACGCGTCCGCCAGAAAGCGGGAGATTGAGGAGAAACTCAAACAGGTCTGTTAAACTGAGGAAAAAACAGGAAGAATGAAGGATAACATGAGAATCCCGTGATCTAGCAGTTTTATTTATGTCATTTTCGATTTAAATCGCCCTGATATCGGCTTAAATGCATTGAAAACGCTGTCACAAAGATTATTGAAAGCTTAATTTTTGTGACAAGTTGTTTGGGCGACGGTAACGGTTGACAAAATGTATTATTAGGCAAGACACTGCAGGTGAAACGGGTAAAAACATTACCCAGCTTATCGATAACATTAACAATTCTAAACATTTTTTCTATTCCAAGTTTTTTTAAATATCATGCTTAAATGTGTAAATGAGGGATGATTTAATTACGATGTAATTTGCATACATTTCAAGCATAAAGTTGTAAACAGTGGAGGACACCAGGTTCAAAAAAAATTTCAGAGGCCATTTTGGATTAATCCTTTTATCCTTAAATCAAGAAGTACTCCATACAGCCTTACATTTTATTTATTTACATAATATATCGAATATATATATATAATCAGGTTTATTATTTGTGAGCATATCCATATGTACAAGCCTTCAGAATATAGATATGAATTTAACTGTAAAGTTTGATGCTGCTGAAATTGAGATTTATGTCATTTTTAGAAAAACATTTGAGCATTTATTCATTTTTCTTCGGCTTAGTCGCTTTATTTAACAGGGGGCGCCACAGCGGAATGAACCACCAACTTATCCAGCATATGTTTTACACTGCGGATGACCTTCCAGCTGCAACCCAGTACTGGGAAACACCCATACACTCTCATATTCACACATACTCATACACTACGGACAATTTAGTTAATCAATTCCCCTATAGCGCATGTGTTTGGACTGTGGGGGAAACCCACACCAACACGGGGAGAACATGCAAACTCCACACAGAAATGACAACCAGCGACCTTCTTGCTATGAGGCGACAGTGCTAACCACTGAGCCACCCGTCTTTAAACATATGTATTGTAATTGAAATGCACAAACTGTTATGCATATTATATGTCTTGATCTGTTTATTATATTCATCATCATCATTTACAGGAGCAAGAAACTCTATCTTTTATCCGTGAAAGCCTGGAGAAGAGTGATCAGCTCACTAAAGGAATGGTGAGAGATTTATATTCATCTATATATATAACAATACAGACTCATACAGCCTCTTCACCTTTGTGTATCACTCCGCCCACATATTCAATTCAATTCATATTTATTTGTATAGCGCTTTTACAATGTGGATTGTGTCAAATCAGCTTCACATAGAAGATTATAGTGAACTGAAAGTGTCAGTTCAGTTTTCAGAGTTTAAGTTCAGTTCAGCTCAGTTCAGTTCAGGTCAGTGTGGTTTAATAAGGCCTAAGGCCTCCCACCAGTGCTGATATACAGCCATATCGCACTGCTACGCGTGTATATATACATATGAAGAGTTTGGTTGCAAAACGCGATAAACGCCATTTTTTGAGATTTGTATTTTATTATTGGAAATCACTGTTCAGATGTACCTTAATCTATGTGTGAATTGCTGCCATTAATAACATTGAAGAATGTACATTTTAGGCCTACTTTAAAATGTATTTTTTCACAAAGCGCAATATCCGCCAGACCAGTTTTTTTTACAAAGTGCGATATAATAGAACGTTCAGGATGCTGCACGAGCTCAGAATCCCCTGGGAAGAGAGTCACCGCCGGTGAAGTGCTCCGAGTTTGCTCATTGATTTAACGATAATATCAAAACAAAAAACATATATTTTTAAAAAGAGGATTCAATAGGCTAACTAAAAAACGTTTACCGTTTAATTGTTTATACTGTAGGCGAGCTGTCAGTCACGTAGGCTGTCACTGATCAGCTGCTGTCTGTCAGTCGGGGAATCAAAGCTTCAGAGTCAAGCTATAACGTCATGGGTTTCGATGTAGTTTTTTTAAAAGCAGGGTTCGACAATAAGGATGGCAAATGCGATCTTAGAATCGAGAAGCAGCACGACTGACAGAGATAACTGTTCGCGCGGGCAGGTGAATACCGAATGAGAGGATGATCGCTCGCGCCAACAGCTGATGTGATGCGCGCGACTGTTTAAAACGAGTGCGCGCTCCCGTTTCCTTGCATGAAGCTGTGCCTGGAAACTGGTGTGATCGGTTAATCTTACTTATCAAACAAAACATTGATTCACTAGCTTTTCTTAGTGGTATTACAGTAGTAGAATATAGCCTAAGGTGGATATATAGCATTTTGCAAAAAAAAAAAAAGTTATGTTATGTTGTGTTGTGTACGTTCTGGCCAAAACTAACTCAGAATCTTATTATTATTAATCAATCTTTGTATATATTATTCCATATATTTATGATGTTTTTATTTTTTAACCAATTTAAGATGTTTGACAATGTTAAGATAAATATGTTGCATTTCGGCATGGTTTTTGACTTATTTATGAACTATTTATAGACATAAAGTTGAATAAAAAATATCCTGGATTTGAAGAACATGTGTTCCTGGCCTTCACTGAGCTCAAGTAATAGTTTAATGAACAAAAATTGTGAAGGAACTTGACTATTGATGTCTTGCATAATAATGTCAAATAACCAACATTTCTCAAAATGGATATATCTCGTTTTGCAACTAAACTCTTCATATATATATATGCATGGTTTCCGCTACATTCATTCTTCCATGGCGGGCCGCCACACCAAAATTCATCCTGCCACGGCTACATTACAGCTTCCCATTCAAAACATTCAGTCATTGTTGTTGTTGTTTTAATAGCGGGTTATAATCGCACCAAAACGTATTAAAAGTTAAGTGAATTATAACAGCGCAAACTTTTCTTTAACCGTAGTAGTGCTGTGCGTTATTTGTTTAACCCTTTACGGTGACATGCTGGCTGACTGACAGGTGTGTGAGACGTGAGACCAGCAAACACAACGTATAGCTTTCAGTTAAGATGAACACAGTTTCCATAATTATACTTTATAGATAAAGGTCTATGGTTCTGCATACAATGACTTTATCTGGCTGGAGTTTATAGCAGTTTCACTTTACCTCAGGACTGTTCAGCTACTTCAGCTGTTTCACTTTACTTCAGGACGCACTAATGCCGCTCTGGAGGCCTATCGGAGACATTCATAAATATTCCTAGCAAATTTAATACATGTTAGAGATGTACTCGTCACATAAATGCACTAAATCGCACTTGAGCAGCGTATATTTCAGGGTGTGAAGTTGTGAACAGAGGAAATCAGCGCGCAAGCAGAGATTCGCATGCTCGTATTACATACATGCGATCTCGACGTGTAACACTGCGCTCACAACATGTGTCATTGAAATAACACCCATAGGTAGTTAGTACATCTGTGTAAAAGTCCTGCCACCACAGCTGGAAAAAATCCTAGAGGAAACATATATATATATATATACACACACACACACACACACACACACACATATACATGTACATGTACATGTAAAGCAGTGTTGTACAGTGATATTTCTTCTACACATACCAGTATCTCCTGTTTCACTCCTGTTGCACCCATTATACGTATTATTTTGTGGTTTGTATTTATGAATGAAATGATGAAGGTGTGTGTTAATTTATTTAAGGTGTCCATCCTGTCGTCATTTGAGAGTCGTCTGATGCAGCTGGAAAACTCCATCATCCCGGTTCACAAGCAGACAGAGAATCTGCAGCGGCTGCAGGAGAATGTGGATAAAACTCTGTCCAACATGGATCACGTCATCAGCTACTATCACGTGGCTAAAGATACTGACAAGATCATCCGGGAAGGGTGAGTGATCACTAGGTCCACATAGAATCTGATTCTGTTTATTTAGTTGTGTAAATGTGTGTAAATTTATATTTATTCAGTTTTTAAATTAATTACAGTAATAATATTGACTAATATGAAAATATTCATACGATTTATTTACAATACAGTTTGTAAAGTAATATTTTCTGTCTTTTAGTAGATATATTATATGAGAGACTTGCTTTGTTTACGAAATAAAGTGAATCTAATTGGATTTGCATTGTAAACATTAAATAAAAGTTAAAAAGGTATTATTTTTTATTTCCTATATTAAAGTTTTAGTTATTCATTCATTTTCTTTTCGGCTTAGTCTCTTTATTAATCTGGGGCACCACAGCAGAATGAACCGCCAACTTATCCAGCACGTTTTTACGCAGCGGATGCCCTTCCAGCCGCAATCCATCACTGAGAAACATCCACACAGACTCATTCACACTCATACACTACGGACAATTTAGCCTACCCAATTCACCTGTACCGCATGTCTTTGGACTGTGGGGGAAACCGGAGCACCCGGAGGAAACCCACGCGAACGCGGGGAGAACATGCAAACTCCACACAGAAACGCCAACTGACCCAGCCGAGGCTCGAACCAGCGACCTTCTTTCTGTGAGGCGACAGCACTACCTACTGCGCCACTGCGTCGCCCTAGTTTTAGTTATGATACTCCCAAAATGATTCCTCATAAATCCGCAGATTTTTAACACAAATCTGTGCAGAAATAGCAAAAAATGTCAGCAGATTTCGTCTGGCCCTGGTGATCACCTATTCAGCGGTAGATTTTATTATTATTATTATTATTATAAAGGCTGCACAATATATAGAAAAATACCTATTATTGCAAAAATAGTATACGCAATATCAAGTGCAAGGAATTAACCTAATTTTAACCTACATGCAAAGGTTCGCTGTAAAAAATTAAGTTGTCCCCAAAAAAATCTCAAGAATTATTTCAGCCCATTTAAAAAAAAAAAGAGTAGTTTGAACAAGCAGCAAAAGTATTTTTTTGAGTGTCGTTTAACTAAATCTGACCAATCAGATGAGGCCTTTATCATCTTTAGCCCCGCCTTTTCAGTAGCTGGGAGAAAAGAAAGGAAAATAACAACAGCCAATGAGAATAAGATGTTTTCAGTCATTCGTGGCGTCTTCAAGGCTAAACATTTGCACCTTGAAAGTTTTTTTATTTAATTAATTAGATCATAAAAATATCTATTACCTGTTTATTTTAGTATGATGATTACACGAATAAATTATTTTGTAAAACTTGCTAATAAAAATACATTTTGCAAGTTAGTTATATCAGTGTTATCTAAAGTGGGGGTCGCGAGACAATGACAGGGGGGTCGCCTGGGGATTTCCGAATAAAAATAAAACTTATAAAACTATTAGAATTACAATATTTTATCCATAACCCACCGAAGATGATAAAATATAGTTAATAGTTACATAAAACAACAACAACAACATGCAAATGAGAAGCCATCAGCCTTTTAATTTTTTTTTCATAGGATTGGTGTGTTCACATTAGATTAACAACACAGCATTAGCATCAGCTGCAGCCGATTGATTTTATTGCACCAGGTTAAACTTTCTGACACCTCTATGGCAATCAAATGCATAAAAAATAACTACAGGCCACAACTGAACAGTGAGGATGATCTCAGAGACAGTCTCCAACATTAAACTAAGAATAGACTTGTGCTGAAAACATTGTGCCCACCAGTCTCATTAGGTGAGGTTAATATTAAATTAAATTAATAAATGACTATATAAATTATAACCTATGATTGTTAGACTGTTGCAGTTTTTTTGTGTTGTCAATACGCATATGTTTATATAGGCCTAGTGTTGTGTGTGCAACATTTGTATATTTATAACCACCTCCGAGGAATGTGGGAGTCGCGAGTTACTGGCATTGTTAATTTGGGGGTTGTGACTGAAAAGTTTGGGAACCCCTGAGTTATATCGTAAGAAATATTGTTATTGCAACAAAACATTGCATATTTGTGCAGCCCTAATTATTATCGTCATCATCATCATTATTATTATTATTATTATTATTATTATTATTATTATTATTATTATTATTAAATTATTAAATTATTCTTGTAATTTCATTGTGGCTTGTTCAATTTTATACTATGAGGCTGTTGAATGCTTGATTCTGATTGGCTGATGAGCATTCTAAGGTGTGCCGTTATTTTCAGATAAACAAACCGCTAAAGTAGTTCCGGCAGGTTTTGAGCGCATTACAGCTCCATATCTCTGTGCTGAATGATTAGAGTTATTTTACAGCTACAACAGTCAAAAATGGCATCAAAACACAACAGAAGGCTTTGAACGAGATGTGTACTTTAGTGAATGAGAATATATTCTTATATTGATCAATCGTTACTCTTGCAGTCCTGCTGGTCGTCTGGATGAGTATCTGGCCTGCATTGCAAAGATCCAGAAAGCTGTGGAGTATTTCCAGGACAACAATCCTGACAGTCCTGAGCTCAACACAGTGGTATGTCTGTCATCTTTTTACAAGCTCTTACGCTGCCTCCAAAATACCTACTTGAGTAGGTACTACATTTGAAATGACCACAATTCAGAATATTGGCATTAGTAGTAGGTCATCAGAATCAGAATCAGAAAGAGCTTTATTGCCAGGTATGTTCACACATATGAGGAATTTGTTTTCGTGACAGAGCTTCTACAGTGCAACTGTAGTGCCCATTCTGTACTACTGTAGTGCAGCTTCTACAGTGCAACTGTAGTGCCAACTGTAGTGCCCAGTGCATCATCACTCATATACACCCCCTGACAGAAGTCTTGTCGTCGATCCCAGTTGTAAGAGCAACAAATAATAACTTGACTTCTAGTTGACCATTTGGAAAAGTGTTAGATGGTCGATTTTTTTTTTTTTTCACAATTACTGCAGAAAACCTACTGGAACCCGCATGGACCTAAGATTCTCATAGAAATCCGTCAAGTTTGGTGAAGGAGAAATCATGGTTTGTGGTTACATTCAGTATAGTGGCGTGCGAGAGATCTGCAGAGTGGACGGCAACATCAACAGCCTGAGGGATCAAGACATTTGTGCTGCCCATTACATTACAAACCACAGGAGAGGGACAATTCTTCAGCAGGATAGCGCTCCTTCTCATACTTCAGCCTCCACATCAAAGCTCCTGAAAGCAAAGAAAGTCAAGATGCTCCAGGATTGGCCAGCCCAGTCACCAGAGATAAACATTATTGAGCAAGTCTGGGGTAAGATAGAGGAGGCATTGAAGATGAATCCAAAGAGTCTTGATGAGCTCTGGGAGTCCTGCAAGAACGCTTTCTTTGCCATTCCAGATGACTTTATTAATAAGTGATTTGAGTCATTGTAGAGATGTATGGATGCAGTCCTCCAAGTTCATGATGGAGTCAGACACAATATTCATTCTGTTTCCACTGCAGCATGACTTTATATTCTGTACTGGACATTATTTCTGTTCAGTCACAAGACTTTGGTCTAAGCAAAGTCAGACCTTACTGTCCTAATGAAATCATTAAAGGCATGATCATATTTTATTGTGGTCAAATAAGCGTAATCTAGAGGCCTTTGCATTTCATATCAGCCACTTCTAATACTAAATGATCAACTAGAAGTCAAATTATTATTTAGTTATTAAGTCTAAGTTGGTTATCTGTGGTGTTATAGAAAGCTCGGTTTGAGAAAGGGAAGGAGCTGCTGGAGGCTGAGTTTCGCAGTCTGCTGACACGCTACAGTAAGCCAGTGCCACCCGTCCTCATCCTGGACGCCATCGGAGGAGACGAGGACATGGAGGTGCAGGAGGAGGTGACGCTGGAGCATCTGCCCGAAGCCGTCCTACAGGACATCATCTGCATCTCTGCATGGCTGGTGGAGTACGGACGCAACCAAGGTCAATGCACACTCACTCCAATCCAAATATAGAAAAATATTCAAACACCTGATATAAGTTTTGTTTATTTATTTTGAACTAATGGATGCAAGACATTTACAGTTGAAGACAAAATGATTCCTTTTTTTTCTAACATCTCCCAAGTGATGTTGAACAGAGCAGGGTGTTTTTTTTTTCACTGTATTTCTTATTATAATTTTCTTCTAATTTCGTTTAGCTTGGCTGGAATAAACTATATCAGGGCTATTCAATAGTTTGTTATGGGGGCCAGTTCATAAAAACTTGCAATATAAGTGATGACACAACAGCATATAAGAGCCCATAAGTTGTATTTTTGCTCCTTAAGACACCCATGTGGTATTTTTCTACATTAAAATGTTAATATGTTGTATTTTGAAACTACATAACATCACTGCATTGTACAATGTGGCCTTTTTACAAACATTCAAATGTTGTATTTCAGAGCACAATAAAATCAGTGCATTGCTCAAGTGGGCTTCCTCTACATTCAGACACATTCATATGTTATGTTTTAAACTGCATAACAATTAAGGATGCAATGATTATAGATTTTGATTGTACGGTTATAGTCTGAAGAATAATCATGGTTTCACGGTTATCATGATTATTATGCATTTATTAGTCAAAACACTACTAGTTTAGAAAATCACAAGAAAACTGCTAATATTTTAAAGTGTTGTTTATTGCTGCTCAGTGACCAAATACAGCACAAAATATTAATAGTCAATTTCTCTCTTTGGACTTAAAAATAAATGAAAAAGTTTTTGATTTGAACATGAGTGATAGTTGTATAATAAAAATAAACGACAGAACAATGAATAAATAAATAAAAATAAGAATAAATAAACAATAGTATTTGTCTAATGTTAATTTAAGCTGTATATTAGCTAAGTATTTAAATGAACTGTTGTTATTATCTGCGTTTATACATGCATAATCATTTTAATAATTTGTAATAATCTTTTGCTTACATTGCACTGAAAGCCACACACAGCTCGTGCTGTATGAACAGACGCACGTCACTTCATAACTATAGCGGCTGTTTTTCGACTGAACTAAATGAATTTTTGATGTCTTGGTCACATTATTTCGAGGGCCGGAACAAATTTCCGTGTTGGCCGTGCGGGCCGCCAATTGAATAGCCCTTGTCAATATTCAAGAGTTCACACTTAGCTGATGATTTAATATAAGCTTGTTTGGCATGCTGTCCCGGGAGAGACCCCTGAGCTTAAGGGATCCTCGAGCCCAGGGCTCCCCTCCGTTCGTAGAGCGAGAGGAGAGCTTAAGCTTAGGTAGCTCTCAAACTCCCCAGCTTCAATAGCTAAGGAAACTCTTGAGGAGAAAGGGAGTTAGACAGTTGTATCCATTGCCTGAGTCTGTTGTGAATTAAGGGGAGAATATACAAACTCCGCACAGAAACACCCACCATCCTGGCGAGGACCAGGGCTGGCAGTGTTCTTGCTGTGGGGCAACAGTGCTAACCACTGGGCCGCCGTGCCGCCCGATCTATGAAAAGGAGGGGAAGGGGGGGGGGGGGTTCTTCCATACGAAGATAACTGTGTACTGAAACTGTGGTTATTTATAGTAAATAGGGAATCATATGATTGGGAGATCATGATTAGTTTAATGCGAGACCAGCTGTGGTAAATCACAAGCACGTGATCCTCTCGAAATTAGTTTATGATTAAACTTCACTTATTAGCCCACTGAATGATTTTGTTTTCGGTTGACTATACAAAAAATGTGCATAAAATACAATGGAGTCATATTTACTAAACAAATTCCAGCATGTGCATTGGTAAAGTGATGATTTAGTTTGAAAAGCTGATGTGGATGTTTCCAGCACATTGTAAAAGATCTGAAATGTTGTTGTGCTGATTGTAACAGGCCTCAGCCGTCAGTCCGTCATCACAGTGCTTCAATAGTCTTCTTCTATTATTATTGACAGGAGCGCATCTGTCTGCGCCTGCAAAAGCCACCGCTTTCATTGCGTCTTTTGAGGCGCAACTCATTTATTAGAGAAGAAAAAGAGCACAGTAGCAAATCCCAATGCACTAAACTATATTCCTCTGTCTGATATTTGCTCCAGTTTATCAGGAAGTGATGATTTTGTTTTCTTTGACTCGTTGGATGGAAACGCTGCTTAATTCACAAATGTTTTATCCGATAATCCAGTTTTGTGCATAAATCTTTTGATGGAAACACAGCTAGTGACAGAGATGGGAGTAACAATGTACAAACTCTTTGTTATTTTACTTCAGTAGATTTTTCTGTTATCAGTGCTTCACTGTTTATTTTACTTTTACTCATTACATTTTTGCACAAATGTCTGTACTTTCTACTTCCTATATTTTTAAACCAGGCTCATTACTTTCATTATAAAGTGTTTGGCGAAGGGATCTTTATTATTTCTAGTCATTGCACAATTTGAATGCCTTTTTGATTTAGTAAATCTTTTGGTCACTTTATTTTGATGGTCCGTTTGTTGAATTTAAGTTACATTGCATCTACATGCCAACTAATTCTCATCAGATTATAAGTAGACTTAGGGTTAGTGTACGTTGACATGTACTCACAAACTTTACAGTCCGGTAAATGTCTGTTAGGGTGCTTTCACACTAGCACTTTTGGTCCGCACCCGGGTTCGTTTGACGTCATAGTACGGTACGTTTAGCTAGTGTGAACGTGTCTTCTGAACTCGGGTGCGCACCCGTGAACCGTACCCGAGTCCGCCTGAGGGTGCTTTCACACTTGGTTCAATTGCCTGGACCGTACCCAAGTTCGATTGTCCCCCCTTGCCACCTTCTCGGTTGGTTTGTGTTCACACTGTCTTTTTTCCTTCTGAACCCCGGTACGCTTGCGTCATAGAGCTGCTGTTTTGTTTACGGCTGTTGTTAGGTGACAGTCACGAAAGCAAAGCGCCAAAATGGAGACTTCCGCACATCGCGGTCGATTTGCTTTTACTGAATCATAAGTTTTGGACATACAGAAAGCGACTCGCGTTTGTCTGCTGCAAAAATATTATAAACATTCAGAACATCACACAGTGTCTGCAGAAGCTGTTTCTGGAGGAGACAAGCAGACATAACTGTGTATTACTGTGCTTGGCTCAGTCCCGCTAAAGGTACAATACGTGGCGCACACACACACACACACACACACACACACACACACACACACACACACACACACACACACACACACACACACACACACACACACACACACGAATGAACGTTATGAAAACAATAGTTTGTTGTACAGTTGCCGGTTCACTTCCGCTATTTGGTACGATTGCATTCATACGAGAAGTGAACCGTACCAGAGTTCGCATGAACCGTACTCCAGACCACCTCTTTCAGGCGGACTCGGGTACGGTTCATGGGTGCGCACCCGAGTTCAGAAGACACGTTCACACTAGCTAAACGTACCGTACTATGACGTCAAACGAACCCGGGTGCGGACCAAAAGTGCTAGTGTGAAAGCACCCTGGTGGTCTGGGGTACGGTTCACTTCTAGTATGAATGCAATCGTACCAAATAACGGAAGTGAACCGGCAACTGTACAACAAACTATCGTTTTCATAATGTTCATTCGTGTGTGTGTGTGTGTGTGTGTGTGTGTGTGTGTGTGTGTGTGTGTGTGTGTGTGTGTGTGTGTGTGTGTGTGTGTGTGTGTGTGTGTGTGTGTGTGTGTGTGTGTGTGTGTGTGTGTGTGCGCCACGTATTGTACCTTTAGCGGGACTGAGCCAAGCACAGTGATACACAGTGATGTCTGCTTGTCTCCTCCAGAAACAGCTTCTGCAGTCACTGTGTGATGTTCTGAATGTTTATAATATTTTTGCGGCAGACAGACGCGAGTCGCTTTCTGTATGTCCAAAACTAAAAGATTCAGTAAAAGCAAATCGACCGCGATGTGCGGAAGTCTCCATTTTGGCGCTTTGCTTTCGTGACTGTCACCTAGCAACAGCAGTAAACAAAACAGCAGCTCTATGACGCAAGCGTACCGGGGTTCAGAAGGAAAAAAGACAGTGTGAACACAAACCAACCGAGAAGGTGGCAAGGGAGGACAATCGAACTTGGGTACGGTCCAGGCAATTGAACCAAGTGTGAAAGCACCCTTAAAGAAGTATCAGCAGATATTAAGCAGACAGTCTACTAATGCTAAAATGGACCATCAAAATAGAGGGTTACTAGTATTTTTCTTTTTTCACTGCACACAGTGCATGACTTCTTCAACTTATGACCCTAAGCGAGCTTTTTGAGAACTGTTACTGGGCAAAATTGTGCAGCGATGTTACTTGACTACTTTCCTGCTGAAAATTGGCAACAAAAGTTTCACATTAAAATTAGAAATGTTTTACTTAAAGGTGACCTATTGTGCCCATTTTTACTAGATGTAAAACAAGGCTCAATCCCAGTTCTATTTTTGTACCCCTTCCCCTTCCCCTTGGCCGTTAAAAACGAGTGTAATGGGGAAGGGCTTCAAAATTTACCCCTAAGAATTGGGACAGCACTACAGCACCTGCACACGTCATCGTATGTCATCTTGCTTCATATGAGATCAGACGATCGTTACTGCTGTAGTTTTTCCAGTTGTGTTATTTATTTTCAGGAAATCACTGAAGTCATATATTATGTTATCATAACGATATAATGTGGCAATAAGATCATATCTATACTGTTCAATTACACAGTGGCCATATTCATCTGTAAACACACGAAAACAACATTAACTTTATAGCAGACACTGTAAAACGCTCATTCTCAGCCACTAGACTTTTCTGATAGGGTGTTCGAGTGTCATCGAGTGTCAGAATGTTGTGGGACTGCTGTACAGGAGTTATTATTATGGATTATGGATCGTGAAATTTAGCAGGTTTTATTTTAGCGTTTTTTTTAAAAGCATGACGGTAAAACATGAACGCAGTTATGAATGCATAAACATGTGCTTGTTTGTTGTAAAAATTTGTAATCATGACAAAAAATACTAATTTGTGGATCTCCTTACTTCCGGGTGCAGCGAAACTGCCGTTGTCGCTGGTGTATTCTGGGAAATTTTCTTACCCCTTGTTTTCAAATGTGGTCTTGAAAAATCTTTGTTCACAGGGTAATCTACCCTTTTCCCTTAGCCCTACGCCTTCAAGCTAAAGAGAATTAGGACACCCCTACCCCTTCACAGGAACGCGCAAAACGAGGGGTAAGGGGAAGGGCTAAGGGGTAGAATTGGGATTGGGCCTAAGTCTCTGATTTTTCCATAGTGTTTATGTGAATTTCAGCTCAAAATACCATGCAAATAATGTTTTTAACTCTCTGAAACTGACCCTTTTATATAGGCTTTGAGCCTAATTGTGGCGTTTTGGTGACTGTCGCTTTAAATTCAAATGAGATTGTGCTCTTTTCAAAAGAGGGCGGAGCTACAAACTCCTTTGCGTCAGCATGGCGGCAGATTCCAAACAAGACTAGCGTCATATGCTAATGAGGGACAGATGGTCACTAGTAGGCGGGGCTTTTCCCTTCTGATGACACGTACAAAGAGAGAATGTCAATCAAAGTGTTTCTGCAGACTGTTTTTTATCAAGTCTGATTATAAAAAAATAAAATGAACATATTTTTACTAATAGAAGCTGCTAATATTCACACACTGCTGGCACACAACTGTGTTTAAAACCCCTTATAAAAGTGATTTTTGCATAATAGGTCCCCTTTAAGTACATATTTGAGGTCTTCTTTACACATGAGTATCTGTACTTTTATTTTAGTAGGGTGTGTGTACTTTTGCGTACTAAATCTCCTGTTGTGTGTGTTTGTGTGTCCACAGACTTCATGAACGTATATTTCCAGGTCCGCTCCAGTCAGCTGGATCGCTCCATTAAAGGCCTAAAGGAGCATTTCCGTAAAAACAGCGCCACCTCCGCCATCCACTCACCCGCTGTCCAGACAAAACGCAAGGAGACTCCCACCAAGAAGGCCCCCAAAAGACCAGGTCAGTGACCTTTAACCCCTGACCTCGCTAGAGCGCCTCTGTCTTTGGGTTCCTGAGGGATCACAGGTGTTTCTGCCTCCATTTCCTGTTCCTGTTTCCTTGTGTTCTTACTAACCGTCTTTCTCTTCTGTCTCACTCCTGTCTGATGATATCAGTCTACATCCCAGGTAAACACAGATGTGTTGTGACGCGGCCATCGCTTGCTTTTGTTTCTAAAGCCATAGCTTACACACACACATGCACATAAGCACATAAAAACACACACACACACACACCTCACATGTGTATATATATATATATATATATATATATATATATATATATATATATATATATATATATATATATATATATATATATATATATATATATATATATATATATATTAGTGCTTGGCACAAATCAATCGCATCCAAAATAAAAGTTTGTTTTGACATAATATATGTGTGCTTTGTATATTTATTATGTATATATAAATACACACTCAAAAAACATGTAGGTATGATGCAAATTATATTTTAACTGAAGTATCTATGTAATAAAATAGTTTCTATGTAATTTTGTTTCTATGTGTGTCACATGTACATAATAAATATATATAATCAACATGCATATATTATGTCAAAACAAACTTTTATTTTGGATTAATCTTTGCCCAGCACTAATATATATAAATACAGATAAGTGTGTGTACTAAAGGCCTGTTCACATCAAACACAACTATTTTTCTGAGTGATTGTTGCTGGCAAAATACACCAGAAATTTGTTATGACACAAACGCTTATTTTTATGAGAATGACAATAATACAAAGTATAATGACAAAATAAATGACAATATTACACGATTATTGAGAAAAAAAGTTTATTACTTGTCAAAATGTTGTGTGTGAATAGAATCTTTAAATGTCTTTAATAAAATGTAGGAAGTTTAATTGAATTTTTGAATTGTACTGTATATAATTATTAATGTTACATTTTACATTTATGAAAAAAATATATATACATATAAAAACATACATATAACCAGGGCTTTATATTAACACCCGCCAAATGCGGGTAGATTTTAGCTTTGGCGGGTTAGACAGACAATCCCACTAGCCACTTTGTGGCTATTCGAAAATAATTTTTAAATTGTAGTTTTCTTAAAAGCAGGATTCGACAATAGGTTGACCCAATATGCGTGCAAATGTGATCTTAGAATCGAGAGGCAGCATGATTAAAAATAATTGTGATCACGCAAGCAGGAGAAAGCAAGTGAATACCCAATGAGAGGATGATCACTCGCGCTAACAGCTGATGTGATGCGCGCGACTGCTTAAAACGCGTGCACATTCCTGCTTCCTTTCGTGAAGCAACCGTGTCTGGAAACGCAACTGTGATCGTTTCTCTTTCAAATAGACTAGACAAAAAGTGATGCTCATGCACCCACAGTCCTGCTGCTTTCAAGAGCTCCAGATTTGTCTTTTTGTAAGCAGCAACGGTTGCCTTCACTTTGAACAGATTATAAATTGGCCTAAAGTTAACAGTGTGCATGCGCTCATCCTTTCATTATCACACACAGTATGTTTTTCACCTGCTTTCATTTGCTTACGGTTTTATTTGCTTTTATTTTTGTTAATATGGTTTAATTATCTTTTTTTTTACAATATTGCTTTAATGGGAGATTAACTCTCCATTTATGTGTAGTTAACTGGTGGTCCGAGAGACCTTTAGCCAGGACAGATTACTGTGCATAGTTTTAGATACATGACAATAACTATTTTTTATAAGTCAGTTGCTTTTCTTTGTTTTTTTAAGAAATGTTTTGTTAAATAAAAAGTATAGTATACAGCTATATTTTATTTAAAATTTGTGCCTAAAAAATAATTATTGTTTGGTGTGGTCAGAGATAAATTTGGTAAATCCTTAATTTTAAACTCTGAAAAGTGTGAAATAAAAACTAATTGCAATATAACACTATGAAACCATGACCCATTTGCTCATGCTCATTGAGCAAGCTCATACACAACACACAAAAAGTGAAATGAATGAGGAGGCATGTGGACATAACACAAAATTTAAATCAAGTATTTTAGCATGTCAAAGTCAAATTTATGCATCTAAAATATATTTTCCCAACAACAAAATTGTGGCTAGTGAAAATGCAGAGTGGCTAGTAACGTTGGAAAACTACTAGCCACAGTGGCCAGTGATCAAAAAAGTTAATGTCAAGCCCTGCATATAACGTATAAAAACATATAATAATGCATTTAGTTAATCATTACGAATTAAAACAATAGCGTTCTAACCTCATTAAAGTATAAAATATGAAATATTATTGTTTATAATATTTGTGATGACAAAGCTGACCTTGAAATAAATTTCAGCCAATTATACACTCTCAGAAAAAAAGGTACACGGTGGTACAAATAATGCTCCTTAAGGAACGGTTTTGTACCTTTGTATAATTTGTACATTAAATGGTACAGAATGACCTCTTATGATACTGTTCTGTACATTTTATGGTGCAACTGAAATGAAGATGCACAATTGTTCTCATAAAAAAGGTACATAAGTGTTAGACAACTCCTTCTTTATTACAATATTTATGAAAATAAATATGACTGGAAAGGCAAAGTGATTTGATTAATAATTTCCATATTAAAACATGAATCATAATTTAAAGCATGTTTAAAGAAACTCATAAACATTCATTATTAAGTTCTATAATACAAAACAACTGATTAAACAAAACTATAGGTATTGTAAACTAAACATTTAAGGCATTTTTAATAAACATTTGGTACGCATTTTCTGATAAATACATGTTCATTATTGATATCCGCAGCTTTTGGCGTTTGCTTTCCACTACACACGTGAGCTGGCAAAAGTCCTGCATATACAAAGTGTTCATGCAGACATTTTACTATTGTAAAAGTAATCAAACATTGTGCAGATCTCATTACAATACTTTTGCAGAATTCTATTTCTGTTTTGAAATGCATTTTGACAACTTTTGATTACAAAGGTATTGTACACTCTCAGAAATAAAGGTATGCGAGCTGTCACTGGGGTGGTACCTTTTCAAAAGGTACAAATTTGTACCTAAAAGGTTCATATTAATACATCAAGGGTACATATTAGTACCTAAAAAGTACAAAAGTTTTCCTCTTAAAATTTGTAGGTACTAATATATACTTTTGAGGTACCAATATGGACCCTTTAAGTACAAATGTGTATCTTTTGAAAAGGTACCACCCCAGTGACAGCTCGCGTACCTTTATTTCTGAGAGTGTGTGAAAATTGGAGAAAATAATGTTTTATATTGTAGATGGGAGAATGTATTTCTGTAACATTTCTGTGAAAAGTGTTGTGAAATGTTCAGCAAAAAATAGATCTTTTGTTTTATGTTAAAGTATTTTTTATTCTTTATTGTAAATGGAAAAGGTGCATTTACACAAAAAGAAACTTTTTAAAAACATTGCTTAATAAATGTATTTGATTTTTGATGTTTACTGAAAATAAATTGACACATTTTGAATGAAGCGAAATGCCTTTAAATAGTTGTTGAAGGAACACATTTGACACTGTTAAGGTGCAAAGTGTCTTGTCACTGTAGTGGTGCCTTCATGGATCAGATTTGTACCTCTGATGAAGGTTCAATATTTTATCTGCAGGTTTTAAAAACCAAATGTACATTTTGGTTTTCATGGTTCAAATCATGTCCTTAAAGATACAAACTGCAATGGCACAAATTTGTTTTTTTGTCTTAAGGTACAATTCTGTTCCATAAAAAGGTACTGGCCCTGTGACAAGTGTTTGGACCTTCTTAGGTACAACACTGTACCATTTTTTTCTGAGAGTGTGTTATAAAGTTGAAATATTAAATAGAATCATGAAATAAGTATTATTCTATAATATTGGAAATTATTCTAATATTCTGTTTTGCTGTGCTGTTCATTTTTGTCATGCATTATTATTATTTAACCTTTTTTTTAAACCGCAGCATCAATTTTGAAAAAAAATATGTTTTATTATGTTTGAAATGTAACAAAATGTGCCTCAATCATCAAACAAAATAAACATTTATACAAGCATTTTATATTGTTGCTTATATTATATATAAGTTAATGCTTAGCCGGCAGCTAGTTCTCTGCAACTCTCACATGGTCGCCCACTAAAGCTAAGCAGGGCTGCGCCCGGTCAGTACCTGGATGGGAGACCACATGGGAAAGCTAGGTTGCTGCCGGAAGTGGTGTTAGTGAGGCCAGCAGGGGGCGCCCAACCTGCGGTCTGTGTGGGTCCTAATGCCCCAGTATAGTGACGGATGAGACGTTAAACCAAGGCCCCGACTCTCTGTGGTTATTAAAAATCCCAGGATGTCCTTCGAGAAAGAGTAGGGGTTTAACCCCGGCATCCTGGCCAAATCTGCCCTCTGGCCTCTGTCCATCATGGCCTCCGAACCCTCCCCATATCATAATTGGCTTCATCACTCTGTCTCCTCTCCACCAATCAGCTGGTGTGTGGTGTGCGGTCTGGCGCAAAATGGCTGCCGTCGCGTCATCCAGGTGAATGCTGCACACTGGTGGTGGATGAGGAGATTCCCCCCCTATGTGTAAAGTGCTTTGAGTGTCTAGAAAAGCGCTATATAAATGTAAGGAATTATTATTATTAATGCTGGGCAAAGATTAATCGTGATTAATCGCATTCAAACAAAAGTTGAGCAAATCTGGAGCTAATCTAACAAAATAACTTGACGGTCCACAAACTAGTACAGCCAAATTTATATGTTATAGAAAAATATTAAATACAAATTTTCAAAACTAGCAAAAATCAAGAGAAACAAAAAAATTATACAATTTTGTTGAAATGTTGTAGTTTTTTTGCAATATTTTGCATGAATTTTAATGTATTATCTTTCTATTTCTAAAGATGTTCTGACTAAAATATTATTGTAATAAATATATCTGTTTAATCAATCTGTTTTATTCAAATGCACCAAAGCATATGACCTAAATTCACTGAGAAATGGAGAAAAATATTAATTTTCAAAATGGAGTGTACTCATATGCTGAGCACTGAATGTGTATATGTGATTACTAACACATACTTCGAAACAAAAATGATACAAAACTATTTTGCTAAATAGATATTTAAATTTATAAATAATTTGTATCATATGCATACATATTTTATATCTAAATATAAATAAACATTTTCACAAATATATGCATCCATGTGTGTATTTCTATATACATAATAAATATACACTGTACACACACTTATATTATATCAAAAACAACTTTTATTTTGGATACAATTAATCGTGTAAAATCATTTTGCCCAGCATTAATAAAAGTATACAACTATAATATATATATATATATATATATATATATATATATATATATATATATATATATATATATATATATATATATATATATATATATTAATATTTAATTAAATGTGTAAATCATTTCTAAATATGATTCCATAAATTATGTAAATTAAGACAAGTTAAATATATTTATTAACCATTTATTTGTGTTTAATAAATGAGGATAAATGTGCAACGGCCTTTTTTATGCACACATGAACACAGCAGACACATTCACACGCTCACACACACACTAGTCTCAGTGCATAATATGTGTTAGTCTTCTTTTCATATCACCATTATACATCAAGAAAACTAGTACTTTAAAGCACATATGCAGTGTGTTCATTCCTCTCTGTTGGATGTGTGTGTATGAGTTTGTATCGTAGTTGAGTCCTGGTGTTTCTGGAAGTTGAGAGCACGTCTGTTTTGTGTTTTATCCGTGAGGTTGTGTGTTTTCTACTAACCCTCACACACCTGTCAGCATGTTCATTTGTCCACCACACGGCGGCGCTGTGTTTGCTTTGCTCTTCACTAACACATGTATGAGAACACTCAATAACACACTGCTGCATCTAGACTGCTTGTTAAAGGGGCGTTTCATCATTAAAGCATGCAATAGTTCAATCATCTTACTAATTATTGAATTGTACAATTTAGCTCATTATTTATTATTATTTAAGGTAATTAATGCAAACTAATCAGCAAGAACAGATTGATGATTAATTACTTGGTGTCCTCATTTATAGTTTTATTTTAATTTATAGTTATAGTCATTTATAGTTTTTCTTTAATATTTTGAATGTATTTTGAGTTTTGTTTTCTGTTTAAAATGGCATTTTACGGATTTTTTTTTTTTTTTTTTCATGTTTTTATAAATTTCTTTATTTCATTTGAGTTATTTTAAGACATCAACTAAATGAAAACGAGAATTACTAATTTAGGGAACTGATTTTTTTTAAATGTTTTTGTTTTGTTTATCTTAATATCATTTTATTTTAAAGCATAACATTTTTTTTTATGTTTTTATTTTATTGCAATATTTAATTTATTTAATTTACATTTTTATTTTCTTTTAATGCAATTTTTTAGGTTTAGTTATGTTTTGTCAAATAAGTTTAAGAAGTAGTTTTTAATCATTTTAATATCTTTTTTAGTTATCAACTAAAGGAAAATGATTTGTAGCTAAACAGTGTTGCCAGATATATACATTTTCCAGCCCAAAAGCTGTCCAAAACCCACCCAAACGCACAAAAACTGCCCAAAATATTAGATTAATATTTTATTTATCTAGTTATTTTAACTGTCATAATTTTTAACCATACAGCAACCGACACCAGCAGTCACAGAACCACAGCATAACCGGATCAAAACACTGCGCCCTCTCACCCACACACTTCACTTAATGTTGTGTAGATTACACTACCTATTAGAGTACGTTTTACTTTACAAATGGGGTATAAATTCGTCCCATTTGGCGTTTTAAATTCTTTTAAACATTATTAGATGCTGCTTGCAAATCAGGCAGTGCTTTTATGTTTGTTCCTGCAGTCAATTGTGGGAAAAAATGATGGATAAAGTGTCATGATAAACCACTGTGAGTTTAACTGCAGGCGATGCGTGATGCACGTGCACTCGAAGGTGAGACAGATTTGTCCGGGAGTCAGATTTTAATACAACTTTCATTCACCTCCTCGTGCGGTTGGGCCACGCGGTTTGCACTATGCACTGGTCACTACTAACTGAATGGAGTAGGAGCACACAGTTATGTTATGATGAGATGAGGTTCTCAAGGTGAATGCGTACCTTGGCTCTAGGGGTCAAACAACAAATAATAAGGTCAAGAATCTTGGTGTGACTCTGGAGTCAGATCTGAGTTTCAGTAGTCAAGTCAAAGCAGTTAGTAAATCAGCATACTATCATCTCAAAAACATTGCAAGAATTAGATGCTTTGTTTCCAGTGAGGACTTATGCTGCGTTCACACCAGACGCGGAAGACACGTCAAGCGCGAGTGATTTACAAGTCAATGCAAACGCGCGAATAGACATCCTGCGGTGCGATTCGTGCAAATCGCGCGGCGGTGATGATGTGCTTAACACGCAAATCGCGCAAGTTCAAAAATCTGAACTTCTGCGGACATTCGCGCCACGTTAACCAATCAGGAGCTTGCTCTTGTAGGGGCATGATTGTGACGTAGCACCTGTTGTTGGTGTCCCGGGGGAAATCCGACACCGACAACAGTTCATCAAACTGGGCTCGGCTCAGTCAGAAGCACCGCTGAAAGCCTCCGTCATCATAAGTTTCTGGAGGAGTTTATGAGCTCACAGAGCTGGGTACACCTCTGAAAGTATCTAGTGGACTCAGACACTGGTCGAATAGCGCGATTTATCTGCGCGTTCCGCGTCTGGTGTGAACGCAGCATTAGAGAAACTTGTTGATGCTTTTATCAGCAGCAGGGTGGATTACTGTAACGGCCTCCTCACGGGCCTTCCCAAAAAGACAGTCAGACAGTTGCAGCTCATCCAGAACGCTGCGGCCAGGATTCTGACCAGAACCAGGAAATCAGAGCACATCACACCTGTCCTCAGGTCTCTACACTGGCTCCCAGTTACATTCAGAATAGATTTTAAAGTATTATTACTTGTCTATAAATCACTAAATGGCCTAGGACCCCAATACATTACAGATATTCTGACTGAATACAAACCTAACAGATCACTCAGATCTTTAGGATCAAGTTAGGATCAGGATGAAATGTGCTATATAAATAAACCTTGCCTTTTGTTAAATAAGTTGCATATAAAATTTACGTTTCAAAACCGCCCATATTTTGTCAACCCGCCTATGTCATATTTTATCCGCACAATCAAATTCAAAACCACCCAATTGGACGGGAAGCCACTTAATCTGGCAACACTGTAAATTAATATTATAACTTAACATTATTTATTTCAAGGTATAAAAATTATGTTTTATGATTTTATTTAATTACAACATTTCACCTTTTTGCTAAACTTATACATTTTTTTTTAAGTTTATTTATTTATTTTATTATATTATTTATTTTTTGTCATTTTTATTTTATATCAAATATGTCGTAGTTTTTTAATAATTAAAATTGTCAGTTTTCATTATTTTAGTATCAACTAAACTGAAATGATTGCTTTTGTACCTGAATGTTCTGTTTATTTTATTTGATTTCATTTTATTTCTCTTAAAGGTGCAGTAGGTGATTGTCTTCAGAAACTTTTTTGTTTTGCTGGTTGAAAGTCTCTTCACATTGCAATAGTGCTGATTAAAGTAAATGATCTAAATGTGTTTATGTATTTTTATATTCTGGGTGAGGCAAAAGACTAAAAAATGCTCGTCCATTAAATATTGTCGGGCCGATAATTCCCATAATTCTGAGCCCAAACTGTCAAATGTAGATCTAATTGTACATCTGCGCACCCGTTCACACAGATCTGCAGAGGGACAGCGGTGAAAACAAATGCTGAATCAAAACTTTAAAATCCTGAATCAATATTGGAGTTAGTTTTGCACACTAGAGGAAGGAGGACACCATGGCTGAAGTATTTGTTTTAGACAGGTAATGTTATGCTTTAAAACTCTTTTAGTCACGCAGAGCTGATGTAGATTGTGTTGTTATGAATGGGTTATATGCACAGAAGGGTTATTCAGCCACTGAAATCTCCTGGTGAAAGATTGATCTGACTATTTTCAGTTTCATAAGGTCCTTTTACAGCATCGATAATGTAGATTTATATTCAGTTTAACAACAAAACATCAGTAAATAGCGCTATTCCGCCTAGCCTGCTTTACTGAGGTGACGCTGATTTTATATACACATTAGTTCACTTTTGAACAATGACAGCCGGTGACGCGCTCCCGATATTGTTCACCGCTACTCTGAATATTCGCTCTGAAATAGCATGCAAGTATGGATTAGTAATAAGTGTTAATTCCTGCATGCCACCGGCCAAACACTAAGCATACAGTAGTCGCTTTAGGACAAATCGTGTGAGAGAGTGAGACCAGCGATCCTTGCATGCATGAAATATTGCACATTATGACAAGTTTTTTTACACAACTGAAATGTGCTAGAAATAATACAGTTATTTGTTGGGAATTGTAGTATGATAAAGTACTGTAAAGTTTTCTAACTGGCGAATGACATGATCTAGTGGGTTGTCTACTGTCATTTTTACGGAGTGGGTTTGTGATATCAGGAGGTGTGGCTTTGGACGGCAGGGGAGGGACTGTGTTTCAAAAATATCATGCTAACAGTTAGCATTTTGGCAGATCACCTACTGCACCTTTAACATTATTTCAAGGCATAAAAAAATTTATTTTATGATTTTATTTAATTATTTTTTTCTAAATAATTTATTTTTTTAGTTTTATTTAAAGTTTATTTGTTTTTATTTTATTATTTATTTAATTTATTTGTTTTGTCATTTTCATTTAATTCCAAATATATCTGTGTAGTTTTTAAAGGTGCTGTATGTACGTTTTTGACTCTTCTTAAGCATAAAAATACCATCATATGTTTGCAGATATTTCAGAAACATGCTAAGTGAACGTACCTGTTTATCTGAAAAACAAGGCTGAAGTCAGATATTCTGCTTTGAAAATGTGTTACGTGCCGGAATGCTGTCTATGTTAATGTTCTTTTAACCAGCCCAATGCCAGTTTAGCCAATTATATTTCAGCACTCTGAGTTGCCTTGGTTGAAAACCGCGTATTTCATTCATTCATTCAGAAAGGCTCTGAAAGCATGCATCTGTGACTGAAATGCGACCTTTGGTGGACAGTAGACTCCAAAATGAGCCAGATTCAGTTCCACATGAGGTTATTAATTAGCAAATGATATAAATATTACCAATGTAAACATTAGGTGAGCAGGTTACATTGTAACCGCATGTCCTTACAACACGCTTCATGACGAGATACGCAGTGATGAGCAATTTGGCCGTTTGCACCAGACGAAACACGACAGAAATTTAAATACAGCCATTCAGAAGCACAGAATAAGCACTCACTCACGAAATGATAAGGTTTATAATCTATTTAATACACATTAGCCCTCTTTAACATTATTAAATGTAGATGATAAAGCACGTGTTTAGTTTTAAAGTTCAATTTCAAACGGTTTATTTTATTTTCAGGATCTGAGGTGAACTTTCTGCTGCTGCTTTCAGTATATGGCAATAAATGTCCTGTAAAATGGCGTTCAGACTCACATTTTGAGCATTTAACACTGAATAAAGCACATGAGTGGACCTGAGGTGATCATAGTTTTCTGTTGTGCAGCTGTGAGGAATAGAAGCCGTTTCTAATATATCAATTCGAGGTGTTGGTTAGAACCAAAACTCCCTTAATATGGAGAATATTCCCTCTTTCGCGTGTCGTTGCTTTTATTTAGAACACAGTTTAAATCACTTACTCCTGTACTCAATCTGGCAACCCGCGCTTTCGTTTGTTTTGATCCAGGAGTGCAATACCTAGTTCAACCACTGGGTGTCAAACTTACATACTGCACCTTTAATAATTACAATTTTTAGTTTTCATTATTTCTGTGTAAACTAAATTAAAATTGTTGCTTTTGTACCTGAATGACACACATAAAAATTATTATATTGGAATGAATATAATATTTTACATTTTTTCCAAAACTTGTTTATTTTATTATTTATTTTAACAACTTTTTTTTTTGACCTTAAAATGGCTTTTAAAAAATTAAAAACTGCTTTTATTCTAGCCTAAATAAAACAAATAAGACTTTCTCCAGAAGAAAAAACATTATCAGACATACTGTGATTTCCTTGCTCTGTTAAACATCATTTGGGAAATATTTAAAAAAGAAGAAAAAAATCAAAGGGGGGCAAATAATTCTGACTTCAACTGTATCTGATAGTCTAGTTTTAAATCATTTTAATTTCAGTGATAATTATTATAGTACATAAAGCAAACTTGATCAGATTTTATTTTGTTATTTCACTTAGCATTTACTTAATTGCAAGTATTATTTTTAGTTTTACCTGACAGTAATAATCCTGAAATTAACACATCATTAGTTTTTAACAGAGCTGCTTTACATATACGGCTGATAAACAACAGCATGTAAAATAATATCTTTGTTTAAAAAGCACATTATATAGTGAATCTGATCTGATATAAATGATGATCTGACCCCTTTAAGACACCGGCCTGTGTTTCAGCAGCACACTGACTGTCATATATGTGTGTGTGTGTGTGTGTCCAGGATGAGTTTCTGATGATGTGTGTGTGTGTGTAATGGTTTTGATGATGCTTTTGAGCAGCGCTAGTGTTCCTGACTGCATTAACATCACTGTACAACACAATGCTGTAGTGTAAACGCTGTGATGGATTAACCACTTGTGTTTTCTCCTCAGTGTGTGTGTGAGGGAGATGTGTGTTTCAGTATGTTTAGCTGTAGAAATTGTGATGTAATTTTTGTGCATTGCATGTGTGTATGTATAATGTGTGTTTGTGTAGTGTGTGTGTGTGTGTGTGCATTCAAGTTTGCGTTTGAGAGTGTGTTTGTGCATGTGTGTGTGTGTCTGTATATATGCACCTGCTTGTATGTGTGTGCGTGTGTATGAGTATGATTGTGTTAGTAGTGTGTTGTTTATAGTCTGGGAAGGTGTGTATTGCTCTGGGTTGTTCCTCTGCAGTGGTGATCAGGGTTTCCTCTTCCTCACGGTGTTCCTCCTCTTCCTCCTCCTCTTCCTCTTCCTCCTCCTCTTCCTCTTCTTCCTCCTCTTCTTCTTCTCTGTCTCTCTGTGGGTGTTGATGGGAGCAGGCACCATTCGTAAGGCTCAGAATCTGCTCAAACAGTACTCTCAGCATGGCCTGGATGGAAAAAAGGGTTCTAATCTCACTCCTCTGGAAGGTAAACACACGCTCTTTCTGGTTTCCTTCCTCTTTTCTCCCACTTTTGCTGTGTTTTTAAGCTGTTGTTGGGAAAACAGCAGTCAGACATGAAGGAAACTCGTGGAGCACAGCAGTTTTTTCCTGAGTGGAGAGAGAGCGCCACCTTCCTGTACTTAAATTGCAAAAAAAATTAATAAATTGCAAAGAAAAATAAATAAATTATATATATGAGCAATATCACACTCGTAGCAGTGCAATATAACTGTATATCAGCACTGGTGGGAGGCGTGCTTAGTGCTGATATACAGCCACATCGCACTGCTACGAGTGTGATATTGTGTTTATACAACAGTTCGACGGCATAATCGTGTATATAAAAAATACAATCAAACACGGAGAGTCTAAAAACCTTTTTGTATTAGGAACTACTTTCTTCCGCCATTCATACACACCTGCAGCTGACGTCAAAACAGCAGAAGCTCTTGCTAATTCGCCAACATCACAGTAGAGCTTATATTTGAATGATTCTCTTGCATAATGTCTAAAGTGATGACAAAACAGCTGATTTTGCTCACATTTTAAAGAGTCACGAAACACCAAAACACATGTGTTGAGCTATTGATAGTCATATATGTGTCCCACGCTGCTATAAACACTATTAGGACACATATATTGCACTAAAAAGTGAAAACTGGTTGTTTTTGCGTTATTTGAGCAAATTCGTTCTTCCGGTTTGAAACTAATTTTTGAAGCTCCGTCACGGCGATTACATACTTGTGTGTAGCCCAGCATGGAGAGTGGATGTCTGTACCTGCGAGTGCATCGTGACGTCTCTGAGTGTGCAGCATTAATTCATGAGAAAGACTTGGTTCAAACCAATCAGCGCGCTCTATTGTGTATGCGGTGCAACTTCATTAATATGCATGATAGCTTCAGAGACTGTTTCACCTGTTACAGTGTTCAGACGACAGAGAGACGCCACGTTGTGTTGCCAAAACAAGTGAAAGAACGAGAAATTGGAGACATGGGTCGTCAGTGTTGTGTTTATTAATGTGCTGCAATGAAGGTTTTGTTTTCATTTTCTCACTATGAAAGCGCAGCTGAACTCACGTGTGGATTACAGTGCATGCGACAAAAATGCGTTTGTAAGGAACATTTTTTACCCGAGAGCTTTTCACATCTGGAAATGATGAAATCCGTAAAGTGTGTGTGATCGGTGTTCTTTGTTTGTTCGTCCAGATGGCAAAGTTAGTTCGTATCGTCAGCAGTGCTCTTTCAGTTTTTAAAGACATCCCATAGTCAAAATGATTTAGTTACTAAGTTTACAGTATGTTAAAATCACTGCAATATTATAGTACAATATTATAGACTGAAAGATCCGCTGTAAATGCTGCTCTTCAAACGTAAACATGTAAACACTGCAATCAAACTATTACTGTCGTGTAGGATTTTCGCCGCATTTTGTGACAGGATAGTCTACAGTATACACACACCGCTTTCTGACGCTGCCTACCGAGTGCATCTAAGTTACCGAGAAATGTGAAGGATTTTTTCTCCCATTCGCCGTGCGGTATCAAACACTCCATTAAAACTCCACTCTTCTAGCAGTTCCTTGAATACAATATCTTATTTGTCACGGGGGACATGCATAAAATATTCCTGAAGGAAAGTGAAAGTGCCAAACTGCAGTTAAAGTCGACAAATTTATAATTTGGCAAATAATTCGATTACTGATGTCCATGTAAACACAGTCACTGTCTTTCTCCCCTGCGTCTGTGTGTTTGTTTTGCCTCTGTAAAAATCAGCGCGTGCCCAAACGGAAACTTCCATTTTTATGCAAATCCTTCCCTCTTTCCCTCCCCCGACACTCCCACCTAAACAGAGCTGGACACACCCACTTTCCTGACTTTTTCCAAACTAGAGGTGTGAAAACACCCTGCTGAGACAGGGGGATTTCGTGGCCCTTTAAAATTATAAGGCTGAACGGCATGAAATGCCATCAGTCTACAGAGATCAGTCTTGCAGTATTACAGTCTATTGCAGCGCAATGACTACCAGATTACTGTCGTGTTTGTGATAAGGAAAAACTCTAAACACATCCAGGCATTTCTTATTTCTTTCTGCCAACACAACACACATTCCTGATATGCGAGTCTCACACTCAATATACTACAGTTATATGGTATAAATACAGCACTACAACATACTAAAGAGAGAGATCGACTCAGAATATTACTTATCAGTATAATAATGATCTGATCAGCTGTAGTTACGCTGTTTTAATCTTCCAAGAGCTTATTATGTGGTCCTGTCGCCATCTTGTGGATGGACAACGTCAACCATCTTTGGTCAGCTCAGTATGGCAGGCTAAAGGCCGCCGACGCACTCTCTTATTAATTATAAATATTTTAAAATAGGCACTATCCTAATTAATAAACTGTGTAGTTGCAATCTAAACAACTACAGTCTCACCTAAAAAAAACCTCAGAAATACATTATGTTGTCTAACAGCTGCAATATTTGTCAAACTGTAGAGTGTCCTCTGCTTGTTGCTGTATGTGGGCGGAGTAATACACAAGGGTAAAGAGGCGGTATGAGTGCTGTTACTGGCAGAATATTGCACGGCTATCAGCCAATCAAATTCAAGAACCAGACAGAACTGTTGTATAAATATATATATATATATATATATATATATATATATATATATATATATATATACTCATCTGTTTGCTACTGGTTGGTTTTAATCAAATGTATTAGAAAGTAAGGCTGCACAATATATCGTTTCAGCATCAATATCGCAATGTGCATATTCACAATAGTCACATTGAAGGATATGTGAATGAGATTTTATGCACACTTATAACTACTCTCTACAAGTGTGGATAAAATCCCATTCACATTCATGATAAGTCACGTCATGTTTATAAAGCTTTAATGTAAAAGTGTTACCCCTTCAGGTAAATTGTTATTAACACGTTTGATTTAAACCTACAAGTAGCATACAGATGAGTTTGGCCGCAGGAAGAATGTAATAATGTTTTTCAGTCTCCTACTGAGGACACAAACTGCTGTGACTTCCCATAATCCTCTGCTTCATCGGTGCACTCAGAACCCCCACTAACATCCCCACCAGCACAGTGTGTGAAGCGTCAGGGTTTGCTCTGCTTTGTGGCGGGTTCAGCTTTTCAGCTCCCTTTATATAAATATAGAGTCAGTGGGTCATGTGACTATATCCTAACCAATCAGGTTTCGAGCATGACCTGCGGGGGGTCAAGCACCTGTCTGATGAAAAGCACGGGGCGACGGCAGGTGAGTCTGAACACAGTACCAGTAAAAAGAGCTCAAAATGAAACAGAAAATTATTTGATTCCTTCATCGGTTATGATGTGATTTTTTTTTTTGAGAATACACAGTCTTGAGGGTGTATGTTATATTTATGTGTATTTTAACATCCAGGTGTTGAATTTTGATTGTGTTCGGTCATAGATTCTGTTTGTAGAGCTTCAACAAAGCGCTTTGAACACTAATGAGAGATTCAGTTTGAAGATTCAGTGATTCTCTCAGTTCATTTGCAGTCATTTAGAACAAAATGAATCAAATGGAGTATCATGATTAATTCATCAAAATCAATCATGAAGGTTTTTGTGAAAATTTTCACATTTATTAATTTGCACATTTGTTTTAACATCAGGACAAGTCATATTTAATGTTTTAATGTCAAATTTGTAGTGTTTTTATTTTTGTGTTTTTCTCATTGACGATATAAGCTGGTGTTGTTATTATTATCATTATTATATAGATATTTTATCTGTGTTGATCTTGCCATGTAAAGGTGCTGTTAGTGACTAAACAAACAAAGTTTTACCATCAGGTTGCAAAAGTTTGAACATTGCTCACATTTATTCATGATTGATATGCATCAATGAAACTCATAAACAATAACTTTGGTGGATTATATATGAAGAACTATTAGGGGGATTGTTCTGTTCTGTGGTGTGAGTTGAATTATACAGTATATAAATATAAATAAATACACTCACCAGACACTTTATTAGGTACACCTTACTAGTACCGGTTTGGACCCCCTTTTGCCTTCATAACTTCCTTAATGCTTCGTAGCACAGATTAAATAAACTACTGGAAATATTCCTCAGAGATTTTGCTCCATATTGACATGATAGCATCACACAGTTGCTGCAGATTTGTCAGCTGCCCATCCATAATGCGAATCTCCCGTTCCACCACATCCCAAAGGTGCTTTATTGGATTGAGTTCTGGTGACTGTGGAGGCCATTTGAGTACAGTGAACTCATTGTCATGTTCAAGAAACCAGTCTGAGATGATTCACGCTTTAAGACATGATGCGTTATCCTGCTGGAATTACACTGTGGTCATAAAGGGATGGACATGGTCAGCAACAATACTCGGGTTGGCTGTGGCGTTGACACAATGCTCAATTGGTACTAATGGGCCAAGAAAATATCCCCACACACCATTACACCACCACCACCAGCCTGAACTGTTTATAAATGACAGGATGGATCCATGCTTTCATGTTGTTGATGCCATTTTTTGACCCGACCATCCGAATGTGGCAGCAGAAATGGAGACTCATCAGACCAGGCAACGTTTCTCCAATCTTCTATTGTCCAGTTTTGGTGAGCCTGTGTGAATTGTAGCCTCAGTTTCCTGTTCTTAGCTGACAGGAGTGGCACCCGGTGTGGTCTTCTGCTTCTGTAGCCCATCCGCCTCAAGGTTGGACGTGTTGTGCGTTCAGAGATGCTCTTCTGCAGACTTCGGTTGTAACAAGCGGTTATTTAAGTTACTGTTGCCATTCTATCACCTGGAACCAGTCTGGCCATTCTCCTCTGGCATCAACAAGGCATTTGCGCCCACAGAACTGCGGCTCACTGGATAATTTTTCTTTTTCAGACCATTCTCTGTAAACCCAAGAGATGGTTGTGCGTGAAAATACCAGGAGATCAGCAGTTTCTGAAATACTCAGACCAACCTGTCTGGCCCCAACAACCATGCCACGTTCAGAGTCACTTAAATCCCCTTTCTTCCCCAATCTGATGCTCGCTTTAAACTGCAGAGTTGCTGCCATTAGATTGGCTGATTGGAAATTTGTGTTTACAAGCAGTTGGACAGGTGTACCTAATAAAGTGACATATAAACATTCTTTTTCATACCAAGTAATACTTTTGGGTAATATTTATTTTGTATAATCTTTAAAAGTTTTGCGTACACACTTGCACACTTATTTATCTGTATTTATTTGATTTTAAAAGTTGTAGTATTTTTTGTTGTTGTTCTTTATTAAACTTTCCACAAATACAGGAATATTCTGAAATGAAATTACATTTTAAAAACATATGTTAATTAATCAGTAAATAAATTGATGTAATTACATGTAATTGAAGTAAATAAAATAAACTTTGTTAATTAGCCTGTACAGTTGAAGTGCTCTTTAACAGAGCATGGAAACTTTTCCTATTTTGTTTTTCTTTCCAAGAAAGTCGTGCTTTCTTTATTTGGCTGGAATAAAAAATATATATTAAACAGCTAAGGTCAGTAATATTAGCCTCTGTAATATTTTAATTGTTTTGATTGGCACCTGTAACAATCATCAGCGATCTAGGGACTGTAGATCACTGGTGAACTACACACATACACCACATGAACTACAACTACCAGAATGCATTGCACCAATCAACACCCACTCCAGCTGACCATCATCCGGACACACACACACACACACACAGCTGGGGTCCATTCCACCTAAATACCAGGACTATATATTTCAGTTTGTGTTCCCCTCTCATGGTATGTTGTTTTTCACCCGTTATGGTCCTCAAGTGTCCCTTTATGGCCTATTAGAGTTTAAATCCACACATTACCATCTCTATTTCCATCAACAGGCAATGTCATGTTGGTATGTTCTCATGAGCCAGATCGCTGGGTCAGTCCTCCAAACAAGCCGCTTCGCAAGAAATGGGAAAGAAAAAATAAATGCCGCTGGATTCTAATGCTGCGTTCACACCAGATGCAGAACGCGCGGCTAAATCTCGCTATTCGCGAGTAAATAGATGCGTGAACATTTGAGTTTACTCGCTTTATTTACGCGTCAAACTCTGCTTAATTCGCGCGTCAAACTCCGCTTCATTCGCGCGTCAAACTCCGATTCATTCACGCGTCAAACTCCGCTTCATTTGCGCGTCAAGCTCCGCTTCATTCGCGCGTCAAGCTCCGCTTCATTCGCGCGTCAAGCTCCGCTTCATTCGCGCGTCAAACTCCAATTCATTCACGCGTCAAACTCCGCTTCATTCCCGCGTCAAATTCACTTCAGA
Organism: Danio kyathit; assembly: GCA_903798195.1. Lineage (NCBI taxonomy): Eukaryota > Metazoa > Chordata > Actinopteri > Cypriniformes > Danionidae > Danio > Danio kyathit. The sequence continues at coordinate 53,993,048 of LR812530.1, forward strand.
ACAGACGCGGATTCGCATCATGGGCAGGGCTTCTGTCTGCCCGGTGACTGTAGCTTCGTTGCCAAATAGTTAACATGGATTTTATTGAGAAAATAACTGTGTTTGGAGCCGTGTCTGAGTCCACTAGATACTTTCTGAGGTGCACCCAGCTCTGTAAGCTCATAAACTCCTCCAGAAACTTAACCTGGATGACGGAGGCTTTCAGCGGTGCTTCTGACTGAGCCAAGCCCAGTTTGATGAACTGTTGTCGGTGTCGGCTGAAGGATTTCCCCCGGGACACCAACAAAAGGTGCTACGTCACAATCATGCCCCCACAAGAGCAAGCTTCTGATTGGTTAACGCGGCGCGAATGTCCGCAGAAGTTCAGATTTTTGAACTCGAGCGATTTGCGCGTTAAGCGTGTCAAATGCTCAATTTGCGCGTATCGCGCCATTCGCGCCGCGTCATTCGCGAAATTCGCGCCGCGCCATTCGCGTGTATCGCGCTGCAGGATGCCTATTCACGCGTTTGCATTGACTTAACATGTAAATCACTCGCGCTTGACGCTTCTTCCGCGTCTGGTGTGAACACAGCATAATAGGTCTGTTGTTCTGTCACAGTCCGGTGTGTAGTGCAGAGGAGAAAAACAAAGTGCGGATCCACAGCAGCATTTAATAAAAATTATAACTAAACAGAACTAAAACAAGGCAAGACAAATCAGCAAACACACAGACATCTTGGGAGCAACAAAAAAAAAACAACAGACCACGAGAGGAGAACACATACTGAAATATATAGTCCTGGTAATTAGGTGGAATGCACCCCAGCTGTGTGTGGGAGTGTCTGGATGATGGTCAGCTGGAGCAGGTGTTGATTAGTGCAATGCATTCTGGTAGTGGTAGTTCATGTTATGTCTGTGTAGTTCCCCAGCGATCTACAGTCCCTAGATCACTGGTGATTATTACAGCAACAGATCAAACCACAGATGTCCAATTCCTTGCCTAATTAACCTAGTTTCTAGTTTCTTTAGAATGCTTGTATCTTGCAAAAACTAGTAGAATATTCTGTCACTGTCATCATGGTGAAAACTGAAGAAGTTAGTTATTAAAACTATTATGTTTAAAAGTGTGTTCTTCTTTCCATTTCATAGCAATTTTTTAAACATTTGTGTGTGTGTATCTCAGGGAAGGACGATGTGCTGGACATCGAGATCGACTCCTACATCCACTGCATCAGTGCCTTTGTGAAGCTGGCTCAGAGTGAATACGTTTTACTGACCGAGATCATTCCTGAACACCACCAGAAGAAGACCTTCGACTCGCTCATTCAGGTCAGGGCTGTGTGCTAAAAATCCTTGAATTTGAATAGAGTGATCTCTCAAGGTTTGGAAAAAATGCTTTGATATTGGATAACGTGCTTGAAACTGATTGAAAATGCAATTGTGTTGCTTTCATAACAGGGTGTCTTACTAAATAATGACAATTTGTAATATTTATTATGGTAATAATAATTAACTATGTGTATAAAATAATATATGTTTGCTTTTGCATTAAATTAAACTCTATTAACTGTTAATCTGTGCCTTTTAAGTGCTATGGGAGAAGACAACACTCATGGAGATTACAGCTCCATGACTGAGCAATGAATGAAATTAAATTCAAAATCATTTTAAAGGTGCCATATACTCCATTGGTTTAATAAGTTAAATTGTCCTCTGATATCTACATAGTAGGTATATGGCTTGGATAAGTTCAAGAAATCTCCAGAAAGAGATTTATATGTTCATTTATTACTCCATAAAATATGGCAACAATCAGAAGGTCCATATTTAAAATTAGGTTTTATTTTGGTCAAGTTATTAAAAACAATAATATGTATTATTATTATTATTATTATTATTAATAAATTAATACATCATTCTTAAATATTTAAAACAAATATTATTACTTATTTTGAAATGTATATTAATATATTACGACAAATAATATAATTTTTGTGTTTAAGTAGTTTGTAATTAGTACAAATATTATTGTTAATATTGTTATTTTGTATTTACTTTCTCTAAAATTTATATTTATTATAATATTATAAATCATGTATTTTAATAATATTTAGAATAATAATATTTAAAATAATACTTCTATTGTGTATTTAAAACAATTCTTGTTTTTTTGTTAATTAATTATTGTTTATTGTTTTATTTAACTTATTTAAAAAATGTATATTAATATAGTACAACAAATAATACAATTATTGTATTTTATACAATATGTCTCTTATTAGTATTTATATTATTGTTATATTGTATTTATTTTCTTTAATAATACTATTTATCATATTATTTTAAATAATGAATTTTAATAATAATTAGAATAATAATATTAAAAATTATACTTAATTTTATGTATTTAAAATAATTAATATTGCATATTAATATAATACAACAAATTATATAATTATATTTAAGTAGTCTGTTATAAGTATCTATATTATTATTATTAATTTAATATTATGTTATATTGTATTTATTTTCTTTATTAATACTATTTATTATGTTGTTATAATACATTTTAATAATATTTATAATAATAATTTGAATTTAATATTTTAAATAATAATTAACTATGTGTATAAAGTAATATATGTTTGCTTTTGCATTAAATTAAACTCTATTAACTGTTAATCTGTGCCTTTTAAGTGCTATGGGAGAAGACAACACTCATGGAGATTACAGCTCCATGACTGAGCACTGAATGAAATTAAATTCAAAATAATTTTAAAGGTGCCATATTCTCCATTTGTTTAATAAGTTAAATTGTCCTCTGATATCTACATAGTATGGATATGGCTTGGATAAGTTCCATAAAGAGATTTATATGTTCATTTGTTACTCCATAAAATACGGCAGCAGTCAGAAAGTCCATATTGACCATATTTGGATCAGTCATGAATATTAATGAGTTGCTCTGACCTGCAGATCTCACTCACAGCATGATGTACGCAACATAATCATACTTAATTTGTCAAAAAACTATTTTAACAAATGAAGTAAATGCCTAGTTAAGTGAGCTCTCTAATATAAACCCATTAGGGTAACGTTAACCTATTTTAATTATGAAATCTGTTGTAGATAAAGGCTACATTACAATTAAGCTTGACAAAGGAGACCAAAAGAGATGTATTGTGTTGCATTTTTAAGCTAGAATGTCAAAGAAAACAGCCAGAAATTAAACTCAAAGTCTGCATGAACAGAAGACAGTAGAGCTGAGGGATTTGACATGATTAAGTAGTCTACATGTCTTTGTTGAAACACCCGCTACACATTTCACAATAAGCATGATAAAAATGAACAAAAGATACGATTAAACATACCTTATGCCTCTTCAGGGGGGGCATTGAGTACATTTTTAATCTGTAAATCCTGCATTTGCTTCCAGACACGAGTTTGAACATGTCTGTCATTATTCACTAACACATAGTAAACAATCTGCATCTCTCATTTTCAAAATAAAAGTCCCACATACATGTTAAATAGAAACTTAAAAAGAACTGAGGCAGGAAAATAATCATTGTTGTCCCACTAGGAAATGTTGTGGCTTATCAAACATGCATATTAATGATCCCAGAGCAACATAACAGTCTGTGTTTTGGCTAGTGATCTCCTGATGACATTTGAACATGACTTAAAATGCATGCAGATGATGCATGCGTGGCCCGTGAGTCACGCAACAGTCTGCTTTGTGTTCTGATTGTCAATTGGGATTGTACACTCATGCAATTTACACAAGAATGAGAAAACAATAGGGTCTGAGGCTCACAGTATGGCCATTTCCATATACTGTCTTATGTCTCCTATTATTATTCTGCTTATTATGTATCCTAACCCAGATTTTCTTTATAGGGCACCCTTAAAATGTGAGTAAATTACATTAAAAAGAGTCAATAACAGTATTTAATACACTTGGGGCAAATATGTGGTTGATTTTTTTCCTTTTAATACCATACTGTGCTACAGAATACAAAAAAAAATCATCTGGCTTTTGAAATTACAACTGGAAAGTGCTTAAAAGTGCTTAAATTTGAGCATTTGTGTGTTTCCTGCATGTATATTGACTCTCAGTGTTGTGTGTTTGCAGAAAGCGCTGGAAAATTTAATGCTGGAGGGTGATAATATTGTGTCTGCGGCGTGTCGAGCCATCATGAGACACGATTACTCCGCCGTTCTGACCATCTTCCCAATCCTACGGCATCTCAAACAGACCAAACCAGACTTTGACGCCACACTGCAGGTACAAGGAGAGAACGAGAGCGAGTGAAAAGAGTGTAGTTTTCTGATAAAGTCATGATGATGCTGATGATGTCATTTACTGCCGCAGGGAACAGCCGCGAGCACCAAAAACAAGCTGCCAACGCTCATCAACTCTATGGAGAGCATTGGAGCGAAAGCACTGGAGGAGTTCGCTGACAGCATTAAGGTTAATTTTACATATTTGTTTGATATGTAATTGTATTTATGTTGATTGTTAATAAAGAGTATATTTATTAATCATTAATTAAGCATTGGAAATAAAAGAAATATTTAAAATGTTTTATTTTGTTTAAATTATTAAAAGCGATAATATGAATTATTATTATTATTGATTTAATACTTCATGATTAATTATTGAAAACAATCATTGTTACTTATTAAAAAATGTATATTAATATAATATGACAAATAATATAACTTTGGTGTTGTTATTAGTGCTTATATTATTGTTAATATTGTTATTTTGTATTTACTTTCTCTAAAATTTATATTTATTATAATCTTACAAATCATGTATTTTAATAATATTTAGAATAATAATATTTAAAATAATACTTTATTATTGTGTATTTAAAACAATTATTGTTTTTTGTTTATTAATTATTGTTTAATAGTACTTATTAAAAATGTATATCACTATAATACAACAAATAATATAATTACTGTATTGAAGTAGTCTCTTATTAGTATTTATATTATTATTAATATGTTATATTGTATTTATTTTCTTTAATAATACTATTTATCATATTATTTTAAATAATGAATTTTAATTATAATTGGAATAATAATATTTAGAATAATACTTCATTATTAATAATAATAATTAAAAAATGCATATTAATATAATACAACAAATAATATAATTATTGTATTAAGGTAGCCTGTTGTTAGTATTTATATTATTATTACTAATATTATGTTATATTGTATTTATTTTTTTTAATAATACTATTTATCATGTTGTTATAAATAATACATTTTAATAATGTTTATAATAATATTATAATAATTATCATTATTTAATATTTTAATTATATAAAAATGTAATGAAATAGAATAACACAATGTGATTAATAATATTTTTTTATTATTTTTTAATTAATTTTTCTTTTTTTTTTTTAAATATATATATATATATATATATATATATATATATATATATATATATATATATATATATATATATATATATATATATATATATATATATATATATATATATATATATATATATATATATATATATTTTTTTTTTTTTTTTTTTTTTTTTTTTTCCAAGTATATTGTCCATGTGGGTAAAAAAATGTATTATAAAAAATTCAAATTAAGATTAAGATCAAAATATGGTAATTTTTGTTAAATTAAACATTGTTTTGGCCTCTTTCTAAAATTAAATATCACTTGCCTCCTTCTGTTCCTAACCCTTTAGTATCAAATATTAATTTTTATTAATTTTCTTAATTTTCTTTTCGGCTTAGTCCACAGCGAAATGAACCGCCAATTTATCTAGCTTATGTTTTACGCAACGGATGCCCTTCCATCTGTAACCCATCACTGGAAAACACCCATACACTCTCATTCAAACACATACACTACAGACAATTTAGTTTACACAATTCCCCTGTAGCGCATGTGTTTGGACTTGTGGGGGAAACCGGAGCACCCGGAGGAAACTCACACCAACACAGGGAGAACATGCAAACTCCACAGAGAAATGCCAACTGACCCAGCCGAGGCTCGAACCAGCGACTTTCTTGCTGTGAGGCGACAGTGCTAACCACTGCGCCACCAACTATTAATTTATAATTACATATAGGAGTATAAGTCTAATTATACACTTTCATAACTAATTATTCAATATATATTGATTATGTTTTTCTCTCTGACAGAATGATCCGGATAAAGAGTACAACATGCCGAAAGATGGAACTGTGCATGAGCTCACCAGCAATGTAAGACCATTTCATTGTTCATTTCATACAGTAAACATACTCAAAGTGGTATTTTATTATAAAAGCAGATAAATATCTTCTCTTTATATATTTTGTGAATTTTAATTTATTTATTGAATGGGATAGCCCCTTGAGATGAACCATCTCATTTTCGAGGGGGTCCCTAAAAAGTTCATAAGTCAAACAGAGTACTTCACATCATAACAAACATACAACTAACAAAACAAACAAGCGGCACACCTCACCTGAAACACTTCCCACAGTCTAAAGGCTCGTACACACCGTTTGCGTTTATCGTCAGCGTTTTTCAAGATGTTTTTCCCAGCCTGATCTCACGAGGAAACGTAAGTATTTTACGTTTTGTCAGTTTAGTGGCTAATTCGTACGAATTTGTACGAGTTCAGTCGTACGAAAATGTACGATTTTAAAAAGGAGGCGTGGCACCTAACCCCACCCCTAACCCCAACCGTCATTGGGTGATGGGCAAATCGTACTAATTTGTACGAATTAGCCACTAATCAAAAAGTTACGAATTGGCCGTGAGATAGCGTTGGTTTTTCCGGATTCAAACCCAAGCGATTTTCACTGGCGTCGAGCAGAAGAGTATGCAAAATCACTCCTTGACATTAGATGGTGCTACACAACTCTAATCTTCTGACACCCGCTTGTAACACAGAAGAAGAGAGAAAGTTGACACGCTTGTTGCTAAAGTTACTGGCGATTCGAATAAGCATGGTTTGTTCAAGTAGCAGCTCCAGCTCTAGCGATGAAGAAATGATTATTGTTCACCAGTGCAATGGGGTATATGTCGAATGTCACGTGACCAAACCGGATCCCTGGGTAGAACACTTCTGCTCATCGCTATTTCATATGCGCCAGCGGTTTGCATGTATTGAAAGTAGTAAGTATTAAGTAGTGTTTTATGTGTTATATAATAGGATATATGCGCAACTTACGCGTTCCAATCAACCTGGGTAGAACACTTCCAGTTTTTCCCTCTCCGCTAATTTGGAGTTGTTTTATACAAGAAGCCTCCAGGAACTACCAAAGTTAAGCATCACAGATGTCCACCGAATATGCTCATTATCATCTAAATGTCCGGCCACCAAATTGGCCAAAGGATTTAAATTGTATGCTTCATCATACATAATGGAATATGAAGGTAATTAAGCTAGCGGAATGGAAATGCTGTACAATGTCACTAACTAGCTAACGCTATAAAGTTATCTGGTCTGCCGTATGGATCTACATATTCACATTAACACTTTGTGAATTTTTGCACCAGTATCAAATAAAGACAGGTTGACTGGTGATGTCAGCATTGGGGCAGCCTGTCACAGGTCTATGAAGAAGTCCGAGACACCATAAATATATATATATATATATATATATATATATATATATATATATATATATATATATATATATATATATATACATACATACATACATACATATAAATAAAAAATAAATAAATAAATTAAAAAAAAGTATATATATATATATATATAAATAAATAAATATATATAAATAAATATATATAAGGAGGCTTCTTGTATAAAACAACTCCAAATTAGCGGAGAGTGAAAAACTGGAAGTGTTCTACCCAGGTTGATTGGAACGCGTAAGTTGCGCATATATCCTATTATATAACACATAAAACACTACTTACTACTTTCAATAACAAACCGCTGGCGCATATGAAATAGCGATGAGCGGAAGTGTTCTACCCAGGGATCCGGTTTGGTCACGTGACGTTCGACATATACCCCATAAGCAGCTCTACGTTCAAATCGCCTCTGGGCATCTTCTTCAATGTGCGCTCGCATTGGCAATGTTGCGCTTGAGCGCCTCCAAGTGCTGTTTACTGTAACTTCAGCAGCTCCGTGCACGTCAACAAAAGTGCCAATCTGATTGGTGGAGAAGGAAAAAACGAGCATAAGGCGTTTCTTTAAAAATTACGATTTTACGCCTGGCGTTTTGCGTGTTGGTGTGCATGATCACATTGGCACCCTGTATTTAGTCACGAGGCTTTAAACGTTGACGGAAAACGCGAGCAAAAAGCGTCCCGGTGTGCACGGGCCTTTAAGCCTAAGTAAACAGAAACATATAATCAAAAGTACAAACAATTTGATATACAAATAAATAACAAACTTTTAAATTTTTCCAAAAAACTTAATAAATTAGCCCTGAAAAGACTAAATGACTTAATTGATCTAAAAGATGAAGGGAGATTGTTCCAGTCGGAAGGAGCTTTATATTGAAAGGACCTACGGCCGCTTTCTGTTGCAATTCTGGAAACAAAAAAAAATGTTGTTGCATATTACAAAGAGAATATCAGAAGGTAAATGGAACAAAAAACTGCTTTAAATAGGAGGGGAAAATAAAATAAACGCATTTAAAAAGATACAAATACCAATGATACTGTCTGCGGAACTTAGGTCGAAGCAAATCAAGAGTTTTATATAATATACAATGATGGATTCATCTTCAAACAAACTGACATAGAGAATTGAAGACAGTATTTAAAGGTTTTAAATGAATATCAGACGTATTGTTAGAAATAATATCAGCGTAATCAATAATAGGGAAAATTAATTGAGAAATCAATTCATGTATTTTGTCAGGCAATCCTGTTTCTGCAGCAGCTGCTGGATTTCCAGGAAACTGCAGGAGCGATGCTGGCATCTCAGGGTAAAACACAGACTACAGAAAAACAGACATTACCTAAATATACAGTTGAAGTCAGAATTATTAGCCCCCCGGTTTATTTTTCCTCCAATTTCTGTTTAACAGAAAGAAGATTTTTTTCAACACATTTCTAAACATAATAGTTTTAATAACTTATTTCTAATAACTGATTTATTTTATCTTTGCCATGATGACAGTAAATAATATTTGACTAGATATTCTTCAAGATACTAGTGTTCAGCTTAATGTGACATTTAAAGGCTTTAAGGTGTTGTATGTAAGTTTTTGACTCTTCTTAAGCATAAAAACACCATCATATGTGTGCAGATATTTAAGAAACATCCTAAGTGAACATACTTGTTTAACTGAAAAACAATGGTGAAGTCAGATATTCTGCTTTGAAAATGGTTTTTCCATGCCGAAACGCTGTCTTTGTTTAGGTAAATTTAACCTGCACAATGCCAGTTTAGCCAATTATATTTCAGCACTCTGGGTTGCCTTGTTGGAAAACAGCGTATTTCATTCATTCCTTCAGAAAGGCTCTGAAAGCATGCGTCTGTGACCAAAATGGACAGTATCAGACGTCAAAATTACATAAATATTACGAACGTAAACATTAGGTGAGCAGGTTATATTGTAACCTCGTGTCCTAGCAACACTCTTTGTGACAAGATACGCAGTAATTAGCAGTTTGGCTGTTTGCACCAGACGAAACACGACAGAAATGTAAATACAGCCATTCAGAAGCACAGAATAAGCACTCACAAAACGGTAAAGTTTATAATCTATTCAAACTCACATTGTTAGCATTTAGCACTGAATAAAACACACAAGGTTTACCTGAGGTGATCACTGTCATAGGTTTCACATGTTGAGCGGTGAGAAATAGAAGCCGTTTCTAAGTGAAGTTTATTTATAAACTAATTTCGAGAGGATCACGTGCTTGTGATTTACCACAGCTGGTCTCGCATTAAACTAATCATGATCTCCCAATCAAACCCCCCCTTTCCTCCCCCTTCTCCTCCTTTTCATAGATCGGGTGGCACGGCGGCCCAGTGGTTAGCACTGTTGCCCCACAGCAAGAACACTGCCAGCCCTGGTCCTCGCCAGGATGGTGGGTGTTTCTGTGCGGAGTTTGTATATTCTCCCCTTGTCCGCGTGGGTTTTCCCTGGGTCCTCCGGTTTCCTCCCAACCGCAAAAATATACTTAATTCACAACAGACTCAGGCAATGGATACAACTGTCTAACTCCCTTCCTCCTCAAGAGTTTCCTTAGCTATTGAAGGTGGGGAGTTTGAGAGCTACCTAAGCTTAAGCTCTCCTCTCGCTCTACGAACGGAGGGGAGCCCTGGGCTCGAGGATCCCTTAAGCTCAGGGCTCTCTCCCGGGACAGCATGTCAAACAAGCTTATATTAAATCATCAGCTAAGTGTGAACTCTTGAATATATCAATTCGAGGTGTTGGTTAGAAACAAAACTCCCTTAATATGGAGTATATTCCCTCTTTCGCGTGTCGTTGCTTTTATTTATAACACAGTTTAAATCACTCGCTCCTGTACTCAATCTGGCAACCCTCGCTTGTGTCTATTTTGATCCAGGAGTGCAATACCTAGTTCAACCACTGGGTGTCAGACTTACATACAGCACCTTTAACTAGGTTAATTAGGGTAAAGTTAGGGTAATTAGGCAAGTCATTGTATAACAGTGGTTCGTTCTGGAGACAATCCAAAACAAATATTGCTTAAGGGGGCTAATAATATTGACCTTAAAATGGTGTTAAAACAATTTAAAACTGCTTTTATTCTAGCCGAAATAAAACAAATAAGACTTTCTCCAGAAGAAAAAACATTATAGGAAATACTGTGAAAAATTCCCGAATCTGTTCAACATCATTTGGGAAATATTTAACAAAGAAAGAACAAAATCACATGACGGGAGTGAATAATTCTGACTTCAGCTGTAAATATTCTTGGGTTATTATTGACACATTATACAGTTGAAGAGCAGGTCTAAGCTCTATACTGGACTGCTGAAATGTCTGTTTTTATTGCATTAATGTTCATAACACACAGGCTGCCGTCCTCATCCTCCTGTCTTTTTATTTGTCATCTTTTCACAATTCCTGCTGTCTGCGTTTTCTTTTCCTCTGGGTTTTTTTTCTTCTCAAAACATTATTCTGCCATTTATTTTTCATCTATTTTTCCCTCAAACATCACTCTCCATCCTGCAATTAATAACAATCTAGTCTTAAAAATGCATTACATTTCCTAAAGTACCATTAGGAATGCACATTTTTATGAAATATATTATTGCTTCAAACTGCATTTATTTATTATTTAAAGTTAGACCTGTCAGTATAATCAATATATGGACTTATCACACGACACATGGGCATGACTAGGGTTGGGTCGATAGACGATGCCATCATCCATCGCAGATGGCCGATAGACATCACATTGCTGAGCCGGCATCGCGATCTTCCGCCCCGCCCCCATCGCAGCAAATACACACGAAAAATACACACTTAGGCCCCATTTACACTAATACAGCTTAGTTTAAAATGAAATTTTACAATGAAAACGATCCACATCCACACGTTTCATCTAGCGTTTCTGAACAGCCCTCCGTCCACACTACACCGCTGAAAATGCACATCACATGACCACACACATACAAACACAGACACATAGGCTGTTTTTCAATTCCAAGAACGCAGAAAATGGACTTGCGTTCTTGTGAAGCCCGGTCTTGCCAGGTCACCTCGGAAGAACGAACTCGAGATACCGCGGGAACAGAGAACGCGTTCTGTGAGGTATGAGATGCTGCATTCTTCCTGATGGTCACATGACCTTCACACATTTTTAATGGAAAATTATTTAAACATTACAGCATGCATACAAGGATTTATTGTTCGTCCCCTTTTCAAAATATATTCTATGCATAAAGACTTTGTAAATATACGTTGCACAATACAAATAAAACAGATTTTAATACGAATTTCAGCAAATAAACACCCTTAATGTGTTTATTCCTTTATTAAGATTTTCATGGTGATGTTTGTATTCACTGCTTCATTTAGGGGAAGATAAATAAGTTATATCTCTGAACTTTATTAATAAACCTATATAAAACTTCGGTGCTCAAGTCTGCATCGGTGCGTCCTTGATATCAAGAACACATCCGGGAACTTTCTAGCATCCCTCTATTCTTGCAGTCTTCAGTATTGAAACTGAACTTTGGCAGTTGATGATGACGTTACATGAGAACACGAGGATGCAAGATTGCTGAAGAACGCATATTAAGAAACAGCCATACTCTGTCATGCACTGCAGTGTAAGCTATGCTCGCGTCTGGCTCTGAGCTCTAGAAGTCACCCCAGAGAGCAGTGCACGTCGGACAGTTTATCAAGGATGTACCGCTGGATGGCGTCTCACTATAGTTGTTAACGTGATATTAAATTCATTTTGTCTCTATCTAATGACTCTTCTGTCTTTTGAATCTATCAGGTAATGTGTCACAGCGTCAGTACGCTGCTTCAATCTTTCGCTTTCACGCTTGTACTTAGTCATTTTAGCGGAAACCTCAGATACTGTTAGCTGGTTCCTGTCAGTTGTGCACCTTTTTTTTACCAACCAAGTTTGTTGACGCCATTATAAGGACACAGATCACTCCACCTATTCATGCCAGAGTCCTGTGGAAAAAGTGATTGACAAGTGGTAATTTGTGTGTAACTTTTCTTTATTTATTTATGATTTGGTTATGGGTGAAACAAAGAGCATGCGAGTCAGGTAGTTGAAACGGTAGGCTACAAATAATTAATTCCTTATTAATTAATTAGTTATTCATAAATAATTAATTCACCACCGCCTACAATGACGATGTCATAGTCCATCGCGATGTTTCACATTAGACATCGTACGATGCCAAACTGGTCGACATTGCCCAACCCTAGACATGAGCTTAATCATTTCTGGTATCGCCCATACATAAAAACCAATTCTAGCAACATTTTAGCTGATTGCACATCTCTATCTCTATTGAAGGTGTCAGCGTCAGTATGGGTAAAAACATTATAGTATTTACTATAAATTACTATAGTATATTTTCATGTTGGTGTCTGATGACTGAAAATAGATCTAGTAGCAGATATCACAGCCTCTGATACTCTTTACCTTGCACTTTTTTGTTAACATGTATTATTTATTTAGGATATGCGTTTTCACATTCTGATTCCAATGCCCGCTTATTAAACTGGTAAAATGACTATAATTAGATGAAATATTCCTAATAATAAAATATGATGTGTTCTTTTCAAGAGTGTTTCTGCATTGTGATGATATTATATTGTCATTCTGGCATTTAATAATGAGTGGCATGAAATGGCCTTAAAATGACAATAATATCGTTGATCACAATATATTTTGGTGCAATATAATACAACAAAAATAGATATTGTGACAGGCCTAATTAAAGTTAATTATATATACAATATCTATAAATATAATAATATAGTTATTATTATTGTTATAGTTATTGTTATTCTTATTGTTATTATTGTGGCAGTGAAAAACCCTTGAAGGTGACCTATTATGCCCCTTTTTACATTACATAAAATATTCATGTTTATAACCATTAGATACCAATAATGCATAATTTAAATTTTTGACAACCATCTAAAATAGATTACAGTACAAACACCACAAAGAAAAATTGGTTATAATTCATGATTAGTAATTGTTTGGCTTAAAAGTGCAGTTTTTCCTCTTGTTTGTAGTCCAAATATATTTTCAGATTCTCAAGTAAAAAATATTGTTTTATTTTCAGAATAAATAAGTCAAAATTTTCTTTAAAACAAGCTAAATAATCTGCCACTGGGGCTTATTTCAAAGTGAAAACAAGATTAATTTACTTAATTACTTAATAACTCACTTAATTTTGTCCTAACACATTTTTAAAAAAACAAAAATAGCAAAAAAATAAAAAGCAAAATTTCAAAAACAAGCTAAATTATCTGCCAGGGGTGCTTATTTTAAAGTGAAAACAAGATTATTTTAATTAATTACTTAATAACTCGCTTAATTTTGACTTGTGTCTAGAAAATGCTTCTTGATTTAACAGTTTTTAGACACAAGACAAAAGCACTGACTGTTTGCAGTGACAATGCAGTGTTTTCACTTTAAATATGCATTGCTGAGATGCACTTAATGAAATCATCACTTTCTTAAAAGTTGAATCTGCTGAACACTTTTGCTTCATGATCATATATCCAGTAAAAATGCTCATACTGAATATTTAAATAATTTGCATGTCATTCTGTAGCTCCTCCCCCCGGCTCCTCAGCTCCACCCACTCATCTCTGCTTGCCTGTCACATGATCTTGCTGTCTTTCATCCTGGCTGCTGTTAGTGGTGGAGCTCTTCACTAACCAAACTATTTTAACTTCTTGCCCTTTGCCTCTTTCTCTTGTTCTCTTTCTCTCTCTCTCTGTTCTGCTTTGCTTCTGTCCTGTAGTACTGGGGGACACTTACAATATTCCTTTAGACCCCCGAGGTAAGAGTCCAAGAGTCCTCTGTCCTCAGAGTCAACATGACAAACAAGAGGACTGCATTCACTTTATTTGTCTGTGTTGATTTGATCGTAATGCATACAGTAGAGGTAAACCATTACTGGTAATGCTATTTTGCATTGTTCAAATGGCTTTAATTAAATCAGCAGAAAGAATAAGCATTATAACACAAAAGATTTGAATAAAATTAAAGTAAAGAGTGTCGATTTGATTTCATGTTGACTTCAAACCTTACAGAATCACTTGTATATGCTGTTAGACAAGCAGAAAATGTTTCAGAAAGAGTTGCAGGCTAATGTTTCTGGGAATGTTTTGTTGTGCTGAGTCAAATGATCTGTAGAAAGATTAATCTCCTGTGTTTTTGTTATTATGAATGACTCTATAGGCAGCAGGATATAAAACAATCCTCAAATGCCATCTTAATTCTGAGGATATGTAGAATATAATTTATACAGGGAGTGCAGAATTATTAGGCAAGTTGTATTTTTGAGGATTAATTTTATTATTGAACAACAACCATGTTCTCAATAACCCCAAACAACTCATTAATATCAAAGCTGAATATTGTTGGAAGTAGTTTTTAGTTTGTTTTTAGTTTGAGCTATTTTAGGAGGATATCTGTGTGTGCAGGTGACTATTACTGTGCAGAATTATTAGGCAACTTAACAAAAAACAAATATATACCCATTTCAATGATTTATTTTCACCAGTGAAACCAAGATAACATCTCAACATTCACAAATATACATTTCTGACATTCAAAAACAAAACAAAAACAAATCAGTGACCAATATAGCCACCTTTCATTAGTTTTTCTTCTTTTAGACCCTTTCTTGCCAGCCACGCTGTGGAGTACTTGGACGCGTGTGATGGAGCATTGTCCTGCATGAAAATCATGTTTTTCTTGAAGGATGCAGACTTCTTCCTGTACCACTGCTTGAAGATGACATGTGGAGTCCCACAAGGCTCGATTCTGGCACCTCTCCTGTTCAACCTTTATATGCTCCCTCTGAGCCAAATAATGAGAAAGAACCAAATTTCCTACCACAGCTATGCTGATGACACTCAGATCTACTTAGCCTTACTGCCAAATGACTACAGCCCTATTGACACCCTCTGCCAATGCATTGATGAAATGAACAGTTGGATGTGCCAAAACTTTCTTCAGTTAAACAAAGAGAAAACTGAAGTCATTGCGTTTGGGAACAGAGATGAGGTTCTCAAGGTGAATGCGTACCTTGGCTCTAAAGGTCAAACCGCAAAAAATAAGGTCAAGAATCTTGGTGCGACTCTGGAGTCAGATCTGAGTTTCAGTAGTCATGTCAAAGCAGTTAGTAAATCAGCATACTATCATCTCAAAAACATTGCAAGAATCAGATGCTTTGTTTCCAGTGAAGACTCAGAGAAACTTGTTCATGCTTTTATCAGCAGCAGGGTGGATTACTGTAACGGCCTCCTCACGGGCCTTCCCAAAAAGACAGTCAGACAGTTGCAGCTCATCCAGAATGCTGCGGCCAGGATTCTGACCAGAACCAGAAAATCAGAGCAGATCACACCTGTCCTCAGGTCTCTACACTGGCTCCCAGTTACATTCAGAATAGATTTTAAAGTATTATTACTTGTCTATAAATCACTAAATGGCCTAGGACCTCAATACATTACAGATATGCTCACTGAATACAAGCCTAACAGATCACTCAGATCTTTAGGATCATATAAACTAGAAATTCCAAGAGTTTAGTCAAAGCAGGGTGAATCGGCTTTCAGCCACTACGCCCCTCGCTGCTGGAATCAGCTTCCAGAAATGATCAGATGTGCTCCAACATTAGGCACATTCAAATCCAGACTGAAAACACATCTGTTTAGCTGTGCCTTTACTGAATGAGCACTGTGCTACGTCCGACAAATTGCAATTTTACGTTTTTCTCTTCTTTTTCATTCTTTTACAACCTGTTTTAACACATTTTTGTCTGTTTTTATCTGTTTTTTATTATCTGTTTTTATTTTATTTTTTCTTATACTTGTCTCTTTTATTCCTGTTTATGTAAAGCACTTTGAATTGCCACTGTGTATGAAATGTGCTATATAAATAAACTTGCCTTGCCTTGCCTTGCCTTGCCTTGAAGAAGGTGTCTTGCAGAAACTGGCAGTAGGACTGGGAGTTGAGCTTGACTCCATCCTCAACCCGAAAAGGCCCCACAAGCTCATCTTTGATGATACCAGCCCAAACCAGTACTCCACCTCCACCTTGCTGCCGTCTGAGTCGGACTGGAGCTCTCTGCCCTTTACCGATCCAGCCACGGGCCCATCAAGACTCACTCTCATTTCATCAGTCCATAAAACTTAGAAAAATCAGTCTTGAGATATTTCTTGGCCCAGTCTTGGCGTTTCAGCTTGTGTGTCTTGTTCAGTGGTGGTCGTTTTTCAGCCTTTCTTACCTTGGCCATGTCTCTGAGTATTGCACACCTTGTGCTTTTGGGCACTCCAGTGATGTTGCAGCTCTGAAATATGGCAAAACTGGTGGCAAGTGGCATCTTGGCAGCTGCACGCTTGACTTTTCTCAGTTCATGGCCAGTTTATTTTGCACCTTGGTTTTTCCACACGCTTCTTGCGACCCTGTTGACTATTTTGAATGAAACGCTTGATTGTTGGATGATCACGCTTCAGAAGCTTGGCAATTTTAAGAGTGCTGCATCCCTCTGCAAGATATCTCACTATTTTTGACTTTTCGGAGCCTGTCAAGTACTTCTTTTGACCCATTTTGCCAAAGGAAAGGAAGTTGCCTAATAATTCTGCACACCTGATATAGGGTGTTGATGTCATTAGACCACACCCCTTCTCATTACAGAGATGCACATCACCTAATATGCTTCATTGGTAGTAGGCTTTCGAGCCTATACAGCTTGGAGTAAGACAACATGCATAAAGAGGATGATGTGGTCAAAATACTAATTTGCCTAATAATTCTGCACTCCCTGTATAATATAGGAATTTAATCTGAGGCAAAGCAAGTTGAGCTGATCTGAGACCAGTTTCTCTTCTCAGAAAATGAATGTATGTTTATTTAGATTTTTATGTGGTAAGTTACTGTATATGATTGAGAAACATTATGTTCAATCTAAGTTTTTAGGTAATGAGTTACCTGGATTCAGTGTTGTATAAACAGTGTTGTCTCCATCAAGCAGAATGAAGTGAGGATTGACTGTGTGTTAATCGGAGAAAAGCAGCTGAAATGTCTGTGTTGTAATTTTCAGAGAGCAGCTCTTCAGCCAGCAGCTACAGCTCAGAGTTCAGCCGCAGACTGTTGAGCACATACATCTGTAAGATACTCACACAAACACACTCAACTCTTTCTATTTTGTATTTGTTTACAGATTTTTCCTGGGGATCACTTATACAGCGTGTCCGCAGGGTCTTAATAAGTATTAAAAGTTGATAATTCATTTATGAGAAAATTAAGGCCCTCTTAGTCACATTTTTACCAGGTCTTAAATTTTGTTCAAGTGTTGTCCAAAGTGTTTGACTCCAAAAAAGCATAAATATATTTATTTTTCTCCTAATATTAACAATGGCGTGCTCAATCCACACATTCAGGCTGGGCGCGTTCAACCAAACTCCTCCGTCCGAGTGATGTCACGTAATTTGCGACAAACGTAGGAAAGTGATGTGATGCTCTCCACATGTAGAGAAACTATAGAGCGAAACAGACGGCAAACCGGGAAAATGTAAGTTTGCGTACTCCTAATTGGAGAAAGACGAGTTTAAACAGTGGCTGAAGCCTGTCGCTGAAAACAACCACATAGTTTATTCTTTCAAGCTTTGTTTCTTCCGAGCTTATCTGAGTGCTTCATTGATTTATTTAA
Source organism: Danio kyathit (assembly GCA_903798195.1). NCBI lineage: Eukaryota > Metazoa > Chordata > Actinopteri > Cypriniformes > Danionidae > Danio > Danio kyathit. The sequence continues at coordinate 54,011,410 of LR812530.1, forward strand.
CTACAACTGTTTATTAACATCTGTTTAATACGTTAAAGGTTTGATACTGGTGGAGATGAGGTCTTAAAATATTCTGAGAAAGTCTTTAAAAAGGCCTGCATATACCCTGCTATAATGTTAGTAATGGTGTTATTTTAGCTTTTAATGATCATTTTGCGCTGTCTGATCTCTCTAATGTTCAGATTTAAGTCATTTTTGCTGCATATTTTCATTTTTAATTCATGCATTTTTTGTTTTGAGTGCTGAAAGTTACTGTACATCTTATAGTCATGAAGCTCTTTTGCATTAATTAAAGGTGCTGTATGTACATTTTTGACTTTTCTTCAGCAGAAAAATACCATAATATGTTTGCAGATATTTCAGAAACATGTTCAATGAACGTTTTTGTTTATCTGAAAAACAAGGCTGAAGTCAGATATTCTGCTTTGAAAATGTGCGTTACGTGCCGGAACGGCTGTCTTTGTTTTAGTCATTTAACCCACCCACTGACACTTTAGCCAATTATATTTCAGCACCCCGGGTTGCCTTGGTGGAAAACAGCGTATTTCATTCATTCAGTCAGGAAGGCTCTCAATGCATGTGTCCGTGTGTGAAATGCGACCTCCGGTGGACAGTAGCAGACACCGAAATGAGTCGCAGATTCAGAGTTCCTCATGAGGTTATTAATTAGCAATATTATGAGCGTAAACATTAGGTGAGCAGGTAACATTGTAACCCCGTGTACTAACAACTACATGAGAAGATTTGCAATGATGAGCAATTTGGCACCAGACGAATCACGACAGAAATTTAAATACAGCCATTCAAAATAGTGCACTTACTGCACTCCAATGTATGGTAAGCTTTATAATCCAATTAATACATGTTAAACCTCTTTCACATTATTAAATGTAGATGCTGAATCACTGATACAGTATGTGTTGGTTTTGAGTCAGTTTTAAAGTTCAAATTCAAACTGTTTATTGTATTTTCCAGGTCTGAGGTGAATTATCCGCTGCTGCTTTCAGTAATACGGGAATAAATGTCCTGTAAAATGGCATTCAAACTCACATTATTAGCATTTAACACTGAATAAAGCACATGAGCTGTACCTGAGGTGATCATTGTCAGTTTTCTGTTCTTCAGCTGTGAGAAATAAAAGCCGTTTTTAAAATATCCATTTCATATGTTGGTTAGGACAAAAACTTTTAAATGAAAATATTCCTTCTGTCACGTGTCGTTGCTTTTATATAGAACACGGCTTAAATCAGCCTTTAGACTCGACATGTCAGACACACTGCTGTTGGTGTCATCAATCTGGCAACCTGCGCTTGGGTTTGTTTTGAACCAGGAGTGTAATACCTAGTTCAACCACTGGGTGTCAAATTTACATACTGCACTTTTAAGTTGGTGTAAAAATGATTCCATAATTGTACACTGATTTATAAATCTAAGGGTGCTCACACATTTGGTTCAATTGCCTGGACCGTACCCAAGTTCGATTGTCCCCCCTTGCCACCTTCTCGGTTGGTTTGTGTTCACACTGTCTTCTTTCCTTCTGAACCCCGGTACGCTTGCGTCATAGAGCTGCTGTTTTGTTTACGGCTGTTGCTAGGTGACAGTCACGAAAGCAAAGCGCCAAAATGGAGACTTCCGCACATCGCGGTCGATTTGCTTTTACTGAATCATAAGTTTTGGACATACAGAAAGCGACTCGCGTCTGTCTGCTGCAAAAATATTATAAACATTCAGAACATCACACAGTGACTGCAGAAGCTGTTTCTGGAGGAGACAAGCAGACATCACTGTGTATCACTGTGCTTGGCTCAGTCCCGCTAAAGGTACAATACGTGGCGCACACACACACACACACACACACACACACACGAATGAACGTTATGAAAACGATAGTTTGTTGTACAGTTGAAGGTTCACTTCCGCTATTTGGTACGATTGCATTCATACCAGAAGTGAACCGTACCAGAGTTCGCATGAACCGTACCCCAGACCACCTCTTTCAGGCGGACTCGGGTACGGTTCACGGGTGCGCACCCGAGTTCAGAAGACACGTTCACACTAGCTAAACGTACCGTACTATGACGTCAAACGAACCCGGGTGCGGACCAAAAGTGCTAGTGTGAAAGCACCCTCAAACATCTTATAGAAATATATTGATTATTAGCATTAGTTATTGCATTCTTTGTTGTTTTTGAATTTGTTTTTATTAACTACAACAACACTAAAGTTTAAAATATATCAGCTTTCATTTGTAAATACAAATGAAATGAAAAATGAAACATAAAATTAAAACAAAATACTATCTAATTAAAATAAGGGTAAATGCTAAAATTACTAAGACCAAAAGATAAATAAAAATAAAGCTATATACAGAGGGATATTTGTAGCTTCTTAAATGCTTTAGGAAATGTAAAATTAAGTGAAATTTAAAAAATTGAAGTAGGCTTAAATAAAAATAAATAAAATGCACTACCTGACAAAAGTCTTGTCGTCTATCCCAGTTGTAAGAGCAACAAATAATAACTTGACTTCAAGTTGATCATTTGGAAAAGTGGCAGAAGGTTGATTTATTTTAATTTTTTTCCAATGAATCATCTGTTGAGCTGCGTCCCAATCATCACAAATACTGCAGAAGACCTACTGGAACCAGCATGGAGCCAAGATTCTCACAGAAATCAGTCAAGTTTGGTGAAGGAATAATCATGGTTTGGGGTTCCATTCAGTATGGGGGCATGCGAGAGATCTGCAGAGTGGATGATCAACATCAACTGCCTGAGGTATCAAGACATTTGTGCTGCCCAATACATTACAAACCACAGGAGAGGGACAATTCTCCAGCAGGATAGCGCTCCTTCTCATACTTCAGCCTCCACATCAAAGCTCCTGAAAGCACAGAAGATCAAGGTGCTGCAGGATTGGCCAGCACAGTCACCAGACATGAACATTATTGAGCATGTCTGGAGTAAATCGGAGGAGGCATTGAAGATGAATCCAAAGAATCTTGATGAACTCTGGGAGTCCTGCAAGAACGCTTTCTTGGCCATTCCAGATGACTTTATTAATCAATGATTTGAGTCATTGCAGAGATGTATGATGCAGTCCTCCAAGCTCATGATGGAGTCAGACACAATGTTCATTCTGTTTCCACTGCAGCATGACTTTATATTCTATACTGGACATTATTTCTGTTCAGTGACGAGACTTTTGTCTAAGCAAAGTCAGACCGTACTGTCCTAATGAAATCATTCAAAATCAAGGCATGATCATATTTTATTTTGATCAAAGAAATGTAATCTAGAGGCCTTTGCCTTTCATATCAGCCACTTCTGATACCAAATGATCAACTAGAAGTCAAGTTATTATTTGTTGTTCCTAAAATTTGGATAGATGACAAGACTTTTGTCAAGTAGTTTAGTTACAGATGTATACAATAGAAATGTTTTACAATTTATAATAAAATGACAATCACAATGCAATTACTAGAACAAAACTTTTAATATAATCTATTATAAATGTGGATAATGCTATGATAGCTCATTTTGAATTGGGAATGAAATATATATAATAGATCACAGTGTTGTTGTTGTGTTTTCAGGTAAAGTCCTGGGTAATCTGCAGCTGAATCTGTCAAATAAAGCTAAAGTGTATGAAGATCCGGCCCTGCGTGCCATTTTCCTCCATAACAACTACAACTACATCCTCAAATCTCTAGAGAAGTGAGTTTATTCACAACATTACTGTTTCTGATTCTTTACACCGCTTCAGCTCAGCGACCAATCAGAATCTCCTCTCAGCACTAGCCAATCAGAAGACGGCTCTCCACATAATCATTCACATTTCATAAATTATTTCCTAATTTAACATGTCTCATATTGCGCTTACATGTGTGTGTGTATATATATATAAGGCGATGCAGTGGCGCAGTAGGTAGTGCTGTCGCCTCACAGCAAGAAGGTCGCTGGTTCGAGCCTCGGCTGGGTCAGTTGACGTTTCTGTGTCGAGTTTGCATGTTCTCCCTGCGTTCGCGTGGGTTTCCTACGGGTGCTCCGGTTTCCCCCACAGTCCAAACACATGCGGTACAGGTGAATTGGGTAGGCTAAATTGTCTGTAGTGTGAATGAGTGTGTGTGGATGTTTCCCAGAGATGGGTTGCGGCTGGAAGTGCATCCGCTGTTTAAAATTGTGCTGGATAAGTTGGCGGTTCATTCCGCTGTGGCAACCCCAGATTAATAAAGGGACTAAGCCGAAAAGAAAATGAATGAATATATATATATATATATATATATATATATATATATATATATATATATATATATATATACAGTGTTTCCTCTAGGATTTTTTCCAGCTGTGGCGGTAGGACTGGTAGACACAGATCTACCAACTACCTATGGCGATAATTCTGCAGTATTACAAGTCGAGATCGCATTCATGTAATACAAGCATGCGAATTTCTTTGCTTGCGCGCCGATTTCCTCTGTTCGTGCACAAAACTTCTTGCACGCCCTCAAATATACTCTGCTCAAGTGCAGATTTTCTTGGGCGCGCTCAAATAAACGCTGCTGAAGTGCGATTTAGTGCGTTTATGTAACAAGTATGTCTCCAACATTTATTAGATTTGCTAGGAACATTTATAATTGCGTCCAATAGACCTACAGAGCGGCATTAATGCATCCTGAACTAAAGTGAAACGGCTATAAACTTCAGCAAGATAGTCATTGTATCCAAAGCCATAGGCTATAAAGTATAATTATGGAAACTGTGTTCATCATAACTGAAAACTACGTCGTGTTTGCTGGCCTCACGCATCACGCACCTGTCAGTCAGTCAGCATGTCACATTAAAGGGTTAAACAAACGGACACATATATCATACCTGCCAACACTCCCGTTTTTCCCGGGAGTCTCCCGTATTTTAGACCCGTCTCCCGTATTGTTCTGTCTCCCGGTAAACTCCCGGAATCCGACCCCCGCTCCTCAGCATTTTGGTACAGTCCGGGCTGAAACCTGGTGCTTGTGCGCGTGCTCTTCCGGTCGCGCGCAACCTCTCCGCGCTACAGTTCGCGCGCCTCCATAACCCCAAATCTCTCACCCCTCCCGCTCCCCGCTCTTCAGTTCGCGCCAGTGTTGCCAACTTAGCGACTTTTCAGACCCCCCTAGCGACAAATTTTCAAAAAAGCGACTAGCGACAAATCTAGCGACTTTTTTGTGTGTTACTGGAGATGTTTACAGACTGTCCTTTGTCCATTACTGTACCGTCCCTACTCTTCTCAACGAGCTGCGGGTGATGCCGCCGGCCCCTCCCCCGCCTCAAAGCACTGACAGGCGGCCCAGTCCTCGTACAGCAGCCTCTAGCACCTGCAGCATGACATCAGATCGCCCCTCTGCGTACTGACGGCAAATGATTTAGCACCGGGAGTGTGAAGGTATTTCCCTTGTACAGTCAAACCGATCTGCTTCTCCTTTATTTTAACAATTTAATTTGACCGTTTATTCTTTTCTTGTTCACAATCAGAGATGTTTTAGTGAGAGTTTCAGAACTTGTTTGAGTTTATTACGTCTGAGAGATTACTGCAAATTCACTACTCATATATAATGATATACTGTATTCAAACAGCAATACATTTAGTTAAATTGACAAGCTTACATAAAGCGTAGTGCAAATATAATACCCCATTTATTTACCATAGGCTGTTAAACAAACAGAAATGGTAGAACGTGATGACGTCAGTAATATGCAAATTAGCGTATGACGTAATCCCCCCGTCTCCCGGAATTTACAAACCAAATGTTGGCAGGTATGACATATATACGTACATACACTCACTCAACCTCATGCTCACATGAGAATGAAAATGAGAATGAAGTGGTGTGTTTGTGTTGTTCAGGTCAGAGTTGATTCAGCTGGTGGCTGTGACCCATAAGAAGGTGGAGAGCTCCTACAGAGAGCTGATCGAGCAGGAGGTCCAGAACTACCAGCGCAGGTAAAAACACACACAACATCCAATCACAAAAGCCCGTCTGAATGATCAATCAATGATTGACCTTTGACCTTCCTTGACCTGCAGCTGGCTGAGGGTCACAGAGCATCTGACCGAGAGAAACATCCCAGATTTCCAGCCGGGAGCCAAAGTGAGGAAAATCACACACATTTAGATCTGAAACACACTTCACTCTGAAGCACAAACACACTGAACCAAATAATTAATTGGATTTACTCAGTTTTTATGAAGGTAAGTGGTTGCAAACAATTGATAAGGGCTGAATTCAAAATCCATATCAAAATCCATATCAAATCAGAAATCAAAATCCATATTAACACTATTCGCTACTCCTTCACACCATACCTGTCAACCCTCCCTTTTTTCCCGGGATTCTCCCATATTTTACAGTTCTATCCCGCTATCATCCCGTAAAGGTATTTTACTGTATTTCTCCTGTATTTTCAGTCTTTCTCTGAAGGGTGGCAATAAACATTAAAGAGCAGAGCCTCCCTATACGCAACCCATACCGCCAAACCACCAGGGGCCGCCCTTTGCTCTTAAATGTGAGTCTGTTCTGTGCTTTTGCTTTGTTTAGGCATGAAAACACTTTAAAATAAATATAAAAATGGCGGGATTCCCTTTCCTTTCATTACAGGTGCCGTCTCCCCTTCATGTGCAATCCTCAAAACAGTCATATAGCGGTGCGTGACTATCAGCTGACTCGCTCCATAGTGATAAATAGACGTTGTTTCCCAAACCGATTCTGTACACGCGATTTGAAACAGAGCAAAAGTCTGGGTTTTGGGTGCGTGTTAAACAGACATGTACACATAATTATTAATAATAATAATATCTTAAGGTGTCGATCTTGGGTTTTTTTTTCAAACACAACTAATTTTGTCCTAAATATGCATAAAAAGTTATTAAAGCAATCGAATGCTTTCTTTATAATGTTAGATGTGAGCATTTTTAAAGTGACACCTGTTATTTAATGTAATCAAACGAAAAAAATCTAAATAAATCAGAGATTCATTCGCTGCTCTTTAATAAGAATGTGTCAGTTATACAGTGAAGAAACGGCTAATGAGATTTGAGAGCTTGATTTTATTTCATTATAATAGCTATTAATTTTAATAAGCTGAACTGTTTGCTAATGTATTTGCTGCTAATGTATACTATTTAATTTTCTTTTGTAAATAATAATAATAAAACATATTATTGACCATTTAACTGTTTATTTGCAACGAAACGGCTCCAAATCAACATATTTAGTCATTTGGGAATCCCTTATTATGGTGGGCATATCACTTATTTTCACATCCCAATGTTGACAGGTATGCTTCCCACACCAAAAAAAAAGCAGCCAAGCAAAGAATAAATTGAAATGACTTACCCACTGCGCGTCCACAAGAAGGATTCAAGATAAACGTTTTTTAATATACAAAAACAAATGACGAGCCCCCACTTTATGTTACGACCCTGGCCTAGGGACAAGGCTGCAACATAAAAGATCACCAGATAAATAAAGTTCACTTTTACGACCCTTTGGAGTCAGGTCCATTTATTTATTTATTTATTTATTTTTGTCTCCTTTTTTTTTTATCACCTAAAAACGTGAAGCCAACTACCTCGGAGTGGACCCACGGAAAAATAATAAACAAAAAGTACACACCAACTTAACACCCAAATAAAACTAACTAAACTTAACAAAATAACCCCCTAACTAGGTATAAAAACAGGAGAAAATATTTACAGAAAGAAAAGTGTGGTGTCCAACCCCTACTGCCTCTTACCGTATACAATATTCAATATTTACAATATTCACAAACAAACAAATAAACCAAAATAATAGGAGGGGGGAAACACGGATGGAAATACAACAAGAAGTCAAAACATACACATCAACACGGAAAACACAATCAACAATAACACTTAGCAACAATATAATTTTATAGCACACCAATCTCAAAACAACAACACGCCAACCAAAAATCCCTCTCTCCCGCCCCACGCCCGTTTTCCCTTTTTAAAGGACGCCCCGGGTTCCTCCAGCCAATTCCAGCACACATAGTCTACATATTTAGGGCGGGGCCTGCTGATGTAAAGAGAGGGAGAGAGAGAGAGACAGACACACACACAGACAAACAAACAAACACACACACCTGCCAACGCAACATACTACATTTAATTAGTTTGTTTAAATTCAGTCCATATCAATTGTTTGCAACCACTTACCTTAAAAAGATAAGTAAATCCAATGAATCGTTGTTTTTAATGCACAGACATCAATGCTTAATGCTGGGGTTCCCAAACTTTTCAGCCCGCGACGCCCAAAGTAACAATGCCGGTGACTCACGACCATAGACTGTAAAAGATATGGACGTAGTATCGGTGACGTCACCCATAGGTTTATGAAGAACCCAAAAAAAGCTACCAGAAGGCGTGGCCGACCGTCGCGCGTCATCGCACCAACCCCGGGCATACCATACAAGGGCAAAGAGGCGGAGCGTGAGCGGAGCTACAGACGCATGCTGGCATTCTGCTTAGACGGGCTTTCCTAAGGGAGAAACGCTTAATACTTCATCACCTGCGACTCGTTTGTGTTCTGACCACATGTGCTTGGTTGTACACTTTATCAATAAAGTGTTTAGACTTTTAAAAACACTGTTTCAGAAGCAACGTCATAAGCGCAATGCTTAGTGGTTCAATGCATTACACATTAAGCCACTAAGCATTGTGCTTATGACGTTTTTCAACAGGAGGAAAGTGCGAATTACTTCCAAATACTTCAGATATAGTCTGTGTTAGTAAATGCAAGGCTAATTATAAAGTCCAGGCAGAACACTGTATGACAACACTTCAGATGACTGATCTAGAGCCTACAGCTAATAATCTGTCAGATTCTGGAGTGCATTACAGCTCTAAAGAACATCATAAATGATAAATGATCTTAAATAAAACAAATACATTCGTAGAGATGGTATATAAGTATATATTTCACTCACCTGGCAAATGGAGGCCACGTGAATGGCTTGTGAGCACAATTAAGTGCACTCAGCATGCCATATCATCTGATAATTGTGGGAAATAATTCCAAAAGGCAGCAGACTGTGTAAAGCCACATAAAACAACACAAAAATACGATGTACATGCCGAGATCAGCGGCTAATCAGCCGTAATCAGCTGAGGTGAAGTGACGGCGACCAGCGAGACCTAGCTGTCACTCAAGTGGCCACGCCCTTAATTATGCAAACCTAATATAACCTAATATAAAGGAAACGGACGAGTTATAAAAAAATTCACCTCCTCACAGTTGTCACGAAGGGTAATAGTAGCTATGTGAACCAAAATCGTTCTTTGTACCAGGCTGTAAACACCTTTTTTTCTGCTGTAAAGTTGGCCATTCTAACAGTGGGCTCAATAGAAATTTGCTCTATTATGGAGCCAGGACTAGCGGAATTTCAGATGAATCGCAGTTTCAGTTACTTCCATATTGGCTTCCCAAGGGAGAGCGGGAGGTTGCCACTTGCTTGCGACCCCAAATATTCTCTGAGGTTGTTATAAATATACAAACCTTGCATGCAACAGCCCACACACACACCAATAGGCTCAAAAGGCTCAATGTGCAATGTGCTGCTTTTTATCTTCTGTAGGTTATGGATAAAATATGGTAATTCCATTACTTTAATAAAATGAACTAGATTATTGGAAATCACCATGCGACTCCCCCACCCCCCCTCTTTTTTTTTCTCTCATGACCCATTGGGGGGTCCCGACCCTCACTTTGGGATCCACTGGCTTAATGCTTGGTGTTACCATCCCAAATGTAATGTCGGCAGCTAGCTCTCTGCAACTCTCACATGGTCGTCCACTGAAGCTAAACAGGGCTGTGCCCAGTCAGTACCTGGTAGGGAGACCACATGGGAAAGCTAGGTTGTTGCTGGAAGTGGTGTTAGTGAGACCAGCATGGGGCGCTCAGCCTGTGGTCTGTGTGGGTCCTAATGCCCAGTATAGTGAAGGAGACTCTATACTGCTCAGTGAGCGCCGTCTTTCGGATGAGACACAGGATGTCCTTCAAAAAAGAAACCGTGACATCCTGGCCAAATTTGCCCACTGGCCGCTGTCCATCATGGCCTCCTGACCATCCCCATATCATAATTGGCTTCATTACTCTGTCTTCTCTCCACCAATCAGCTGGTGCGGTCTAGTGCAATATGGCTGCTGTTGGTCATCCAGGTAGATGCTTCGTACTGGTGGTGGATCAGGAGATTCCCCCCAAAAATGTATGTAAAGCGCTTTGAGTGTCCAGAAAAGCTCTATATAAATGTGAGGAATTATTAAATGTGGTCAGTCAAAAGTTTTTCATTGTGAAAAATAATTGTGGTGGGACCTACCTAAATGCTTTCTTAGGCTATTAATTTAATGTGTTTTCTGTCACTGCTTGTTTAGCCTGCATCAGTGTAAAGCTGCACAACTAAACATTAAAAGATCGTGATCTCAGCTCAAACCCGCGCAACATGAACGATAAATGATAATGATTTGCATATGTTTATTAATCCATCACAGTGCTGCATTTAAATCTGCATCAAGAGAGATGCATCAGTGAGTTACAAACAATTAAATAACACAGAAGTGCTGGGAGAACAGTTTATAGTTCAGATATAAACACTGATGTTTATGGTAAAGATTAAAATCACCGTTTAATGAAACATGACACTGGTAGATTTTTGACGCTGGTAAAAGCAATTACATTGTGTAACCAACAGATGGCGACAAACAACCATCAAAATGATGTCACTGAATAGGTTTTCAAAAATAATACACCCACAGTATAATAAAACATGAAGTTTAATGTGTGAATTGTTGAATCATTAATTGAAGATAAATATGATCTGTTGTACAAGATGTTAGATTTCTATATTTAGCACCATCAGCAACAGTAGCAAAGATCATATCTCATATTGAATACTTTTCTTGTTTCAGCTGCTTCTTTCTTGATTTTTATTAACATTACAGGTTCTAAGCTCTGTTTGTTAAAAGCAATGTTTTTTGCAGTAATATTTTTGTATAAATGGAAAGCAAATGACATTTGTCTCCTCACTTCTTTGCTGATCCGAAAAATGGTTCGATCTGTGACTAAAAAACCGTAGTGTGATCCGAACTACATATTTGTGATCCAATACACCACTAGAAGACACCAAGTGATGAATTGTTTCAGGTGTAATTTTGTCCCATTCTTTCTGCCAAAAAGTCTTAAGGTGGGCAACAGTACGGGGTTTTTATTGTTGCATTTTGCGCTTCAAAAACGGCCACACATTCTCCATTGGAGACAGGTCGGGACTGCAGACAGGCCAGTCAAGTACCTGTATCCTCTTCCTCATCAGCAGGACTTTGTAATGTGTGCAGAATGTGGCTTTGCATTGTCTAGTTGAAATATCATCATTAATCTGAACTCTTATTTGTGCAGCTGAAAGATAAAGAGCGACAGATCATCAAGGACAAGTTCAAGGTGAGACAAATTGATGCATGACCTTTAACAATATACGTCATCTTTCATACAGTACTTTATAAGGATCAACATGATACTGAGAAACCTGTTAAACATTTTTGTGATGTAAAATGTCTTCGACTTTATGACAGACTATATGCACAGGGACTTTTATTTTCAGTCAGCCAGCTCAAGTGCTTCTGCTGAACTGTATGAAGATCTGGTTTCTTTAAAAATCAATAATCTTCACTGCCTGATTAATATATACAATATAAAGTGGGTCTCAGACTGCACAAGAGGCACTGCATTAAATGTTATTGTTCATCACCATGTCATTAAAATATGGACATTTATTTAACCCCAGTATTTTCAATAGAGTTACGATGCTCGCCTGCTGCTCCTGACAGCGCTTGCTTTTAAATGGCCTTTCATCTCATTTTACACTTCAACAACTAAATTAAGGCTTAAGTCTATTTAATTGATTGTATTTTAATTACATTACAACATCCATGCTGTAAAAAGAACCATATGAATTTGAATATAGTCACAGAAACCTTTCACCGGATGTTAATCAGTGAGGGAAAACCACTTGCTGTGCGTTAGTGATGCGCGGATGGCGGTTAAATCCGCGGGCGCTGCGGATAATCCGCGGGTGGGTCGGGTAATAAAAAAATACATTATGATTAATTGCGGGTGGGTCGCGGGTGGATGTAGCGGGTCATAGCAATTGACCAGCAAAAAAGCAGAGAGTGGACTTCGCAGAATGTGAAGATGAGAGACACCCAAAATAATGGATGAAGTGCAAGAGTACTGTGCTAACTTCAGTTAGAGGAGTCATCAGAGGGAAATCTGCTATCGTTCTGGGAGAAACAAGATCGCTTATTTACCATTTACACGACTGCAGCGCCTTGCAAGGAGAAGCTTGTGCATTCCTGCAACAAGTGGTTCGCGCAAACGCTCATTTAGTGCAGCCAGCCGTGTTTTGGAGGCGAGGCGCAATCGCCCGAATCCAGGCACAGTAGATGCTATTCTGTTTTTGCACAGTGTTAAGAAAAGCGCCAAGTACACACAACATAGCTGCTGTTTAGGCTGAAGGGACGCCGTTTTTGTTCTCTTTTTCCATGTAAAAGCTGAATCTGCTGTTAATAACGAACGATCCACTGTGACCTAAGTTGCAGGAGAGGGGAAATAGTGTGGCCGCTTTAGGACTGCTTTTACGGGAGTTGTAATCCATAGCGAGGGGCATTGTGGGTAGTGTAGTTCGACACGCATGCTGTGTGATGTGAGCTCTCGCTGTGTGCTGTGCGTGCGGTGAATTAGAGGGAGAAAGTTTTATCTGGTTTTGTTTTATGTTTACTTCAGTAATTCCACCCGGGAGCTGTTTTGCACTGTGAACCTGAAAACACTGACATAAGTAAAAGAAGGGCATGCATCGAGTACTTTTGTCCGTCTCATTAGCTTGAGCATGAATTAACGAGCTGTTACTCTGCCGCCGAAATTGTGGAGAAAGTTACACCTATCATCATTATTAAAACAAAGAATTATGATTATTAAAGTGGCGATCGGGTGCGGGTCGGGTGCGGATATATATATCAGATAAAATAATATGTGCGGGCGGGTGGCGGGTGGATGATTAGAATGAAGGAGCGGATTCGGGTGACATTTGAGCTGATCCGCGCATCTCTACTATGTGTATATAATTCAGTTTATGCTGCTGCTTTTTTGCTGTGAAATGTTGATGATTTTAATATGGTTAATTTAAAAAGTAGATTAGTATTTCAAGGTGAACTCTTGTGTCAGAGCTGACAGGGTTAAAGTATGTGTGTGTGTGTGTTTTGAGGGTTTTAATGATGGTCTGGAGGAGCTGTGTAAGATCCAGAAGGGCTGGGCAGTTCCTGATAAAGAGCAACGCGACACCATCAGACATGCTCAGAAGAGGGTCGTCTCGCTCACTTATAAAGCCTTCCTACAGCGGTGAGTCACACACACACTCACTGCACATACATACACACACACACACACTCACACTCATACAAGCACACTCACAAACACACACATATACTCACGCACACACACATACATACACCCATTCACACACTCATACAAGCATACAAACACACAATTTACACACAAATGTACTTACATATACTATACATACTGTATATACTCACACACACTTACAGTACACACATATACTCACGCACACACACATACATACACCCATTCACACGCTCATACAAGCATACAAACACACAATTTACACACAAATGTACTTACATATACTATACATACTGTATATACTCACACACACTTGCAGTACACACATATACTCACAGACATTGTCAAACACACGACAATCACCTGTGATATCATGTCATTTTGTTTTTGATTGTCAGGATGTTGTAGGCCTTTTAGGCTTGGGCGGTATCCAAATTTTGATACCGTCAAACCTCCTCCCTGTTTTACCTCGGTATACGGTATTACCATGCATAGACAGCGTCACCAAACGGTTGGCCTAAACTATTCAGAAACTGAACACCGTGTATGTGACCTTAGGTTTGCGGTCACCTGTTTGTTGCACAATTTGCAAATTGTCTTGTTCGTATTAGAGATCGTATTAGAGGGGGAGATGGTGTGTTCACGAACAGAAGAGCAAAACCAAAAACCACCCAGCTAGATAATACAGAGTCCAGACAGCCTATAACAAGCTGTCTGTATAAACACATGCATGCACACACACACACACACACACACACACACACACACACACACACACACACACATACACACACACACACACACACACATAGACAGCACCAAGCCAGCAACGCACAGCATCACGCTCTCTCTCTCATTCACACACATACACACACACATGCACACACACACACACACACACACACACACACATAGACAGCACCAAGCCAGCGACGCACAGAATCACGCTCTCTCTCTCATTCACACACACATACACACACACACACATAGACAGCACCAAGCCAGCAACGCACAGCATCACGCTCTCTCTCTCATTCACACACACACACACACACACACACACACACACACACACACACACATAGACAGCACCAAGCCAGCAACGCACAGCATCACGCTCTCTCTCTCATTCACACACACACACACATACACACACACACACACACACATAGACAGCACCAAGCCAGCGACGCACAGCATCACGCTCTCTCTCTCATTCACACACACACACACACACACACACACACACATAGACAGCACCAAGCCAGCGACGCACAGCATCACGCTCTCTCTCTCATTCACACACACACACACACACACACACACACACACACACACACACACACACACACACACACACACACACACACACACACACACATAGACAGCACCAAGCCAGCAACGCACAGCATCACGCTCTCTCTCTCATTCACACACACACACACACACACACACACACATAGACAGCACCAAGCCAGCGACGCACAGCATCACGCTCTCTCTCTCATTCACACACACACACACACACACACACACACACACACACACACACACACACACATAGACAGCACCAAGCCAGCAACGCACAGCATCACGCTCTCTCTCTCATACACACACACACACACACACACACACACACATAGACAGCACCAAGCCAGCAACGCACAGCATCACGCTCTCTCTCTCGTTCACACACATACACACACACACACACACACACATAGACAGCACCAAGCCAGCGACGCACAGCATCACGCTCTCTCTCTCATTCACACACACACACATAGACAGCACCAAACAAGCAACTTACAGCATCACGCTCTCTCTCATTCACACACACACACACACACATAAACAGCATCCACATGGATTTGCGCGTGCTTGCTCGCTTGGCAGAGATATTGTTAGACCGGCTGCTCCTATTCAAATTCCACCAGAGTTACCGACCGCTCTTGCGCTTTATTCGGAAATTTATTTCCGCACCGCAAGAAATCTGGTCGGGTCCAGCAGCAGTACAGCAGCGGGAATGCAGACCTCTAGTTCGTATTTACCACTTCTCCCTTCTCGTTCGGTTGAAACCCGAAATACTGCCAAACTGCAGAGGTTGTGTTCTTTTTGAAGACCAGGTCACTTGGGGCTCTCGTCATCTTACCTCACCTCTCTCTCTCTCTCTCTCCTTCACACTGTCCCGTGATGACAATCACGCATACGCATTTTTAGGCATTAAATAAGTAATATTTAATACTTGTCTCCTATATAAGTGCATTGTTTTTTATGACGGTATAATGGTATTAAAACTGATACCGTTGCTATTTTTAGATCCTGCGGTATACCATATTACATATTACCGCCCAAGCCTAAGGCCTATAGTTAAAATATTTCTACAATATAGTTATAATGATATTTATACATGATCAAACTAGTGTGCAACTTACTTAGCAGAACTAAATTTGGTTTTGTAGTTCGAGCCCAAATAAATATTTATTTCCGTTTTTAATCGTTTAAGTTCATTTGATTGACTATATATAAATTAGTGGATATTGTCGATGCAGTCATTGGGTAAAATTGCTACTTTTTACTGTCATCCAATGTGTTTTTGGTCATTATCAATGCACTGTCACTTTAATTGAGCGTGAGCAGCGCGGCAAAAATAGACCCAGCGCCGAAACTATCGCGGCACTGCTGCTTAGCGACGGTCATGCCTCATGCTGACGTGCTCATTCTGCGTGCAGTATGAAAGCTCTGATCTGTTAACATAGACGCCGGAAAAAACACGTGCTGCTTACGCTCTGCTCACACTTGCGGTGTGAAGCAGGCTTGAAACTTTAGACATGCTCTCAGCTGGTGTATTGCGCAGTCTATTTTAGTTCCTCAAAATAGCAACGCACCAACAATGCGCCTTAGCAAACCTCTTCTCTAGACCGAAACACCCATGAGTCCTCTAAGTGGTGCAAATGGATTTACTATTTAAACAACGTGGCGGAAAACGAGAAAATTAAGGTTGCGTTGGTCTGAAAATAGCAACACGTTGGGGCAAACACGCCCTGGCCTTATTGCTGCGGGTGTATGATAGAGCCCTCAATGTCTCTTTCACACAGACACACACAAACACTAACACACACTCTCTCTCTCTTTCTCTCTCTCTCTCACACACTCTCACATTCACACACACACAGTCATGTTTCTGTCATCACTGTAAGAGTTTTTGCTCTGGTTTCTAAGCTGATGGCTGTGTTTACAGATGTGCGAACATTTCATTCACCAAGAATCCAGAGAAATATCACCGCTACTCCCCGGAGCAGGTGGAGGACATGATCGACCGGCTCTTCGACACTTCAGCTTAGACACACACACTCTCTCTCTCCTGCTTCACTACACACTACTCCACTGTAACGCCCCTGTTTGCTTCTGCTCCTCTTTTTGTATAAATGTATTTATGTATATGTCTATGGAGATTTAACTGCAGTAAATAAAGAATTTCCTCCTGAATTCTGCACTGCTGTGTGTTGTTTTATTACATTTGTTGATTTATTTTTAAGTGTTATTAGACAACGGCTGTTTCAAACACAGAAACACACATGCATACGATATTAAATTCTCACTTTGTCTTTTAATTATCATTATAATTTGACATGTATTGCTTTTAGAAATATTTTAAACGTTTGCATTTTACAAATATTTACTTTATTATTAGAGTTTTTTTAATTTGTTAATTTTTCATTTTTAAAAATAAATTTAATAATTTTGGCATTTTTTTTTAAATCGGGTCACGAAACACCAAAACACATGTGTTGAGCTGTTGACAGTCATATATGCGCCTCACGCTGCTATAAACACTATTAGGACACATATATTGCACTAACAAGTGAAAATTGGTTGTTTTTGCGTTATTTAGAGCAAATTCGTTCTTCCGGTTTGAAATGAATTTTTGAAGCTGCGTCACGGAGATTAGATACTTGTGTGTAGTCCAGCGTGGAGACTCGATGTCTGTACCTGCGAGTACAACGTGACGTCTCTGAGTGTGCAGCATTAATTCATGAGAAAGACTTGGTTCAAACCAATCAGCGCGCTCTATTGTGTATGACTTGCAACTTCATTAATATGCATGATAGCTTCGAAGACGTTACCTGTTACTGTGTTCAGACGACAGAGAGACGCCACGTGTTGTTAAAACAAGTGGAAGAACAAGCATTTGGAGACACGGGTCGTCAGTGTTGTGTTTATTAATGTGCTGCAACGAAGGTTTTGTTTTCATTTTCCCTGCTATGAGAGCGCAGCTGGACTCACGTGTGGATTACAGTGCATGCGACAGAAACATGTTTGTAAGGAACATTTTTTACCCGAGAGCTTTTCGCATCTGGAAATGATGAAATCCGGACAGTTTGTGTTGATTGTCCTGTCGCTACAGATTTGGTGTGTGTGATCGGTGTTCTTTGTTTGTTCATTCAGATGGCAAAGTTAGTTCGTATCGTCAGCAGTGCTCTTTCAGTATTTAAAGACAGACCTTAGTCAAAATGATTTAGTGACTAAGTTTACAGTATGTTAATATCACTGCAATATTATAGTACAATATTATAAACTGAAAGATCCGCTGTAAATGCTCCTCTCCGAGTGTAAACATGTAAACACAGCAATCAAACCATTACCATCATGTAGGATTTTGTGACAGGATAGTCTATACACACACCACTTTCTGACGCTGCCTACAGAGTGCATCTAAGTTACAGAGAAATGCGATTTTTTTCTCCCATTAACCATGCGGTATCAAACACTCCATTAAAACTGCACTCTTCTAGCAGTTTTTCACTTTCAATATCTCGTTTGTCACGGGGGGCATGCAGGAAATGTTCCTGAATGAAAGTGAAAGTGCCAAACTGCAGTTAAAGTCGACAAATTAATAATTTGGCAAATAATTCGATTACTGATGTGCATGTAAACACAGTCACTGTCTTTCTCTCCTGCGTCTGTGTGTTTGTTTTGCCTCGCCTCTGAAAATCAGCGTGTGCCCAAACGCAACCTCCCATATTTGCTAAATCTTCCCTCTTTCCCTCCAACGACACTCCCACCTAAACAGAGCTGGACACGCCCACTTTCCTGACTTTTTCCAAACTAGAGGTGTGAAAACCCCCTGCTGAGACAGGGGGGTTTCGTGGCCCTTTAAAAATATTGCATTTTACTAATATTTACTTTTACTAGGGTTTAAATATTGCGTTTTTAAATTTTTAATTTAATTTACTTTTTTCGAAAATAGATTGCACATAAAATAAAAAACAAAGATACAAATATTTGTACTTAATTAATTATTCTATTTCTCCCTCAATACACTATACACTCACCGGCCACTTTATTAGGTACACCTGTCCAACTGCTCGTCATCTCAAATTTCTAATCAGGAACTCAATGCATTTAGGCATTTAGACATGGTCAAGATGATCTGCTGCAGTTCAACCTGAGCATCAGCATGGAAAAGAAAGGGGATTTAAGTGACTTTGACCAATAGAGCTCCTTTGGGATGTGGTGGAACGGGAGATTGGCATCATGGATGTGCAGCCGACAAATCTGCAGCAACTGCGTGATGCTATCATGTCAATATGGAGCAAAATCTCTGAGGAATATTTCCAGTAGCTTGTTGAATCTATGCCACGAAGGATTAAGGCAGGGGATCCAACCCGGTACTAGTAAGGTGTACCTAATAAAGTGGCCGGTGAGTGTATTTATATATATATATATATATATATTTTTTTTTTTTTTATTAGAATTACTGTGTAAAACACTACAAAGCCAATATTTTGAGCCTTGCTAAAACCTGTCCTGTTATTTTAGTGTCCATCAGAGATGATTAACTCTGCTCTCAGTCACTCCGGTGTGGAGCTTTATTTTAAACCCTTGTGTCTCCTAAAAGCATATATCACTGACCTAAAACCAGCCCTGAGTCTGTGATGATTTGAAAACGCCTCTAGAATCTGAGTCTGAGGCTCAAACACACTGAATCATATCCGGACCATCCTGAAAATGATGTTTGATGGACCAACACCTACAGGAAATACTCATTGATTATGATGAGGAATCATTCATTCATTCATTTTCCTTCGGCTTAGTTCCTTATTCATCAGGGTCGCCACAGCGGAATGAACCACCAACTATTCCAGCATATGTTTTACACAGCGGATGACCTTCCAGCTGCAACCCAGTACTGGGAAACACCCATACACACTCATTCACACTCACAGGCGACAGTTAATTTAGTTCATCAATTCCCCTATAGCGCATGTGTTTGGGGGAAACCGGAACACCAGGAGGAAACCCACGCCAACATGCAAACTCCACACAGAAATGCCAACTGGCCCAGCCGGGACTCGAACCAGCTACCTTCTTGCTGTGAGACCACAGTGCTAACCACTAAGCCACCGTGCTGCCCCCATGATGAGGAATCATATTATACTCCTCGGACTCTTCTGAATACAGTATTGCACATCTGCACATACGTACACTTTGAACACCCACTGGACACTCCTGGACATTTCTGCACATTTGAATGGGTGTTGCGTACTGGGTTGCGGCTGGAAGAGCATCCAATGTATAAAACACATGCTGGAATAGTTGGCGGTTCATTCCACTGTGGCGACCCCTAATAAATAAGGGACTAAGCTGAAGGAAATTAATGAATGTTATTATTTTAAGGTCAAGAGTGGTTGTGTAAGCATTTCACTGTATATCATCCTGTGATTGACTCCATGTATGACATTTATTCTTAAACCCAGAGGAAATGAAGCCATGGAGGACACATTTGGCTTGTAGAATGTTGGTGCGCAGCTGGAAGTTTCACAATGTGTAAGCGTGAAACTGATTTTACTCTTTGCCCACTTGTTTTCCCAGCGGGTGGGTATTAGTGTCGTTGTTTTGTGGAAAATGCCACTAACTTTCCAGAACGATGGATTAGAGTGACCTGCAGATGATCCAGAATGTGATCCACACTTTCCAAACTCCGGGGCTGAAGTCACAAAACATTTTTAAGAAGAAATTTGTGTCATTCTGACTTCGTATTTTTACTTAAAGGGGACCTATTATGGAAAATCACTTTTATAAGGTGTTTAAACACAGTTGTTTGGCAACACTCTGTGAGTATAGGCACCTTCTAATGGTGAAGTGTCATTCATTGTACTTGTTCTAATCAAGACTTAATAAAAACAGTCTAAGCACTTTGATTGACATTCTCCCTTTGTACGTGTCATCAGAGGGAGAAAGCCCCGCCCACTAGTCACCATCTCTCCCTCATTAAGCTGGAGTTACCGCGCATTCACACCGAAAGCAGCGAGAGCGTCAAAGGTCGCTCTGGCCGCCCTGGCAACAACGCTGTCTGCCTTTAGCTCCGGCGGCGAGAGCGTCAAAATTCGCTACACATTGATCTCTTATTTAAAGGAGCCGTTGCTGCATATGATATCAGTTACATTCCCGCATAAAACATGCTTTCTAGCGTGAAGATGTTGCACACTTATTATCAAATTCACTTAACTACGGAAGATCTAGTTGCATGTGGTGTGGCTTTGCTCCACGATGTGTCCATATGCCTGAAATATTCTGAAGCAGCAATACTGTTTTGTATTGTCGCATGAAATTCCCGCTTTCTTTTTAAGATAAAAAAAATATATAACATTGATGCACATTAGTAACTTGCCAGTAACTTTTTTAATCTACGTTCCTGTAAGAAAACATTGCAAATAATTGGAAATCCAGCGACAGCAATATTAAAACCCTTGGAAACAACTGTGGTCTGAACCAAAGTTCACAGGACTGTGTTCTCTGACTCCTCTCAAGCGGTGGACTTCTACATTCTGATTGCTTGCCGTCGAACCGCGTCATAGCTCATTACCATAAAGTTGACTTGATTTCAACTCTCCTCGACGCTCACACCGGCGAAGACGCGCCGCGCTGCTCCTGATCGTTTATCGCCGCTGGCTCCCATTGAAAATGAATGACTTCCGGCTACTTTGACGCTCTCGCCGCTTTCGGTGTGAACGTACAGTAACTTTCGCCTGGCGCCGCATCGCGCACCTCCGCTGATTGCGCGCGCACCTCGCGAAACGGAGGCTTTTATACTTGCCGCGTTCGCCGTTGTGATATTCTTTAAAACGACAGGGGGCGGTCAAAAGTAACTGACCGTAAAGACAGACAGATAACCAGAGAAGTAGAAAGTTTCCGGTACTACATCATATCATTAATATCATTCAAGATTTTTAAACGAATTATTTTTATTGTTTTTCTAAATTACTTTAATGATTATAAGGATTTTTATAACCATTCAAGGTTTGTTTTAATCAAACTTTGATGCATCACTTGCTTTTGTTCATATCTCGGACAGTTTTACATATCAAAGTTTATTAAAATATCAATGAGGAGAGAAAATGGGTTGCTCTACAAATATATTTCTATTATGGCAAGAATAAAAACCAAAAAAAAAAAGCACACTTAATTAAAAATACAGATGTTTTTTTTTTTATTTAGCCCTCTCCCAAATTCACACATTATGTCTGGCTAGTTTCTGTCCTCTTATTATGCTAAAAAGGCAATAATAGTCCAAACATTCCTGACCATAATCAGCAATAAAGCCTAGAAAAACAGGGCATCAGTATATTGTAAACTGATAGGTTCAAATATTCTTTCCCAGTTATCAAAGAAATAATTTGATCCTTAATTATAGTTTTGTAATTATTAAATTGTTTTAAATTCAAAATTGTAATATATACATCAGTGTAAAACCTGTAAATGGTGGAAAAACATAATTCTGTAATTGTGTAGCTGGGTTTCCACTTTTGTCATGGCCTCTTTTGGCTTTAACAGACTATCCCTCAGGTTTTTCCAAACTTTTTAACAAAAACTTTCCTCCTTTCCCACTGCTGTTGCAATTTCTAGCCAAAAATTATTGTTCATCAGGTTATCTCTATCATCACGGATCATAAAGATGTCTGTACAGGTGTACCTGTCTCAGACAAAATCTCTTCAAAGTGGTTCATTTCAACTCAAACCAGACGCGGCGCCGCGCGCACTGTTCGCTTGGGTCTCAAAAAATGCCGTGCGCACCGCCAGCCGAAATGATGTCGCGCGCACTCAAAGCGAACATCCGCAAACTCCGCGATGACGTCAGATTCTCCGCGCGCACTCAAGCGAACTAGCGGACGCGTCGAGTATAAACAAGGCTTTAGCATCGAACTGTGCTGACACACAGGCGTTTACAGCTCCGCCTTCTTCTGAAAAGAGCACAATCTCATTTGAATTTAAAGCGACAGTCACCAAAATGCCACAATTAGCATCAAAGCCTAAAAGGGTCAGTTTCAGAGAGTTATAAAACATTATCTGAGGGGTATTTTGAGCTAAAACTTCACACACACACTCTCTAGGGACAACAGAGACTTATTTTAGATCTTGTAAAAAAGGGGCATAACCAGGGCTTAATTTGTGCCGGAACACTCCGGATCCGGCACCTCATTTTACCGATCACCCAACTCAACCGCCCTCCGAGCCCGTTCGCTGTTCACTTTCACTTTCGTTCGCTACACCCCCGCTCTGCTCACCTTCGTCCGCGACACCCATCCACCGCACCCTCCCCCGCTCTCCACTTTTGTGCGCAACACCTCTCCATCCTCGGGGAACATATCGGATCCGTTACCCCAATCTGTTCCGGGACCTCGCAATTTAGGCACTGGACATAACAGGTTCCCTTTAAAAAAAAAAGTTAAGAATATTTTGTATTCCCCTTTTTTCTATGATTTTTTTTTCTTAAGACGAAGCTACTAAAATATTTGAGTCATTTAAATATTTTGAGACTCATTATTGAGACTCTTGGCTTATTCATAGTCTTACGAACAAAACTGAGATAATCGTAAGACTTTTTTAAAGAGTTTTTTCCTGAAGTGCAATACTTATCATAATTTACTCTAACAAATCCAACTTAGGCTCATTCTGAAAACATAGCCCTCTATACATTTCTGGAGATTGTGAATTATGTAGCTAGAGCTACATATGGCTGCATTTCATCTTTAAAATGAACAATATGGGGTGGTATGACGCCGTTCCTTTTCTCGCTCACCAGCTGACCACTTACCTCCATATGAACGGCTTTCCCGCTGTTACCAGTTTGTCCAGTTAGCTCGCCATGTACGTCCGCGGTCTTGAGACACAGAGCAGAGCTGACCGTAATGACGAGTTTCGAGTTCGGTAAAGAACGGTTCCAGAAAGCAGAGAAGACGAAAACAAAAGCTTTTCTTTTAAAACACTATCGGTTGGGTTTAGGAAAGGGGGAGGGTGGGTCAGTCGATTGGTCAGTCAGTCATTCAGTCAGTCGACAGCAGGCTCTGGTGGATTTACGTGAGAACATCAGGCACGAATGGCACTCACAAGAGAAATTTGAGATCTGAAAAAGTGTACACAGCGGCCTCTGGAGGATCCGCAAAAACTGCAAAAAAAACAAACCTCCTGGGACGTATTTGGCACTCTCCAGAAATGAATATAGCGATACGTAATCAGAATGAGCCTGGGTTGAACAAATCTCATTATTTAGTGAATCAGACCCTTGATCACTTTGGAAAAAAATATTGTCACACAAGAATGTTTAAAAATTATTCAGACGCCTTATTCAACATATTCAACACACATTTCTCAGATTATCACAGTTTATTCACAGTATAAAAAAAAGACAAAAAAAAGAAAAACAAATACTATGGAAGTCAATGGTTACAGGTTTCCAACATTCTTCAAAATATCTCCCTTTGTGTTCACCATAGCAAAAAAACAACAATCTCAAACTGGTTTGGAACATGTTGATGGTAAGTTAATGACATTTTGGGGTGAACTGGTAACACCACCGGAAGTGGTGTTAGTGAGGCCAGCAGGGGGCGCCCAACCTGCGGTCTGTGTGGGTCCTAATGCCCCAGTATAGTGACGGGGACTCTATACTGCTCAGTGAGCGCCGTCTGACTCTCTGTGGTCATTAAAAATCCCAGGATGTCCTTCGAAAAAGAGTAGGGGTTTAACCCCGGCATCCTGGCCAAATCTGCCTACTGGCCTCTGTCCATCATGGCCTCATAACCATCCCCATGTCATAATTGGCTTAATCACTCTGTCTCCTCTCCACCAATCAGCTGGTGTGTGGTGTGCGGTCTGGCGCAAAATGGCTGCCGTCGCGTCATCCAGGTGGATGCTGCACACTGGTGGTGGATGAGGAGATTCCCCCCCTATGTGTAAAGCGCTTTGAGTGCCCAGAAAAACGCTATATAAATGTAAGGAATTATTATTATTATTATCTATACCTTTAAACAAGTGTATTTGGGTTAAAAGTGTATCTGGTGTTTGGCAGAAGTAGAGCGTCAGGAGATTTCCAATAATATGGAGAATTCATGGTTATTTGAGTCATTCAGTGATTCAGTGAAGTAGCTTCAGTTTGTGTTTGCAGACAAGCTCCTCCTGTTCCTGCAGCCTGTCAGAAGAGAGCAGCCTCTATAAAGGAGTGTTTCAAACCAACAGCTCATAACACACACAGCTGATCTGATCTCACACACAGGTGAGTAGAGTTTCTTTAATACTGACTCGACTGATAGTATTACTAAGAGAGAGTTCATGGAGGTCTGGAGATTTAAAAATAAGTCCAGCTGCATGACATTCAAGATTATCGATTATCTGTGCTGCAAACACTGCAAATGCATGATATGATATGATATGATATGATATGATATGATATATGATAAATGAGATCAATGATATGATGAAATGATGTGATTATGATATGATAAGATATGCTATATGAGATCAATGATATGCTGTGATTATGATATGATAAGATATGATATGATCTATGACATGATCAATGATATGATGATGTTATGGTATGATATGATATATGATATGATGATATGATCAATGATATATCATATGGGATTAATGATATGATATGATGTGATATGATATGATCTATGATGTTATATGATATGATCAATGATATATCATATGAGATCAATTATATTATGATATGATGTGACATCATTAATATGATATTATCTATGACATTGTATGATATGATCAATGATATGATGATATGATCAATGATATATCATATGGGATTACAGATATGATGTGATGTGATATGATCTATGACATGATCAATGATATATGAGATCAATGATATGATATTATGGTATGATATGATAAGATATGATCAATGATATGATGATATGATCAATGATATATCATATGGGATTAATTATATGATGTGATGTGATGTGATATGATCTATGACATGATCAATGATATATGAGATCAATGATATGATATGATCTATGATATGATGATATATCATATGGGATTAATGATATGATGTGATATGATGTGATGTGATATGATCTATGACATGATCAATGATATATGAGATCAATGATATGATATTATGGTATGATATGATAAGATATGATATGATCTATGATGTTATATGACATGATCAATGATATATCATATAAGATCAATAATATTTTGATATGATGTGATATAATATCAATAATATGATATTATCTATGACATGATATGATATGATCAATGATATGATGATATGATCAATGATATCATCATCAGATGAGATTAAGGATATGATATGATGTGATGTGATATGATCTATGACATGATCAATGATATATGAGATCAATGATATTATGGTATGATATGATAAGATATGATATGATCAATGATATATCATATGAGATCAATGAAATTATGATATGATGTGATGTAATATATTATCTATTACATTATATGATATGATCAATGATATATGGGATTAATGATATGATAAGATATGATATGATATCTATGATATGGTCAATGATATATCATATGAGATCAATGATATTATGATATAATGTGATATAATATGATATTATCTATGACATTATATGATATGATGATATGATCAATGATATATCATATGGGATTAATGATATGATGATATAATGATAGGATATGATAGGATATAATATTATGTATGATTTAATTATATATATGATGTGATTTACTGTTTAATATCAATCATCAATGATATATGATATGAGAACATAATCAATGATATGATGATATATACGATATGATAGAATATGATGATGTTATGTATGATTTCATGATATGATCAATTATATGTGATATGATATGGTCAATGATATATGATATGATCTATGATTTAATGATATATGATATAATAGGATATGCTGATATTATGTGTGATTTGGTGATAAGATGATATGATCCATAATATATGATACGATCTATGATATATGATATACAGTATGATTAATAATATATGATATGATAGAATATGATGATATTATGTGTGATTTGATGATATGACCAATTATATATGATATGACCAGGGCTTTACATTAACACACAGCAACCCGCCAAATGCGGGTAGATTTCCCCTGTGGCGGGTTAGACAGACACCGCCACTAGCCACTTTGGCTGGTTGAAAATAATTTTTAAATTGTAGTTTTCTTAAAAGCAGGTTCGACAATACAGTTGGCCCAATATACATGCAAATGTGATCTTAGAATCGAGAAGCAGCAAGACTGATAAAACTAATTATGTTTGCGGGAGCAAAAGAAAGCAGCTGAATACCGAACAAGAGGATGATCACTCGTGCGCGCACAGGTGATGTGATGCGATGCGCGCGACTGTTTAAAACGCGTGCGCGCTCCCGTTTCCTTGCGTGAAACAACTGTGCTCAGAAACGCAATTGGTGTGATCGGTTCTCTTTTAAATAGACTAGACAAAAAGTGATGCTCTTGCACTCATAGTTTTGCTGCTTTTAAAAGCTCCAGATTTGTCTTTTGATAAGCAGCACCGGTTGCTTTCGCTTTAACCATTATTTGATCAGATTATTAATTGGCCTAGCGTTAACCTTGTGTGATCATCCTTTCATTATCACACACGGAATGTTTTTCACCTGCTTTCTTTAGCTTACAGGTGTTTTTGGTAATATGGTTTATCATTTTTTACAATAACATCGGTTTAATATGAGATTTAACTCCCCGTTTATGAGTAGTTAACTGGTGATCTGGGAGCCAGGACAGATTACTGTGCGTATTTTAGGTGCACTACAGCAGTTATTTTTTAAATGTCAATTGTTTTTGGGGTTTTTTTTAGAAATGTTTTGTTAAATAAATAGTATACAGCTGTATTTTACTCGTTTTGACATATTTAAAATTTGTGGATACAAAATAATAATTTATTTATGTTTGGTATGGTCAGAAATAAATTTGGTGAATCCTTAATTTGAGCTCTGAAAAGTGATGTGAAATAAAAACTAATTGTAATACAACACTATGAAACCATGGCCCATTTGCTCATACCCAACACACAAAAAGTTAAATGAATGAGAAGGCATGTGGACATAACACAAACTCTAAATCATGTAATTTTAGCGTGTCAAAAACAAATTTATGCATTTAAAATATATTTTCCCAACAACAAAATTGTGGCTAGTGAAAATGCAGAGTGGCTAATGTTGGAAATATACTAGCCACAGTGGCTGGTGATCAAAAAAGTTAATGTCAAGCCCTGGATATGATGATTTAAGGATATGTTAAATGGATATGCTGATATTATGTGTGATTTGATGATAAGATGATATGATCCATAAAATATGATATGATTTATGATATGCTCAATGATATATGGAATTGTATATGATATGATGATATGATCAATAATAGGAAAGTTTCTATGATTTGATTATATGATCAATGAACTATATGATCTATGATATGCGATCAGATCAGATATGAGATAATATACACTATATGATGTATAAGATATATTATTATTTGATATATGAAATGATCTGAGATCAATCTGTGACAGTAATGTCTGCACTGTGGCAACATTCTTCATATAAAACCCTTTTATAAATTATTATACAAGCTTTTTAATTAACATTATAGAACATTTACTTAATAAGGATTCATTTAATTTAATTTATTTGGCCATACTTTATTTTAGTGTTCAATTCACGCTGTTAACAAACCATCAACTAAGACTTTTAGCTCAATAAACTATTAATTAGCTGCTTGTTAATAGTTAGTGAAACTCATTGGGTTTAGGTGTCGGGTAGGATTTAGGGTGTAAAATAAAATGCTGGCGACGCAGCGGGTAGTGCTATCGCCTCACAGCAAGAAGGTCGCTGGTTCGAGCCTCGGCTGGGTCAGTTGGCGTTTCTGTGTGGAGTTTGCATGTTCCCCCTGCGTTCGCGTGGGTTTCCTCCGGGTGCTCCGGTTTCCCCCACAGTCCAAAGACATGCAGTACAGGTGAATTGGGTAAGCTAAATTGTCCGTAGTGTATGAGTGTGAATGAGTGTGTGGATGTTTCCCAGTGATGGGTTGCGGCTGGAAGGGCATCCGCTGCGTAAAACACATGCTGGATAAGTTGGCGGTTCATTCCGCTGTGGCGACCCCAAATTAATAAAGGGACTAAGCCGAAAAGAAAATGAATGAATGAATAAAATCATGCTTTATAAGTGCTAATAACAGTTTATATCTTAATAATAATAAGCCAGTAGTAATAGTGTGAATTGTTACTTAAACTGAAGTACTATCATTTATTTTATCAATGTTTGATTGTTACAGATAATGAATTCTGGGAAGGATTTACTATATATAACTTTAATAGAAATGACTGAATTTACATTGAGATCATATTTAAAGTTGCTGTTGAGAAAATCCTAATTAACATCTTGCCTTCAGCCTGGTTTTAATCATCTGCTTGTGTTTCAGGTGAAGGAGAGATGTCTGGATTCCTCACTTTGAGTTTGATTTTGGCTTTAACAGCTCTCACTGTGTGTGTAAGTGTGCAAAACTCACTCATTAACATTATTAAAAGGCACCTATTATGCACAGATCACTTTTATAAGGGGTTTAAACACAGTTTTGTGCAACAGTGTGTGAATATAAGCAGCTTCTATTAGTAAAGATTGATTAATTGTATTTTTTATAATCACACTTGCTATAAGCAGTCTGCAGAAACACTTTGATTGACATTCTTCCTTTTGTACGTGTCATCAGAGGGGGAAAGCCCCGCCCATTAGTGACCATCTCTCCTTCATTAGCATATTATGTTAGTCGTGTTTTAAAATCTGCCACTGTGCTGATGCACAGATATTTGTAGCTCCGCCCTCTTTTGAAAAAAAGCACAATCTCATTTAAATTTAAAGCGATGGTCACACTTTATTTTGACGGTCCGTTTGTTGAATTTAGGTTACAATGCAACTAATTATCATTAGATTATAAGTAGACTGTTAGGTTAGGGTTGGGGTTGGGGTTAGGGTTAGTGTAAGTTGACATGTAATTGCAAAGTTTCTTATAGTCAGTTAAATGTCTGTTGAAGGACTGTTAAATGTCAGTGTCAACAGATATTAAGCAGACAGTCTACTAATACTCAAATGGACTATCAAAATAAAGTGTTACCAAAGCGACAGTCACAAAAACACCACAATTAGGCTAAAAGCCTAAAAGAGTCAGTTTCAGAGAGGTATAAAACATTATTTGTGTGGTATTTTGAGCTGAAACTTCACACACACACACACACACTAGGGACATCAGAGACTTATTTTAGATCTTGTAAAAATGAGCATAATAGGTCTCCTTGCAGAATTAACTTGTTGTTGTGATCTCCAGAAAGCTCAACGCAGACCTTCAGCGAATTCCCATGATAAAGCAGGTACAGAATCTTTCGTTTTTCATGTTGATCCTCAAACAAACTCCACTCAAACTCTTACTGGTTTCATTCCTAGATGTTTATTTTTAACACTTTAATAAGTTCATTTTGTTTATTTGAATCATTTTCAGTAGATATGTATTTGACCAGCTACAAGTTTCTTACACAACGAGTAAGTTTAAGTACACTGAAAATAAATATTGATGTAGAAACTTTATACTCACTCATTCATTCATTTTCTATTCGGCTTAGTACCATTATTAATTAGGGGCCGCCAGGGCGAAATGAACCGCCAACTATTCCAGCATATATTTTAGGCAACGGATGCCCTTCCAGCCGCAACTCAACACTGGGAAACACCCATACACACTCATTCACACACATACACTACAAACAAGTCAGTTATTCACCTAGCGCATGTGTTTAGACTGTGGAGGAAACCGGAGCACCCGGAGGAAACCCACACCAACACGAGGAGAACATGCAAACTCCACACAGAAATGCCAACTGACCCAGCCGGGACTCGAACCAGCGACCTTCTTGCTGTGAGGTGATCGTGCTACCCATTGTGCCACTGTGACGCCCCTGTTTATACTCATAAATTGCAATTTATTTTAAAACTAAATACTAGAAGTACAGGATGTCTAATTCAATAATGCTATAAAACCATTGAATGTTAAGCTTTTATGGGGTTTTGTTGCTTTGTTTTTGGATGACAGAAAAACAACAACACAAGATTAACTATTGCTGTTTATTTAATATACAAGTGTTTTATGAAAGGATCACAAATGTATGGAACTGATCAGGAAAAAGCTATACACATTGGTACTGTGAGCATATTCATTCATTCATTCATTTTCCTTCGGCTTAGTCTCTTATTTATCAGTGGTCGCCACACTGGAATGAACCACCAACTATTCCGCCATTCATTTTACGCAGCGGATGCCCTTCCAGCTGCAACCCAGTACTTGGAAACACCCATACACTCTCACATTCACACACACACACACTCATACACTACGGCCAGTTTAGTTCATCAACTCCCCTATAGACCATTTCAAGGGATGTAAACAATAACAATGGTCCTAATGTATTACATTTTGAATTTACATAGCCTCCAACAATCTAAAAAGCTCCACACATTGATAAATAATGTCATGGCAGCCATTTTAGCATTAGGATATGATTAAATTGCCTCTTGTTACATTTCTGAAATAGTTTGGTAACAATCAGGAAGTGTTCACGGGCCAGTGACATGGCCAAATTGAAATGGTCTATAGCGCATGTGTTTAGACTGTGAGGGAAACCGGATCACTCGGAGGAAACTCACAACAACACGTGGAGAACATGCAAACTCCACACAGAAACACCAACTGACCCAGCTAGGACTCGAACCAGCGACCTTCTTGCTGTGAGGCCACAGTGCTAACCACTGTGCAGCACACTGTTGGCATATATTATTGTATAAGTATTGAGCATCTCTTCCTCATTAGCATATACAGCACCCCTGTGTGAGAAGCAGCCGTCTGTCCATTAGCCATTAGAGTGTTTGAGCTGCTGAAGATAATGTCAGCATAGACTAAGAGGATTATAGATGTGGAGTTTTAGGATGAAGCACAGGAGCGACATAGACTGACAGAAGCATGAAGCTCACACTGACACTCACATCTTCAGTTTTTCACAGAGATAACGCTAGTCCTGTTTTTGAATCTGCCACTATGCTGACTCACAGGCATTTGTAGCTCCGACAACTTTAGAAAAGAGTTCAATCTCATTTGAATTTAAAGAGACAGTCACTAAAACGCCACATTTAGGATCAAAGCCTAAAAGGGTCCGTTTCAGAGGGTTATAACTGTGTGGTATTTTGACCTGAAACTTTATCCACACACACTAGAGACACCAGAGACTTATTTTGCATCTTGTGAAAAGGAGCATTATAGATCCCCTTTAAAGTGGAGGGTTTATTGTGTTTTCTGACTTGTGCAGGTGTCTTGTGTCTGAATGGAGGATCATCTCTATCTTCTCTGTCTGGCCGGCATCTTCTCTGTCTCTGTCCTGAAGGCTTCAGCGGCTCCAGATGTGAAACAGGTGAATATATATGTATGTGTGTGTGTGTATACAGCAGGGGAAAATAAGTTTTGAACACGTCACCATTTTTCTCAGAAAACCTATTTCTAAAGGTGCTGTTGACTTGAAATTGATGTTTGTAACAAGCAAAGAAATGCATATATGCAGAGAAAACAAATCTAATTGTACACAAATGAAGTTCTGTGTAATAAAATGAAATGACGCAGGGAAAAACGATTGAACAGATGAAGACAGGGAGGTGTAGAAATGTAGTGAAAGCCCAGACAGCAGCTGAAATCTCTCAGTAGTTCTTCAGTATCCCTCTGCTCTTCCTCAGTGTAAATGAATATCAGCTGCTTCAGTCCAACATCTACATTAGCAGATGATGAAGATGAAACCAAAGTGGACATTTCAGCAAGACAATGATCCAAAATACAGCCAAGGAGACTCTTAGATGCTTTCAGAGAAGGAAAATCAAGCTGTAGAATGGCCCAGCCAATCACCTAACCTGAATCCAATAGAAAATACAAAATAAAGCTCAGATTTGACAGACGAGACCCACAGAATCATCAAGATTTTGACACTGTGAGAAATTCACACCTGAGCAAAACATGTGACTTCATTCTCCATTTGAGAGGCGTCTTAAAAGGGCCACAAACCCCCCCTGTCTCAGCAGGGTGTTTTAACACCTCTAGTTTGGAAAAGTCAGGAAAGTGGGCGTGTCCAGCTCTGGGAATGTGGGAGTGTTGGGGGAGGGAAAGAGGGAAGGATTTGCAATGAAGTGAGTTTCCATTTAG
Source organism: Danio kyathit (assembly GCA_903798195.1). Lineage (NCBI taxonomy): Eukaryota > Metazoa > Chordata > Actinopteri > Cypriniformes > Danionidae > Danio > Danio kyathit. The sequence continues at coordinate 54,044,479 of LR812530.1, forward strand.
GCACGCGCTGATTTTTACTGGCAAAATGTGACACAGTGACTGATTTTACATGGACATCAGTAATCAAATTATTTGCCAAATTATTAATTTGTCGACTTTAACTGCAGTTTGGCACTTTCACTTTTTATTCAGGAACATTTCCTGCATGTCCCCTGTGAGAGGAACTGCTGGAGAGTGGAGTTTTAATAAAATGTTTGATACCCCACGCTCTGCATTTCTCGTTAACATGAATGCACTCAGTAGGTAGCGTCAGAAAGCCGTGTGTGTATATCCTGTCACAAAATGCGGCGAAAATCCTACACGACGGTAATAGTTTGACTGTGGTGTTTAAATGTTTACACTCGGAGAGCAGCATTTACAGCAGATCTTTCAGTCTATAATATTGTGCTATAATATTGCAGTGATATTAACATACTGTAAACTCAGTAACTAAATCATTTAGACTGAGGTCTGTCTTTAAACACTGAAAGAGCACTGCTGACGATACAAACTAACTTTGCCATCTGAATAAACAAACAAAGAACACCGATCACACACACTTACCAAATCTGTAGAGACGGGACAATCAACACAAACTGAAGCCGTGTCTTTTTTAAAAGGAGACGAGCGGCAAATCTGGATTTCATCATTTCCAGATGTGAAAAACTCTCGGGTAAAACATGTTCCTTACAAACGCATTTCTGTGTCGCGTGTACTGTAATCCACACGTGAGTCCAGCTGCGCTCTCATAGCGGGGAAATGAAAACAAAACCTTCGTTGCAGCACAATAATAAATGCAACACTGACGACCCATGTCTCCAAATTCTCGTTCTTTCACTTGTTTTGGCAACACAACGTGGCGTCTCTCTGTCGTCTGAACACTGTAACATGTCTTCAAAGCTTTCATGCATATTAATGAAGTTGCACTGCATACACAATAGAGCGCGCTGATTTGTTTAAACCAAGTCTATCTCATGAATTAATGCTGCAGGTACAGACATCCAGTCTCCACGCTGGAATACACACAAGTATGTAATCACCGTGATGCAGCTTCAAAAATTCGTTTCAAACCGGAAGAACGAATTTGCTCAAAATAACGCAAAAACAACCAATTTTGACTTTTTAGTGCAATATATGTGTCCTAATAGTGTTTATAGCAGCGTGAGACACATATATGACTGTCAACAGCTCAATACATGTGTTGTGGTGTTTCTTGACCCTTTAAGCTGCCAGCACCAAAAAAGCCCTACATTATATTTTATTCCTTTCATTTAAAGTGTGGTAGAATACAGAGCTCAAGTTTGACTTCACAAAATGAATTACAATATCAGTCAGAGAAATCACAATTAGATATTTTCGGCAAATTCCACAACCTTGTTGCAGTATTGTGACAAACAACGCAAACATAGATCCTTGTGAGGTAGTTTTCCTAGTTGCTAGCAAAACCTTGAACTACCTATGAAGAGACACACAAAAAAAACAATGTACATGAAATAATACTAACATAAACAAATCCACAATGCAGGGATCTATGTGTGCATTGTTTTCAACAAAATTGCATAAAAGCTGCAATTTTCAGTTGTCATTTGTTCATTCACAAATCCAAAACCTAATAATAAGTGGAATAAGTGTGTGACGGAGCAACACAATGGCTCAGTGGTTATCACTGTGGCCTTCGGCAAGAAGGTCTTTGGTTTGAGTCCCGGCTGGGTCAGTTGGCATTTCTGTGTGGAGTTTGCATGTTCTCCCCCTGCTGGTGTGGGTTTCCTGTGGGTGCTCCGGTTTCCCCCACAGTCCAAACACATGCGCTATAGGGGAATTGATGAACTAAATTGACCGTAGTCTATGAGTGTGTGTGTGAATGAACCCAGTACTGGGTTGCGGCTGGAAGGGTATCCACTGCGTAAAACATACGCAGGAATAGTTGTCGGTTCGTTCCTCTGTGGTGACCCCTGATAAATAAGGGACTAAGTCGAAGGAAAATAAATGAAGTGTGTGACATGCTGTATTTTGAACATTTTCAGGTCACTTGAACAAAACGGTGATCATACCTGTGATACTTTTGTCAAACGTGTGACATGACATTGATATGAAATCGTCATACCGTTAAATCTCAAGTCTGTATCATCATGTCTGCACACACCAATGTTCATTTCTGATGTGTGTGTTTTGTGTTAGACACATCGGTCTCCTGCTTCGATGGGATCGGTCTGCTCTACGTGGGACCCGTGTCTAAATCAGCCAGTGGGAGGGAATGTCTGGAATGGGATTCAGAGAAAGTCCCTGAAATCGGAGTTTATCCCAAGAATGTGATCCTGGGTGGACACAAACACTGCAGGCAAGAGCTTTACAGGGAAAACACTGAGGAAAAACATCTGTACATTAGCAGTTTGTGATTCATGATTTTATTTTTCCTTGTTTATTTCTGCTTCTGAATTGGGATCTTGATCATTCCTCTGACAACTTTTAACCTTGAAAAGTTTGAAAAAGTGACTTTAATGAACATTTGTAATAGTTTAAAGTGCTGTATCAGCTGTGTTGGTGTCATACCTGCCAACCTTCCCGTTTTTCCCGGGAGTCTCCCGTATTTTAGACCCGTCTCACGTATTGTTCTGTCTCCCGGTAAACTCCCGGAATCCAACCCCCGCTCCTCAGCATTTTGGTACAGTCCGGGCTGAAACCTGGTGCTTGTGCGCGTGCGTTTCCGGTCGCGCGCAACCTCTCCGCGCTACAGTTCGCGCGCCTCCATAACCCCAAACCTCTCACCCCTCCCGCTCCCCGCTCTTCAGTTCGCGCCAGTGTTGCCAACTTAGCGACTTTTCAGACCCCCCTGGCGACAAATTTTCAAAAAAGCGACTAGCGACAAATCTAGCGACTTTTTTGTGTGTTACTGGAGATGTTTATAGACTGTCGTTTGTCCATTGCTGTACTGTCCCTACTCTTCTCAACGAGCTGCGGGTGATGCCGCCGGCCCCTCCTCTGCCTCAGAGCACTGACAGGCGGCCCAGTCCTCGTACAGCAGCCTCTCCCACCTGCAGCCTGACAGCAGATCACCCCTCTGCGTACCAACGGCAAATGATTTAGCACCGGGAGTGTGAAGGTATTTCCCTTATACAGTCAAACCGATCTGCTTCTCCTTTATTTTAACAATTTAATTTGACCATTTCTTGTTCACAATCAGAGATGTTTTAAGTGAGAGTTTCAGAATTTGTCTGAGTATATTACGTCTGAGAGATTACTGCAAATTCCCTACTCATCTATAATGATATACTGTATTCAAACAGCAATACATTTAGTTAAATTGACAAGCTTACATAAAGCGTAGTGCGAATATAAATACCCCATTTATTTACCATAGGCTGTTAAACAAACAGAAATGGTAGAACGTGATGACGTCAGTAATATGCAAATTAGCGTATGACGTAATCCCCCCGTCTCCCGGAATTTACAAACCAAATGTTGGCAGGTATGGTTGGTGTTGTAAACGCTACAAACACCTTATAATAATCTGCCAGTGCATTTTCTGTTATTTTACACACTTATTATCTCTAGATGTTTTTAAGAGTTCACACTCAGCTCATGAGTTATCACATAGCTTGTTTGGCATGCTGTCCCGGGAGAGAGCCCTGAGCTCAAGGGATCCTCGGGCCCAGGGCTCCTCCCTTTCACATGGCAAGGGGAAATTGAGCTCAGGTCGATCTCAAACTCCCCCGCTGCTAAGGCCAAGGTGAACTTCTTGAGAGTAAGACATTAGAAAAAAGATTTAGGCTTATTTTATCTATAATATCGAGCATATTTGGATGGTGGGAGGAAACCGGGGGAAACCCACGCGGACACGGGGAGAATATGCAAACTCCGCACAGAAATACCAGATAGCCACGGACCTGACGCCGTTGGTATTCTTGCTGTGAGGCAACAGTGCTAGTCACTGGGCCACCGTGCCGCCCATTCCGGATAAAGGTGGAAGAAGGGGAGGAGGGGGGTTTCTTCCAGATGAAGATAGTTGTAGAAAGGAAATGAGGATATATATAGTGACTTGGGATCCTTTGATTGGAAGATCATGATTAGCTAATGTGGGCCAGCTGGGTCAATCATGAGCACGTGCTCCTCTCGAAATTAGTTTCAAGAGTTCACACTCAGGCTGCGTCCGAAACCGCCTACTACTCAGTAGGTACTGCATTTGAATTTAAACGTACTACTCGGCCGTTAGAAAAGTACGTTCTATACAGTATGAATGTAAGAAGTATGAATGGAATTCGGACGTACTACATCCGCCATTTTGTCATGGTCACGTGACCTTCCTGCGTCAGTTGCGTCGATTTACTTCCATTCATGAATTCTCTCACGGAGCATCATGGGATAGCGCAGCGTGCATGGGATGCGCACTTCAGAATCTCGCCGGAAGTAGTAAGTCATCCGGGTACTTCTCGCATACTGATTTTCGAATTCTATGAATTCGGACATACTACTCGGCTCGCATACTGATTTTAGCGTACTGTATAGTATGGAAGTATGCGGTTTCGGACGCAGCCTCAGATATTGCTTGACGCTATTAGCAGGTTTGGCATGCTGTCCCGGGAGAGAACCCTGAGCTCGGAGATAATTGAGCCCAGGGCTCCCGCCTGGTCAATTGAGCATGTACGGGGAGTATGAGATCAGGTAGTCCTCGAGAGCTCCCCGTGGTAAAGAAAGAAAGGTGGAGAAGGGGTGGATTGGGGATTTCTTCGGAAAACGAAGATAAGGGAGTAATATTTGCTTTGCTACTTATAGTGAGTTTGGAATAATCTGATTGGCTAACTAATGATTGTAGATGAGAGACCAGCTGCGGTCAATTATATCACGTGTTCCTCTCGAAATTAGTTTGTGAAACTTCACTTAAAATTAAACTTCACTTCTTCTACATTATATTATTTCAAATGACTAAAATGTCGATAATAAAAGTCTCTCTGTTGAACTGTAGAGCTGAATTTTCAACATCAGAAGTGGACGGAGCAGAGATCAACATCCCATAATGCAATTCACAATCGTAAATAAACACTTGTGAATCACTAAATATGAGTAGCTAACAGATATTTTTTTACAGTGTTCACTGAGGAAAAATAGAAATATAGTCTCGTCTAGACCTGCCACTAATGATCTGCTTCTAGGAGTGTCCTACTGCACACACAATGAAAGCACAGCTAATACTAAATCCACATGGATTAGTGTTGATATGGATATGAATAGAGCAAAAAGGCAGGTTTAATGTAGTGTAGCTCAGATTATGAACAAAGAACGTTTGTTGGGGATACAAGCAGAGATGCTTTTTATAAGGCAAGGCAAATTTATATATATAGCCAGGGCTTTACATTAACACCTGCCAACCCGCCAAATGCGGGTAGATTTCAGCTCTGGCGGGTTAGACAGACACCTCCACTAGCCACTTTGGCTGGTTGGAAATCATTTTTAAATTGTAGTTTTCTTAAAAGCAGGGTTTGGAAATAAGCGTGGCCCAATATTCGTGCAAATGTGATCTTAGAATCGAGAAGCAGCACGAGCAAAAATAACTGTACGCGCGAGCAGAAAGCAGGTAAATATCGAACAAGAGGATGATCACTCGCACGCACAGATGATGTGAAGCGCGCAACTGTTAATAAGTGCGCCCGCTCCCGTTTACTTGCGCGAAGCAGCCGTCACCGTGCCTAGAGGAAGCACAACTGGTGTGATCGGTTACCTTTGAAATAAACTGGACAAGGAGCGATGATCGTGCACCCACAGTCCTGCTGCTTTCAAGAGCTCAAGATTAAAATAAAAATACACATATTCTTTTGTAAGCAGCAGCGGCCACTGCTTTTATTTACAGGCCTATATTAACCGTGCACGTGCTCATCCTTTCATTATCAAGCACGGTATGTTTCACCTGCTTTCTTTTGCTTACAGTTATTTTTGTTAATATGGTTTAATTATATTTCTTTATAATAACATTGCTCTAATGAGAGATTACTCCCCGCTTATGTTAACTGGTGATCTAGGACTTTTAGCCAGGACAGATGTGCATATTTTAGATGCATGACAATCATTATTTTTTTAAATGTAATGTTTTTTTAAAGAAAAGTTTTGTTGAATTAAAAAGTGCACCTATACAGCTTTATTTTCCTTGTTTTGACACAATAAAAAATTGTGGCTAAGAAATACTTATTTGGTGTGGTCAGAGATAAATTTGGTAAATCTTTAATTATGAATCCTGAAAAGTGACGTGAAATAAAAATTTGCATTGCGATACAACCCATATGCAAATGCACACTGAGCAAGCTAATACACAATACACACAAGAAGTTAAATGAATGAGAAGGCATGTGGACATAACACATCTAAATCAAGTCATTTTAGCATGTCAAAGTCAAATTTAAGCATATAAAATATATTTTCCGAACAAGAAAATTGTGGCTAGTGAAAATGGCGAGTGGCTAGTAATGTTGGAAAACTACTAGCCACAGTGGCTGGTGATCAAAAAAGTTAATGTTATACAGAGTGGCAATTCAAAGTGCTTTACATAAACAAGAAGGAAAGAGACAAGTATAAGAGAATAAAAAAATCAAATAATAAGAATGATTAAAAGTAGATAGAAATGTGTTAAAACGGGTTATAAATGAAAAGAAAAACACAATAGTGTGATCTGTGGACCGTAGCACAGTGCTCATTCAGTAAAGGCACAGTTAAACAGATGTGTTTGCAGTCTTGTGCCTAATGTTGGAGCACATCTGATCATTTCTGGAAGCTGATTCCAGCAGCAGGGGGCGCTGTTAGTAGCTGAAAGCCGATTCACCCTGCTTTGAACTCTTGGAGTTTCTAGTTTATATGATCCTGAAGATCTGAGTGATCTGTTAGGTTTGTATTCAGTAAGCATATCTGTAATGTATTGGGGTCCTAGGCCATTTAGTGATTTATAGACAAGTAATGATACTTTAAAATCTATTCTGAATGTAACTGGGAGCCAGTGTAGAGACCTGAGGACAGGTGTGATGTGCTCTGATCTCCTGGTTCTGGTCAGAATCCTGGCCGCAGCGTTCTGGATGAGCTGCAATTGTCTGACTGTCTTTTTGGGAAGGCCCGTGAGGAGGCCGCTACAGTAATCCACCCTGCTGCTGATAAAAGCATCAACAAGTTTCTCTAAGGCCCCGTTTTTGTTTTAAAATGCATAAGTTTTGCTACGGTTACGCCATCCGTCCACACTACGCCGGAGTTTTCGAGCCCCGAAAATGGAGCGTTTTGGAAACGCTGGAGAGCCCGTTTTTATTCTGAAACGCTGCTGCTCTGTCTCAATGTAGATGGGGGAAAACGGAGACATCTGAAAACGGAGGCAGGGCTGCAGACATTCGCCTCTCTGATTGGGGCTTTTCCCTCAATTTTAAGTAGCCTACACACAGTTCAGTCCTGCATCCTCTCCTTGTAAGTTCAGACTTCGCAAATTGATAAGGAAAAAAAACTCCCGAGTGTGTACTTTATAAAGTCTTTCACATCACCCTGGCTATGCTGTTTCACTATGCTGTTTCACTTTCTTAACAATAAAATGAAAACATAATGTGAGGAACTGCCTATTTTCATTTTGATATTAGCAACTTAACAGACAGCAGAAATGTTGAAGCGTCAGGTGGCTTCATGATATGAGCGTCATCTTCATGCATATTTATAACAAAACAGAGCCTGTAACATTACTGCCTCCTTTCATTTTCATTGAAAATACGAAACATACCCTTACATTGAATATCAGTTTAATAGTTAATAATGACCATTATAAAAGTATAACGCACAATATGTTTATACAATAAAGAAAATAAAGGCAAGCAATCAGTCAGATGTGCAGAATCGGTGTCCGCGGTTATACTATTTAAGATATTAACCTAACTTATCTTTGCGCTCAGTCAAAGCACGTTACCTGAGAACAAGTAATAGATTCAAAAGACCAAAGTCGGGGAATATGTAGTTAGATATAGACAACAAGATGAATTAAATATCACGTCTAACAAATATAGTAAGATTAGATGCAGCGGGAGATCCGTGATGAACAGTCCGACGGGGACAGCTCTCATATGGGTATGTGCTCAAAGCACGCTGCAGTGCACGCCAAAGAGTGCGTGTGTGATCACGTGATGTTCGTTTTCACCGTTTTAGTGTAGACTGAGAGCTGTTCAGAAACGCTGGGTGAAACGCTAGTGTGGACGCGGATCGTTTTCATTCTAAAACGCCATTTTAAAACTAAAACGTACTAGTGTAAACAGGGCCTAAGTCCTCACTGGAAACAAAGCATCTGGTTTTTGCAATGTGTTTGAGATGATAGTATGCTGATTTACTAACTGCTTTGACATGACTACTGAAACTCAGATCTGACTCCAGAGTCACACCAAGATTCTTGACCTTATTTTTAACATTCAACTAATACAACCTGAAATTAAAATAAATAAATGAGACATTAAATTAAATGTAATCTCTCTATTCAATCTATTTTGAAAAGGACATTTAATATAGTAACATTTTTAAATTATATTTACTTTAAAAAATGTACCGGGCGTCACGGTGTGCAGTGGGTAGCACAATCACCTCACAGCAAGAAGGTTGCTGGTTCGAGTCCCAGCTGGGTCAGTTGGCATTTCTGTGTGGAGTTTGCATGTTCTCCCCGTGTTGGTGTGGGTTTCCTCCGGGTGCTCCGGTTTCCCCCACAGTCAAACACATGCGCTATATCAGGGGTGTCAAAGTCAATTCCTGAAGGGCCGGAGCCCTGCACAGTTTAGTTCCAGCCCTGCCTCAACATAACTATCTGTAGGTTTCAAACAAGCCTAAAGCACTCAATTAGTTTAATCAGCTGTGTTTAATTAGGGTTGGAACTGGCTTTGACACCTGTGCGCTATATGAACTGATTAACTAAATTGGCTGTAGTGTATGAGTGTGAATGAGCATGTATGGGTGTTTCCCAATACTGGGTTGCAGCTGGAAGGGCATCCGCTGCGTAAAACATATGCTGGATAAGTTGGCGGTGCATTCCCCTGTGGCGACCCCTGATGAATAAAGAGACTAAGCCGAAAAGAAAATGAATGAATGAATGTCTAGACCTCATTATACTAAGCTACTAAGCTCATTATTTATTGAGCTTTGATAATATGCAATATTTGGCTGATGCTTGTATGATTTTTAACATTTTAAATGGATATGTTCCACCCCCATTGTGTGAGTTTGTAACACACAAGAATAATAATGGTCAAGCAACACGATCTGTTACCAGAGGAGACTGTGCTGTGCAGTTTAGGCGTACAACTTTTGCACGATCAGTCTTCTCAGTTAGAGCCAGTCATTTCTGGAACACACTTCCTATCGATTTAAGGGGTGTTGCTTATTATTTAACATTTAAATACAAGTTAAAGAAATGGCTAATAGCAAAACAAGTTTGTAATCATGTGTAATTCTTTTGTCTAACATTTTTAAAAAAAAATTTATTATATGTGTTATTCTTTTGTCATATGTAACTTTACTGTTATTGTATATGTGATGATGTGCTTTTGATTTTAGGTTGCCTTTTAAAATCTGGCAGGGGGCAACAGATGAAAATTAGCCCTTGTGGCTAACTCTGGCTTGTTTACAGTTTTACTGTTGATTAATGAGCATTGACCCTGTTAAATAAATAAAGTAAAGTAAATGAATAATAAATGTACCTTATTGTACTGTATGATTAAGATTTATTTACACTTTGATAATTTACCTTTACCCTGGAAAAGCGGCAGAAAATGAATGAACTAATGAATATTTTTTCCATTCATTCATTTTCTTTTCGGCTTAGTCCCTTTATTATTCAGGAGTCACCACAGCGGAATGAACCACCAACTTATCCAGCACATGTTTTATGCAGCGGATGCCCTTACAGCTGCAACCCATGACTGGGAAACACCCACACACTCTTGCAAACACTCGCATTTAGTTCATCAATTCTCCTAAAGACCATTTTGAGGGATGTAAACAAAAACAATGGTCCCAACGCATTTCCTGTTTTACATTTTTAATTTCTAAAGCTTCTGAGAATCCAAAAAGAGCCACACATTGCTAAATAATGTAATGATTGATGTTTTAAGATTACGTTATGATTGAATTGCCTCTTCTTATTGACCTTATTCTTCAATGCGGAAGTGCGCTCGTTTTTGCGATTGTTTTAGAACTTCCGATTCAGTTGCCTATGAGAGAAATGACTAGGAATAATAAACGGCTGAAAACGGTCAAACTACTCGCTCTACAAACAAGTGTTTGCATGATCATACAGACAAAATTGAATAATATAACAAGAAAACCTCAGTTTGCAACATGAAGCAGCAGAAAGAGCTGTTTTTAACGTCTAAAAATGAATGGAAGTGAATGAGACCGGAAGTCTCGTGCCAAAATTATTCAAATGGCTGCACCCGCTCGTACGCGGAGAATAAGGTAAATAGTTTTGAAATTGTTTCATAACAAGCAGGAAATGTTTAAGGGCCAATGACATGACCGCATTGAAGTGGTCTATAGAGCATGTGTTTGGACTATGGGGGAAACCGGAGCACCCGGAGGAAACCCACACCAACACGGAGAGAACATGCAAAACATGCCAACTGGCTCAACCAGGGCTTGAACCATCAACCTTTTTGCTGTGAGGCGATTGTGCTACCCCACTGCACCACCGTGATGCCCGTGACATATTTTTATTCCCTCTTATTCTCAAGTCTAGACATGAACATCTCCTGCAGGAGTATTTTTTTCACCACACCTCAGTCACTTGCCCAAACCTGTGCAACAAAACCAAAGTTGCTGCTGCTGAATTCAGAGACATTCATTTCTGCAGAACTCAATCCAACCCCACATATGCCATATGCTTTAAACAGACACAACAGGAGTATTCATTTTAGTATTCATGCATGTGTAAATATGTTTACTTCTCTTTCAGAAACCCAGACTTCAGCCGCAGACCGTGGTGTTTCGTACAGACGCCATCCGGGATCATGAAAGAGGACTGTGATATTCCACGCTGCACTAAAGATCACGGTTCTGATCCTCTATCCATGTGGCATCACTTTTGAATTATTTTTTAGCATCATTTAATATCAGAAACTTTAGTAAATGTACAGATAAAATATTAGTCCTGTAGAAGTATAAAGTCCTCCTCTTTAATATTACTTGAGACAAAGTGCAATGGTTATTTAATTGACTTCAGTACTTACTGATGAATCTTTATTTTTCAAGAAGAATGATTCACCAAAACATCGCCAAAACACTGATAATTCATAATAATAATTCAATTGAAAATGTGTAAAACCTCATTCACACACTGAACACCATTCAGATCCTTTTGTACAATCAGTGAATCATTTACTGGAGACTCACTCTGAACAGATCATTTGAATCAGTGAATCATTTACTGGACACTCACTCTGAACAGATCATTTGAATCAGTGAATATTTTACTGGAGATTCACTCTGAACAGATCATTTGAATCAGTGAATCTTTTACTGGAGATTCACTCTGAACAGATCATTTGAATCAGTGAATCTTTTACTGGAGACTCACTCTGAACAGATCATTTGAATCAGTGAATCTTTTACTGGAGATTCACTCTGAACAGATCATTTGAATCAGTGAATCTTTTACTGGAGATTCACTCTGAACAGATCATTTGAATCAGTGAATCTTTTACTGGAGATTCACTCTGAACAGATCATTTGAATCAGTAAATTATTTACAAGAGACTCACTCTGAATTAATCACTTTAATCAGCTAATTATTTACTGAAGACTTACTCTGAACGGATAATTTTTACTGGAGATTCACTCTAAATGATTTGTTTGAATCAGTGAATCTTTTACTGGATGCTCATTCTGAACGGATTATTTGTATCAGTGAATCATTTAATAAAGATTCACTCTGAACGGATTGTGTGCATCAGTGAATCTTTTACTAAATAGTCACTCTAAACGAATCGCTTTAATCACTAAATCATTTACTAAAGATTTACTCTGAACGGATCATTTGAATCTGTGAATCATTTACTGAAGAGTCTTTCTGAATGGATCCTTTGAATCAGGGAATCTTTGACTGGAGACTCACTCTGAACAAATAGCTTTAATCATTGAATCGTTTACTAAAGATTCACTCTGAATGGATCATTTGAGTCAGTGAATCTTTTACTGGAGACTCACTCTGATCAGATCATCTGAATCAGTAAATCATTACTAAAGACTCACTCTGAAGGATTTGTTTGAATCAGTGAATCATTTACTGAAGATTCGCTCGAAATGAATTGCATTAATGAGTGAATCTTTTACTCAAAACTCACTCTGAACGGATCATTTTAATCAGTAAATCTTTTACTGCAGACTCACTCTCATTCCTTCTCTTCAAAATAGGTTTTTACTCAGCTTCATTCAGGAGATATAGTGGAGTAAAAAGTACCGTATTTAGTTTTGGAATGTAGTGAAGTAAAAGTAAAAGCTATTGAAAGTAAATGTTCTCCAATAAAGCACAGATACTTAAGATTTTCACTTAAGTACAGTAGTGACGTAAGAATACTTAGTTACTGTCCATGAATGCTTAATATCTATGCATATTGTTGTTGCGCACTATGAAATATGAAACTTTTTTCATCTCTCAGGGTCTGATCAGGACAGTCTGGCAGTTTCACACTCAGGTGAGATATTTAATGCTGTAGACAATTGCCTGTATTTGCTGCTCTTTGATTGACAGGCTGATCTGTGTGTTGTGTGTAAGGCTGGAGGTGTGGTCAGGCGGAGGGGCGGAGCATGAAGGTAGTGGGCGGAGCTCTGAGTGCGGTGGAGAGACACCCGTGGATGGCCGCGATTTACAGCAGAAAATCTCGCGGGAGATTTTTCACCTGCGGTGGGAGTCTGATCTCAGCCTGCTGGATCCTGACGGCTGCTCACTGCTTTCCTGACGGGTCAGTGCACAAATAAAATGTCACATACAGTACTGTGCAACTCGGTCTAATTATTTAAGACTTCTGAATGAAAGAGATGGAGAAGGATGGAGGAATCAATGAAAAATACTGGCGTCTTGTTTTGATCTGCAATTCTGCCTGAATTGATGGGATTGAGATTGATGGGTTTAATTCGTCATGTAATTACTACTAGAAAGCGTCTAATTTGTAATAGTTATAAGACTTTCCAGCATGACAATGATCCCAAACACACTGCTAATTTAATTAAATCATATTTGGAGAGCTAAAAAACATCTGATGAAGGAAAGACAGTCATGAAATGGCCTTCACAGAGTCCAGACCTGAATATTATATAGAGTACAGGCAATATTAAAGGTAGTGTGAGATTCAGCTGGAAAGAAAAAGATGCTAAATCTAAGGAAGAACTCTCAGAAATGCTGAAAGATGCTTGATAATAAATAGCACATAGTTTCAGACAAGAGTCTAGTGCTAAAGAGGTCACGTTAAACTTTTCCTAG
>LR812530.1:54062916-54104583 GCA_903798195.1 Danio kyathit
ACAGAGCGCCATCTGAATAGTTTCATTAAAGCATAACATGCACGTCTGGTGTGCGATACTTCCAATTGTCATGTGCGCCGTGTCGCAGCGCATCCAGTGTGTGATGCCCTTAACTCAACCTCAAATATGCCATAACCTATAAAATTGGATAAAAGGTGAATCACATAAACATATAATTGCATTAAATATTTCTGAAAATTGGGCAGCACGGTGGTGCAGTCTGTAGCGCTGTCGCCTAACAGCAAAAAGCTCACTGGGTCAGTAGGTATTTCTGTGTGGAGTTTGCATGTTCTCCCCGTGTTGGTGTGGATTTCCTCCGGGTGCTCCGGTTTCCCCCACAAGTCCAAACACACAGATATAGGTGAATCTGTAAGCTAAATTGTCCGTAGTGTATATGTTTGAATGAGAGTGTATGGGTGTTTCCCAGTGATGGGTTGCAGCTGGAAGGGCATCCGCTGTGTAAAACATATGCTGGATAAGTTGGCGGTTCATTCTGCTGTGGTGACCCCTGATTAATAAAGGGACTAAGCCGAAAAGAAAATGGATGAATGAATGAATTTCTGAAAATGATACAAATTGGGGGGGGGGGGGGGGGGCGACACAGTGGCTCAGTGGTGAACACTGTGCCCGCACAACAAGAAGGTCACTGGTTCGATTCCCAGCTGGGTCAGTTGTCATTTCTGTGTGGAGTTTGCATGTTCTCCCCATGTTGGCGTTGGTTTCCCCCACAGTCCAAACACATGCGCTATAGGAGAATTGATGAGCTAAATTGGCCATAGTGTGTGTGTGAATGTGTATGGGTGTTTCCCAGTACTGGGTTGCGGATGGAAGGGCATCCACTGTGTAAAACATATACTGGATAAGTTGGCAGTTCATTCCGCTGTGGCAACCTCTGATTAATAAAGGGACTAAGCCAAAGAAAAATGTATGAATGATACAAATTGGGTCAAATCACTGTGAGACTCAATCTGAAATGTTCCTGATTTTGTACCAATTATACCGCTATTATTGTGTTTATAATAATCTACCTCTGAGTGTCATATATTTCATACAATTCCCTGCTTTTCTATTGTATTTCATTTGACTTTTTTAATGTGTATGAGTGAATCTCCGCTTTGCTGTAAACTCAGTCCTGGAGGGTTGCTGCCCTGCATAGTTTAGCTCCAACTTCACTCAACACACCTCTTTAAAGTTTCTAGTATACCTAGTAAGAGCTTGATTGGCTGGTTTAAGTGTGTTTAATTGGGGTTGGAACTAAAATATGCAGGACTCCGGCCCTCCAGGACCGGGATTGGACACCCCTGCTGTAAATAATTCTAAATCAAAAATGTTAGTAATGTAAATCAGAGGTGTCCAAACTCGGTCCTGGAGGGCCGGAGTCCTGGAGAGATTAGCTCCAACCCTAATCAAACACACCTGAGCCAGCTAATCAAGCTCTTACTAGATATACTAGAAACAGGTGTGTTAAGGCAAGTTGGAGCTAAACTCGGCAGGACACCGGCCCTCCAGGCCCGAGTTTGGACACCTCTGATTTAAATAAAGCATAAAAAACACTAATCATAAATCTTCTGAGGAGACCAGCTTGATTAATTCTGATCATGAATCAGGATGTTTTCTGTTTATTTGGTAAAGTCTGGTAAGGAAGTGTGTGTGAAGTCTCTGCTGTGTGTTCAGCTCTGTTAAAGATCCGCGGTTTTGATGGCCGCTGCGCTAAAGAGTCGAGTTTTGTGAAGACCGTCTGCATTCCTGGACCCAATGAGTCGCTCAGTGATGGGAAGTCCTGTCAGGTGACGGGATACGGCAGAGAACATGAAGGTATAACGTATTTGAGTGTGCATTGAGTTTGTGTTGCGTTTGCTTTAACTGTGCATTGAGTTTGCTTTGTGTGTTGACTGTGCATTAATTTTATGTTGACTTGCTTTGACTGTGCATTGAGTTTGCTATGTGTGTTGACTGTGCATTAATTTTACGTTGACTTTGCTTTGACTGTGCATTGAGTTTGCTTTGCATGTTGACTGTGCATTAATTTTACGTTGACTTTGCTTTGACTGTGCATTGAGTTTGCTTTGTGTGTTGACTGTGCATTAATTTTACGTTGACTTTGCTTTGATTGTGCATTTGAGTTTGCTTTGCGTGTTAACTGTGCATTGAGCTTATGTTGACTTGCTTTGACTGCATTGAGTTTGTTTTGCGTGTTGACTGTGCATTAATTTTACGTTGACTTTGCTTTGACTGTGCATTGAGTTTGCTATGTGTGTTGACTGTGCATTAATTTTACGTTGACTTTGCTTTGACTGTGCATTGAGTTTGCTTTGTGTGTTGACTGTGCATTAATTTTATGTTGACTTGCTTTGACTGTGCATTGAGTTTGCTTTGTGTGTTGACTGTGCATTAATTTTACGTTGACTTTGCTTTGACTGTGCATTGAGTTTGCTTTGCGTGTTGACTGTGCATATGTTGACCTTGCTTTGACTGTGCATTGACTGTGTGTTGAGTTTGCTATGTGTGTTGACTGTGCATTAATTTTACGTTGACTTTGCTTTGACTGTGCATTGAGTTTGCTTTGTGTGTTGACTGTGCATTAATTTTACGTTGACTTTGCTTTGACTGTGCATTGAGTTTGCTTTGTGTGTTGACTGTGCATTAATTTTACGTTGACTTTGCTTTGATTGTGCATTGAGTTTGCTTTGCGTGTTGACTGTGCATTAATTTTACGTTGACTTTGCTTTGACTGTGCATTGAGTTTGCTTTGCATGTTGACTGTGCATTAATTTTACGTTGACTTTCCTTTGACTGTGCATTTGAGTTTGCTTTGCGTGTTGACTGTGCATATGTTGACCTTGCTTTGACTGTGCATTGACTGTGTGTTGAGTGTGCAGTGAGTTCATATTGAGTTTGCTTTGGGTTGACTGTGCATTGAGCTTATGTTGACTTGCTTTGACTGTGCATTGCATTTGCTTTTGCTTTGTGCGTTTACCGTATGTTGACTGTGCTTTGTGATCTCTGTGCATTGACTGTGCTGAGTCTGCATTGAGTTTACATTAAGTTTGCTTTGTGCATTTTTTTGCTTTGTGCATTGACTTTATGTTGACTGCGCTGATTTTGCTTTTAGTTTTCTTTGTACGTTCAGTGTGCATTGAGTTTGCTTTGTGTGCTGACTGTATGTTGACTCTGCATTGAGTTTGCTTTGTGCGTTGACTGTATGTTGACTCTGCATTGAGTTTGCTTTGTGCGTTGACTGTATGTTGACTCTGCATTGAGTTTGCTTTGTGCATTTTTTTTTTAATTTTTTTTTTTTGCATTGTGTGTTGAGTGAATTTACTTTGACCTTGCTTTGACTGTGAATCGAGTGCGCAGTGAGTTAGCGTAAACTGTGTGTTAGGTCTGTCATGTGCATTGAGTTTGCTTTGAGTGTGCCATGAGATTGTTTTGTGCATTGAGTGTATGTTGAGATTGCGTTGACTGTTTTGTGTCCGCTAAATGTGCTTTGAGTTTGCATTTGAGTGTATGTTGTGTATTTTGAGTGTGCATTGACTTTGCATTAAATGTGTAAGAGTGTGTTAGGTTTTTGATGACTGTGTTCATGTTGTGCACATTGGATTTGCTTTGACTGTTGACTTTGTTGAGTTTGCCTAAACTGTGCTTTGAGTATTTATTGAGTTTGCATTGACTGTGTTGAGTGTGTTGATTTTGCATTAAGTTTGCTTGGACTGTCTGTTTGGTTTTCTTTGACTATGTTGAATGTGCATTGGATTTGCTTTGATTGCATTGACTGCGCATTGAGTTTTACATTGGCTGCATTGAGTATATGTTAAGTATGTGTGTTTTTTGATGTAGGGTCGTGGTTTTACTCTCAGTATCTTAAAGAAGCAAAGGTCAGCATTTTGTCTCAGGATTTGTGTTCGAGTGAAGCGTATTACGGCAACATGATCACCGAGAACATGCTGTGTGCCGGCAGCCCAGACTGGAGCTCAGACGCCTGTAAGGTGAGGACATTCACCAAACAAATTAACATTTAACCATCATTTACTCACACTCAAGACTTTTTTCTGTTGAGCACAAGCAAAGATAGTTTGATGAAGGATGTAAACCAGTAGTCAATAGCCCCTTTCACACAGTAGAATTTCTGGAACAACTTCACTGGTAAATTAACACAGACTGGCAAGGACATTACGTTATTTTCCCCAAAAAGCACCATTCACACTCCCATTCCAAAATACCAGTAAATTCTGCCATCATTAAGTCAAAATGAGCTCTAATCAGCTTGTATTTGTAAGCAGTCTTTTTGTGGATGGTTTCACTTTTATTTAAGGCCACCAGAAGATTGTATTTTTTTGCCCATCATGATGTACATCCACCTGAAACAGTCCTGAAATTAGAAAAAAAATGTAGAGCGAATGGATTGTTGAACCAAATGGATTGTTGAAAGAAGGGTGTTGCAAAATAAAGAAAGGTTGATGAACAGACAAATTCAAAACAGAAACGAGACACCCACTGATGGCCCCGCCCTAAAGAACTGATAGCTCCGCCCTAAAAGACTGATAGCCCCGCCCTAAAGGACTGGTAGCTCTGCCCTGTAGGACTGATAGATCCGCCCTAAAGGACTGATAGCTCCGCCCTAAAACACTGATTGCTCCGCCCTAAATGACTGAAAGCCACTCCTTAAAAGACTGATAGCTCCACCCTAAAGGACTGATGGATCCGCCCTAAAGGACTGATAGCCCCACCCTAAAAGTACTGGTAGCTCTGCCCTAAAACAATGATAGGCACGCCCTAAAGGACTGATAGCCCCATACTAAATGACTGATAGCCTAACCCTAAATGACTGATAGCCCCACCCTAAATGACTGATAGCCCCACCCTAAATGACTGATAGCCTCACCCTAAATGACTGATAGCCCCACCCTAAATGACTGATAGCCTCACCCTAAATGACTGATAGCCCCACCCTAAAGGACTGATAGCCTCACCCTAAATGACTGATAGCCTAACCCTAAATGACTGATAGCCCCACCCTAAATGACTGATAGCCTAACCCTAAATGACTGATAGCCCCACCCTAAAGGACTGATAGCCTCACCCTAAATGACTGATAGCCCCACCCTAAATGACTGATAGCCCCACCCTAAATGACTGATAGCCCCACCCTAAAGGACTGATAGCCTCACCCTAAATGACTGATAGCCCCACCCTAAATGACTGATAGCCTCACCCTAAATGACCGATAGCCCCACCCTAAATGACTGATAGCCTCACCCTAAATGACTGATAGCCCCACCCTAAAGGACTGATAGCCTCACCCTAAATGACTGATAGCCCCACCCTAAATGACTGATAGCCTCACCCTAAATGACTGATAGCCTAACCCTAAATGACCGATAGCCCCACCCTAAATGACTGATAGCCTCACCCTAAATGACTGATAGCCCCACCCTAAAGGACTGATAGCCTCACCCTAAATGACTGATAGCCCCACCCTAAATGACTGATAGCCTCACCCTAAATGACTGATAGCCTCATTCTAAATGACTGATAGCCCCACCCTAAATGACTGATAGCCCCACCCTAAATGACTGATAGCCCCACCCTAAATGACTGATAGCCTCACCCTAAATGACTGATAGCCTCACCCTAAAGGACTGATAGCCTCACCCTAAATGACTGATAGCCCCACCCTAAATGACTGATAGCCTCACCCTAAATGACTGATAGCCCCAACCTAAAGGACTGATAGCCTCACCCTAAATGACTGATAGCCCCACCCTAAATGACTGATAGCCTCACCCTAAAGGACTGATAGCCTCACCCTAAATGACTGATAGCCTCACCCTAAATGACTGATAGCCCCAACCTAAAGGACTGATAGCCCCACCCTAAATGACTGATAGCCCCATCCTAAATGACTGATAGCCTCACCCTAAATGACTGATAGCCCCACCCTAAATGACTGATAGCCCCATCCTAAATGACTGATAGCCCCACCCTAAAGGACTGATAGCCCCACCCTAAATGACTGATAGCCCCACCCTAAATGACTGATAGCCTCACCCTAAAGGACTGATAGCCCCACCCTAAAGGACTGATAGCCCCATCCTAAATGACTGATAGCCCCACCCTAAAGGACTGATAGCCCCACCCTAAATGACTGATAGCCCCACCCTAAAGGACTGATAGCCTCACCCTAAATGACTGATAGCCCCACCCTAAAGGACTGATAGCCTCACCCTAAATGACTGATAGCCCCACCCTAAATGACTGATAGCCCCATCCTAAATGACTGATAGCCCCACCCTAAAGGACTGATAGCCCCACCCTAAATGACTGATAGCCCCACCCTAAATGACTGATAGCCTCACCCTAAATGACTGATAGCCCCAACCTAAAGGACTGATAGCCCCACCCTAAATGACTGATAGCCCCATCCTAAATGACTGATAGCCTCACCCTAAATGACTGATAGCCCCACCCTAAATGACTGATAGCCCCATCCTAAATGACTGATAACCCCACCCTAAAGGACTGATAGCCCCACCCTAAATGACTGATAGCCCCACCCTAAATGACTGATAGCCTCACCCTAAAGGACTGATAGCCCCACCCTAAAGGACTGATAGCCCCACCCTAAATGACTGATAGCCCCACCCTAAAGGACTGATAGCCTCACCCTAAATGACTGATAGCCTCACCCTAAATGACTGATAGCCTCACCCTAAATGACTGATAGCCTCACCCTAAATGACTGATAGCCCCACCCTAAAGGACTGATAGCCTCACCCTAAATGACTGATAGCCCCACCCTAAATGACTGATAGCCTCACCCTAAATGACTGATAGCCTCATTCTAAATGACTGATAGCCCCACCCTAAATGACTGATAGCCCCACCCTAAATGACTGATAGCCCCACCCTTAATGACTGATAGCCTCACCCTAAAGGACTTATAGCCCCACCCTAAAGGACTGATAGCCCCACCCTAAATGACTGATAGCTGCACCCTAAATGACTGATAGCCCCACCCTAAATGACTGATAGCCCCACCCTAAATGACTGATAGCCCCACCCTAAATGACTGATAGCCCCACTCTAAAGGAATTCCATGTGAGCAGGAAGTGAAGAAAGTCATTTTGAGAGGGATCCCAGATTATGAGGGCTAATGTATTTTTAATAAATAATGAAGTGCACAGATACATAATTTATATCAAGCACTACTATATATACATACAAATAAGAAGACTAAATTTAGATTTCAATGGCAACTTTAAAACTTTAACAGGAAAATGACAGAAAAGTCTGTATGTGTGAAGTGGCCATCCACAGTAGGACAAATAATGCTGAGGAATTCAACAAGTTGTGGTAAATGTGAACGCCTGTGCATTGTGTTGTGTTCAGGGTGACTCTGGCGGGCCGCTGGTCTGTCGTGTCCAGGATCGAGTGTTTCTCTTCGGTGTGGTCAGCTGGGGTGAAGGATGCTCCAGAGCGTTTCGGCCCGGTGTTTATGCCAAAGTCAGCAACTACTACCACTGGATCCTGGAGAAGAGCGGCCTGACAACACTCTCATGATCACACACACACAGTTGAAGAATTATTCGCCCCCCTTGAATATTTTCCCCTAATTTCTGTGTAATGGTGAGAAGATTTATTTTTCAGCACATTTCTAACCATAATAGTTTTAATAACTCATTTCTAATAACTGATTTCTTTTATCTTTGCCATGATGACAGTAAATAATATTAGACTAGATATTCTTCAAGATACTAGTATTCAGCTTAAAGTGACATTTAAAGGCTTAACTAGGTTAATTAGGGTAAAGTTTGGGTAATTAGGCAAGTCATTGTATAACAGTGGTTTGTTCTGGAGACAATCCAAAACAAGTATTGCTTAAGGGGGCTAATAATATTGACCTTAAAATTGCTTAAAAACAATTAAAAACTGCTTTTATTCTAGTCGAAATAAAACAAATAAGACTTTCTGTCACGGTTGGGGATCTGTCTGTTCCTCTTGTGCGTGTGTGCATATGTATGTGTGTGTTTGTGGGTGTGTTTCAGGTATCTTTCACCGTGTGGCTGTCTGTGTTTACATGTTGTCAGCTGGGCAGTCACGTGCTCAGCTGTCAATCAGCACACCACAGGTGCAGCGCATTACTGCACCTATTTCTGTTCAGCGTTCGCGTCTCTTGTTGTCAATTCGTTGTTGTTTCACGTCTGTGTTTGTTCCTGTTGGGCTCGTCCCGCTGTATCCGCTGGTGGTGAGTTGATCTTAGAGACTGTTGCTTTTGGAATTGTCAGCACTACTTGAATTCACCAAAGTACTGTTACCGCTGTTTGACATTGTGGAATTCTATGAGAGATCTCCCTGGATCTGTCTCATTGAGAAACTATCACCGCTGTTAAGCGTTGTCGAATTCCTTGAGAGATGCATCATTGCTCTATCCTAACCCTTGATATCTGGTGAGATCTATACCAGCTGTTTTCCTGTTATCCCTGATTAATAAATCAACTTCCATTCCCTTGCATTTGGGTCTCCTGCGAGTTTGTGACACTTTCTCCAGAAGAAAAAATATTATAGGAAACACTGTGAAAAATTTCTGAATCTGTTCAACATCATTTGGGAAATATTTGACAAAGAAAAGAAAATCACAGGAGGGCGAATCATTCTGACTTCAGCTGTAAATGAACTATAGTCTCAGTGTAATTCAGTTACTGTAGATCAAATACTTATAATCTGTTAGTCTGTACTGTATCACCTGTTTTGAAAGCAGCAAAAATGTCGTAAGTATTATTTAGAAAGTCTTATTTACATTGTTTTTAAACTGTACAGTGTAACCTTGTAGTCATTTCTGTTTTAATTTTCTATTGTTGTGTAACTGTATGACACTGGCCAAGTCAGACACAGGCCAATAAACTTTTAAAAAATACCTTTTCAATTATTTTTGTAGCCCCACAGAAATTATTTTCTACACAAAGAAAGTATATTAAATGCAAGTGAAGTGTGTAGTTTAAGTAAGCAAGTAATGTGTATTTACGTATATAGCGCATTTATCGTGTATAGCCATACACCCAAAGCGCCATACAATCATTTGAGGGGGGTCTCTCCACCCCACTACTAGTGTGTAGCTCCACTTGAATGATGCGACGGCCACCACAGGACAACAGCACCAATGTTCTTACCACACACCAGCTATTGGTGGAGTGGAGAGACAGTGATAGAGCTAATTCAGTGAATGGGTAAGTGCTGATGGAGGGAATTCAGCCAGGACACCGGGATTACACCCCTACTCTTTACCAGAAGTGCCATGGGATTATTAATGACCAGAGAGTCAGGAGCTCAGTTTAACTTCTCATCTGAAAGAGAGCGCTCACTGACAGTGTAGAGTCCCTTTCACTATACTGGGGCATTAGGACTCACACAGACCAGAGGTTGAGCGCCCCCTGCTGGCCTTACTTACAACATTTCCAACAGCAACCTAGTGTTCCTATGTGGTCTCCCATCCAGGTACTGACCAGGCTCAGCTCTGCTTATCTTCAGTGAGTGACCGCTCTTGGCCTGCAGGGTGATACGGCTGTGGCTTTAAGGTTTGACATACCAATTAAGAAAATGAATAATTACAAAGTGCAGACAAATAAGTAAAACCTAGTAGTTTGTAGGATTGTGCCAAACTATAAAGATTTTAAATGACCATTACTGTGCATTGTGGGTCCAAACTGAGATCCTTTTAAGATGCTGTCAAATTATTGATGTGCTAAATATGCCTGACAATTTATTTAGACAGAACTATTGTTACACTGAAATATATTTATTATACACTCACCGGCCACTTTATTAGGTACACCTGTCCAACTGCTTCTTAATGCAAATTTGCAATCAGCCAATCTCAAGGCAGCAACTCAATGCATTTAGGCATGTAGACATGGTCAAGACGATCTGCTGCAGTTCAACCTGAGCATCAGAATGGGGAAGAAAGGGGATTTAAGTGACTTTGAATGTGGCATGGTTGTTGGTGCCAGATGGGCTGGTCTGAGTATTTCAGAAACTGCTGATCTACTGGGATTTTCACGCACAACCATCTCTAGGGTTTACACAGAATGGTCTGAAAAAGAGGAATTATCCAGTGAGCGGCAGTTCTGTGGGTGCAAATGCCTTGTTGATGCCAGAGGAGAATGGCCAGACTGGTTCCAGCTGATAGAAAGGCAACAGTAACTTTAAATTGGCATCAGGGATGTGCAGCCGACAAATCTGCAGCAACTGCGTGATGCTATCATGTCATTATAGAGCAAAATCTCTGAGGAATATTTCCAGTAGCTTGTTGAATCTCTGCCACAAAGGATTAAGGCAGTTCTGAAGGGAAAAAGAGGTCCAACCCAGTGCTAGTAAGGTGTACCTAATAAAGTGGCCGAAGAGTGTAGTGTTTAGTCATTTTGACCTATTGGTGTGTGTAAGGGTCTTGCGTGTTATAAGTGAATCTGTGTGTGTCTCACTGAGTTGAAGATTTTCTTGAGATTTACTGTATGAGCACATCTGACATGCTTCTGCCTGTTTAATCCCCTCCAGCGCTATATTTAATCCATGAACACTCAAACACACACACACACACACACACACACACACACACACACACACCCTGAGTATGTTTCCAGGTACTGGGTTGTGGCTGGAAGGGCATTATCCACTGGGTAAAGCATATTCCCGAAAAGTTGGTGGTTCATTCCGCTGTGGCAACCCCTGATAAAATAAGGGACTAAGCAAGGACTAAGAAAATGAATGAAAACACCCTGAGTTTGCACACATTCACACACGTATTGAACATAGAATCACTGAACTTTACACACAACTGCTGCTGTGATTTAACTGTGGAAAAAAAAATGTGTAAATGTCAGTATGATCACAGCAACAAATGTGTGTGTGTGTGTGTCCAGTCCAGATGGTGAGTCAGTTTAAAGCCCTGATGATGTCACTCAGTATTAATCTCTCTCTCTCTGCAGCTTTCTGTTGAAACACTGAACAATATTATAGCTCATTTATTAATATTTTATAGACCATTCTGGTTATAAAAATTTGTTTTTATTTATTTAGATACATGTATGATAAATGTACTTTTTTGTAATTTTTTTATAGAAATGTTTATATATTAGTAGACAACTAATCATTACAAAAATATGTATTTGGTTTTTAATGATATATGTTATAAAATATAAAAACATTGTATTATTATGGTTTAATGTTGTTTAAACCTGTTTGACTTAATTTAGCAAAATTTCTAAGCTTATTGTATTTACAACAAAAAATAATAAACATTGTAAATGTTCTTAAAATATCTAACAATCATGTAATATATCCATTTAATGACACTTTATAATTTTATATAATCCCTACAAATACTGTGTGTGAGACAGGTTTTCTTAACAGCATGCAAGTAACATCTATATGACTAGATTATGAGTTTTAGCTTTCTCCATCAGTAAATAATAATTATTATTATTAATTATGCCTCTCCAGTTATGACAATGTCTTAAAGGGCACCTATTGTACCTCTTTTACAAGACATAAGATAAGACTTTGGTCTGTAAAGTTTCACCCATCAGATTATTTATTTTAGCCTCCAGAATTTGTCTATTTTGCTGTCTGACGACAGTGTAGCTGTTTTTGTAGCCTGTGGCTTTAAATGCAAATGAGCTGCTTCTCTCCGCCCACCTCTCCCAGGTGCATGTCTGCATCTCATGGGTTATGTCAGATAAACAGCAGTCAGTGACAGAGAGAGACACGGATGAAGCTGAAATAAGGTCACTAGTCAAAAATACCAAGTATGTTTATTTGATGTATTTGTGGTGGAGTTTATAGGCGAATTACCGGTTTGTAAACATTCAGGATACGCGCGCATAGAGGTTGCAGAAAAAAAAAACTGGGAGCGCTAGCATTTACAGCGAGGGAATGACATCCGATGCGGTACAGAGTTTGTTGTTGTATTACAGATATTATTTACATCATGCTTTCAGCGTATTATAACAGCTCGTCACCCAGTGATAAGCACTGTTATTCTGCAAAATTAACGTTAAAGTGAGCGGCGCTCATCTGACAGGTCCATTTGCGATAGCGCCCTCCCAATGGATATTGGATAAGATGAAATGGCCAAGCATCCAGCCCCAAATATACAATCTCATTGAAGCTCCAAGTGATTTTACAAGAGAGAAGTTAATGGCCTACAAGTGTTTGGATGCCTACAATGTTATTCTGTGTGGTCATGTGCAAGAAATAATGCTCAATGATTACCAGATTCAAAACTATGTAGTGCTAAAAACCGAGGTTCTGCCTAGCCAAAGACAAGGACAGAAGACAGAACTGTACAAGGCCTGGGTAATCATCAACAAGCAAAACAACTGCATTCTGACAGTGAGCTGCACCTGTACGGCAGAGTATGTATACCTGCCAACATTTGGTTTGCAAATTTCGGGAGAGGGGGGGTATTACGTCATACGCTAATTTGCATATTACTGACGTCATCACGTTCTACCATTTCTGTTTGTTTAACAGCCTATGGTAAATAAATGGGGTATTTTATATTCGCACTACGCTTTATGTAAGCTTGTCAATTTAACTAAATGTATTGCTGTTTGAATACAGTATATCATTATAGATGAGTAGTGAATTTGCAGTAATCTCTCAGATGTAATATACTCAGACAAGTTCTGAAACTCTCACTTAAAACATCTCTGATTGTGCAACAAGAATAAACGGTCAAATTAAATTGTTAAAATAAAGGAGAAGCAGATCGGGTTGACTGTACAAGGGAAATATCTTCAAACTGCCACCTGTTCTAAATCATTTGCCGTCGGTACGCAGAGAAGTGCTCTGCTCTCAGGCTGCAGGGGAGGGGCCGGCGGCATCACCCGCAGCTCGTTGAGAAGAGTAGGGACGGTACAGTAATGGACAATCGACAGTCTATAAAAATCGCCAGTAACACACAAAAAAGTCGCTAGATTTGTCGCTAGTCGCTTTTTTGAAAATTTGTCGCTAAGTTGACAACACTGGCGCAAACTGAAGAGCGGGAGGGGTGAGAGGTTTGGGGAGATGGGGGCGCGCGAACTGTAGTGCGCGACCGGAAGAGCACAAGCACCAAGTTTCAGCCCGGACTGTACCAAAATGCTGAGGAGCGGGGGGGCGGGGGAAATTCCGGGAGTTTACCGGGAGACAGAACAATACGGGAGACGGGTCTGAAATACGGGAGACTCCCGGGAAAAACGGGAGTGTTGGCAGGTATGAGAGTATGTGAACGCACATGTTTACATTTCATTCTCAGCATTCAGTGTCCGCCGTTTAATTCACCATATTTAACTGCTGAAATCATTGCTGCAATCAAAAACGAGTAATGTGTATGATTCAGCATAGTGAACTCACCTGATATAACATGAGAACTGCAGAGTCCAGCATTTTTAATTAGGTCCTCACTCCATTCAGCTCTTATGATGGCTGTCGATTTTGGCATCCTACCGCACAACACGACATGTTTGCTATTGCAACTGTTCTTTTTTTGCAACCGGTATGCGCAGCTGAACCCGTGTGACGTCATGTGTGACATAGGTTGTTAATTCCCCTATTAAAGCCTTTCTGAAATGATGAGTCGTAAACAAATGCTGTTTGCAGTACACACACACACACACACACACACACACACACGTTTACTGACACCATATAGCAGTTAAGAATTACAGCGATTTTACTAAAAATATTCTCTGTTTTAAAAACATTTTAACCCAATAAAATTAATTATTGAGGTGCAGCTGATCACAGAGAGTTGTAACATGTTTTTATCCCAGTTTCTTTGCCAAAAATGTTCTGTGGACGTGTATACATGGTATTATGGAGACATGGCACCTGTCAATCAATTCAGTGGGCGGGGAAAACCACACTTCTACGTGATGTTGCTCAAAATGGGAGGGATTTGGGTCCTATTTTAACATCAGGAAATTTTAGAAAGAGACTTATTCTCTTTATATCACCCCAAAATGACTGTGGACACACTATACCTACACACACTTCTGTCCAAACAGCTTACATAACATGATTTTCATCATAGGTGCCCTTTAACAAGCAAAGAGAGACGAAAAACCAACTCTGATATTTATTTAAAATAGCTTATTTCTATATATATATTTCTTTAACATATTAAATCTGCTGATATTTCTGTGTTTGAACATTCTTCAAACATTTAGTATGTAAATACACAGAAAATATAACACTGTTCTAGAGATTTTTGCATATTTTATTGAACAATCGTACATATTGTGCCTTCAATCTCCACTATTAACACAATATATTATAACATTTCCCAGTGATGGGTTGCAGCTGGAAGGGCATCCGCTGTGTAAAACATATGTTGGATAAGTTGGCGGTTCATTCCGCTGTGGCGGCCCCTGATGAATAAAGGGACTAAGCCGAAGGAAAATGAATGAATGAAAGTATTATAACAAATAATATTACTTAAAACCACGTGATCTCTTTCGCATCGTTTTTATATATTCATCCACTAGGTGGCAGTGTGATGTCGCACTGAATGTACATGGGATTCATTCATTTACTGCCATCACTTCATACTAGATTCTCAGCTGTATATTAATGTAGGCACTAGTGTGTGAGGAACTGATGGCTCATTAATAAACTATGACATCACTGACCAAAGCTGTGTGACGTTTCCTAAAAATATCAAAGCTGTTTAAACGGAAATAACAGAATGTCTGAAGTAATGTCTAAAAATAGAGATCGGTTTCACAGAATCATGCCTAATATGACAAAACTGAGAAGGTTTTACTTTAGGCTCTTATAAGGAATTCAGCGGCTCCAAAAATAGTTATCATGCCAGTTATGAGATTATTGTATACACTGTGAGTAATATATACATATACACACACACTCACTGACTCACTTTATTAGGTACACCTATCCAACTAGTCGTTAATGCAAATTTCTAATCAGCCAATCACATGGCAGCAACTCAATGCATTTAGGCATGTAGACATGGTCAAGACGATCTGCTGCAGTACAAAGCGAGCATCAGAATGGGGAAGAAAGGGGGTTTAAGTGACTTTGAATGTGGCATGGTTGTTGGTGCCAGACGGGTTGGTCTGAGTATTTCAGAAACTGCTGATCTACTGGGATTTTCACACACAACCATCTGTAGGGTTTACAGAGAATGGTCAAAAAAGAGGAAATATCCAGTGAGCGGCAGTTCTGTGGGCGCAAATGCCTTGTTGATGCCAGAAGTCAGAGGAGAATGGCCAGACTGGTTCCAGCTGATAGAAAGGCAACAGTAACTCAAATAAGCACTCGTTACAACTGAGGTCTGCAGAAGAGCATCTCTGAACACACAACACGTCCAACCTTGAGGAGGATGGGCTACAGCAGCAGAAGACCACACCGGGTGCCACTCCTGTCAGCTAAGAACAGGAAACTGAGGCTACAATTCACACAGGCTCACCAAAACTGGACAATAGAAGATTGGAGAAACGTTGCCTGGTCTGATGAGTCTCCATTTCTGCTGCCACATTCAGATGGTCGGGTCAGAATTTGGCCTCAACAACATGAAAGCATGGATCCATCCTGCCTTGTATCAGCAGTTCAGGCTGGTGGTGGTGGTGTAATGGTGTGGGGGTGATTTTCTTGGAACACTTTGGGCTCATTAGTACCAATTGAGCATCGTGTCAACCCCACAGCCTACCTGAGTATTGTTGCTGACCATGTCCATCCCTTTATGAGCACAGTGTCTCCATCTTCTGATGGCTACTTCCAGCAGGATAACTCACCATGTCATAAAGCGTGAATCATCTCAGACTGGTTTCTTGAACATGACAATGAGTTCACTGTACTCAAATGGCCTCCACAGTCACCAGTTCTCAATCCAATAGAGCACCTTTGGGATGTGGTGGAACGGGAGATTGGCATCATGGATGTGCAGCCGACAAATCTGCAGCAACTGCGTGATGCTATCATGTCAATATGGAGCAAAATCTCTGAGGAATATTTCCAGTACCTTGTTGAATCTATGGCATGAAGGATTAAGGCAGATCTGAAGGTCCAACCCAATACTAGTAAGGTGTACCTAATAATGTGGCCGGTGAGTGGATATATTCATATGAGTAAAACTTTACTGTAAGAAAGAAAGAAAAATCAGTCACCTTTACATATAATCTTCCATGTTCAGTTTTAGTAACTCTGTAGTCATTATTTTCTAAGTATTTCTTGCAAAACAAATAAATAAGCAGATTTTAGGCAAGTCAAACATGTTATAGATTATTATTAATGATAATAGGCATGTTTAACCACTTTAACCACCATTTTACCTCAAATTAGGTCCTCATCATAGCACAAGACCCAGTGAGTGCAATAACCCAGTGTGTACTCACATACACACACACACACACACACACACACACACACACACACACACACACACACACACACACACACACACACAGGCCGGAGTGTGTTTACTCTGAGCTTCTGATCTACTTCCTCAATTCTTCCTCAACTTCTCTCCATATTGGGTCATGCAGCTGCTGAGGGTCTGCTAGGCACATTCTTCAGCTGCACACACACACACACACACACACAGACCCATATTCACATTGTTATTTGGGTTTGATCACACCGATGAGTTTCTGATGTTCAATGAAGGCTGAAAACTGCTGAATCCTGAATGATTATGAGCCTAAACACAATATTTATTACAGCATCATTGTTTTTATACACTGAACGTGTTACACATTTAAACATTGAACAGACATTTTTTATTCAGTTACTTACAACTTAAACATTTATTTCAGATCCAAACATATGACATGTTTTAAAATTAATTTAGATTATATTATAATGTTAATTACCAATTAATTCATATATTATTTGATAATTTACATTTTTATTCATTTACTTAAAACATTAACAGTAACTATGCAAATGTTCTGAATGTTATGACAAGCAAAAGTAGCCCAAAAATAAAATACAATAATGTAGCATAAAATAAATTAAATATTTTAAAATCATAACCTTCACGCAAAGCCAAGCAACACTAAAATCAAATTAAATTAAATGTAATACAGCTACAAATTATACCAAGCAAAACTTGCCATAAATAAAACCTAAATGAGATCAAATAAAGACAAATAAAATTGTTAATAAATGATCCAAATGCCATGCCAAGCAAAAATGAATTAAATTAAATTCAATTCAATTAAAATAAACTTAAAATGAATTAAATTAAAATAAATTAAACTTAATTAAATTAAATTAAACTTAATAAATTAAATTAAACTTAATTAAATTAAACTCAACTTACTTTAAATTAAATTAAAATAAACTAAACTAAACTAAACTTAAATTATCAAATAATAAATAAAAATAAAAACAAAATCATTAAATGAAATAATAAATATTCCAAACTTCATGTCAATCAAATTAAATTAAATTAAAGAAATGTTATGGTTTATTTTTATCAGAATAATCTATATAATCTATTATTAAATGAAATAATAAATATTAAAAATGCCATGCCAAGCAAAAATAAAATTCATAAATTCATAAATTATTTACATATAAAATAAAATAATTATAAAAAAAGAATAATAAAAAGAACAGCGCTTTGAGTGGGCGGTGCCAAGCTCAGTGTTTGCGCCACTCGGAATTCCTGATCAGAACAGCAGAATACCGTCTCCTTTTCTGGGCATAAGAATGTGTTACGTCATTTTGGGAAGAACTGCAAACGCTACAAAGGCAATAGGCGGAGAGAGTCAGGGAGAGTGACGTTTGTGTGAGCCAATCACATCCATGGGCGCTTCAGTGGTTGCGGTTTTATTGGTGGAAGAAGGAAACGCGTCATCAGGGAGGTTTAGGTCGAGTTTGATGTGGGAAACCGCGAGTCGATTCTTTTGAACAGTTCGTCAAAGAAACGGTTCTTTTGAGTCATCTCGTTCACAGACAGGTAGTTGTTTTATTTGAATTATAACCTATTAAACTAAGCTAATCATGTTTCTAACTTAATTTTTAAAGCTGTTTTAAGTCAAGTTAACAAGTGGTATTCTCTCCAATTAAACAATTTAAGTAAAAATTACTCATAAGGTTAATTTGATTAAATTTATAAATTTAAGTAGGCCAATATCTTTAGAAATATCCACTGGCAAATACTTATTAATAGTAAACAACACTATAGTGACCTTAAAATATAGTTGTCATAATTCATAAACATTTATCCTAGTAATTAAACAGGTACCTGTAATGTACAAGAGGTATTAGTTCAGTTAGATTAGCGTTAAATAGAGAGAAATCAGCCCCCAAAAATCTGTATTTACTCTTCTACTTTCTTCTGTATAACACAAAAGAATATATTTTGAGTAAAATAAGCAGGAAACTTGCAAACATTGACATATAGAAAAAACAAATACTATGGAAATCAGTCATTGAATCAATATATACTCACCGGCCAGTTTATTAGGTACACCTGTCCAACTGCTTGTTAACGTAAATTTCGAATCAGCCAATCACATGGCAGCAACTCAATGCATTTAGGCATGTAGATATGGTCAAGACGGTCTGCTGCAGTTCAAAGCGAGCATCAGAATGGGGAAGAAAGGGGATTTAAGTGACTTTGAACGTGGCATGGTTAATGGTGCCAGACGTATTTCAGAAACTGCTGATCTACTGGGATTTTCACGCACAACAATCTCTGGGGTTTACAGAGAATGGTCTGAAAAAGAGGAAATATCCAGTTCTGTGAGTGAAAATGCCATGTTGATGCCAGAGGTCAGAATGGCCAGACTGGTTCCAGCTGATAGAAAGGCAACAGTAACTCAAATAAGCACTCATAACAACCAAGGTCTGCAGAAGAGCATCTCTGAACACACAACACGTCCAACCTTGAGGCGGATGGGCTACAGCAGCAGAAGACCACACCGGGTGCCGCTTCTGTCAGCTAAGAACAGGAAACTGAGGCTACAATTCACACAGGCTCACCAAAACTGGACAATAGAAGATTGGAGAAACATTTCCTGATCTGATGAGTCTCGATTTTTTCGAAATGGCCTCCACAGTCACCAGAACCCAATCCAATAGAGCACCTTTAGGATGTGGTGGAACGGGAGATTGGCATCATGGATGTGCAGCCGACAAATCTGCAGCAACTGTGTGATGCTATCATGTCAATATGAAGCAAAATCTCTGAGGAATATTTCCAGTACCTTGTTGAATCTATGCCACAACTATTAAGGCAGTTCTGAAGGCAAAAGGGGGTCCAACCCGGTAATAGTAAGGTGTACCTAATAAAGTGGCCAGTGTGTGTATCTTCTTTCATGTTTAACAGAAAAAAAGAAACTCATAGGTTCAAAGCAAGTAACTGGTGAGTAAATGATGACAGAAATTGTCATTTTTGGCTAAACTATCACTTTATCAATGAATAAATGTCATTTTGAGTCTCATTCACTAAGCTCATGACCCGTAAATATGATTTCTAAGTCTAAAAATAGAAGAGCATTTAAAACAGTTATGTTTTTCCTTTAACATCGTGCATAAAATGTTTCTATACATGTATTTTCTGTACTAAAAGTGCATTTAATAGCTTTTATTAATAACACAATTAGAAAAAATATATGTGTATAATATATTTGTATGTAGGGGCGACATGGTGGCTCAGTGGTTAGCACTGTTGCCTGGCAGCAAGAAGGTCGCTGGTTCGAGTTCTGGCTGAGCCCGTTGGCATTTCTGTGTGGAGTTTGCATGTTCTCCCCATGTTGATGTGGGTTTCCTCCGGGTCCTCCGGTTTCCCCCACAGTCTAAACACATGCGCTGTAGGGAAATTGAATAAACTAAATTGGCTGTAGGAGGGGCGGCGCGGTGGCACAGTAGGTAGTGCTGTCGCCTCACATCAAGAAGGTTGCTGGTTCGAGCCTCGGCTGAGCCAGTTGGCATTTCTGTGTGGAGTGTGCATATTCTCCCCGTGTTCGCGTGGGTTTCCTCCGGGTGCTTCGGTTTCCCCCACAAGTCCAAAGACATGCGGTATAGGTGAATTGGGTAAGCTAAATAGTGTATGTGTGTAAATGAGTGGGATGTTTCCCAGTGATGGGTTGCAGCTGGAAGGGCATTCGCTGTGTAAAACATATGCTGGGTAAGTTGATGGTTCATTCCATTGTGGTGACCCCAGATTAATAAAGGTACTAAGCCGAAAAGAGAATGAATGAATGAAATTGGCCGTAGGGTATGAGTGTGTGTGGGAATGAGTGTGTGTGTGTATTGCTGTTTCCCACTGTTGGGTTGCAGCTGGAAGGGCATCCACTGTGCAAAACATATGCTAGATAAGTTGGCGGTTCATTCCACTGTGGCGACCCCTGATAAATAAGACACTAAGCCGAATGAAAATGAATGAATGAATATTAGTATGTCAATTGGTATGTACCTTCTCCTCCTTAAATTAATTTAATCTTTTAATCATTAATTTCTTGTTAAGAATGTGAAGTGATTTCGCTGTCAAATGAAACTGTACATGCGGGTTCTTGTTAATAAATTAATTAATTTAAAAAGTTGATGACTCATTTCTTTTTTATTAATGTGAACTGGTAGAACAAATACAAATACATACATAGAGACAAATAAGACAGCTAAATTAAAAACAGCACAGACATACAGCATACTCAAAAACAAACAAGCGCCAAGGTAAAATAAATAATAATAATGTAATAAAGTTAAACCTTAAAGAGACACAAAGGAAGAATATAAACAGTTTTCATTGTTCTTGGACTAAGTGAAGTTTATTTATAAAGTAATTTCGAGAGGATCACGTGATTATGATTGAACACGGCTGGTTATGCATTAACCATGTATGACCAACCAATCAGACGATCCCTAACCCACTATAAAGAGCCAGGGTTTCTCACTACAGTCATCTTCGTTTTGAAGAATCCCCCCTCTCCCCTTCCACCCCTTCTCCTCCACCTTTCCTTTCATAGGGCGGCACGGTGGCCCAGTGATTAGCACTGTTGCCTCACAGCAAGAACGTCACCAGTTCTAGTCCTTTAACAGACTGGCTGTCGTTTCTGTGCGAAGTTAGCATGTTCTTCCCGTGCTCGCGTGGGTTTCCCCCGGGTTCTCCG
The DNA here is from genome assembly GCA_903798195.1 of Danio kyathit. Taxonomy (NCBI): domain Eukaryota; kingdom Metazoa; phylum Chordata; class Actinopteri; order Cypriniformes; family Danionidae; genus Danio; species Danio kyathit. The sequence continues at coordinate 54,084,036 of LR812530.1, forward strand.
GTTTCCTCCCACATTCCAAAAACATGCACCACAAGTTAATTTATCAATCAAAATTCAGCACTAGTCAAACTTTTATCTATCAGCATATCTCTTTATAGCAATTATTTTCTGTCATCAACTCTTATCAAAAAGGGGGGAGTTCTCGAGATCTACCTGAGCTCAAAGCTCCCCTCTCGCCCTGCAAACGGGAGGGAGCCCAGGGCTCAAGGACCTTTTGGGCTCAGGGCTCTCTCCCGGGACAGCATGCCAAACTTGCTTTATAATCAATCATCAGCTAAGTGTGAACTCTTGAATAGAGTTCTGGATAGTTTCCAGATATTGGTCTAGGTCAATTCTGAATAAATCAGAAAAGGTTTAGAGCTGCTAACTCAGTGGTTTAGTGGCTCATTGATTAGCACTGTCGCCTCACAGCAAGAAGGTCACTGGTTCGAGCTCAGTTGGCATTACTGTGTGGAGTTTGCATGTTCTCCCCATGTTGGCGTGGGTTTCCTCTGGGTGCTCCGGTTTCCCCCACAAGTCCAAACACATGCGCTGTAGGGGAACTGATGAACTAAATTAGCTGTGGTGTTTGAGTGTGAATCAGTGTGTATGGGTGTTTCAGAGTACTGAGTTGCAGCTGGAAGGTCATCCACTGCGTGAAACGTTAAGTTGGGAGTTCATTCCGCTGTGGCGACCCCTGATTAATAAAGGGACTAAGCTGAAGGAAAATGAATGAATGAATATGAAACTTGCCTTACAGAAAACATAAATAATTATATACACTTTCCCCAAGTTTTTTTTTAGAATCGTCAAATAACACAAATAAAATATCTTTAAAACAAGAGCGAAAAGTCACTCATAAGATCGAATAAACATCAACAAATCTGACCAAAATCTCTGTGTGTAGGAGCAGAACAAATCAATGAGCAGTTCACATCAATGCCAGTGTTGATGACTCGTTTCTAGAACGATGCGCGACCGAATCAACTCGCGAACCGACTCACACGAACGATTCATTCGCCAGACTCGAAGTCGCGTCCCGCGGTAGTTAGTTAGTTAGTTGTAGAGGGAGTCGGTGTGTGTTCTGGAGTGGGATAGTCTCAGATACGGATAGGGGAGTCTGGATACACATTTACCCTGAGAGTCTGCGGTCACCTGAGCGATCATCATGCCGGTTTTCCACACGAAGACGATCGAGAGTATCCTGGAGCCGGTGGCCCAGCAGATCTCCCATCTGGTCATCATGCATGAGGAGGGGGAGGTGGACGGGAAAGCCATCCCGGATCTCAGCGCTCCTGTGGCGGCCGTGCAGTCGGCTGTCAGCAACCTTGTCCGGGTAAGAGCTCCACTGACTCTCATTACATGTAAAAATGCTTAAAACTGCGTACAAAGCATCGAGTTTATTGTTGAAGTCTCCGCGAAAGTTTCCTGAAGTTCTCTGGCTTTGATCCAGAGCCAGTTCCGCCTTTTCCTCTTGGATTTCGCCCTGCCTACTGTATTGCCCCATATTGAGGTAAAGTTGGTTTTATATTCGCACATTCAGACTTTCTCATTTAAGAACAATAAGTATTCATATTAAATCATATTAGCAGCCAATGACTATCAACATCGTTTATAGTCAATTGAATAGTGCTAATGTTATTTTTAAAGTCATTCTTACATGAGATTTCAGACCTGATATTCAAAGTTAGCCTGGTAAACAATATTAGGCACAAATTGTCACTATTCAAACATAAATGAAATTGCAAAAATAAAACCAACTTTAGGCTACCCCAATCTCCTGGATTTAGCTCAGCCCACTGAAACACATTGAGGTGAAGTTGATATTATATTTGCACATTCAGACTTTCTCCTTAATAATAGTTTTAGAAATGTATTGCAAATTCTAAAAAGGGAAATCATATTAGCAGCTGATGACTATAGTAAGCTACAACACACTTCACAGTCAAAAGATCTAAAATGCCCCTTGTAGCCTGGTAAACAATATTAGGCACAAATTGCCACTGTTCAAATATGAATGAATGTGCGAATTTAAAACCAACTTTAGGCTACCCTAATCTCCTGGATTTAGCCCAGCCCACTGAAACACATTGAGGTAAAGTTGGATTTATATTTGCACTTTCAGACTTTCTCATTTAAGAAAAACTATTTACATTAAATCATATTAGCAGCCAATGACTATCAGCATTGTTCATAGTCAATTAAATAGTGCTAATGTTGTTTTGAAGTCATTCTTACATGCAATTTCAGACTGAATATCCAACGTTAGCCTGGTAAAAAATATTAGGACGTCACAAATTGCCACTGTTCAAATATGAATGAATATGCAAATATAAAACCAACTTTAGGCTACCCCAATCTCCTGGATTTCACCCTGCCCACTGAAACACATTGAGGTGAAGTTGATATTATATTCAGACTTTCTCCTTAATAATAGTTTTAGAAATGTATTGCAAATTCTAAATAGAGAAATCATATCAGCAGCTGATGACTAGTAGCCTATAACATTGTTCATGGTCAATTAAATAGTGCTAATGTTGGTTTGAAGTCATTCTTGCATGCAATTTCAGACCGAATATTCAAAGTTAGATTGGTAAACAATATCGGCACATGTCACAAATGGTCACTATTCAAATATGAATGAATATGCAAGTATAAAACCAACTTTAGGCTACCCCAATCTCCTGGATTTAGCTCAGCCCACTGAAACACATTGAGGTGAAGTTGATATTATATTTGCACATTCAGACTTTCTGCTTAATAATAGTTTTAGAAATGTATTGCAAATTCTAAATAGGGAAATCATATCAGTAGCTGATGACTATAGTAGGCTACAATACAGTTCACAGTCAAAAGATCTAAAATGCCCCTTTTGTACTTTAATTTTCTTTTTAATTATTTTGCTGTTTTGTTCTTTTATCATTCGATCTCATTTTCTACATTTTATCTTAATGCAAAGTAATAATAACATGTAAAGCACCTTGTAAAAGTTTTGAAACGATTTGTTTTCTTAAGAGGAATTCACAAGTCAACATACTAAAGGAACGATTTTGTTTTTAAAACTAAATCTTTACTGATTTGACGGCTGGGCTGGTCCATGATTGAAGGTAGGGAACACATTTGCGCAGATGTAATAATTACAATAAAATTTAAATTCACTGTACAAAATATGATAGAAAACAATGTTATATATAATTTGTAGTATCATTTATACATATTTGGGCGCCCTCAGATTTCCTGGGGCCCTAAGCGGCCGCTTACCTTATTGGTTAAATCCGCCCCTGCAAATATGAATGAATGTGCGAATTTAAAACCAACTTTAGGCTACCCCAATCTCCTGGATTTAGCTCAGCCCACTGAAACACATTGAGGTAAAGTTGGATTTATACTCGCACTTTCAGACTTTCTCATTTAAGAAAAAGTATTTATATTAAATCATATTAGCAGCCAATGACTGTCAACATTGTTCATAGTCAATTAAATAGTGCTAATGTTGGTTTGAAGTCATTCTTGCATGCAATTTCAGACCGAATATTCAAAGTTAGCTTGGTAAACAATATGGGCACTTGTCACTAATTGTCACTCACTATTCAAATATGAATATGCAACTATAAAACCAACTTTAGGCTACCCCAATCTCCTGGATTTAGCTCAGCCCACTGAAACACATTGAGGTAAAGTTGATATTATATTTGCACATTCAGACTTTCTGCTTAATAGTTTTAGAAAACTATGGCAAATTCTAAATAGGGAAATCATATCAGCAGCTGATAACTATAGTAGGCTACAGTACAGTTCACAGTCAAAAGATCTAAAATGCCCCTTTTGTACTTTAATTTTTTTTAAATATTTTGTTCTTATATCATTCAATCTCATTTTCTACATTTTATCTTAATGCAAAGTAATAATACCATATAAAGCACCTTGTAAAACTTTTGAAATAATTTGTTTTCTTAAGAGGAATTCACAAGTCAACATACTAAAGGAACGATTTTGTTTTTAAAACTAAATCTTTACTGATTTGACGGCTGGACTGGTCCATGATTGAAGGTAGGGAACACATTTGCGCAGATGTAATAATTACGTTAAAATTAAAAATCACCAAACAAAATATGATAGAAAACAATGTTATATATAATTTGTAGTATCATTTATACATGTTTGGGCGTCCTCAGATTTCCTGGGGCCCTAAGCGGCCGCTTACCTTGCTTATTGGTTAAATCCGCCCCTGCAAATATGAATGAATGTGCGAATTTAAAACCAACTTTAGGCTACCCCAATCTCCTGGATTTAGCCCAGCCCACTGAAACACATTGAGGTAAAGTTGGATTTATATTCGCACTTTCAGACTTTCTCATTTAAGAAAAAGTATTTATATTAAATCTTATTAGCAGCCAATGAAAATCAATTAAATAGTGCTAATGTTGTTTTGAAGTCATTCTTACATTCGATTTCAGACTGAATATTCAACGTTTGTCTGGTAAACAATATTAGGACAAGTCACAAATTACCACTAATCAAATATGAATGAATATGCAAATATAAAACCAACTTTAGGCTACCCCAATCTCCAGCCCACTGAAACACATTGAGGTAAAGTTGATATTAAATTTGCACATTCAGACTTTCTCCTTAATAATAGTTTCAGAAAACTATGGCAAATTCTTAATAGGGAATTCATATTAGCTGCTGATGACTATCAACACCGTTCACAGTCATAAAATAGTGCTATATGTTGTTTTGAAGTCATTCGTACATGCGATTTCAGACAGAATATTTAAAGTTAGCTTGGTAAACAATATTGGGACATGTTACAAATTGTCACTGTTTAAATATGAATGAATATGCGACTGTAAAACCAACTTTACCCCAATCTCTTGGATTTCGCCCTACTCGCTGAAACACTGCTCTTTTTGATATTTTATGATTCGCCTCATATTTGAGGTAAAGTTGGTTTTATATTCGCACATTCGTTCAGTGACAGCTTGTGACACGCATCTTATACTGTTAACCAGGCTAACTTTTGAATATTTGTTCTGAAATCTCATGTAAGAATGACTTGAAAACAACATTAGGAATATTTAATTGACTGTGAACTATTTGTAGGCTACATTGATTGTCATTGACGGCTAATATGATTTGCCTATTTAGAATGCAACTAGCTTATATATTATCAGTAATGTGCGAGTATAAAATCAACTTTACCACCCCATTCAGGGTTTTACACTTCAGTCTCTACAAGTTCAGTCTCTCTTCTTCAGCAACATGAAGTTAAAGGGATAGTTGTTCACCCAATCACACCGCTGAAAATGTGTTAAACACATAGACATCATCTATTTGAAAGTACACTATTGTATACCTGTATTGACTATCTTTTAATGTGATAATGTTCATCTTTTGTAAAGCTGGTTTGGAATGATAATCATTGTGAAAAGCACTATACGTAAACTTAATTTAATTTATTATTTACTCACCTTTAAGTGGTTATATACATACTTTTAATTTTTGTCTTCCTTTGAAGATATTTTCAAGAAATCCTGGAAATCATTGACTTCCATAGTAGGAAAAACAATACTATGAAAGTCAGTTGTTTCCATCTTCTTTTGTGTTCAATTGAAGAATGAAAGTCATAAAGAGTTGTAACCATAGACTGTAAAAGATATGGACGTAGTGTCACGTCACCCATAGGTTTCTGAAGAGCGCAAATGAAGCTACAAGTAGGCTTGGCCAATCATCGCCATTTTGTTTGTGCATCATCGCACCGACCGGGGGTAACCAAATTAGGACAAAGAGGCGGAGCGTGAGCGGCTTTTCTTAGGAAGAAACAGTTAATACTTCATTACCTGCGACTCGTTTGTGTTCTGACCACATGTGCTTGGTTGTACACTATATCAATAAAGTGTTTAGACTTTTAAAAACACTGCTGTAGCACATTGAGCCACTAAACATTGTTCTTATGATGCTTTTCTACAGGAGGAAAACGCAAATTACCTCCAAATACTTCAGATATAGTCTGTGTTAGTAAATGCAAGACTATTGATGAAATCCAGGCATAACACTGTACTGTATGATAACATTTCAGATGACTGTTCTAGAGCCTACAGGTAATCAATCTGTCAGATTCTGGAGTGCATAACAGCTCTAAAGAACATTATAAATGATAAATGATCTTAAATAAAACCAATACATTTATAGAGATGGTATATAAATATATAATTTCACTCACCTGGGAAATGGAGGCAACTTAAACGGTTTGTGAGCACAATTAAGTGCACTCAGCATGCCATATCATCTGATAATTGTAGGAAATAATTCCAAAAGGCAGCTTACTGTGTAAAGCCACATAAAACAAGAGAAAAACACGATGTATATGCCGAGTTCAGCAGCTAATTAGCCGGAATCAGCTGAGGTGACGAGACAGCGACCAGCAAGACCTAGCTGTCACTCAAGTGGCCACGCCTTTAATTATGCAGACTTAATATAAACTAATATAAACTAATTGGATGAGTTATAAAAAATATTCACCCCCTCACAGTTGTCATGAAGGGTAATACTAGCTACATAAACCAAATGTAAACATGTATTATCAGCTGTAAAATTGGCCAATTTAGCATTGCAGTCAGTGAACATCTGGAGTTTATGGAGCCAGCCCCCAAAGGCCAGTCGATGAATTGCAGTTTCAGTTACTTCTGTATTGGCTTCACGAGGAAGAGCGGGAGGTTGCCGCTTGGTTGTAACAAGTGAAGGATGAGTAAATGATGACTGTATTTTTGTATTTTGGGTGAACTGTCCCTTTAAGTGTCTTGCTCAAGGACTCAATGATGAAAGTTAACCAATCAAAGCGTGTGTGTGTGTGTGAATCCACAATGTTTCATTAATTTGTTGTGAAATGTGTTCCCAACAGCATCTTTTACTGACATCCAATAATTACAGTAGCAGTTTTTCGTATTTTGTGATTCACGTTTTTATTTTTTCCTATTTGTTTCTGGTTTTGAATTGCATTATGGGATCTTGATCTTTCTTCCAACAACTTTTAACCTTGAAAAGTAAACAAATGTGACTTTTATTGACGTGTTTAATAGTTTGCAGTGCTATATTGTCTGGGTTGGTGTTGTATATTACGCTACAAGACCCTTGTAATAAACCGCCAGTGACTTATTTCTCTAGATATTAATTTCTTATACATTACTTCAAACTACTAAAATGTCAATAAAAGTCACTTTGTTAAACTGTAGAGTTGAATTTTCAACATCGAAAGTGGACAGAGCAGAGATCAACATCCCATAATGCAATTCACAACTGTAAATAAACAGAAAACACACAAAATACAGTTTTTTTACAGTGAGAGTATGCTGAAAGATACTGAGCTCAAGCTATAGTGTAAAACAGACTTGAGTCAAATTTAGAGGAACAAAAGCCCTCGCAGCAGATCTGTTATTGGAGTCTAAAGTTAACCCTGGACAACTGCTAAGAATAACTGGAGAGCAGAGGCTTGTTCATTGATTCACAGGCTTCTGGAGGGTTTGTTTCCCTTTTTGGAAACCACACACATTGCCAGACAGCTGATAGACATACTTCTGCTATATCTTTCCCTTCACAACGGATCCTTTCCCTTCCTCTGTTCAGACACACAGACTGAGTGGAGATCAGCTCTAACTAACTTCAGAAAATTTCGCAGGATGTAGTAGGTCATCCTGCTACTTCTCGCCTAGTGTTTTTCCAATACTATAACTTTAGACATACTACTCATACTGTTTTTTAAGTACTATATAGTAGGGCTGCACAATATATCCAACACGGGCTCATTGTGAAAATACACCCCGTATACATTTCTGGAGAGCACGAATTATGTAGCCAGAGCTACGTAAAACGAACGCAACAGGGTGTATGAATCCGCAGACTGCTTCTGTTCTCTTTTGGGCTCCAGCTGACCACTTACCTCAGTATGGACTGCTTTTCCCGTGTTACCAGCATACCTGCCAACACTCCCGTTTTTCCCGGGAGTCTCCCATATTTCAGCATTTTGGTACACGTCCGGGCTGAAACCTGGTGCTTGTGCGCTTGCTCTTCCGGTCGTGCGCAACCGGCCCATCTCCCCCCCCCCCCCCCACCCCCCCCCCCCCCCCCCCCCCCCCTCACCCCACACACACACACACACACACCTTACTTAGCGCACAAATCTCTTTCATCCCCCCTCCTATTCACTTCGCGGGCGCATCTCTAACACACACCCCCACCCCCCACCCCCTTCACTTCGCGCACGCACCTCTTCCTACCCATCCCCCCCACCCCGGTCTCCCGGAATTTACGAACCAAATGTTGGCAGGTATGGTTACCAGTATGCCCAGTAAATCAAGCTTGGGGGGATCAGAGAGTCAGTCTGTCGACAGCGGCCTCTGGTGGATTTATGCGTGTGCAACAGGTACACCCGCAAGAGAAATTTGAGATCTTAAAAAGCGTACGCAGCGGCATGTATTTCGCAATCCCCTGAAATTTATATAGAGCAGGGGTGCTCAATCCTGTTCCTGGAGATCGACCTTCCTGCAGATTTCTGTTGCAACCCATATCAAACACACCTGCCTGTAATTATCAAGTGCTGTTCAGGTCCTAATTAATTGGTTCAGGTGTGTTTGATCAGGGTTGGAGCTGAACTATGCTGGAAGGTAGATCTCCAGGAACAGGATTGAGCACCCCTGATATAGGTACGAATCAATAATGAGCCTGGGTTAAATATATAATTTAATGTACGAACTGTAATAGTTACATTGCAGTATCTGTTGTGACTTAAATTGATATATATCAGCAAGAGTGATTAATGCTTCATTTATTATTTATTTCATTGTCATAATGTGAATTTATTTACCTTTGCATTTATATATGCTGTTACTTTAAGGACAGTTTTTCTATATTGCTCAGCGCTGCTGAATGCACCCCTGTAACCATTGGCAACTGACTCAGTGTGAGAGTGTGTGTGTTCGCTCCTGTTTCAGTATACAGCAAACAACTTCAGTAAACCGTTCATTTTCGTTTTAAACAAAGTTTCCATTCGTCATTATTGCTGCTAAAAGGAAAAGACAGAACAGAAAGTTTGGTGCTGAAAACCCAGGCAACTAGCAAGCAACATTCGAAATGGCGGAACAGCTGGAGAGATTACTTCGAAAGCGGAGAGCTGTACGCGGATCCACAACGAGACTTTTGCAAGACATCGAAACGGAGGTTAGCAAAGAAGATCCGATTGTTGATCATTTGCGTGAACTGTTAGCCCTGTTATCTGCAAAAGAGGAAACGCTGCTGGAGTTGGATATTAAAATAGAAGAAGGAACGGACATGGATGATTTGGAGAATGAAGTTGTGGATGTTGAGGAATGTAAAGGAAAGATCATCACTGCGAAAACTCGCGCGCACAGAGTGATACAGAAGAGCCGCGAAAGCAGCTGGCCGAGGCCCGGCAACGCAGACCCCTCGCGAAACAAAAACAAAAAACAAATAGATAGCAAATAATAATTAATAGAAATTATAATAATAGCCAAATAATAGTGACAGGTTAAAAAAATAAAAAAGGGTGGAAAGAAAAGTAGATAAATAAATAAACAAACTCCAATTAAAGGCAATAATAACTACGACAAAGACAAAGCCCCCTGACAGCCTTTCAAGATCAAGTAAGTATGTTTCTATTAATGTCCAGGTCTGTGGAAAAGGTCGATTTCAACTGCAAATCTGCAGTCTTTCTAATATGTATATCTGTTTCAGCCTCTGTTCCATCCATTCGGTCAAAGTAGGTCGCCGGGTCTTCATCCAGTTCACTGTAATTATCTTCCTAGCTGTTAAAACATATATGTAATGTAGATAGGTGAGCCTTACTGAACTGATCAGGAGGGAAGCCATCAAGCAAAAAAAATACTGGGTGCATTGGTATGTCGTATCCTAAAACTTTACTAACCTCCCTTTTAACCCCTGCCAATACACTTGTTTTTGGGACACTCCCAAAATATGTGAACATAGTCCCCCACTTCTCCAATTATTAACAAGTTAACGGGGAATTGGCCATGGCAAGACTTTTGGAATCAGTTTGACACTGCTATTCATAAAAATGATGCGCTGAGCAAAACTACTTAAAGGACATATTTAACCGGCGCTGCTTCAGAGGCCATAGCTTGGCTGATGTGAACAGACAGTAATTACGACCATGCTATTGATCTGCTACTAAATCGATTCGGACGAAATATCTGTTCATTAACTTGCATATGACCAAGGTGCTGAATCTCTGTCCCGTAAGGAAATCCCATGACGTCACTGCCCTGAGACAGCTGTATGACGAGTGTTGAAGTGCAGATCCGCAGCTTAGAATCGCTGGGTGTCCTATCAGATGGCATATGGAAGCCTGTTATGTCCCGTTTTGCTACAGATGATTCCAGATGATATTGCTCTGCAGCAGGGCCGGAGCAAGCCGAACTGCCGCTCTAGGCAAAGGACTATCATGCCGCCCTCAACCCGAAAGTGAAAACAAAACTGACACAGTTCATAAAGTGAGGAGGGGTGGTGGTGGTGTGGTTGTGTTGATGTTGCGGATAACTGTACGTTCACACTGAAAGTAGGGAGAGCGTCCAAAGGTTGCTCTGGACGCCCTGGCGACAACGCTGTCTGCCTTCTGCTCCGGCGCGAGAGCGTCAAATTCTCTACATTGGATCTCGTATTTAAAGGAGCCGTTACAGCATATCAGCAAATTCAGTTAACACTCCCGCATAAACATGCTTTCTAGCATGAAGATGTTGCACACTTCTTATCAAATTCACTTACTTACGGAAGATCTAGTGTGCATTGTGGTGTGACTTTGCTCCACTTAATTATCCAATGTGTCCATATGTCTGAAATATTCTGAAGCAGCAGTACTGTTTTGTATTGTCGCATGAGATTCCCGCTTTTTTAAAGAAAAAAATATATAACATGGATGCACATGAGTAAACTCGCCAGTACTTTTTTAATATATGTTACTGTAAGAAAACATTGCAAACAATTGGAAATCCAGCGACCGTAATATTAAAACCCTTGGAACAACTGTGGTCGGAACAAAAGTTCCAGTGACTGTGTTCTCTGACTACTCTCAAGCGGTGGACTTCGACTTCTGATTGGTTACCGCCAAACCGGCGTCATAGCTCATTACCATAAAGTTGACTTGATTTCAACTCTCCTCGACACCACACCGGCGAAGCCGCGCTGCTCCTCGCCGCTTATCGCCGCCGGCTCCCATTGAAAATGAATGACTTCCGGCTACTTTGACGCGCGTTTCGGTGGTGAATGTACAGTAAAAGTCAGCACGTTGGGTGGGCGCAGGGCGCGCTTGCCGCCCTCATTATTATGCCGCCCTAGGCGGCCGCCTAGGTCACCTCTATGAACGCGCCGGCCCTGCTCTGCAGTACAGTCGTCAGAGGGAAACAGTGATGAATGGAAAGTTGCAGAAATAATGGAATTATTATAGAGAGAACTGTGCAGTTGCTTAAACCAAGTAATTACAAAGACAATCAAAGCTATCAGAAACCATTCAAAAGGCAAGACCATCGTTTGAATGAAAGCAGAGAAAGCATCACATTCCATCAGCTGCAGTACTTCAAACTACCAGTCAATGACCACAGAACTGTATTTTCTGTGACGGCACAACACACAAAACAGAACTGTGTGCAAGAACTGATATTGCTATGCGAAAAGAAAAATTGATGAAAATGGGACGATGTTTTTTGTGTCTTGGACCAAAACATCGCAAGATTCTGTAAAAGCAAAGTGAGCTGCAATTCATGTGGAAGCAGACATCACAGTGCTGTGTGTGAGAAAAAAGAGAAAAATGCATCTGACAGTGTTGACAAAGATAATGTGGTTTCCTCCTTTACCTCACATTCATTAAAGATACAGCCCACTGAACAAGACCACAATGTTTTGCTGCAGACAGTCAGAGCTTGGGCTGAAGGGCCTGGTGGACGTATAAGCATTCGGTGCTTATTGGATGGAGGCAGCCAGAGAAGATTTATCAGTGAAAAAACTGTCAAAGCTTTAAAATTACCTGTGATAAAACGAGAAACATTCACTCTCCATACTTTAGGTTGTGCAGAACCAGTGACAACAAAACGAATACAGTTAAGGTTACTCTCCAGAACACCCAACACAGGGGGCAGAAAACTGAAATAGAAGCACTCCAGACCCTCAGGTGTGCAGCGCTTTGATGAAAATTCCAGGTGAGCACATACAAGCAGAATTAAAAAAAAAGGGCTGCAGTTAGCAGATTATCAAGATGACAATGCTTGTGACACAGAGGTGTCAGTGCTGATGGTGGCTGACCTATTACTGGTGCATAGTGTCAGGCCATGTGGAAAGAATAACAGATGCTCTAGTAGCTGTTGAAAGCGGTTTTGGATGTTCAGTGCAGGGCCCAATCAAAATGTTCAGTGTCGCTGATGCAGTGTGTATGCACATTCAAGTCAATGAAGACACGCTGGTTTCAGACCACCTAAAAGCCTTCAGTCTATAGCGATCAATGATTGGCTCCTGTACTAAGGTGAAGCTTCATTTGCAATATTGACCATCATGCTTTTCCCCATTTAAAACTACAGGGAGTGCAGAATTATTAGGCAAATGAGTATTTTGACCACATCATCCTCTTTATGGATGTTGTCTTACTCCAAGCTGTATAGGCTCAAAAGCCTACTGCCAATTAAGCATATTAGGTGATGTGCATCTCTGTAATGAGAAGGGGTGTGGTCTAATGACATCAACACCCTATATCAGGTGTGCATAATTATTTGGCAACTTCCTTTCCTTTGGCAAAATGGGTCAAAAGAAGGACTTGACAGGCTCTGAAAAGTGAAAAATAGTGAGATATCTTGCAGAGGGATGCAGCACTCTTAAAATTGCCAAGCTTCTGAAGCGTGATCATCGAACAATCAAGCGTTTCATTCAAAATAGTCAACAGGGTCGCAAGAAGCGTCTGGAAAAACCAAGGCGCAAAATAAACTGAGAACTGCCCATGAACTGAGAAAAGTCAAGCGTGCAGCTGCCAAGATGCCACTTGCCACCAGTTTTGCCATATTTCAGAGCTGCAACATCACTGGAGTGCCCAAAAGCACAAGGTGTGCAACACTCAGAGACATGGCCAAGGTAAGAAAGGCTGAAAAACGACCACCACTGAACAAGACACACAAGCTGAAATGTCAAGACTGGGCCAAGAAATATCTCAAGACTGATTTTTCTAAGGTTTTATGGACTGATGAAATGAGAGTGAGTCTTGATGGGCCCGTGGCTGGATCGGTAAAGGGCAGAGAGCTCCAGTCCGACTCAGACGCCAGCAAGGTGGAGGTGGAGTACTGGTTTGGGCTGGTATCATCAAAGATGAGCTTGTGAGGCCTTTTCAAGTTGAGGATGGAGTCCCAGTCCTACTGCCAGTTTCTGGAAGACACCTCTTCAAGCAGAGGTACAGGAAGAACATCTTCAAGAAAAACATGATTTTCATGCAGGACAATGCTCCATCACACGCGTCCAAGTACTCCCACAGTGTGGCTGGCAAGAAAGGGTCTAAAAGAAGAAAAAACTAATGACATGTCCTCCTTGTTGACCTGAACTGAACCCGATAGAGAACCTGTGGTCCATCATCAAATGTGAGATTTACAAGGAGGGTAAAACAGTACACCTCTCTGAACAGTGTCTGGGAGGCTGTGGTTGCTGCTGCACGCAATGTTGATGGTGAACAGATCAAAACCACTGACGAATCCATGGATGGCAGGCTTTTGAGTGTCCTTGCAAAGAAAGGTGGCTATATTGGTCACTGATTTGTTTTTGTTTTGTTTTTGAATGTCAGAAATGTATATTTGTGAATGTTGAGATGTTATATTGTTTCACTGGTGAAAATAAATCATTGAAATGGGGATATATTTGTTTTTGTTAAGTTGCCTAATAATTCTGCACAGTAATAGTCACCTGCACACACAGATATCCTCCTAAAATAGCTCAAACTAAAAACAAACTAAAAAACTACTTCCAAAAATATTCAGCTTTGATATTAATGAGTCTTTTGGTTCATTGAGAACATGGTTGTTGTTCAATAATAAAATTAATCCTCAAAAATACAACTTGCCTAATAATTCTGCACTCCCTGTAGTATAACTCACAGTGCATATCTTGCAATGTGACTATTGCAGACGCACACATTGCGATAATGATGGTGAAACAATATGTTGTGCAGCACTAATTGCAATGCTTTTTATTTTGTCCTTAGATGCATTTAAATCTGTTGTATGAAACTCTAACATAATATTAGGACACTTAAGATCCAAAGTGACCTATTGAATTGATATATATATATATATATATATATATATATATATATATATATATATATATATATATATATATATATAATCAGACTGTCATGAAGTGATCTCAAATACAGGGCTATGTTAACTGGGTGGAGACGCTTTTACTCATAGTGAGATTAGTCACTGTTTTAGACACCTATTTAACGCTTCCTGTTGACAATGCTATTCAGTGAGATATCTGTGCTCCTGCGGTTTCTAATGTCACTCATGATTATCTCCGGTTAACTTAAGATTTTCAGAGCGTGATTTGAGAGCCTCAGTTTAGCAATATATTAAAACTTAATGCATCTAGGCTTCTGTATGAATAGTTCCTGTCGTATTTCTTCGTTTTCTCTTCCTATCTGAAGTGTATTTCTTGTTTTACTTCCTCTTTTGTTTGTTTTTCTTCCTCTATTTTTCATGTGTGTAAAATTGCGTTGTAATTTATGAATCATATTCTCTGGGTTTAGTGTAGATTTGAGGCTGTACTGTAGACTCTGTGGTTTATTTTGACTGCTGTGCTTTTGGACTTAATGCATCTATCAGAAACAGTTTTGATATGATTTCCTGCCTTTTGTCAAGATCGCGAATCAGAGCTTAATAGAAATTATGTTGGATTTGGGGCGGCATGGTGGCTCAGTGGTTAGCACTGTGGCCTCACAACGAGAAGATCGCTGGTTTGAGTCCCAGCTGGGTCAGTTGGCATTTCTGTGTGGAGTTTGCATGTTCTCCCCGTGTTGGCGTGTGTTTCCCTGGGTGCTCCGGTTTCCCCCACAGGTCCAAACACATGCGCTATAGGGGAATTGATGAACTAAATTGTCTGTAGTGTATGAGTGTGTGTGAATGAGTGTGTATGGGTGTTTCCCAGTACTGGGTTGCTGCTGGAAGGGCATCCGCTGCATAAAACGTGCTGGAATAGTTGGTGTGGCAACAGTGTGTGACTATTACCAGCTTCTTATGGTAAAATTGTATTAGTTTTATTATTTATAATCAGACTTGATGAAAGCAGTCTGCAGAAACACTTTGATTGACATTCTCCCTTTGTACATGTCATCAGAGGGGAAAGCCACGCCACTAGTGACCGTCTCTCCCTCATTAGCATAGGTCGTGTTAGATTAGCTTGTATTGTCTTAACCGTTCTTGGGTGGCTCGCCAATGTATTAGAAGACTCTAATACATAAATAAGCAAGCTGACCAAAGTTCTTACGGGGAGAAGACTTTATTGAAGACAATGATGAGAATGAGAATGAGATGAGATGAGAATCAGCACCTCCAAGTCCGAGGCCATGGTGCTCCACCGGAAAAAGGTGGTTTGCCATCTCCAGGTTGGAGGAGAGTCCTTACCCCAGGTGGAGGAGTTCAAGTATCTCAGGGATTTGTTCACGAGTGAGGGAAGGATGGAACGTGAGATTGACAGGCGGATTGGTGCAGCGGCAGCAGTAATGCGGTCGATGTACCGGTCCGTCGTGGTGAAGAAGGAGCTAAGCCGAAAGGCAAAGCTTCGATTTTACCAGTCAATTTACGTTCCTACTCTCACCTATGGTCATGAGCTTTGGGTCATGACCGAAAGGACAAGATCTCGGATACAAGCGGCTGAAATGAGTTTCCTTCGAAGGGTGGCAGGGCGCACTCTTATAGATAGGGTGAGGAGCTCTGTCACTCGAGAGGAGCTAGGAGTAGAGCCGCTGCTCCTCCACATCGAGAGAAGTCAGTTGAGGTGGCTGGGGCATCTGTTTCGGATACCACCTGGACGCCTTCCTATGGAGGTGTTCCAGGCATGTCCCACCGGTAGGAGGCCTCGGGGAAGACCCAGGACACGCTGGAGGGACTATGTCTCTCGGCTGGCCTGGGAACGCCTCGGGATCCCCCCGGAGGAGCTGGAGGAAGTGTCTGGGGAGAGGGAAGTCTGGGGTCTCTCCTAAAAACTGCTACCCCCGCGACCCGGCCCCGGACGAAAGAAGCGGCAGAAATGAATGAATGAATGAATGAACTAAAATGCACATAATCTTTCAGACGGTAGTCTTGTTTTTGAATCTGCCACCATGCTGACACACAGGCATCTGTAGCTCCGCCCTCTTTTGAAAAGAGCACGATCTCATTTAAATTTAAAGCGGGCAGTCACCAAAACGCCACAATTAGGATCAAAAGCCTAAAAGGGTCAGTTTCAGAGAGTTTGAACACATTCTTTGTGTGAAATTTATTTGACATTTTGTAAAAGGAGCATTATAGGTCCCCTTTAAGTGCATTAAAAAACACAAACTAGTAATTATCACAGTAATTAATAAGAAAAGGCTAGTAAATTGAATCAAATATGATATTTTGAGGTTAAAAGATTTAAAGTGTACTTTTATCATCTTGATTTATTTTTAACTTTGAACATGGTTAGAGGACATTTTAGGGACAATATTTTTAGCCCCTTTAAGCTATATTTTTTCGGTAGTCTACAGAACAAACCATCATTATACAATAACTTGCCTAATTACCCTAATCTGCCTAGTTAACCTAATTAACCTAGTTAAGCTTTAAATGTCACTTTAAGCTGGTATAGAAGTGTCTTGAAAAATATCTAGTTAAATATTATTTACTGTCATCATGGCAAAGATAAAATAAATCAGTTATTAGAAATGAGGTATTAAAACTATTATGTTTAGAAATGTGTTGAAGAAATCTGCTCTCCGTTAAAACAGAAATTGGGGAAAAATTCAACAGGGGGCTAATAATTCTGACTTCAAATGTACATGTATTATTAATATAGAAAAGTCAAAATATTTAAATATAAATAAATATATATTTTAAATACATTCATTTGTGTTGGATTGTTTACAGTACTGTAGCTGTTGTTATTTTTTTAGCAGAGCTTAAATAGAAGCAATAAATGTTAGGATGCCGCTGGTCTGAAAAGTATGTGTTCTCTCATTGCTGTTGTCAATGTTTGGTGGTCAGTGTTGGGAATGTGAGGAGTTTTCAGCAGTGCTTTATTTAGGAGCTCTGTCTGGAGCTGTTTGTTAGAAGCGAAAGGTCAAACCCTGGGTGGACATTCTCAAGACCACACAGATGAAAACCTACTCCAGCACTAGAAGAAGAGCGTTGTTATCACATGAAAGAAGGATTCATTGTATTACCTCGATTCTTTTTAAGGTATTGTGGTTGCAAACAATTAATGAGTGAATTTTTTTTTTTTTTATTTATTTTCAAATATACTCCAATTACAAACCCTATAACCCCACACAGAACAGAATAAAACATAGCTTGTCAATCACTTCAGTCCCAAAATTACAAGTGTTTAGAGAAATATATCAATGTTAATAATGAATAATAGCAAAAAAAAAAAAAAAAAAGAGTGAATATAAATAAATTACAAACAATTAATATGGGCTGAATTTAAACTAATTAACCCCGGTTTCACAAACAGGGTTTAAGGCTAGTCTTGGATTAATTGCATGTTTGAGCTCTCTCAAATGAAAATAACTTGCAGTGAGATGTCTTAAATATGGCAGGTGGTCATTTTTTGTCTTCAGGTGCACACCAGTAATGTATTTTTCTAAGGCCGTTTTTATAAATGTGGCTTAAATAGCCTAATTTAACTAAGGTCGAGTCCTGGCTTAAGCTAAGCCCGGTTTGTGAAACTGGGCCCTAAATGTAGTAATGTTCAACTTAATTAGTTTTAATTCAGCCCATATACATTGTTTGCAACCACTTAAGGAAAATTAAGTAAATTCAATTAATCATTTTGGGCGGCTCGGTGGCTCAGTGGTTATCTCTGAGACCTCACCAGCAAGAAGGTCACTGCTTCGAGTCCATGCTGGGCCAGTTGGCATTTCTGTATGGAGTTTGCATGTTCTCCCGTGTTGGCGTGGGTTTCCTCCGGGTGCTCCGGATTCCCCCACAGTCCAAACAAATGCGCTTTAGGGGAATTGAATAAACGTAATTGGCAGAGTGTATGAGTGTGAATGCAAGAGTGTATGGGTGTTTCCAGTGCTGGGTTGCAGCTGGAAGGGCATCCGCTGCTTTAAACATATGCTGGATTAGTTGGCAGTTTATTCTGCTGTGGTGACCCCTGATTAGGGGGGACTAAATAAACAATGAATCATTTTGTTTTTAGTGCAGGCTGAGAGAAATACTCATGAATTATTGGACCATAGTACTGCTGATTCACAGGTCATGATCTCCTCTAGTTCTTCTTTTTGGAGATTTCTTTTGCAAGCAGGAATTTGATCTGCGTCCTGCACAGGCACCAGAGCAGATGGGAGTTGTATTTATTTTCTTTCCATTTGGCGCTTGTTCCAGGTATAAAAACATGACTTCCAGATGAAGGATCAGCTGTTAATCCCACTGGAGATCTTGGAGCTGATTTGCTTCCTAGAAAGCCTTTGTGCGATGTTTCTTTAGACTGAAATATGATCTTACACACATTAGTGTAAGTGTGTGTATCGACCACATGACTACGGCTCTTTATTTAAAAATATGCGCAGGAAATCATCCACTAAAAATATATTCTACACAAAAGATATCTGTCATTGATCTCAGTTGTAAGAGCAACTCATAATAACTTGACTTCTAATTGATCATTGGAAAAGTGTCAGAAGGTGGATTTTTTCCATGAATCATCTGGTTGAGCTGCATCCCAATCATCACCAATACTGCAGAAGACCTACTGGAACCAGCATGGAGACAAGATTCTCACAGAAATCAGTCAAGTTTGGTGAAGGAGAAATCATGGTTTGGGGTTCCATACAGTATGGGAGCGTGCGAGAGATCTGCAGAGTGGATGATCAACATCAAGAGCCTGAGGTATCAAGACATTTGTGCTGCCCATTACATTACAAACCACAGGAGAGGGACAATTCTCCAGCAGGATAGCGCTTCCTCCTCATACTTCAGCCTCCACATCAAAGCTCCTGAAAGCAAAGAAGGTCAAGGTGCTCCAGGATTGGCCAGCCCAGTCACCAGACATGAACATTTTTGAGTGTGTCTGGGGTAAGATGGAGGAGGCATTGAAGATGAATCCAAAGAATTTTTTTGGACTTAGGGAAATAAAAAATTCAAAGGGGGGCTAATAATTCTGACTTCAACTGTATGTATGTATATCCATACAGTTGTATATTTTTTTTAAATATTTCACAAATGATGTTTAACAAAGCAAAGAAATTTTCACAGTATGTCTGATAATATTTTTTCTTCTGGAGAAAGTCTTATTTGTTTTATTTCAGCTAGAATAAAAGCAGTTTTTAATTTTTTAAACACCATTTTAAGGTCAAAATTATTTGCCCCTTTAAGCAAATTTTTTTTCTGATAGTCTACAGAACAAACCATCATTATACAATAACTTGCCTAATTACCCTAACCTGACATAGTTAACCTAATTAGTTAAGCCTTTAAATGTTCACTTTAAGCTGTATAGAAGTGTCTGAAAAATATCTAGTCTAATATTATTTACTGTCATCATGGCAAGAGAAAATAAATCAGTTATTAGAGATGAGTTATTAAAACTATTATAATTAGAAATGTGTTGAAGAAATCTTCTCTCTGTTAAACAGAAATTGGGGAATAAAATAAACAAGGGGGCTAATAATTCAGGGGGGGCTAATAATTCTGACTTAACTGTATCCATACATGTATATAATTTCATCGCCGCACTCTTAAAAGTGAACCACTGGATCAACAAAAATACTTCAATTTGTTGCACCTAAAATAATTAAGTTTTTTTTTCACACTTTACAGTTTTGAGTAATAAATTAAGTTGAAATACTTACTATTTCAGATGTAATGAGGTTTTAAAGTCGTTTTTTGAGTTGATCCATAGCTGAAATGATGGCAAAAGTTTACTAATCTCTCAATAAATAATGCAGGAATACAATACTTAGTTTTGTCACTAGTCCAGAGTGATGTATTCGGATTGAAAACGTTGTATTTTTCTACCTTCCTAATCCTTGTATTCGCATAAAGCCTTGTTTATATTGACGCGTCCGCTAGTTGCCTTGAGTGTGCGCGGAGAATCTGACCGTCATCGCGGAGTTTGCGGATGTTCGCTTTGAGTGCGCGCGACATCATTTCGGCTGGCGGTGCGCACGCCCTTTTTTTGAGACCCAGCGAACAGTGCGCGCGGCGCCGCATCTGGTTTGAGTTGAAATGAACCACTTTGAAGAGATTTTGTCTGAAACAGGTACACCTGTACAGACATCTTTATGTATCCGTGAGATAGTAGTACCAGATGATCAATAATTCTTGGCTAG
>LR812530.1:54104683-54124683 GCA_903798195.1 Danio kyathit
CAGTCTATAGCGATCAATGATTGGCTCCTGTACTAAGGTGAAGCTTCATTTGCAATATGACCATCATGCTTTTCCACATTTAAAACTACAGGGAGTGCAGAATTATTAGGCAAATGAGTATTTTGACCACATCATCCTCTTTATGGATGTTGTCTTACTCCAAGCTGTATAGGCTCAAAAGCCTACTGCCAATTAAGCATATTAGGTGATGTGCATCTCTGTAATGAGAAGGGGTGTGGTCTAATGACATCAACACCCTATATCAGGTGTGCATAATTATTTGGCAACTTCCTTTCCTTTGGCAAAATGGGTCAAAAGAAGGACTTGACAGGCTCTGAAAAGTGAAAAATAGTGAGATATCTTGCAGAGGGATGCAGCACTCTTAAAATTGCCAAGCTTCTGAAGCGTGATCATCGAACAATCAAGCGTTTCATTCAAAATAGTCAACAGGGTCGCAAGAAGCGTGTGGAAAAACCAAGGTGCAAAATAAACTGCCCCATGACATGAAGAAAAGTCAAGCGTTGCAGCTGCCAAGATGCCACTTGCCACCAGTTTTGCCATTATTTCAGAGCTGCCACATCACTGGAGTGCCCAAAAGCACAAGGTGTGCAATACTCAGAGACATGGCCAAGGTAAGAAAGGCTGAAAAACGACCACCACTGAACAAGACACACAAGCTGAAACGTCAAGACTGGGCCAAGAAATATCTCAAGACTGATTTTTGCTAAGGTTTTATGGACTGATGAAATGAGAGTGAGTCTTGATGGGCCCGTGGCTGGATCGGTAAAGGGCAGAGAGCTCCAGTCCGACTCAGACGCCAGCAAGGTGGAGGTGGAGAGTACTGGTTTGGGCTGGTATCATCAAAGATGAGCTTGTGGGCCTTTTCGGGTTGAGAATGGAGTCAAGCTCAACTGCCAGTTTCTGGAAGACACCTTCAAGCAGTGGTACAGGAAGAACATCTTCAAGAAAAACATGATTTTCATGCAGGACAATGCTCCA
This sequence comes from Danio kyathit, assembly GCA_903798195.1. NCBI lineage: Eukaryota > Metazoa > Chordata > Actinopteri > Cypriniformes > Danionidae > Danio > Danio kyathit. The sequence goes on from LR812530.1 coordinate 54,105,683, forward strand.
TCACACGCGTCCAAGTACTCCACAGCGTGGCTGGCAAGAAAGGGTCTAAAAGAAGAAAAACTAATGACATGGCCTCCTTGTTCACCTGAACTGAACCCCATAGAGAACCTGTGGTCCATCATCAAATGTGAGATTTACAAGGAGGGAAAACAGTACACCTCTCTGAACAGTGTCTGGGAGGCTGTGGTTGCTGCTGCACGCAATGTTGATGGTGAACAGATCAAAACACTGACAGAATCCATGGATGGCAGGCTTTTGAGTGTCCTTGCAAAGAAAGGTGGCTATATTGGTCACTGATTTGTTTTTGTTTTGTTTTTGAATGTCAGAAATGTATATTTGTGAATGTTGAGATGTTATATTGGTTTCACTGGTGAAAATAAATCATTGAAATGGGGATTATATTTGTTTTTTGTTAGGTTGCCAATAATTCTGCACAGTAATAGTCACCTGCACACACAGATATCCTCCTAAAATAGCTCAAACTAAAAACAAACTAAAAACCACTTCCAAAAATATTCAGCTTTGATATTAATGAGTTTTTTGGGTTCATTGAGAACATGGTTGTTGTTCAATAATAAAATGAATCCTCAAAAATACAACTTGCCTAATAATTCTGCACTCCCTGTAGTATAACTCCACAGTGCATATCTTGCAATGTGACTATTGCAGACGCACACTTTGCGATAATGATGGTGAAACAATATGTTGTGCAGCACTAATTGCAATGCTTTTTATTTTGTCCTTAGATGCATTTAAATCTGTTGTATGAAACTCTAACATAATATTAGGACACTTTAAGATCCAAAGTGACCTATTGAATATATATATATATATATATATATATATTATATATATATATATATATATATATATATATATATATATATATATAAAATCAGACGGTCATGAAGTGATCTCAAATACAGGGCTATGTTAACTGGGTGGAGACGCTTTTACTCATAGTGAGATTAGTCACTGTTTTAGACACCTATTTAACGCTTCCTGTTGACAATGCTATTCTGTGAGATATCTGTGCTCCTGCGGTTTCTAATGTCACTCATGATTATCTCCGGTTAACTTAAGATTTTCAGAGCGTGATTTGAGAGCCTCAGTTTAGCAATATATTAAAACTTAATGCATCTTGGCTTCTGTATGAATAGTTCCTGTCGTATTTCTTCGTTTTCTCTTCCTATCTGAAGTGTATTTCTTGTTTTACTTCCTCTTTTGTTTGTTTTTCTTCCTCTATTTTTCATGTGTGTAAAATTGCGTTGTAATTTATTAATCATATTCTCTGGGTTTAGTGTAGATTTGAGGCTGTACTGTAGACTCTGTGGTTTATTGTGAATGCTGTGCTTTTGGACTTTATACATCCTATCAGAAACAGTTTGATATGATTTCCTGCCTTTTGTCAAGATCGCGAATCAGAGCTTAATAGAAATTGTTTGGACTTGGGGCGGCATGGTGGCTCAGTGGTTAGCACTGTGGCCTCACAACGAGAAGATCGCTGGTTTGAGTCCCGGCTGAGCCAGTTGGCATTTCTGTGTGGAGTTTGCATGTTCTCCCCGTGTTGGCGTGGGTTTTCCCTGGGTGCTCCGGTTTCCCCCACAGTCCAAACACATGCGCTATAGGGGAATTGATGAACTAAATTGTCCGTAGTGTATGAGTGTGTGTATGGGTGTTTCCCTGTACTGGGTTGCTGCTGGAAGGGCATCCGCTGCATAAAACGTGCTGGAATAGTTGGTGGTTCATTGCGCTTTGGGGAAAAAAAGGAAAATGAATGAATGTTTGGATTCAGAGTGAATTTAATGAAAAAAATGTATTATTCATATTCAGACGGGATCATGTATAGAACACACTAATGTGTTGTGGGATTTGATTTAAAGGGGACCTATTATGCAAAAATCACTTTTATTAGGATTGTGTGGCAACAGTGTTTGACTATTACAAGCTTCTTATGGTAAAATTGTATTAGTTTTATTATTTATAATCAGACTTGATGAAAGCAGTCTGCAGAAACACTTTGATTGACATTCTCCCTTTGTACATGTCATCAGAGGGGGAAAGCCCCGCCCACTAGTGACCATCTCTCCCTCATTAGCATAGGTCGTGTTAGATTTTGCTGTATTTGTCTTAACCGTTCTTGGGTGGCTCGCCAATGTATTAGAAGACTCTAATACATAAATAAGCAAGCTGACCAAAGTTCTTACGGGGAGAAGACTTTATTGAAGACAATGAATAGTGCAGTTCCTCAAGCCTGGTTTATACTCGACGCGTCCGCTAGTTCGCTTGAGTGCGCGCGGCGAATGTGACGTCATCGCGGTGTTAGCGGAAGTTCGCTTTGAGTGCGCGCGACATGATTTCGGCTGGCGGTGCGCACGGCATTTTTTGAGACCCAAGCGAACAGTGCGCGCGGCGCCGCGTTTGATTTGAGTTGAATATGAACCACTTTGAAGAGATTTTGACTGAAACAGTACGACTGTACTCATATCTTTATGATCCGTGATGATAGAGATAACCTGATGAACAATAATTCTTGGCTAGAAATTGCAACAGCAGTGGGAAAGGAGGAAAGTTTATGTTAAAAGGTTTGGAAAAACCTGAGGGATAAGTTTGTTAAAGCCAAAAGAGGCCATGGCAAAGTGGAGACCCAGTACACAATTAAAGAAACATGTTTATCCACCAGTCATAGGTTTTACACTGATGTATATATTACAATTTTGAATTTAAAACAATTTAATAACTACAAAACTAAAATAAATTAAGAAATTATTGCTTTGAAAACTGGAAATGAATATTTGAACCTTTCGGTTTACACTGATGCCTGTTTTTCTAGGCTTTATTGGTGATAATGGTCAGTAATGTTGGACCATTATTACCCTTTTAGCATAAGTAAAGGACAGAAACTAGCCAGACAGTTAATATGTGAATTGTGGAGCGGGCTAAATCTAAAAATCTAAATCTATTTTTTTAGTAAGTGTGCTTTTTTTTGCTTTTATTCTTGCCATAATAAAGAATATATTTGTAGTGCAGCCCATGTTCTCTTGTCATTAATATTTTAATAAACTTTAATAGGTAAAACTGTCTGAGATATGAACAAAAGCAAGTGATGCATCAAATTTGATTAAAAAAAATCTTGAATGGTTATAAAAATCCTTATAATCATTAAAATAATTTATAAAAACAATAATAATAATGTTAAAAAATCTTGAATGATATTAATGACATGACGTAGTTCCGGAAACTTTCTACTTCTCTGTTTATCCGTCTGTCTTTACGGTCAGTTACTTTTGACCGCCCCCTGTCGTTTTAAAGAATATCACAACGGCGAACGCGGCAAGTATTAAAGCCTCGTCCGTTTCGCGAGGTGCGCGCGCGGTCAGCGGAGGTGCGCGATGCGGCGCCAGGCGAAAGTATAAATCCAGCTTCAGCAGTGATGGTTACTCATCGGTCTTCAAGTAGCTTAACCCAAAAGTACCGTCTGTGAGACTTTATACTAGCATCAAACAAACCATTCTGTGTTTAAGAGACTCAGCAGGACACTCTTATCAGATGTTTCAGCTGTCGTTTGGCTTGTACCCATTGAGAACTCAAAAGGCTCACACCCATGATAAAAGGGTAATTTAGTTCACATCTATCAGTTTGTGGGGGTTGAGGCACTGGTCATCCCAACATACACAGAATTGATCACATAAGAGTTTATTCAATTTAAATGCAATTGAACTAAAATGAGGATGAGATGAGAATCAGCACCTCCAAGTCCGAGGCCATGGTGCTCCACCGGAAAAAGGTGGTTTGCCATCTCCAGGTTGGAGGAGAGTCCTTACCCCAGGTGGAGGAGTTCAAGTATCTCTGGGTTTTGTTCACGAGTGAGGGAAGGATGGAACGTGAGATTGACAGGCGGATTGGTGCAGCGGCAGCAGTAATGCGGTCGATGTACCGGTCCGTCGTGGTGAAGAAGGAGCTAAGCCGAAAGGCAAAGCTTTCGATTTACCGGTCAATCTACGTTCCTACTCTCACCTATGGTCATGAGCTTTGGGTCATGACCGAAAGGACAAGATCTCGGATACAAGCGGCTGAAATGAGTTTCCTTCGAAGGGTGGCAGGGCGCACTCTTATAGATGGGGTGAGGAGCTCTGTCACTCGAGAGGAGCTAGGAGTAGAGCCGCTGCTCCTCCACATCGAGAGAAGTCAGTTGAGGTAGCTGGGGCATCTGTTTCGGATACCACCTGGACACCTTCCTAGGGAGGTGTTCCAGGCATGTCCCACCGGGAGGAGGCCTCGGGGAAGACCCAGGACACGCTGGAGGGACTATGTCTCTCGGCTGGCCTGGGAACGCCTCGGGATCCCCCCGGAAGAGCTGGAGGAAGTGTCTGGGGAGAGGGAAGTCTGGGGTTCTCTCCTAAAACTGCTACCCCCGCGACCCGGCCCCGGAGAAGCGGCAGAAAATGAATGAATGAATGAATGAACTAAAATGCACATAATCTTTCAGACGGTAGTCTTGTTTTTGAATCTGCCACCATGCTGACACACAGGCATCTGTAGCTCCGCCCTCTTTTGAAAAGAGCACGATCTCATTTGAATTTAAAGCGGCAGTCACCAAAACACCACAATTAGGATCAAAGCCTAAAAGGGTCAGTTTCAGAGAGTTAGAACACATTATTTGTGTGAAATTTATTTGACATTTTGTAAAAAGGAGCATTATAGGTCCACTTTACAAAAAACACAAACTAGTAATTATCACAGGTAATTAATAAGAAAAGGCTAGTAAATTGAATCAAATATGATATTTTGAGGTTAAAAGACTTTAAAGTGTATTTTTAATCATCTTTGATTTATTTTTAACTTTGAAAATGTTAGGGACATTTTAGGGACAATATTATTAGCCCCTTTAAGCTATATTTTTTCAATAGTCTACAGAACAAACCATCGTTATACAATAACTTGCCTAATTACCCTAACCTGCCTAGTTAACCTAATTAACCTAGTTAAGCCTTTAAATGTCACTTTAAGCTGTATAGAAGTGTCTTAAAGAATATCTTGTCAAATATTATTTACTGTCATCGTGGCAAAGATAAAATAAATCAGTTATTAGAGATGAGTTATTAAAACTATTATGTTTAGAAATGTGTTAAAAAAATCTGCTCTCTGTTAAACAGAAATTGGGGAAAAATTCAACAGGGGGGCTAATAATTCTGACTTCAAATGTACATGTATTATTAATAATAGAAAAGTCAAAATATTTAAATATAAAATAAATATATATTTTAAATGCATTCATTTGTGTTGGATGTTTTTACATTACTGTAGCTGTTGTTATTTTTTTAGCAGAGCTTAAATAGAAGCAATAAATGTTTAGGATGCCGCTGGTCTGAAAAGTATGTGTTCTCTCATTGCTGTTGAGAAATCTCAGTCAATGTTTGGTGGTCAGTGTTGGGAATGTGAGGAGTTTTCAGCAGTGCTTTATTTAGGAGCTCTGTCTGGAGCTGTTTGTTAGAAGCGAAAGGTCAAACCCTGGGTGGACATTTCTCAAGACCACACAGATGAAAACCTACTCCAGCACTAGAAGAAGAGCGTTGTTATCACACTGAAAGAAGGATCCTTTTCATTACTCAATTCTTTTTAAGGTATTGTGGTTGCAAACAATTAATATGGGCTGAATTTAAACTAATTAAATGTAGTAATGTTCAACTTAATTAGTTTAAATTCAGCCCATATACATTGTTTGCAACCACTTAAAGAAAATTAAGTAAATTCAATTAATCATTTGGGCGGCTCGGTGGCTCAGTGGTTAGCTCTGAGACCTCACAGCTAGAAAGTCGCTGCTTCGAGTCCATGCTGGACCAGTTGTCATTTCTGTGTGGAGTTTGCATGTTCTCCCCTTTTGGCGTAGGTTTCCTCTGGTTTCTTCGGTTTCCCCCCACAGTCCAAACACATGCGCTATAGGGGAACTGAATAAACTTAATTGTCCGTAGTGTATGTGTGTAAATGCAAGAGTGTATGGGTGTTTCCCAGTACTGGGTTGCAGCTGGAAGGGCATCCGCTGCGTAAAACATATGCTGGAATAGTTGGCGGTTCATTCTGCTGTGGTGACCCCTGATTAATAAAGGGACTAAATAAACAATGAATCATTTTGTTTTAGTGCAGGAATACTCATGAATTATTAGACAATACTGCTGATTCACGGGTCATGATCTCCTCTAGTTCTTCTTTTTGGAGATTTCTTTTGCAAGCAGGAATTTGATCTGCATTCTGCACAGGCACCAGAGCAGATGGGAGTTGTATTTATTTTCTTTCCATTTGCGCTTGTTCCAGGTTTAAAAACATGGACTTCCAGATGAAGGATCAGCTGTTTAATCCCACTGGAGATCTTGGAGCTGATTTGCTTCCTAGAAAGCCTTTGTGGGATGTTTCTTTAGACTGAAATATGATCTTACACACATTAGTGTAAGTGTGTGTATCGACCACATGAGTACGGCTCTTTATTTAAAAATATGCGCAGGAAATCATCCACTAAAAATATATCTACACAAAAGATATCTGTCATTGATCCCAGTTGTAAGAGCAACACATAATAACTTGACTTCTAGTTGATCATATTGAAAAGTGGCAGCAGGTGGATTTTTCCTATGAATCATCTGTTGAGCTGCATCCCAATCATCACAAATACTGCAGAAGACCTACTGGAACCAGCATGGAGCCAAGATTCCCACAGAAATCAGTCAAGTTTGGTGAAGGAGAAATCATGGTTTGGGGTTACATTCAGTATGGGGGCGATCAGTATTTGAGAGATCTGCAGAGTGGATGATCAACATCAACAGCCTGAGGTATCAAGACATTTGTGCTGCCCATTACATTACAAACCACAGGAGAGGGACAATTCTCCAGCAGGATAGCGCTCCTTCTCATACTCCACATCAAAGTTCCTAAAAGCCAAGAAGGTCAAGGTGTTCCAGGATTGGCCAGCCCAGTCACCAGACATAACATTATTGAGCGTGTCTGGGGTAAGATGAAGGAGGAGGCGTTGAAGATGAATCGAAAGAATTTTTATGGGAGTCCTGCAAGAACGCTTTCTTTGCCGTTCCAGATGACTTTATTAATAAGTGATTTGAGTAATTGCAGAGATGTATGGATGCAGTCCTCCAAGCTCATGATGGAGTCAGACACCATATTCAGTAATCTAGAGGCCTTTGCCTTTCATGTAAGCCACTTCTGATACCAAATGATCAATTACAAGTCAAGTTAATATTTGTTATTTCTAAAACTTAGATAGGCAACAAGACTTTAGTCAGGTAGTGTGTATATATATTAAATGTTTCTCAAAATAAGATATATTGTGTTTAAAAGGGAAAAATGTTCTAGTTTTATACCCAGACATTTAAAAAGAATATATTATAGAGCAGTAATCACAATACCATGAAACCGTGACGTTTTTATCCAAGGTTATCATATCGTCAGAATCTTATACCGGCCCATGCCTAATATATATGTGTATTCAACTGTGTATGTGTGTGTGTATGTATATATATATATATATATATATACACACACAGTTGAAGTCAGAATTATTAGCCCCCCTGTTTATTTTTTCCCCAATTTCTGTTTAACGGAGAGAAATTTTTTTCAACACATTTCTAATCATAATAGTTTAATAACTCATCTCTAATAACTGATTTATTTTATCTTTGTCATGATGACAGTAAATAATATTTGACTAGATATTGTTCAAGACACTTCTATACAGCTTAAAGTGACATTTAAAGGCTTAACTAGGTTAATTAGGGTAACTAGGCAGGTTAGGGTAATTAGGCAAGTTATTGTATAATGATGGTTTGTTCTGTAGACTATCGGGAAAAAATATAGCTTAAAGGGGCTGATAATTTTGACCTTAAAATTGTTTTAAAAAAATTGAAAACTGCTTTTATTTTAGCCGAAATAAAACAAATAAGACTTTCTCCAGAAGAAAAAATATTATCAGACATACTGTGAAAATGTCCTTGCTCTGTTAAACATCATTTAGGAAATAAAAAATTCAAAGGGGGGCTAATAATTCTGACTTCAACTGTATGTATGTATATACATACAGTTGTATATATTTTTTTTTTATATTTCCCAAATGATGTTTAACAAAGCAAAGAAATTTTCACAGCATGTCTGATAATATTTTTTCTTCTGGAGAAAGTCTTATTTGTTTTATTTCGGCTAGAATAAAAGCAGTTTTTAATTTTTTAAAACCCATTTTAAGGTCAAAATTATTTGCCCCTTTAAGCAAATATTTTTTTCGATAGTCTACAGAACAAACCATCATTATACAATAACTTGCCTAATTACCCTAACCTGCCTAGTTACCCTAATTAACCTAGTTAAGCCTTTAAATGTCACTTTAAGCTGTATAGAAGTGTCTTAAAGAATATCTAGTCAAATATTATCTGCTGTCATCATGGCAAAGATAAAATAAATCAGTTATTAGAGATGAGTTATTGAAACTATTATGTTTAGAAATGTGTTGAAAAAAATCTTTTCTCTGTTAAACAGAAATTGGGAAATAAAATAAACAAGGGGGCTAATAATTCAGGGGGGCTAATAATTCTGACTTCAACTGTATAGATACATATATATAATTTCATCGCCGCACTCTTAAAAGTGAACCACTGGATCAACAAAAATACTTCAATTTGTTGCACCTAAAATAATTAAGTTTTTTCAACTTTACAGTTTTGAGTAATAAATTAAGTTGAAAATACTTACTATTTTCAGATGTAATGAGTTAAAGTCGTTTTTTGAGTTGATCCATAGCTGAAATGATGGCAAAAGTTTATTAATCTCTCAATAAATAATGCAGGAATACAATACTTAGTTTTGTCACTAGTCCAGAGTGATGTATTCGGATTGAAAACGTTGTATTTTTCTACTCTTCCTAATCCTTGTATTCGCATAAAGCCTTGTTTATACTCGACGCGTCCGCTAGTTCGCTTGAGTGTGCGCGGAGAATCTGACGTCATCGCGGAGTTTGCGGATGTTCGCTTTGAGTGCGCGCGACATCATTTCGGCTGGCGGTGCGCACAGCATTTTTTGAGACCCAAGCGAACAGTGCGCGCGGCGCCGCATCTGGTTTGAGTTCAAATGAACCACTTTGAAGAGATTTTGTCTGAAACAGGTACATCTGTACAGACATCTTTATGATCCGTGATGATAGAGATAACCTGATGAACAATAATTTTTGGCTAGAAATTGCAACAGCCGTGGGAAAGGAGGAAAGTTTTTGTTAAAAAGTTTGGAAAAACCTGAGGGATAGTCTGTTAAAGCCAAAAGAGGCCATGGCAAAAGTGGAAACCCAGCTACACAATTACAGAAATCTGTTTTTCCACCATTTATAGGTTTTACACTGATGTATTACAATTTTGAATTTAAAACAATTTAATAATTACAAAACTATAATTAAGGATCAAATTATTTCTTTGATAACTGGCAAAGAATATTTGAACCTATCAGTTTACAATATACTGATGCCCTGTTTTTCTAGGCTTTATTGGTGATAATGGTCAGGAATGTTTGGACTATTATTGCCTTTTTAGCATAATAAGAGGACAGAAACTAGCCAGACATAATGTGTGAATTGGGGAGCAGGCTAAATAAAAAAAAACATCTGTATTTTTAATTAAGTGTGCTTTTTTTTGGCTTTTATTCTTGCCATAATAGAAATATATTTGTAAAGCAACCCATTTTCTCTCCTCATTGATATTTTAATAAACTTTGATAGGTAAAACTGTCCGAGATATGAACAAAAGCAAGTGATGCATCAAAGTTTGATTAAAACAAACCTTGAATGGTAATAAAAATCCTTATAATCATTAAAGTAATTTATAAAAACAATAAAAATAATTCGTTTAAAAATCGTGAATGATATTAATGATATGACGTAGTTCCGGAAACTTCCTACTTCTCTGTTTATCCGTCTGACTTTACGGTCAGTTTCTTTTGACCGCCCCCTGTCGTTTTAAAGAATATCACAACGGCGAACGCGGCAAGTATAAAAGCCCCGTCCGTTTCGTGAGGTGCGCGCGCAGTCAGCGGAGGGGCGCGATGCGGCGCCAGGCGAAAGTATAACTCCAGCTTCAGAAAGCTTTTATGTATGCAGCTCCGTCTGGGTTGGAATATTCTTGTTTGTGCCTTTGGATCATTTTAAGTCAACCACTCAGCAAATAGAGGGTGATTTGTAATTGTTTTAAGTGTTCTTAATGTGTCATTTATCCTGTAAAATCCATAAACTCTGTCTCGCTGCTCATTTTGTCCAGGACACCATTTTTAATCTCAGAGAGTCTAAAGTAAAGTGAATCAAATGAAATCTTCAGAGCAGTGTGGTCGATGGTCATGTCCCAGAGAAATCCAGTCTCTGTCTGCATAGACTCACAGAAGGAAACGTTTATCATCTGCCGAGGAAAGCAGTTTAATTACACGCTGAGATAATGTGTTCCTAAATAACCCTTCAGTCTCGGAAACTCGACATCCACACAGCCTCATCCATGCACAGCACAGGTTTATATCACTCACACTCTCAGGCGCAGTGTTGCTGGATTTATTATTGCTCGTGTAGACTGGGAGGAATGGCTGGTGTTGTGGTTAATAGGGATAGCTGTGCTTTATTAGTTTAATTAAGGCCACGTCCACACTTTTATTTCACTATTATAACTTCAAACTAGTGAAAATGTCAATAAAGAAAACGTCTTTTTTAGAGGAAATGATTTCATTCAGTCATTTGATGAAGATTTATGGCAGTAATGTGATTAAGGTGATGTTTCCACATTCATTGTTACTCAGAAGGCGAGTGTGTTTCTGCTATTCAGTGCTGTGATAACTCTTAGTAAACTCAATTTACAAATAGGATGCTGGAGGAAGAGTGTCCTGTTTAATAGAGCTGAGCACAATGGTGTGTGTGTGTGTGTGTGTGTGTGTGTGTGTGTGTGCGTGCGTGCGTGCGTGCGTGCGTGCGTGCGTGCGTGCGTGCGTGCGTGCGTGCGTGCGTGCGTGCGTGGGTGTGTGTGAGAGAGAGAGAGTGAGTAAGTGAGAGAGATGGCTGAGGGCTCTTCCCAGTGTGTATTAGTGTGTGTGTTTTTGTGTGTTTGTGTTTATGCCTGATTGTGTCTATGCATTTGTGTTTTTGTGTGTTCTTGAGTGTGTCTTTGTACGTGTGTGTATGAGAGAGATAGTGTCCTCAAACTCTGAAAGGTTCTTTCCAGTGTTTGTGTGTGTGTGTGTGTGTATAGATATATATGTTTGTTTGTTTGTTTGTTTGTTTGTGTGTGCATCAGTATTTATGTGCACATGCTTGTTTGTGTGTGTGCGTGCGTGTGTGCGCGTGTTTGTAAAGCATTGAGAAGCGAACACAAAGAAGCGTCTGTTAATCAGATCTGAACACGCTGTGAGTGAATGCGACTGGAGCTTCTTCACACACTCTGCTCTCCATCAAGTCTGTTCATCAGCTGTTCTGAGTGTGTGTGTTCAGTCAGTGTGTGTGTTCAGGGTTATAATGAGTGCTTAAGGAAGTGACTTCATTACTCTGTGATGTTTTAGCATCAGTGCTTCTCCAAAACTACAGCAACACACACACACACACACACACACACACACACAAACACACACACACACACACACACACACACACAGAGAGCGGAGTTACAAGATGCTTCCAGGCATTGTGTAGTAGTTTACAGAGAAGTTTCAGTTCTGTCATCATTTATTTCCAAAGCCGCATGTCTCGCTGTGTTCTGTGGAAACCTGATGTCAGTGCTGTGATGAAGATTGACAGTGCAGGTGTTCAGAAATGACCAAAACCATGCTAAACCCGCATGAAATTAGATCTGACTCACGCAGTGTGTATTTGAGTCTCCTGAACTCCTGAAACTCTGCTGTTTGAGGAACTACTGAGTGCCTTTGTGGCTGTATATCGGCACTGGTGGGAGGCCACCAGGTCGAGTGTCTTTGTGGCTGTATATCGGCACTGGTGGGAGGCCACCAGGTCGAGTGTCTTTGTGGCTGTATATCGGCACTGGTGGGAGGCCACCAGGCCGAGTGTCTTTGTGGCTGTATATCGGCACTGGTGGGAGGCCACCAGGCCGAGTGTCTTTGTGGCTGTATATCGGCACTGGTGGGAAGGCCACCAGGCCGAGTGTCTTTGTGGCTGTATATCGGCACTGGTGGGAGGCCACCAGGCCGAGTGTCTTTGTGGCTGTATATCGGCACTGGTGGAAGGCCACCAGGCCGAGTGTCTTTGTGGCTGTATATCGGCACTGGTGGGAGGCCACCAGGCCGAGTGTCTTTGTGGCTGTATATCGGCACTGGTGGGAGGCCACCAGGTCGAGTGTCTTTGTGGCTGTATATCGGCACTGGTGGAAGGCCACCAGGTCGAGTGTCTTTGTGGCTGTATATCGGCACTGGTGAAAGGCCACCAGGTCGAGTGTCTTGTGGCTGTATATCGGCACTGGTGAAAGGCCACCAGGTCGAGTGTCTTTGTGGCTGTGTATCGGCACTGGTGGGAGGCCACCAGGTTGAGTGTCTTTGTGGCTGTGTATCGGCACTGGTGGGAGGCCACCAGGCCGAGTGTCTTTGTGGCTGTATATCGGCACTGGTGGGAGGCCACCAGGTCGAGTGTCTTTGTGGCTGTATATCGGCACTGGTGGAAGGCCACCAGGTCGAGTGTCTTTGTGGCTGTATATCGGCACTGGTGAAAGGCCACCAGGTCGAGTGTCTTTGTGGCTGTATATCGGCACTGGTGAAAGGCCACCAGGTCGAGTGTCTTTGTGGCTGTGTATCGGCACTGGTGGGAGGCCACCAGGTCGAGTGTCTTTGTGGCTGTATATCGGCTCTGGTGGAAGGCCACCAGGCCAAGTGCCTTTGTGGCTGTATATCAGCAGTGATGGGAGGCCTCCAGGCCGAGTGTCTTTGTGGCTGTATATCGGCTCTGGTGGAAGGCCACCAGGTCGAGTGTCTTTGTGGCTGTATATCGGCACTAGTGGAAGGCCACCGGGTCGAGTGTCTTTGTGGCTGTATATCGGCACTGGTGGGAGGCCGAGTGTCTTTGGGAGGCCACCAGGCCGAGTGTCTTTGTGGCTGTATATCGACACTGTTGGGAGGCCACCAGGCCGAGTGTCTTTGTGGCTGTATATCGATACTGGTGGGAGGCCACCAGGCCGAGTGCCTTTGTGGCTGTATATCGGCACTGGTGGGAGGCCACTAGGCCGAGTGCCTTTGTGGCTGTATATCGATACTGGTGGGAGGCCACCAGGCCGAGTGCCTTTGTGGCTGTATATCGATACTGGTGGGAGGCCACCAGGCCGAGTGCCTTTGTGGCTGTATATTGGCACTGGTGGGAGGCCGAGTGTCTTTGGGAGGCCACCAGGCCGAGTGTCTTTGTGGCTGTATATCGACACTGGTGGGAGGCCACTAGGCCGAGTGCCTTTGTGGCTGTATATCGATACTGGTAGGAGGCCACCAGGCCGAGTGCCTTTGTGGCTGTATATTGGCACTGGTGGGAGGCCGAGTGTCTTTGGGAGGCCACCAGGCCGAGTGTCTTTGTGGCTGTATATTGGCACTGGTGGGAGGCCACCAGGTCGAGTGCCTTTGTGGCTGTATATCGGCACTGGTGGAAGGCCACCAGGTCGAGTGTCTTTGTGGCTGTATATCGGCACTGGTGAAAGGCCACCAGGTCGAGTGTCTTTGTGGCTGTATATCGGCACTGGTGAAAGGCCACCAGGTCGAGTGTCTTTGTGGCTGTGTATCGGCACTGGTGGGAGGCCACCAGGTCGAGTGTCTTTGTGGCTGTATATCGGCTCTGGTGGAAGGCCACCAGGCCGAGTGCCTTTGTGGCTGTATATCAGCAGTGATGGGAGGCCTCCAGGCCGAGTGTCTTTGTGGCTGTATATCGGCACTGGTGGAAGGCCACCAGGTCGAGTGTCTTTGTGGCTGTATATCGGCACTAGTGGAAGGCCACCAGGTCGAGTGTCTTTGTGGCTGTATATCGGCACTGGTGGGAGGCCGAGTGTCTTTGGGAGGCCACCAGGCCGAGTGTCTTTGTGGCTGTATATCGACACTGTTGGGAGGCCACCAGGCCGAGTGTCTTTGTGGCTGTATATCGATACTGGTGGGAGGCCACCAGGCCGAGTGCCTTTGTGGCTGTATATCGGCACTGGTGGGAGGCCACTAGGCCGAGTGCCTTTGTGGCTGTATATCGATACTGGTGGGAGGCCACCAGGCCGAGTGTCTTTGTGGCTGTATATCGGCACTGGTGGAAGGCCACCAGGTCGAGTGTGTTTGTGGCTGTATATCGGCACTGGTGGGAGGCCACTAGGCCGAGTGCCTTTGTGGCTGTATATCGATACTGGTGGGAGGCCACCAGGCCAAGTGCCTTTGTGGCTGTATATTGGCACTGGTGGGAGGCTGAGTGTCTTTGGGAGGCCACCAGGCCGAGTGTCTTTGTGGCTGTATATCGGCACTGGTGGGAGGCCACCAGGCCGAGTGTCTTTGTGGCTGTATATCGGCACTGGTGGAAGGCCACCAGGCCGAGTGTCTTTGTGGCTGTATATCGATACTGGTGGAAGGCCACCAGGCCGAGTGTCTTTGTGGCTGTATATCGATACTGGTGGGAGGCCACTAGGTGGTGCTCGCAACCAGCGAGACCCAGCTGTCACTCAAGTGGCCACGCACCTAATTATGCAGACTTAATATAACCTAATATAAACAAAATGGATGAGTAATAAAAAAATTCACCCCCCTCACAGTTGTCATGAAGGGTAATATTAGCTATATGCACCAAAGTCGTTCTTTGTACCAGGCTGTAAACAGCTTTTTTTTCTTTTGTAAAGTCGGCCATTTTAACAGTGGGCTCAATAGAAATCTGCTCTATTATGGAGCCAGGACTAGCGGAATTTCCATGAATTGCAGTTTCAGTTACTTACGTATTAGCTTCACGAATGAATAAGTGCATTTTTGAGTGTGTGTATCAGTATGTTTGTGCTTATTTGTGTGTGTGTACATGTTTATGTGTATTTCAGTGTTTTTGTATAGGTTTGTTTGTGCGCGTGTGTGTGTGTTCATGTGTGTTTTAGTCTGTCTTCATGTTTGTGTGTGTGTTCATGTATGTTTTTGTGTTCATGTGTTTGTGTCTGTTTGTGTTCATGCTCATGGTGTGTCTTCTTCTGTTGTAAACGCAGTGTTCTGGTATGTCCGTTTCTCTGCCAGCCTCTATTTGAGCAGATCAGCAGAACACACACTGCTCTTTCTCTCTCTTCTGTCAGGAAACTCTGAGACACTGAGCGAGTGGAAAAACAGAGGAATGTGATCTGACCTCACACACTCATTCATCTCAACATCAGCGATCACACAGACAAACCTTACTGTTGTTCATCCAGCTGAAGTGATCTGAATAAAGCTCTGATATCTGACTGTAATAAACATGAGTGATCCTGCAGTTGTGTAGTTCTGATGAAAACTGAAAGAAAGATCTGAGACCAAAATATCACAGAGACACCCAGATTTACATCACAATGCAGAAGTCAAATAGACAAGTACCCTAATTTAAATATAAACTCTGCATCTTCTGCATTTCTCTGTGTCTGTGTGTTTAATTGGGTTCCTAAAATCCAATAAAAAAATTGAGAACTAAAATTATAACATAATAGAAATGTCGGCAGTTTATTAGATACTGAAAAAATTGTATTGGAGTCGGGAGAAGAGAGGAATTATAAACTGGTGCTTACAACGGAAATGTTTTCTCTTAACATGCAATTTTTCCAGAATATTCAATATTATTTAATTTCATTGTTTCATTTATTTAGTGTAGAACAAGAGAAAAAACATGTATATCATAAACGTGTCTACATATACAGTTGAAGTCAGAATTATTAGCCCCCTTTGAATTTTTTTTTATTTTTTTTTTCAGAATAACAATAGTTTTATTTTATTTATTTTATTTTTAATGTAAAAAATATTTACATCTGACATTTTCAATGTTTTTCGACATTTTTTGTTTACGATTTATTTAACATTTTTCCATTTTGCAAACATATCAAACAACCCTTGTATAAATAATAATAGAGAAGAAAAAAAAATAAAATAAAATAAATAAATAATAGAAGAAAAAAAAAAATAAATAAATAAAATTAAATTAAGTAAAACCAAGTTACACAAAAAATGCGGGGTATATGTCTATATTTATGCAATAATCCCAATGTTAAAATGAAAGATTAAAAACTGATGTATTATTATTGTCAAAGCCAAGCAAGGGGGATCAGTCTAGATCCAGCTGGAGAGTTTTAATATAAGAAAAAAGGGCATTCGAAATTTTGACAAATGTTCTGTTATCATGCCTTTGAAGGGAGTATCTAATCTTCTCTAGTTTTACAAAATACAAAACATCTTTCAGCCACTGTACATTTGAGGGTGGCTGAGGGCGTTTCCAGTTTAATAAAATTGCACGCCTAGCAAGCAAAGTAAGAAAGGCCACAAAGTTTAAGAAGTAAGTGGGTAATGTATAATTATCAGGCATCACCCCAAACAGGCCAATAATGGGTGATGGTACTATATCTATAGATGTAATGGTTGAAAGAGAGTGAAATACTGAGCCCCAAAATGAGGAAAGAGCTGGGCATGTCCAAAACATATGGGTTAAAGTTTTTTTTTTCTTTTTTAAAAAAAAATTTGCAAATGATGTTTAACAGAACAAAGAAACTTTCCCAGTATGTCTGATAATATTTTTTCTTCTGGAGAAAGTCTTATTTGTTTTATTTTAACTAGAATAAAAGCAGGTTTTAATTTTTAAAAGCCATTTTAAGGTCAAAATTATTAGCCCCCTTAAGCTATATATTTTTTCCCGGTAGTCTACAGAACAAACCATCATTATACAATAACTTGCCTAATTACCCTAACCTGCCTAGTTAACCTAATTAACCTAGTTAAGCCTTTAAATGTCACTTTAAGCTGTATAGAAGTGTCTTGAAGAATATCTAGTCAAATATTATTTACTGTCATCATGGCAAAGATAAAATAAATCAGTTATTAGAGATGAGTTATTAAAACTATTATGATTAGAAATGTGTTGAAAAAATCTGCTCTCTGTTAAACAGAAATTGGGGAAAAAAATAAACAGGGGGGCTAATAATTCTGACTTCAACTGTGTGTGTGTATATATTAGGGATGCAACAATACAGTTAGCCTACGGTTCAATACATACCTCGGTTTTTTAACACGGTTTTTGGTTCGGTTCGGTTCTGATGGCTTGACACGTGTTTTTTTTGTTTTGCTTGTTTTTTGTTATTTTATACTTAATGCAATACGAGAAAAACATAAAAACAATTTATTGCAATACTCCTTTATTTTACTTAAAGGTGCAGTATGTAAGTTTGACACCCAGTGGTTGAACTAGGTATTGCAGTCCTGAATCATAATAAAGGTACGCCGGGTTGCCAGTTTGAGGGATTTTAAACTGTGTTCTAAATAAAAGCAACGACACGCGATTGAGGGAATATTCTCCATATTAAAAGAAGTTTTGGTTCTAACCAACACCTCGAATTGATTTATTAGAAGCGGCTTCTATTTCTCACAGCTGAACAACAGAAACCTATGACAGATCACCTCAGGTAAGCCTCGTGTGCTTTATTCAGTGCTAAATGCTAACAATGCGAGTTTGAATGCATTTTACATGACGTGTATTACCATATACTGAAAGCAGAAAGTTCACTTCACCTTTAATGATGTTAAAGAGGGTTAACATGTATTAAATAGATTCTAAACCTTACCGTTTTGTGAGTGAGTGCATATTCTGTGCTTCTGAAAGGCTGTATTTAAATTTCTGCCGTGTTTTGTGGTGCAAACAGCCAAATGGCTCATCACTCATAACAATCTCGTCACAGCGTGTTGTTAGGACACGCGATGTAACCTGCTCACGTTCCTAATATTTATGTCATTTGCTAATTAACGTCATGTGGAACTGAATCTGTCTCATTTTGACATCTGATACTTTCCACTACACTGTAGCATTTCGCTCATGGACGCATGCTTTCAGAGTCTTTCTGAATGAATGAATGAATGAATGAATGAAATATGCTGTTTTCCAACAAGGCAACCCGGGGTGCTGAATTATAATTGGCTAAACTGGCATGTGCATGTGAAAATTACCTAAACAAAGACATCGTTCCGGCACGGAAAAAAAATTTTCAAAGCAGAATATCTGACTTCAGCATTGTTTTTCAGTTAAACAAGTATGTTCACTTGGGATGTTTCTTAAATATCTGCACACATATTATTGTATTTTTATGCTTTAGAAGAGTCAAAAACTTACATACAGCACCTTTAAAAGCCAAGAAACGTACACTAGTTTCTGGTGTATTGTATAATAAAAAAATGAACACTGAAATCTCACAGCTGCTGGTAGCCCATGTACAAACTGGGGAACACATAAATTCTTGCATTTTGAAAATAAACATGCATGTGAAGTTAATAAACATAAATTGACTGTTTCAAATAAACATTTATATGTGTCTCTCGAAAACAGTTGGGTATGTTTGCTGGGAAGATTCAGCGAGGGATTGTTGACTTTATTACCTTCTCTGCTATCCTGCCTTCAGAGAGTTATATTACTGGGTGATTGCACTGGAGATGTGCAGTCATGTTGGAAGTGTTTCCGTTTGAGTAGGCTATACGCAGTGCTTAATTTGTGAAGTGTGAGGTCCCGGAACAGATCGAGGTAACAGATCCGGCATGTTACCTGCGGATGGAGAGGTGTCGCGCACGAAAGTGGAGAGCGGGAGAGGGCGTTGGATGGCGGAGGGGTGTCACGTACTAAGGATGAAAGTGAAGAGCGTGGGGGTGTTGTGGACAAACGTGAAGAGGGTTGGGGAATCGTGGAAGAAAATGAAAGTGAACAGCGGACGGGGTGGAGGGTGGTTGAGGATGGGGAGCCTTAAAATGAGGAGCCGGAACCGGCGTGTTCCGGCATAAATTAAGCCCTGGCT
>LR812530.1:54129683-54134683 GCA_903798195.1 Danio kyathit
TTATTTATATACATCATTTACTGCTGGCTTTTTATTTGAAAACTCCTAGTAAACATTAAAATGAATGTAAATTCCTCTTTGCCAGATATAATGAAGGCATCTAATAAACCAAATGAAGACTGAGGCAAACAATGATAAACAATATACAAGCGATGCTGCAGCAGCTTAAAGACCTATATCATATAGACATCAGTTGATGTATTAATACTGCGAAGTTTATTGTACAAATTGACGAGGATTATTTTTATGAAGTGCAGGGACGGGATGTGTAAATATCCTGTTGATATTTAGAAATCTTGCTGTATTTATCTTTTAAACGACGATTTTTCCTGCATGGTAAATCAATAGGCTATATTTTGGTTCCTGTTGATTACTAATTAAAATAAAAACCTTTCTAAAATGTGTGTTGTTTATATGTTATTGTTCATATTTTACAAGTGATATTTCTACCCCTATGAAGATAACAAATACCAACAACCCTGTTATAAGCAGTGGTGTAAAGTAACTAATTACAAATACTCAAATGACTGTAGTTAAGTAGTTTTTCTCAGGAATTGTAATTTACTGAGTAGTTTTATAAACGTGTACTTTTACTTTCCCTTGAGTACATTTTTAGTGCAGTATCTGTACTTTTACTCCACTACTTTCTTTCAACCTGCAGTCACTACTTTATTTTTCTTGTCTATGGGGAGTAGAGAAATCAGTCCTGAGATTCCTGTCCAATCAAATCGCACATACAGTAGAAGGTAAATCGCATCATAATGAACTACCTCAAGACGTGTGCACATTATAATTGCAGCAAACTGTTTGGAAGTATTAAAAGTGTCCATGAAGATGTTCAAAATCTTTACATGCATTGACCCAGAGACTGTTTAGATGCATGTCACTGATGAGGAGATGACGGATGTTTACTGTATCATGACCGAAATGGCCTTAAACACCCAGCAGGCCCAGGACGTCAACATGACGTCTGATTGACGTTGAACTCTAACGTCATGGGGACTTTGCATTTTGTTTGGAAATGAAAATCGGGTTGACGTCAGAACTCGACGTCAGGCCAATGTCCAATGTCCAACCTAAAACCAACCAAATATCAACGTCTAATGATGTTACAGCTTGATATTGTGTGGACGTTACCCCTATGACATCTATCAGGCGTTGGATTTTGGTTGCCGTACCTGATGAATAAATGCCAGTATTTGACGTCAATATATGACGTTGGTTTAAGATGTTGGCTCGACGCTGGATTTTGGTCACTTTCTAACAACCTTAAATCACCCAAATATCAACGTCATTTAACGTCATTATTGGACATCAAAATAACGTTGTCCTCATCTGCTGGCTTGACAATTAATTTTGGTCACCTGACATTACAACCTAAATCTAACCCAATATTAACGTCTCATAATGTTGTGTGCCTTCTGGGCAATAACTAAATGCACTACAGAATGTTACGTTTACACACACATGCACAAATTACATGTAAACATATCAGCTTTTAACAGCATAATACTCACTACTCACTACTTATGAGTACTTTTGAAAGGGCTACTTTTTACTCAGACTTTGAGTAACATTTACAGCAGATACTTTTACTCTACTTGCACTACATTTTTAGGCAAGTAATGGTACTTTCACTTGAGAATGATTTTACAGTACTCTTTCCACCACTGGTTATAAGAGGAATATTTTTGTGCTAACTTAGCCTAGAGTGTATGAAAGATGGTTTATTTCTGCAGTCCAACATGTATTGCTTTTATTAAATGATAACAGCTTACATCATACAGTTTTTAAATCATATATTATTACGTGTTTTTAAATGTAAGTGCTTATATTAGCGGGCCTTTGTTATAGTGCAGATACGGGCGGTCAAGTGAGAAGTTCAAGGGGCGTGGTTGGTTTGATGTACAAGCGTTTGGTTGGAAGCTTGATTCCGCGGCTCCGCCTCTGGCTCCATCAGGCAGTCCTTCTGCGCATGCCCAGCCTCAAATTTCAGCAGTGTTTGCGACAGTTTGGGCCCGTCACGAGGCGTTTTGCCTTTAAAGTGTTCAATAGGAAAAGGCGCTGTCCATATTTTATACAGTCAAACACACACATATGCATATACATACACAAAACCTCACATTCATACACACCCACACAAACTCACACAACCACACATACACACACACACACACATGCAAACACTAACACACATACACACACACAAACTCAACAAACTATATACACACATGGCAACATGCGGACACGTGCAGGCACACACACATACATACACACACATACATACATACATATATATATACACATGCACACATATACATACATGAAATTTCATAAACATACTTGCACCCCCCCCCCCACACACCCACATGCAAAACTAATACACAAACTTACAGAGCCATATACATACACGCACATGCATGCACACACACAAACTCACACACACACACACACACCAACTCAAACACAAAAACTCATACACACAGAAAAACACCATCTGTGTCTTCCGTCCACTCAGTGTTGTTTAGGGAATAACAATAAATAAATCAGCAACAGGAAGTAGCTAAAACTCTTCACATTCAACACTGAGGCGATTATAAGCTGCTGTTTCACCATCAGAACTGCTTCATCACACACACACACACACACACACACACACTGCTGTTGAGCTGTTTGTGCTCAGACACGACTCATTCTGTGGTTGTGTGTTCTCAGACATCATTTATATACTGTAATGATGCGTTACGCAAAGCCAGAAAGTCTGTGTGAAATCGAAATGTCCGCTGTTTATCGCTCACGCTGTTACTCTCCAAGTGAATCATTAATCTGTGCGTGTTAATACTCTGAAAAGAGTTTGTTTTGTTAATCTCTGCTTTAATTCTTCAGCCCAATATTCTTAGCCACGCCCCTCCTACTGTTATGAGGGAATGATAATAAAGCCCCGCCCCCTATTTAATATTCAGTTTCAGTTGGAAGTGAATTAGCATACTGAAATATAAACTCTCAGCAGCTTCTGGTTCATGCAGACCTGAAGCTTTTAACAGAAGCAGACGAGACGCTCCTCAACCTGTGCTGTGTCCTATATGAAGTCATTCTGCTGAGTCAGGAAGAGTGTGTGTGTGTGTGTGGGGTGGGGTGGGGGGGGGGGGGGGGGTTACTGGAAACACTGACACACACACATGCGCGCACACACACACACACACATCATGGCCTGTATATGCTTCATGGCTAAATATAGTGTGTGTCTGTGTGTGTGTGTGTGTGTGTGTGTGTGTGTGTGTGTGTGTGTGTGTGTGTGTGTGTGTGTGTGCATGTGCGTGCGTGCGTGTGTGTGTGTAGTTTGATGATGCATTGATTATGATTAACATTTACATGCATGGCTGTAGCCTTCACTTCTCTCTCACTCACACATACACACACACACACTGTCTTCTTGACCTTGCCGTCCAGTCACTCTCACACACACACATGCACACATACACATGCAAACACACTCAAATGTGCATACACTCACTCTTTCTTTCTTAAACAGACACACACACACACACACAAACACACACACTCTCTCACTCTCTCAAAATCACACACACGCACACATAATGTTGTGACATTGCTGTCTTGTCACACATGCTTTCACTCACACACACACACACACACACACACACACACACACACACACACACACACGTTGTGACCTTGTTTGACACACGTTTTCACTCTCTCTCTCTCACACACACAAACACACACACACACACACACACACACACACACACTGTCGTGACTTTGCTGTCTGATCACACTCACACACACACAGATGTGCATGCATACATGAACACTTTCTCACTCGCGCGCACACACACACACACACACACACACACACACACACACTGTCGTGACCTTCCTGTCTGGTCACACACACACAGCTGGAGTCTGTCCTGCCACAGAGACATATGACACCGGTCTGCATTCTGCAACAACAACAGAACCCTCCTGACCACAGATGAATAGCACAGGAGTGTGTGTGTGTGCGTGTGTGTCCGTGTGTGTATGTTGTGGGAATTGGGGCCTGATGTGTCTCTACCTCTTGATTTAGTGCTGCTGAAGTGTGAATGAGTAAATGTGCATCAGGAGCAGGAACAAACTGAACCCGGCGTCCTCCAGACATCAGAGACAGAAGCGCTCTGAAATCTCAGCATTCATTGATCTGCTCATTGCTCATTCATTTTTAATGTCTGCAGTTACTGATGCTCAGTCCACTGATTAGTAAGCAAGATATCAAAAACAATAATGCAGAAGAATAATGTTAATAATATGGCTGGCACCATAACGCAGTGGTTGTGTCTGTGTGGAGTTTGCATGTTCTCCTCATGTTGGCGTGGGTTTCCTCCGGGTGCTCTGGTTTCCCCCACAGTCCAAACACATGCGCTATAGGGGAATTGATGAACTAAATTGGCCGTAGTGTATGAGTGTGTGTGTGAATGAATGTGTATTGGTGTTTCCCTGTACTGGGTTGCAGCTGGAAGGGCATCCGCAGTGTAAAACAAATGCTGGATAAGTTGGCGGTTCATTCCCCTGTGGCGACCCCTGATAAATAAGGGACTAAGCTGAAGGAAAATGAGTGAATGAATGAATGTTAATAATACTGTTTTCATGAACAACTTGAACATCTTTAATTAATATTTTACATTTTATGAAGCAAGAACACATTTTCAAAAGGTATCCTGCAATACAAAAAGTATAATAATGGTAATAACAATATTCTGTTAATAATAATATTCACATTAATAACTTTAATACTTTATTATTTTATTTTTTATGGAGCATCAATGCAAAGTTTTGATTTTCAAGTTAATTAACAAATGTGATGTTTTATTATTCATTCATTCATTTTCCTTATTCCCTTATTTATCAGAGGTCACCACAGCGGAATGAACCGCCAACTATTCCGACATATGTTTTATGCAACATATGCCCTTCCAGCCGCAACTCATCTCTGGGAA